>OU744327.1:15279261-15896761 GCA_916610235.2 Lasioglossum morio
AGAGGGAGAGAGGGGGGAGGGCACGTTTCTGCTGATAACTTTTGATTGAATGGACTTTTTCGAATGCGGTTTTCTCTAAAACCTTCCTGAAAGAGAGAAACAGAGAGAGAGACAGAGAGAGAGGGGGAGAGAGTGAGAGAGAGGGGGGGGGGAGAGAGGACACATTTCCGCTATAACTTTTGATTGAATGGACTTTTACGAATGCGGTTTTCTCTAAAACATTCCTGAAAGAGAGAAAGAGAGAGAGAGACAGAGAGAGAGGGGGAGAGGGTGAGACAGAGAGGGGGGGAGAGAGGACACATTTCCGCTATAACTTTTGATTGAATGGACTTTTTCGAATGCGGTTTTCTCTAAAACCTTCCTGAGAGAGAGAGAAAGAGAGAGAGAGAGAGTCAGAGAGAGGGGGTGGAGAGAGGGAGAGAGAGGGGGGGGAGAGGGCACGTTTCTGCTTATAACTTTTGATTGAATGGACTTTTTCGAATGCGGTTTTCTCTAAAACCTTCCTGAAAGAGAGAAAGAGAGAGAGAGACAGAGAGAGTGGGGGAGAGAGTGAGAGAGAGGGGGGGGAGAGAGAACACATTTCCGCTATAACTTTTGATTGAATGGACTTTTACGAATGCGGTTTTCTCTAAAACATTCCTGAAAGAGAGAAAGAGAGAGAGAGACAGAGAGAGAGGGGGAGAGGGTGAGACAGAGGGGGGTGGGAGAGAGGACACATTTCCGCTATAACTTTTGATTGAATGGACTTTTTCGAATGCGGTTTTCTCCAAAACCTTCCTGAGTGAGAGAGAAAAAGAGAGAGAGATTCAGAGAGACAGGGGGGAGAGAGGGGGGAGAGAGGTTGAGAGAGAGAGGGGGGAGAGGGCACGTTTCTGCTTATAACTTTTGATTGAATGGACTTTTTCGAATGCGGTTTTCTCTAAAACCTTCCTGCGAGAGAGAGAAAGAGAGAGAGTGTCAGAGTGGGGGGGGGGTGAGGGAGAGAGAGGGGGGGAGAGAGGACACATTTCCGCTATAACTTTTGATTGAATGGACTTTTTCGAATGCGGTTTTCTCTAAAACCTTCCTGAGAGAGAGAGAAAGAGAGAGAGAGAGAGTCAGAGAGAGGGGGTGGAGAGAGGGAGAGAGAGGGGGGGGGAGAGGGCACGTTTCTGCTTATAACTTTTGATTGAATGGACTTTTTCGAATGCGGTTTTCTCTAAAACCTTCCTGAAAGAGAGAAAGAGAGAGAGAGACAGAGAGAGAGGGGGAGAGAGTGAGAGAGAGGGGGGGGAGAGAGGACACATTTCCGCTATAACTTTTGATTGAATGGACTTTTACGAATGCGGTTTTCTCTAAAACATTCCTGAAAGAGAGAAAGAGAGAGAGAGACAGAGAGAGAGGGGGAGAGGGTGAGACAGAGGGGGGTGGGAGAGAGGACACATTTCCGCTATAACTTTTGATTGAATGGACTTTTTCGAATGCGGTTTTCTCCAAAACCTTCCTGAGTGAGAGAGAAAAAGAGAGAGAGATTCAGAGAGACAGGGGGAGAGAGGGGGGAGAGAGGTTGAGAGAGAGAGGGGGGAGAGGGCACGTTTCTGCTTATAACTTTTGATTGAATGGACTTTTTCGAATGCGGTTTTCTCTAAAACCTTCCTGCGAGAGAGAGAAAGAGAGAGAGTGTCAGAGTGGGGGGGGGGGTGAGGGAGAGAGAGGGGGGGAGAGAGGACACATTTCCGCTATAACTTTTGATTGAATGGACTTTTTCGAATGCGGTTTTCTCTAAAACCTTCCTGAGAGAGAGAGAAAGAGAGAGAGAGAGAGTCAGAGAGAGGGGGTGGAGAGAGGGAGAGAGAGGGGGGGGAGAGGGCACGTTTCTGCTTATAACTTTTGATTGAATGGACTTTTTCGAATGCGGTTTTCTCTAAAACCTTCCTGAAAGAGAGAAAGAGAGAGAGAGACAGAGAGAGAGGGGGAGAGAGTGAGAGAGAGGGGGGGGAGAGAGGACACATTTCCGCTATAACTTTTGATTGAATGGACTTTTTCGAATGCGGTTTTCTCTGAAAACTTCCTGAGAGAGAGAAAGAGAGAGAGAGAGAGAGTGTGTCAGAGAGAGAGAGTGTCAGAGAGAGAGAGAGAGAGAGAGAGAGAGAGCAAAAGAGAGAGAGAGAGAGAAATAGAATTCCCATTCACATTCCAATTGACATTGACATTCACATTGACATTGACATTGACATTGACATTGACATTGGCATTGACATTGACACTGACATTGACATTGACATTCACATTGAAATTCACAATGACATTCACATTGACATTCACATTGACATTCACATTGACATTCACATTGACATTGACATTGACATTGACATTGACATTGACATTGACATTGGCATTGACATTGACACTGACATTGACATTGACATTGACATTCACATTGAAATTCACATTGAAATTCACATTGACATTCACATTGACATTCACATTGACATTCACATTGACATTCACATTGACATTAACATTCACATTCACATTCACATTCACATTCACATTCACATTGACATTCACATTCACATTCACATTCACATTCACATTGACATTGACATTCACATTCACATTCACATTGACATTGACATTGACATTGACATTGACATTGTCATTGACATTGACATTGACATTGACATTGACATTGACATTGACATTGACATTGACATTGACATTGACATTGACATTGACATTCACATTCACATTCACATTCACATTCACATTCACATTCACATTGACATTCGCATTCACATTCACATTGACATTGACATTCACATTGACATTGACATTGACATTCACATTGACATTCACATTCACATTGACATTCACATTCACATTCACATTCACATTCACATTCACATTCACATTCACATTCACATTGACATTCACATTGACATTCACATTCACATTCACATTCACATTCACATTGACATTGACATTCACATTGACATTCACATTGACATTCACATTCACATTCACATTGACATTCACATTGACATTCACATTGACATTCACATTGACATTGACATTGACATTGACATTGACATTGACATTGACATTGACATTGACATTGACATTGACATTGACATTGACATTGACATTGACATTGACATTGACATTGACATTGACATTGACATTGACATTGACATTGACATTGACATTGACATTCACATTCACATTGACATTGACATTGACATTGACATTGACATTGACATTCACATTGACATTCACATTTACAATCACATTGACATTGACATTGACATTGACATTCACATTGACATTCACATTGACATTGACATTCACATTGACATTCACATTGACATTGACATTCACATTGACATTGACATTCACATTGACATTCACATTGACATTCACATTGACATTGACATTGACATTCACATTCACATTCACATTGACATTGACATTGACATTCACATTCACATTCACATTCACATTCACATTGACATTGACATTCACATTCACATTCACATTGACATTCACATTGACATTCACATTGACATTCACATTGACATTGACATTGACATTGACATTGACATTGACATTGACATTGACATTCACATTCACATTCACATTCACATTGACATTCACATTGACTTTCACAAATACATTCACATTGACACTGTCACTGTCACTGACACCGACAGTAACTTATCAACGAATGGACTTTTTCGAATGGGATTTGCTCTAAAACGTTTCAGAGACAGAGTGAGGGAGGGATAGAGAGAGAGAAAGAGAGAGAGAGAGGTAAACTACAGAGCAACGCGAAATGGAATTGGACGTAATAGATTATGACAAACACCTTGAGCACGTACATGCTTTTAAAAAATAATGCATTGCAATGAGAAATGTTGATATCACAGAAAACCAATTGAAATAAAGCATTTCTTTGTTTTGATTGTGTACATTAACATCGATCTCGCAATCGAAATAGAAATGTAAGTAAAACATCTTGAGACCTATTGTGATTTCAAAGTTAATACACGAAAATAAATCATTTGGTTGACATGAAATTCTGTCCATGCAAAAGTCAGGTCGTTCAAAAGTTGTGATGACATTGGTGCGCGCATTGTGCACCACCAACAAGGGGGGGGGCCCGCCCGGAGGGCCTAGCTACGAGGGCGTGCCGAAGGCACGCCACGAGCAGCTAGTATATAATAAAATCGTGTCTGTCTGTATGTCTGTATGTTTGTAACGGCATCACTTGAGAACGGCTAAACGTACAAATGTGCGGTTTGGACCATTAGACGCGGCGTTTCTTGGATTAGGTTTTAGAGTAAAGATCATTCGTAAAAGTCTATTGGTTCAAAAGTTGTGACGTCACAAGTGACACCATCACCACTTTTTCGCCCACTTTTGGGCACGTTTCTGCTTATAACTTTTGATTGAATAGACTTTTTCGAATGCGGTTTTCTCTAAAACATTTCTGCGAGAGAGAGAAAGAGAGAGAGGGTCAGAGAGAGGGGGGGAGAGAGGGGGGGTGAGAGGGAGAGAGAGGGGGGAGAGGGGGCAAGTTTCTACTTATAACTTTTGATTGAATGGACTTTTTCGAATGCGGTTTTCTCTGAAAACTTCCTGAGAGAGAGAGAAAGAGAGAGCGAGAGAGAGAGAGTCAGAGAGAGAGGGGGGAGAGAGGGAGAGAGAGGGGGGAGAGGGGGCACATTTCTGCTTATAACTTTTGATTGAATGGACTTTTTCGAATGCGGTTTTCTCCAAAACCTTCCTGCGAGAGAGAGAAAGAGAGAGAGAGAGCGTCAGAGAGAGGGGGGGGAGAGGGAGATAGAGGGGGGAGAGGGGGCACGTTTCTACTTATAACTTTTGATTGAATGGACTTTTTCGAATGCGGTTTTCTCTGAAACCTTCCTGAGAGAGAGAAAGAGAGAGAGAGAGAGAGTCAAAGAGAGAGGGGGGAGAGAGGGAGAGAGTGAGGGGGGGGAGAGAGGACACATTTCTGCTTATAACTTTTGATTGAATGGACTTTTTCGAATGCGGTTTTCTCTGAAACCTTCCTGAGAGAGAGAAAGAGAGAGAGAGAGAGAGTCAAAGAGAGAGGGGGGAGAGAGGGAGAGAGTGAGGGGGGGGAGAGAGGACACATTTCTGCTTATAACTTTTGATTGAATGGACTTTTTCGAATGCGGTTTTCTCTAAAACCTTCCTGCGAGAGAGAGAAAGAGAGAGAGAGTCAGAGAGAGAGGGGGGAGAGGGGGGGAGGGGGCACGTTTCTACTTATAACTTTTGATTGAATGGACTTTTTCGAATGCGGTTTTCTGTGAAAACTCCCAGAGAGAGAGAAAGAGAGAGAGAGTCAGAGAGAGAGAGAGAGAGAGAGAGAGAGAGCAAAAGAGAGAGAGAGTGAGTCAGACAGAGAGAGAGAGAGAGAGAGATAGAATTCACATTCACATTCCAATTGACATTGACGTTGACATTGACATTGACATTGACATTGACATTGACATTCACATTCACATTCACATTCACATTCACATTCACATTCACATTCACATTCACATTGACATTGACATTGACATTCACCTTGACATTCACATTGACATTGACATTGACATTGAGATTGAGATTGACATTGACATTCACATTCACATTCACATTCACATTCACATTCACATTCACATTGACATTGACATTGACATTGACATTCACATTCACATTCACATTGACATTCACATTGACATTCACATTGACATTCACATTGACATTGACATTGACATTGACATTGACATTGACATTGACATTGACATTGACATTGACATTGACATTGACATTGACATTGACATTGACATTGACATTGACATTGACATTGACATTGACATTGACATTGACATTGACTTTGACTTTGACATTGACATTGACATTGACATTGACTTTGACATTGACATTGACATTGACATTGACATTCACATTGACATACACATTGAAATTGACATTCACATTCACATTCACATTCACATTCACATTCACATTGACTTTCACAAATACATTCACATTGACACTGTCACTGTCACTGACACCGACAGTAACTTATCAACGAATGGACTTTTTCGAATGGGATTTGCTCTAAAACCTTCCTGAGACAGAGTGAGGGAGGGATAGAGAGAGAGAAAGAGAGAGAGAGAGGTAGAACTACAGAGCAACGCGAAATGGAATTGGACGAAATAGATTATTACAAACACCTTCAGCTCGTACATGCTTTTAAAAAATAATGCATTGCAATGAGAAATGTTGATATCACAGAAAACCAATTGAAATAAAGCATTTCTTTGTTTTCATTATGTACATTAACATCGATCTCGCAATCAAAATCGAAATGTAAATAAAACACTTCGAAATTTAAGGTGATTTCAAAGTTAATACAAGAAAATAAATCATTTGGTTGATATGAAATTCTGTCCATGCGAAAGTCCAGTCGTTCAGAAGTTGTGACATCATTGGTACGCGCACTGTGCGCCGCCCGCAAGGGCAACCCGCCCGGAGGGCCTAGCTACGAGGGCGTGCCGGAGGCACGCCGCGAGCAGCTAGTATATATATATATATATATATATATATATATATATATATATATATATATATAGATAGATATGAGACGATTATGCATCGCGCCGATAATCTTGTCAGGTGGGGGTGGCTAATTGGCTAGTTACGACGCGCGGGCGCGGCTTTGAAACGTCGCGACGTGACGCGTCCCGGTGGTTCGTTAACGTGGCTTATGAGTTCAGTCTACAATAACTACGCCGGAAAGTTCGTTGGTGCAGGTGTCCCTGGCAAGATAAGATCGATTAGGTGCTAAAGTAACTGAAGAAGGATCATCCGTTGTGCGTGCCACGCCGAATTAAATTAGGAGGCTCACCCCCACGGAAAACTTCGAGACAACCGTTGCGTCCTCATAACGAACGGAAAAATCCGTCGTTATCGCGGATGAAACGCGCGAGTTTCACAGTTTGTTCCGTAACTCTGCAGGGGCAGTTTAAACCGAAAAAGAGAAGAAACAAAAAGTGCAAAAATATTGAAGGAAAAGTGTTTCGTCGGAACGGAATGAACGACATAGCCGGCCGAGTTCCCCAACTGTAGAAATAGTTGAAAATTCACGATATAATCTCCCGGCCGCACCAGGATTGAAAGTCACCGATAATTTAATGAAATGTTTCAACAACGGACGCGGGACATTTTATAAAACCGGATCGATCATAGTGTTTAACGCAGCGTGAACTGTCACTCATCCGACGATGAATAATAAATTAAACGGTAAATACTCGAAAATAATGGCTTGACAAGTTATTCGATCAGTTCCGCTTGTGAAACATATGCATATTAAACGGACGATGTGATTGGAAAAAGAGTAATTTAGTTACTAGTATTGATTAATGAAACACTTACAGTGGGGGAAAAAGTACACGCACGGTCGTAATGTGCATACAAAAAGAGCTGTATATTCAGGTTGATCTTGCAATGTATTGTCTTAACAAATCTCGTGATGGTTGTAACGTATAATTTCTATATTCCCTGTCCATACATAGCATTAAATATACACATATTTTCCCTTGAATGAGAAGAGGTTATTGAAAATAATGGTTTCGACAAGATATAGCAAGATCATAGAATGGAGATCTTTGAGCAGAACAAACGTCTAAAGATCAGTGTCAACCGGACCATCAAAATGATTGTTTCACAAGGTTGGCTGTGAAGGTGAACATGCTAAAACATCGATACCGTTAGGTCATGCAAAAATTGAATGAAAGTAATTGATACGGTCATTGATTGTTGATGGAGCTATGTTGAGAATCGATTGATGCTAGACTTGATTGCCGATGGAAATTAGAGTTCACTGTGTAGATGAGTTATTAGTCCTCTCTCGCCACGGAAGCCGTCGCTTTGACGGAAATATTCCAGTCTGTTGTACACACTCGGTGCGTCTATCAACGCGATTAATACCCGCGCTTGTTTGATGCATTTGCGGCGTCTGCGGCTCCTGCGGTTATCCGTCTGCGTAGAAAGCTGTTTGCTAATCAATATTGCTAATTCTATTAGTTAAGAAATTATCACAGATCCGCGGATCCGAACGTCGTTTAATCAAATTTCTTCCATCTCGTACGACCGGCGAAAATGACGAAGGTACAATGGCCACTTATCCTTGAACAAACAAAACCATTTCTTGCACGAGACTGTATTATATATTAATTCATTCGGTTTGTAGATAATAATGATAACACTAATTTCATTTAAGGGTCGCTCTTGTATTGATAGCATTTTCCAAGCAATACATTTATGGCACATTTTTAAAACATTTATTGGTTTTATGAGGTCTCCGAATAATGTAATTATGAATCTGATTGGATATCAAAATTAAAATACACCAGATTCCTCAATAAATTAATATCTCTCTCGTCATTTATAGCCAGACTACGGAATTTTATATATCTATGGCACAGAAAGGTCTTCAGAAAATCATACAACAGTTCATTCAGTAGAGTGGATTATGTTATTATGTATTTTATGTATTGTAAGCATTGATACATTGAAGGGGAATAAGTAAATTGTTAATTACTTCACACAGATCGATTAGCATTCCATTGATGAGGAACCATCCACTGGAGAGAACAGTTTATGTTTCACATGTTTTTCATTTTATAGTACTTACAATAGATTAATGTGTTCACACATCAACAACCTTCATATTCATAGGATTTTATGAAATGCAACTTATCATCAAGTAAGATACAAAAAATATCGTATAAGAAAGTTAGCAATTTAATACTATGCATTGTAATTTCTAGTAACAACATACACTAAAATCATGTGAATTTTCACGATAAATATAAAGTCATAGACGTTACGCACTTGTGACGCTGGTAACGAATGTGTTAAATTATTAACAAGCGTTTGGCCATCGCCAGTAAAGGTCAGAACTCACCGGATATCCTAATCGCGAGTCAAGCCATGAGAAACTTCTTAAAGCGAACTTAGCTGTGGGTACAGAAATTTGGTGGATAAATTTTCTACGTGTTGGCATGAGCGAGGCATTAGCCTGCAATTTTAGTGAGATTCGAATGGATGTTGCGTCACGATCAAATTACTTTGGGAATATCGTTAAAGGCAAGTCGCATTTATACGGCAACACATAATGGTAACCGTTACCAAGCACTAGTGCTTCCTGACGACGATGTTTGCCTTGTATGCACAGTTGAAATGCAACTTCGTCCCTAGAAAGGGATGTCGTAACTCGCGAAACAGTCGAAACGATCTGTCAAGAACTTGTCGTTGCATGGTTGCCTAATTGAGTACTCGCAGCCCCTTAACGACCTTGTCTGGCCGCCATACTTTGTTTTCGCTAACAAGAAAATTTTAAAACGGTCTAAAAAGTATAAAATAATTTGAAAAAAAATAAAATGGACTAAAAAGTATAAAATAATTGAAAATAAAAATAATTTGAAAAAAAATAAAAATAAAATGGACTAAAAAGTATAAAATAATTTTTAACAAACGGACTAAAAAGTATAAAATAATTTTAGAAAACGGGCTAAAAGGTATAAAATAATTTGAAAAAGCAAATAAAAATTTGATATTGTGAATTTTGAATAACTGTGAAAATACTTGTAAGATTTAAAACGAAAAACGAGGGGCGCAAGATAATAATAAGGAATGTAGAGAGTAGCAGCCGTTGAGAAATCTCACACAACAGTAAAAATAAAATTTTTAGTGATTTAGGTGAACTATTCATGAATCAATTATCTATTGCATGCGCCCCACGTTTTTCGTTTTAAATCTTACAAGTATTTTCACAGTTATTCAAAATTCACAATATCAAATTTTTATTTGCTTTTTCAAATTATTTTATACCTTTTAGCCCGTTTTCTAAAATTATTTTATACTTTTTAGTCCGTTTGTTAAAAATTATTTTATACTTTTTAGTCCATTTTATTTTTATTTTTTTTCAAATTATTTTTATTTTCAATTATTTTATACTTTTTAGTCCATTTTATTTTTTTTCAAATTATTTTATACTTTTTAGACCGTTTTAAAAACGTGGTATTTTTAAAAATTTATTTTTATTTAAATAATTATTTTCTGCTTTTTAATTTTATACTGTCAAATTGTCTATTATCTTCATTCTATATTAAAAAACACAAACAAACAAGAAAGTGAGCTAATAAAAACGTTGTAAAAATATAAGTTGTGCTAAAGACCGGTGATTTGACCGGTCGCAGTAGGAATAGGTACACGTGAAGTATCGGTAGGAATAGTGTTAAATAAAAGATATACCTTGCAACTTGTGAAAAAGTATATAGATTTTATTGATTTCATTATTTATTAATTATTTAATACATTGCGAGCAAACATCCTCAACTGACTGCGTTAAATATTAAATAGGGTAATCAAGACACCTATATGAAAAGAAGGAATTTTTGGCTCAAAAAAATATTGTACCCCAAATGTCTATATAATGGTTCGACGGAGAATCTCGGAGTAACGATTCTTTCGCTTGGTAAACAAATACTAGTATAATACTTTATAAACACAACACTACCTATAGAACAAAGCTAAACAGCTTCGCTGTGACGTCATCGGTGAGCAGCGCGACGATTTACTCGGAATAGTAGAATTCACTGAAAAAAATAATATACATATTTATTTTGTACGCAATAACTTCACTTAGTTTCTAATAAATATGTAATTACTACTACAAAAATTTAGTCTAACGTTTTACTAATATTCTCGAAGTTTCAGTTGACTAAAACTGATACAGTTCAATTTTTAAACATATTCAAATGGATGGCTGCGTTGATAATATAATACTTTCAACAAATTTTGTAACATTTTCAAGGAAATATTTAACGCAAAATATTCAATGACATACCTGGTGATTTGGTGGCTTCCCTGTGAAAATCATCATTAACGAACTGCTCCTTTTTTTGTAGACATTATTTCTAACACTTTCAAACACAGACTCTTTAAATTTAATCTCGTACTCGATATTATTATTACCTATATCATACATGCTCCCCACCGTCAAATGGCTTCCTCTCCTTCTTCTTGCACGTATATTTCAATTGATTTTAAACATTTTGATGAAATTATAGCAGAAAGGTGTAACGGTTCTTTCACTTGGTAAACAAAGCAATGATGTACTACCGATCGTCGCACGGCTACTACTACTAGCTCGCTTTTCATATACTGAGTCGGGCTTCGTCGGGGCAAAGTGGGTCCGTGGAGTGGGGACAAGTCGCGCGGCGTGGCGATCGCTGAACGTGATGACGTAGGTTTCGCGGGGAAGTGAAAGGGAAATATTATTAATTGGCATTTCTCCTAAACGGATAGACTTTTTAAAATTTTTTTTTTTGAATAATGCATTGTCATCCAGTTCTGAGCCATATGCCCGATTTCAAGTCTCTAGCTCATCAGGAAGTTAGTTTAAAATCAATTGCAAAATTTGCCACCGAACAAACAAACAAACAAACAAACAAACTCACAAACACACAAACAAGAAAGCGAGCTAATAAAAACGTGGTAAAAAACCGGAGAAACTGGGATACGTTTACATCAATCTATCAGATATAGTGCCAGATGCTGTCTTATAATAATGGAATAAGAAGAAACGATTTTCACAATCTGTCTAATTCTAAATGCTTAATTCATCCTTCGTCCGAGTTCCTGGAGTATTTTTAAAGCACCGAGCGACTCGATTAATAATGATTAAGATACCCCAATGGAAATAGGTTACGAGTGCAGCAGGTCTCACTCTGAAGCGAACAGTCTCGTGACGTGAATTTTTCATTTTTCACAGGAAGGGGGATCCATCCGATGAACTCTGGTGTGTTAAATTGGATTGGTGCTGGTCGGATCCGGTTCGAATTTCTAGCAAATCGTGCGTTAAAACGCGAACAGCACACGCCATTAATAATTCGCTGGGCTGTAAGATCTTGGAAAGCGTGTGAAATCGACGTTATCGACGGCACACGGGCCGCGAGAAAATAATTATACTCTTCGAACGATACAGGCGGTAGACTGGATCCGAGAACTTTCCACCTTTGCTATTCGACTGACGGTGAAATGGGACACTGACGTTTCGTTCAGGATTCATCGGGTATATATATATATATATATATATATATATATATATATATATATATATATATATTGTGTTTAACTTGAATTCCTCCGTTGACCGAGCCCCGTCGTCGAATTCTCAGTACCGCATAGCTGTCCGAGATCGTAGATTATGTGCCTTAACAGTGCATTTTCAGTGACTAAGAGCAGGTCGTTACTTTGATCCACGGTGTTTCACGGACACCGGGAAGGAAACTGGCTGATTGCCTCCCGACAGATACAGTAAACGAAAGGTAATTGCAATTTAAGGTCACCGGACTCCATTAATTCCAGCGCGGGAGACACCGGCTACGAGAAAAGCACTGATTCCCCAGAAATTGGTTCAACGAAAAATTTCTGCAGCACCTGCATTTAGTTCGTTAAAGTTTTCAGCGCTGATAAATCTTTCAGCGGTACACAATAGGGAAAACGGCCAATTTAGGAGTATAAAATTCTAAACGCCACTAGTTATTGTTAATTCTGTGTTACATGTATTATATACACATTAAGTAAGTATAAAGAAGGCTAATAGAGTTCCGTAATGTTATTGAAATTTTTTTGTTTAAAATAGCGAAAATAAAGCAACATATTTAAAATGCCAGTTTTAATTTACAGTGATAGGAAATCTGTGTAAAATTTTTTTTCTTACAAAGTATAATTTTCAGAAATGAAATGTACAACGCAAAGAAATAATAATACGAATAAAAAATAAGAAAAATAAATTCATTTTGAAAATAGTCAACCTTTTGAGTTCGCAATATAAGTTATCGGGTATACAACACCAATAAATACTGGCACACTAAACCTTCAATTTTTGAAAAATGATTGGCTTCTATCCGCTATAACTTTAAAAAGAAGGTGAGTTAATCTGAAATAAGTAAAAATAAGCCTTCATTTCATGAATTGGAAGAGTTAAAAATGTAAATTGATCAGCCCGACTCGCAGCCCACACTTGGAAATCGCCGCGTGTACCCTTGCCAGCCAAATATCTCTCTCACTAGCAATATAGAGGGTTGTTAATCTTCCTTCGGGAATGAAAGTTTCGATAAAACTTGTCCATTTATTTTCGTTCGACGGGGCACGCGTTACGATCGATTTCCTCCGCCGGCTCTTTCAATTGGCCGGAGTGCGACCAACTGAGAAAACACCGCGAATGAGAGAGGGTCTGCACGTTTCAAATTATATATTCGAAATGTAGTGGGTGGCTGGTCACCATCCCCACTTTCTCTCCTTCCATTTCGCCTCTCATCTGTTTACTGCAGAAAGCCCGTTTACAGGAAAAAAGAGAAAAGTTCCGCTCGTGCATCCACATCGAGTGCTTATTCGACGATCGAGATCCGTAGTCGAGAGTGCAGCCATTCCGAGTGGAAATTTTCAATGAACTTCCATAACGCGAAACCGGATAATCGCTAGTGAAGCGATAGTCGCTTAAAGGTCCATTTACCGTAAAATCATTTCCGATGCAGAACCGCCGAACGAAAGAGGGAGAGGGAGGGAGAGAGAACGCGAGGGCGAAAAGATTTCCCTTCCGAAACGATACTCTGATCGCGAAACGCTTTTCTGCGGTTTCTTGTAATCTGCCAGCCTGCACGTCTTTCGCGCGTGTATCCGAACGATCCGATTAATTAACGTTTTTGCGGTGCTTTTCGTTTTATGGGTCGGAACAAAAGTCGCCTACCGCCTTTACGGCAATTCCAGTAGACTGTACACCGTAGCCTGTAGACGATGCGAACCCTTCGTTCACATAACGGGAAAGCGCTTTTATATTTGTCGCCCTTGAACATTTGTTTCCCATTTTCGTGGTTACAAGGATGAGTAAAAAGCTCCTCGAAATAATTCACACGTTGACTGCTACGTCGGTCATACGTAATACGCACAATTTAATTCGTGACCCAAAATCTACCTTGTCAAAAATGACTGCAAAGGTGACATAATCTTCTTTAGTCCCTCCAGATTTAATCCGAAAGTATCCATTGTGTAAAACAGTGCTGCAGTTTCTTGTTTGAAGTACTATTTAGCAATCCTTATTTCTTGTTGCATCATCATTTTGTATCGTTATAAAGTTGTGTACATATACAGGGTGAGTCACCAAACGTTAGCACCTCAAATATCTTTGTTGTTTCTAAAGATACGTAAAATATGGTAAGGACAAAGTTGAATGGTACAATGGGGCTGATACGATGCAAAAAAAAATTTTGTTTTTATGTCATTTTTTTGGAGATATCAAGGTCACCTTCATTTTTTTAAATGGAATGAGGTATTTTTTAATACATCAATCGATGCAGCTGGACATTCGTTATAAAAAAGTACTAACCTATGTGTGTCGAAAAGTTAGTAATTCAGGAGATATTTCAATTTAAATAACTCAAAAATACCATTGCAATCGTACTAAGACGTTACACTAGTAAGTAAACGGTGACGTCATGTGAACTAGCCGTGTCGGAAGTGTGGGAAAATAGCGTCGTAGAGGGGGAAGGTAAAGTGGGAACACAAATTTGAATCTGGCAACTCAGATTTTGTACGATTGTTACAATAATAAATTATCTCGAAAGAAGCATTGAACAATTCCCTGTCTTTAAAAACCGCATAATCGTAAATTAGAAAAAATATGTTAACAGTTTTACAAAGATTGTAGTACCACAGTATGTTTGAAACATTAGTTAGACGAATATAAGTAAGTACAGTATCTGTACTAAAATCGGTCAAGAAAGTATTGGAGAAAGTAAAAGTGGTACACTTAGAAGTCGTGATCCAAGTCCTCGAGGAATCCGTAAGACCCTGAGTCTTGAAATTATTTGTAGTTCCTGCGATTCTCTATAAAAATACTGTCGCCCCGTATTGCGGGAATATGAAAACTCAGTATTGTATATGAATATGGAAAATGAGTTTTGATACTTCCTCCGATCGTTTCCGCAAATATCCGTGTAATTGATTACAATACATTCATAAAGTAACGAGCGTGGCACGAATCTGCATTTCAAATTTCGCCATGTAATATTCCGGCGTGTTCAAGCGAGTTCGCGAAGTGTTCGAAATATAATGACCGAAACTTGCTTACGTATTTGGGCAGCAATTACTCGGTTCTTTTTATCGATGACGACTTCCTTTTGTTCCGGATTTCGTTGCCAGAGTTTCAGCATTCTTTGTTCTACAACTACAACGAAACTCGGTTAATTACCGGCAAGCTGTTATCGAGTTCCTGCACCCGATACAGTCTTAAATAACACGACGTCGTTTCTGATGCTGTACACTGTACACCTTGAGTTCCGTGTTTAAACAATCTGAAGTTTAATTCCGGTAAGTTATAACGTTTAGTCAATATTGACTAGAATACCAATTATTTTCCTATCGATTATTTACAAACTCCGTGACACCAATCGTTCTGTAAAAACTTTAATACGTATTTAAGACCATTTTGGGATTAAAACACCATTGGGTGAGATGCGCCAGTTTTTATTGTGGCAATACTGGAGGATTCTCAACTGTTTTTCGGTTGTCGTTTACATCGTTTTAACCCAGGGAGTTCCAACTTGTTCCCCTCTGAGAACCGCAATGTCCCTACCATTAATCAAACCTCTTCCCACAACTACGTTTGTACAGCCGTAGAATTAGTGAACGATGAAATCTAAAAGTAGGGGAAGTACTTAAGCGGAGAAGAAACCGCGTATGTCTCACGAGCCACATGTTGGAACTCCTGTTTTAACCTATTCAAATAACATCATTTCGGAGAAAATGTTTATTACTTTATGTACGTGTAATAGAAGGATAAAAACTTTGTAGTATTCGAACTCCTGACGAAGTATTTTTATAAGTAATAAGTACAAATGTTACTACTTATATATTAGTTTTGCAAGAGGTGGACGGGATTGAAGCGGATTGTAAAATACGATGCGGGTGAATAAACTTTATTAAAATGTCGTTTCCCAGCGTCGCACCTGACGAGACTGCTCGTCCTTTGCTCGAGTTCGACGTTCGCTTGTCGTTGGCAACAAATCGCTTGTCAACAACATGACCAATATATACCAGGTGGCGCAACATAAACAACAGCTTACAACTCGGCCGTCCTGACGACAAATCGTCCCGATTTACCGATACATGAACAATATATACGGCCCGCGGACTGTCAGCTTACAGCTTACAGTTTTATTCATTTAACATTACGTTTTATTAAAGATATTTAAATAAATAATTAAACTACGCACGCCTATACTTTCAATTATATCCAATAAAATTTTTATTTTATTAAGATCCTATTCAGAAACAGCGAGAAATAAATGAAATCAACACGAGGGACGGATGATGGCTAAAAAAAATAAAAAGGATTGTAGGAGTTGAATAAAAGAAAAAGAAAAGAGGTAGACGAACGTTGAGTTTTATGCATTTTTTTTCAGATAGTGTCTAAGTAGTCGTGACAACTGCGTGAACGACAGCGAAAAGGAAGTTCGAAATGCTGGGCTCAGATCGTGTTCCTTGATTTTCCATTTCCTTCCGAAACAAAGAGAGGATGAGTTGGCGATGACACCCGCACACTGACGCACAGTCGCAGTTAGGTATCAGGAATCTGATTTGCCGATTTAATTCAAATTCTTTCGCGGAATTTCACACGCTCCGCTTCGCGATGGCCCGCATCGCGCGTCGCGTCGATACGGAGCGTCCGGTTTCACAGCGAATGAAAATATTCCTGGAGCAGCCTTCAACTTTCTTGCGCCTTGATGGAACGCAATATGTCCGCGGATAATTCGAGATTGGAATTTCCCCAGCACCGTGTTCAACGCTCCTACACCTTCGCGTCCCCCGCGATATTTGCTCGCACACACGACCCTTTTTCAATCGGTTCGCGTTACCTCTTCGCATCGCGTCGACCTAATAAATCATCGAACGAGCTCCGTGTGATTTTCACGGAGTCGTTTCGTTCCAGAGAATTCTACTTAAATTTTTGCGAAAATAATCGGAGTTTTGTGCCGTTGATGCATTGCGTCTCGAGTTTGATTGCGCAACTTCGTCTGAAAGGTAGGTTGGGGGAACGTTATATTGCACCATTTAAGACATCTTTGGTCCTCGAGGATATTTAGTATGCTTCTTCAAGAACGTGTGTAGACGATAGGATGACAACTTCTATTTTAATGTTTCGAGAAAATTCTTTATCTACGATCATATACTTCTACTCCAAAGACAGAATAAGATGAATTCATCGATGTTGGGACAGTGGTCAACAGGGTATAGATGCTTATGCAAAATAAACATTTTCTACATCAGTTACAACAAATAAAAATTATGTAAAAATAATATTTTTTATAACAGTTTTAATAAGTCGAACATGTTGCAATATCATTCATAAATTCTTCTAATGTCTAGACAGTTTTGTATTTTTCTGTAAAGACCTAGAGGATATTGCATGCTCAGAGAGATGTTTGACAAATTTTGAGAATCCAATAGAGATACTGATATGTTTTAAATACAATGATCTAAAGAGATAAAATAGATGACTTTTGAATTTGTTTTTCTTACATGTTATCAGCAAATTATTTAGAAGCAGACAGTAATAAGAGTGTAAGAGTAACCAAAATTGCAATGGTTCTCTAATGCAATATGCTGTTCTTGTTGGACTTCTCGTGTTCGGGAACAACACCGTGGCTGGTCTTCGTTAAGATAATTCGGGCCGAACTTGGATCGTTTCATGAAGAATTCAGACGGTTTTCAGAGTTGAGGACTTGAGTGTGGGCCACGGGTTATTGGGAGCAGAAATTATTTGGGGGATTCTGTTCACCAGCCCCGAAGAAGCTGTCAAGCCGGATCAAGCGAAGGAAACTTCGAGCATCAAGTGACAAGAGATTACAGAAGAGATATAATTTCATTATTAAACCCTCAATTTCCAAAAAATCCTTTAATCCCTTCAGCGAATTGTTTTTCTAATTCAAGACCACTTCTTTCCCGATTGCTACACGATTTTTGATAGATTCAATATAATATATAGAAATTATAAAAATTAAAAAAACTATTTTATTATTTTATACAGGTTGCAATTTTGTAACTTGAAATTTATATTTTATCTTCTGTAGTTTACAGTATGTACAATTCGTTGTTTTTTCGCCCTTGTTGAAGTCTGTATTCTCTGTATTTGGTGTGCATATAATTTTCATATATTTTACATATTCGCGGCATATTATACCTTCATTACTACCGCATTCTAGTTGTATAAACAGGAAGTGAATTCAGTTCAATTATCGGATTTTTCAATGTTGCGTGAAATATGGATATTTAAGCAAATTACAATTTCTATAAAAAAGTTCAGATACTTGAGGCATACAGAATAAGTAGAATATTCGAATAAAATGTCCCTTAACAATGAACAAGTGAATCAAATAGATTTCGATCGTAACGATTCAGTTAAAATTTCTATGAAAGTCCACAAAATGAATAAATTATGAATGAAATTCAGCAATCGATTCTTATTGAATCCATAAATATACGAACAATCCGTAACGCTTCCCAATTTTGGCTCAACTCGATGAAATTTAATATCGGAGAAATAATTGCTCCGGTATCCGGACATTCTTATTTCTCTATTAACTCAGATACGAGGTAACGTTGTATTCTCTGACCGCGTAAAATGAGACTGCCCATAAAAAATACGCGTAAAAGGAAAACCGCCTGCAGAAAGTACCTCGTAAATCGAGGAATGAGTGTAATAAAATACCTAGAATACTTAGAGTAGGCTTAAAAACAAATTCTTCAGTCAATTAACATTCTTGAACTGATTGAACTAGCACGTACGTTACCTCAAACGATAGGTGGTTAAAAATCTATAGTTGTTCCGACACTTTACAGTTTCTTCGTTCACAGGACTTACCTGAAAAACAAAAGTTTTTAATTAATGATTTGCAGCGTTATATCCAGAAGAAAATTAAATGATTATTTTACAGAAAAATCCGCAGTGCAGAATAATTAGTCTTGCCGGATTATATACATTTATGGTAATAATTAGTAGGTGTAATTTAAAGCACCCAGGAGATAGATTAAAAAAATTTTACAGCATCGATGTATCAGTGACAGCTTGTCAGAATTATTAGTTTATTTAGATATCAACCTTTACGAAAAATTTATAATTAATAAAATTCTCAGGATTGTTAAAAATTAATAAAATCCTATTAATTCTGAATGTAAAAGAAATAGATTTCTTTAAATTTCAACAAGTTTTATCTTGCAATGTGATTCCAAAACCCTGGCGCTTTCGTTTTCTGTGGAATCTGTGCGTTACGGAACCCAATAGCGTTCCTCCGGACACGTTTTCGCACGAGAAGTTGGTACCACAACACTATCCCGCTTGGCGGGTTCACGCGTGAATTACCGTCTATCCAGACGGGTTCGAGTGAAAGTTCAACGCTAGGTACTATCGCATCGATCCATAATTCACGAATCGTTAACGAGCTCTTTGGTACCGCTCGTTAGTTTCTCCTCAGATCCAAGAGATTAGCTCGGAGGTGGCCGAGACATCGGCAAAGGACGATGTAACTTTTCCCGCGTCCTTCGCCGAGCTCTCCGCATCCACCAGCAGCTTCGGTGAACGTCCAACTTTCTTTTCAAGATTACGGTCCGTCTCCGGCGACGACTACCCCGGCCCCAAAGGAAATACAAATTCCTGATTGGCCGAGTCCAGTTGTCGTTCCCCGGATAATTGGCTTAAATTGGACAGCGACTGTCTCGAAAGTCGGAAGGGAACAGTTGGGCCAACTAGCCGAATTAGACAAATCGAATTAGACCATCAAGTTCGTGGCGGTAACGGGTTCGGATACCACAGACGTGTCCGCTGGATTTGTGCGCACGCAATTATGCGTTCGCTGTAAATTTTCTACACCCGGCCATCCGATCCGTGGGACCGCGCGAACCTAGAACGCCTGGCCAACTAGTGTGAACTCGTTTACGTTACAGGTTATTAAAATCACTAGCAGCAAACACCGATTTCACAGTACGTAACCTTACATAATTTTCACCAGCACGGAACGCTATTTGATCGACGATAAAACCGTACAAAATTTTTATGTCGATCGATTGACTCACATCACTGATCACACACAATTCTCTTATGGGCTATAAAGATTAAAACAGGTGATAATCACAGTTATAGGACAGAAATCCTGGAAAACTGTATTTCTCACCAGTTTTAGTCGCTGTATCTCATTAAACAATTTCGAGGAAATTGTATTAATGGGAAGACACCGAATTAATTCCTAACCTCAATGTTTCCAATTTTACACGATTCTATGTACCTTTACGATCTGACAAGAGTGCCAAAGCATCTCCCACGGCGATTCCTTCAGAATTTGCAGAATATCCAGCACGAACTGCTTCCCCTTTTGCTGCCGAACGTTTGATTGATGCGGAATTAACTGCAGTTGCGAAGTCCGCTTGAATGCTTACGATATTTTGCCCGCGGCGAGTCAAACACGTCCAAACTTTCTTTCCGCGTGCCCCTCCTCCAAAGCGGCATAACTCACTGTTAACAATGCCGAAAGGTCGGCGCGTTGCTCCATCGAAAGTCTGTTTTACCCATTTCCCGATGCCCGTGGATCGCGGCAAGAAAAAAGATACGAAAAAAAAAAAATAAACAACACGACAATATACAGTACCCTTCGATTGTCTCGCGTTAACGCGATGCGACGGTTATCGGCGCGCGGCCATGTCGCTCGATGATCGATACCTCCGTCATTTATCGCATCATAAACGAGCTTCGTCCCGCCGGGGCTCCCTTTATTCTCGCCAGCAATTATACTTTTCGTGACTGATCGATCGATCACGCGATACAGTAATTACGTATCGTTCGCTGATGACGGAAAAGAAAGTTCGACCGTTCGCGGGGTCCCTATACCTCGAACGCTTTCAAAGATACAGCCGTTTTCTGCGTGAAACACGCAATGAAGTCGTTTACGGGAATCGCGTTCGCCGATCCGCTACAGCCCGGATCATTTAGGGTCGTGCGCGCGTCGTGACTAGAACCTCTCAACCCTTCGTCGAACTTCGACACATATTAATCGTCCAGAGATTCGATCGTGACCCCCGGTACTGAATAAAGCCCTCAAAGCTTTCTGAAAAATCTGCTGGAAGCGTACGGAATGTGAAGAAATGTTATGTCGTGGCTTATATGCTTCAGAAAAGCTTCATTTTCAAATATCTAGTGAATGTAACATGATATTTGGTCCCCTCAGGGTATCAAAATCATTTACCAATCCCTCTCTTTTGACTCTCACCATCGCCTTTTCCCACCTTTTGCCAACAACACGTGAAAAACACCTCGGGTGGGTCACTTTCCGGGTTTTTTACCAGACGGTCACCCATCCTAGTGCCGTTCACGTTCCACATTGTTTAACTTCGGTGATCTAACGAGAACCGGTGCTTTCAACGGGACTACGGTTGTTGGCTAATATCTAGTGAAGGGTGATAGCGATATACATGCGAACACTGCTGGACCGAAGTCACTTACGCTCATTCGCAATAACATTCGGACATTTTTGAAAAGACGACCTTTTTAACATTGAACAAATTAAAAATCATTTCCACCATGTGCGTATACAGCTTATACAGCACATTTAATTTAGAAAGTTTATGCAGTGTTATGCAGAGCTCGAAAAAGTGACCCAACATTGGACATCCAGAATGCGCTTCGTCAAGAACAGCCACGGTGGCCATATGCCCGAAATTATTTTCAAATATTAATGCCATGTATTTATCTTTCGAATGAATAAAACAATTTCATTACGATTTAATTTTGTTTGTTATTTTTTAGAATTTAAAGTTCTATCGGACTTACAAAAACACCCGATATAAAAATTAAGCGAGACATTTGCAAATCGACTGAAAAAATTTGCCTGGTCGTGAATATAGAATAATCTGTGAAAGTCAAGACAGATTTTCGACGTGATATAGGGAACGATTCAAGATAGTGCGCGCGCAGTTTAAACAATATCGAGAG
Organism: Lasioglossum morio; assembly: GCA_916610235.2. Lineage (NCBI taxonomy): Eukaryota > Metazoa > Arthropoda > Insecta > Hymenoptera > Halictidae > Lasioglossum > Lasioglossum morio. The sequence continues at coordinate 15,301,370 of OU744327.1, forward strand.
AATATTTATCCACAGTTGAACGAAAAATATAGTATCGCCACTCGGCAGGTTCTCTCTCGGAATACACAGGCCCTTCTGTTCTGTTCGGTAAATTTATGCGCATAAAATCTCCATTTATAAATGCTGGCTCCTCCGGCAGAAACGGGGTCGGTTATAAACAAAACGGTCGGAGAAAAAAATCGTGCTATTTATCTGTGCCGTGCGTTTCGGGAATCACGACGATTTTGGTTGATACGGAGGGCCGAGAGAGAAAGGTTCCCAGGCGAATTAAGTGACAATAACGATGAACGGGAGCTCACGGAACGACACCGACGAATTTTTCATCCAGAGGAAAAATCGGAACGGGAAACGGACCAAGTTGAAATCCGGCTAATACCGAAGGCAGATTTCATGTTACGTTACCGGATTATCGAGATTGGAAAAAGAAGAGGTGATACGTTCATCTCTGTGACCATAATCGCCCGAAATCTATTAACACGCGAAAGACTTGCTGAAATTGGAGTGGACATCCTAAAATCTATTATTATTACAATGACTAAAGTTAGAGAAATGTGTTTATAAATATGTTCTTTCTCGTATGCAGCATTTTACTTTTAGAGTGCTGCGTTGGTCCTGTATTGCTGACATGATCTTTTTACCTCAAACTTTTTGTGCCTCAGATATAAATTTATTTATAATTACTAGATTGCGGATCTTTATGCAAAATAAAAATTGTCTGCATCAGTCGCAAGAACTGGGAGTTACATAGAAATTGATTTCTTTCCTTATTCATTTTAGTAGGTCGTAAATAAAATGTCAGTATTATAAATTCATTTGATGTTGCGTTTGACTTGTCTTTCGCCTATTCATTTTTATCATAAATGCATAAAATCTTAAATAATAGAAAGTTAAATATAAAAATGTTGCTATTTGCCAACAAGAACGTTTGCAAAGTTTTTGAAACAAATCCGTAGGTGATATCCAGGTATTCTTAAAAATTGACATATGTAAATGTAAAATTCGTGAAATCCTTCCACCGCTTTACATTTCGCCCATTCATTTTCCCTATAACAACACAAAACCCGAGCGCAGCTTGTTCAGTGCTCCACTGTAAACACCTCCATTATGAAACAATAGAATGCATTTCTACGCGTCGTTCTGAGCGTCGCTTCGGCTCGTTTTCTCGTTTATCGCCGCGCCGGGCGCGCGACATAAACGGATCCTGAAATCGATCACGGCGATTCTATCGTAGTAGGACAACATTCATCTCGTTAAAACATCGCGATCGAGATCGAGAGTTCGCGTGGAACACGCGTGTCCGTCACACGAGGACTCGCATCGGCTCCCTCTCTATCCTTTCCCTTATTCTCTCGTTCGCTGTGAAATGAATCGATTGGGCAGAGCCACAGGCAGACACACCGGACTGCGACAAATCTCCGTGACAGTGTCGCGTGCGATTCGGGGCGTATATTTCGAGCGGGCAGGGCAGAAGTCCTGGAAGCTGATGCGAGGACACACGCGCGCATAGTTTGAAATCGCGGCGACGGGGGCGTCACCGCGGATCCACCCTTCCTGGGTAAACGCGCCCCTGCCTCGGGGGTTGTTTCTAACGCGTGACGGATCGAGGGGGTAGTTTCAGGTCCGTTCCAGGATCGGCCGATCCTCGGAAGCTCGAGCCAAAACCTGATTTTTGACTGATCGCAAGAAAAGATTCCGGTCTGCTCCTATTTTTAATGAATACAGTGATCGCAGAATCATAATCATGATCTCAGTGGTGATTGTAACTTTATTCAAGCTGTGATATCGTGTTTTCTTTTATCTAAAGTGAATTTGCTCACTGCAATCCTAATTCTAAATGACTTTATTCACTACTCCTAATTGTTGCTCATTATTGCTTTGCTTTATGCGATGTAACGCAATTTTGTTTTGGTGTCATCAACAATATATTTTGAGATTTTTAGTGATTTGGGATGGCTGTACGATGCGTTGGCCATTAGTGCTGCTTAAAATTAACCGACGCGCCGCAGCGGTATTGCCAGCCGTTAATGCGCATCATATTCCGGATTAATACGACGCGATGTGAAGCGACCTGACGCATTCGGTTGGCCGTAATTCCGCCACCAATGCGAACGATAACGTTAATAACGCGCGAATGTTGCCTTTATTTCAATGACGTATCCGTGGGAACGACGCTGCCTGATTTTTGAGGGCTCGGAATCAGTTCGGAAACATCGGAGCTCGTACGTGACAGCTCGGTCCGTGAATTCGCGCGGCTACGCATACGAAATATTTGATGGGTGAGAAAAATGACACCTGGGAAAGTTGAATGGAAATCGACGGCCGTGTCGACACATATTGAATGGATGAAAGGTCGAATCGAATCGGGGGAGTGTTTGCGTGGAAGATGTTTAACTCTAGGAACGCGTCGCTACCCTTTGTCAATATGAAATGGCAGTCAGATATTATATCTTTTTCCCCTGTTTCGCAATGTCCCTCGCAATTGCTTATCCGAACTCGAAATAAGAAATTACCCTCCGTTTTCGTTTCCAAAAAATTCTGTTTGCATTTATTTTTCGATTATCAAAATATCTATTTCTATAGAACTTATTGACATGACACGAATTTTAGAATGTTTTTCATTTATTTGCTTTTAATACATAATTTTTATAAATACGAACTTATGCGACCTCTCGAAAAGTAAAGTATTTGCTAAGTCAAACCGGCAAATAACACAATCCTGTTATATTTATTTTTTAAAGATTTCATTTCAACACGGTAATAATAGTATTTAGGTTAATTGCGAATACACTGTCCAGAAAGGCAGCTTAAACCTCTCTATAAAACTGCCCTGTTACTTTGTGGAATTTGTAGATTGCCCTTATCCCATGACCGCTTAATTAGGAATCAGCGTAATTACAAATTCGAATGTGTAAGTTCAATCGGTGTCGTGACGCGAAACGTCTAACTAATGTATACATATAGAAGACGAAAGCAATTAACAAGTTACACGGTAAAAGCACCGTATTTATGAATGAACCTGTAATGAGTTTCGTGGAAGCGAAAAGCGACGCGTAACACACTGGTAGTAAACACGGGAAAAGAGTGCTGACTCCGCCTCGTACCAAACGTGCCTGACCTTGGCCAAGGGGTGTTGTCGTTTCACGTTTCCCTCTTCTGAGAGAACGCGTACACGTATACTGTTGCTGAGTAGTGAAGTAACGTCGTGCTTCCGTGTGTTTTAAGCTCAGAAACGTAACACACTTAAACGTTAAGTGGATCCACAGTGTACTTCAACACAAAATTTCCAATTCTCGACCTAAACATACCATCACCGGTCACAATGACCGGTTCCAGACTTTTAATTTTACAATTAGTGAAATAATAAAAATGATTTTGTAAGGAATGGTTGTATGGATATGTTTAGTAGAGCACGTATTACAATAGGGACCGCACAAAGTCTAAATAAAATCAATCTTGTCATTTTTATAAGGGGAACATGCATCAGTTACTTTCAAAGCTCCGTATATTTTGGATTAACTGCAATAATTTGATAAATACAAATAAAACATGATAAATCTGAGCTCGATTTAAAGATGAAGCCTCTACTTTCGTAATCTATCATTTGTTTATCTCTCATTTATCAAACCGTCTTTTAATATAACAGAATTAAGAATAGTATAAGACTGGGAAACTGTAATGCATTCTCCCATTCTCGCTATTATAGTATATGAAAGTGAGTAATAGACCATAATTTCTCTGACACAGAAAGCGTGATGCACATAAAATTTAATTTTAATTCGTTGGATATCAATAACGATTTGCGTTTCCAATATTTAAATTGATTATTTAATTAAAATCCTTTGCAAATTGCAGATATTTGTGCGGATATGTTAAACATTCGGAAATTGCGTCGCAGAAATTGAAATCAAATACAAATTATTTTATCCATTAAGATTGTTTTGCCAATATTCGACTAAACTAAACATCTAGGTAATTATAATATATTCAGTGTGTATCTGACAAATCTGATATCGAATAAAGCTGTACTCCACTATGCACAAAATTGCGTATAATAAAAAAAAAAAGAACATACCTATCAATGAGTCTTCTAAATGAACTATCAAAAGAGCGAAACTTGTTTTAATTAAAAAGAGATTTCGGTGAAAGTTTTAGAAACGTGTAACTCGTTAGCGTAGGAATAGCAGCAGCAGTCACTGATCCTTTTAGCCGGCGCTTTAATTAACACTTTAAAAAATGCAACGAGTGTTGTGCCACGGCGTGGTCGCTCGTGTTGCATATTTGATGCGTTGTATGGCGCCTGGCCGGTCCACAAAAGGAAACAGTCACGCGCTAGCGGGCTGTTCATCTGGCTGCGGCCCGGCGCGACCGGTCTGCTTGCACGAGGAAACAGCAGCAGTGGCGAGCGAGAAGTAGCAAGACAAAAGAAAACGCGGGGTGGGTGTTGCTTTTATCTCCCGTTTGATTGGAGTCGTGTCGAACGATCGCCGGGGGTGGACCCTTGTCAAAAGGATCTCGCTTTTGGCCGCGATAAAATTGAAAAACGGGACGGTTATCCAATTAAGGGAACTCCCCGGATCCGTCGGCGCAGAGATTGATGTAGATTGCGGTCAGTGATACAGGGACAAAACGCCGGTGCTGTCGACCGCGAGCGATTGCACCCGGAAGAGGGTGAAAAAGGGTTCGAAGGTCGTGGCAAAGGGGAAAGTAGAGGAGCGGAAAGGAAAGATACCGCCCGCGATGATGACCGGCGTTGGGATCCGCGTCGACATCGGGCCGACATCGGGTCGACGGTGTCGTCCTCGAGCTTACGAGCTTCCCGCTGCTTCCTATACCTAACGTTGAATTATTGTAGACATAATAGGGCTGAAACCGCATCGGCGCCCCTCCTCGATGGGTATCGCCGCAGCCCGACCCGTGCATTTAGCTCTGTGGTTATTGACACTGTATTTCGGCCTGTCATACGCGAGCACACGTACCGAACATGCTTTCACGCGTGTATACCAACGATGTTACTAACGAAGAGCTCCGGCTTTGCCCCCTCACCTTGCTGGTAAACTTGCGTCGCTGAATCGACGGGACAAACAAATCCATCAGTCAGAACCGGAGAACGACGTACACCTATCCCGTTCCGCAACCCCTCCCGTCCTGGTCCCATCTCCAACCTCGGCCGTCTTCTATTTGGCTAAAAGCCAACGTGGTTATTATTTCTGTCAGATCCGAAATATCTACCGAGCGTTGTCCGCTACGTTACGCTGTCGGTCAGTCGACGCGTTGTCGCCGAGTGACGATTATCGGTCGGACACACCGCAAAACCGAGCCAAAGGGACTGTATCGTGACCAGCAATAAGTCTAGCTTCTAAATGAATTTTAGGAAATCGTTCATTCGTGGCGTTAGAGTAACTACGTTTCGACCTCGATATTTTACCACATTAATCATTTTCCTTACAATTTAATATCAAGGTTTCACCTATTTCATTCATCATATTTCGAACGTCAACAGAAAATAATGTTATTCATTAATTATCGTTTATGTTTACGCATGTAGAGTCACCGCATTTGATTTCGTAATCCTCTTTGAAAGTACAAACACCTCCCAACGATGTTAAGATGATTAAAGCGTAATGGTTTTCTAGAAATAGCAAATTGGCGAGTTTATATAAATAATGAATTATGGGTCCGTAGACCGTCACAACCGCGATGAAATAGATAAGTTGTTCCGCGGCTGAAAATCACGGAATGCTGACGATTTCGCGATATCGCGTCGCATTTCGAGCGAGAAATTTATTCTTGATTGCCCCCCGCCGTCGCGCTGCGTCGTGCCGACCAGTTTTCGCGTTTGTCGTGTTATTCTCGTCGATAATATGCAAATAATATTTTCCGACGGTTCTCGGCGGCGTTGAGCGATTTATCAAACTCTGATTTAATCGAGAACTCCTTTCAACCTGTTAATGCTAATCGAATTTAATTATCCGGAGAATGGAAACAACCTCGTGAACCTCCGTCGGTGACGAATTCGTCGATACCATCTTTACGTTCTGCAATCAATTATACTGACAATTGATGTCGCTATAATAATTATAGCGTTTAATTGTTCATAACAGAAAATTTCAACTTTCATAATGGATATGCACACGACAGTTTTGTCCCCCTCAAAAACACTCATAACTTCTATTATAATTTACAATGTTAAAAGAACGCAATCATGTTCTCATAAATCAAAACATTTTTTTGACTTTTAATTAACAAAGTAATATGCAATTATCCGTTATCCGATGAAGCTCACACTTTACACAGATTGTTTTTTGATTATTGGGAACAATTCTGGGGGTGTCGTAAAAGAAATTCAGAAGTCGAAAATTAGATCCACTCTAATCCTACACCTTTGATCTACAACATTTTTTTATTTATGATTTTCGAATCATGGTGTTTCGTTCAGAAAACTAGCTCTTCAATGCATTGTGCGGCGATCAGATGTGGAGAATTATTCGCGAGAAGAAGAAGAAGAACGTGAAAGAGCGTCGTGTTCCCTTTCCAGTTAGGTTTCCCGGAGCCGCGTTTCATCGGTATTGCGTGAAATTGGGTGTAATTTGTGCGGAGTGCTGGTTGCGATCGTGCAGGGAAACGAGATATCCCTCGAACGGCCATCGTTTCGTCTCTCGATCCAGCGAAGCCGACTGGTCTCGTCTCGTCTCATGCTGTCTCGTCTCCTTTTCCGACGCTGCATGAGTCGCACAATTTCACTTAACTCGATTAAACCGCGAGGCAAGCGGTTTTTCCCCTCTTTTTCTCATCGCCCGGAACCTCCACGGTCCCCGTGATTTACTTCCGATATTGCCACCGGGACGATATTTTATCCGAGAATTGAAAAACTTGCGATAACGTGATCACGACGTACGGAGACACGCGCCCATCCCGCCGCCCCCAAAAAGCCAGATAGAGGCCCAGCATCCGCCACGAGATTGATCTACATGACTTACGATGCGACTGACTCATCCCAGGCAGCCATGATCGATCCGACCGGTGCCCTAATCGCGAACCCCGATTTACTTATAGTAAATACGCGGCCCGAGCTCGTCTGATGTTTCGAGAGAGAAAGAGAGACTAATTGTTTAATCAATGATTTAACTATTCACTGATTTTGTTCGTGATAGAACGATAGAACTATATAAAAATGGGCAGACCGACAAAATGCAGTATAGTCGCGATCTAAGCGGGACGGAGGTAGTCGTTCTAAGTCAATTCGACTACCTCTTCCACTGGAAGGCATACAGGAAGCTCAAGCTGCCTCGGTCGGCGAGCATTGTAACATGTAATGCGACACCGGGTCAGGTATATGGTATATCTGCGTGAACCACTACTAGTCAAATGACAAAACTTCTTTATTTTTCATTATTTTTTTTTTATAGAACTTTCACCAACTTGTTTGTGATATTTTTCTGATTAAAATGACATCGATTATAATATAATTTTAACTGTATATACAGTTAATGTATAGTGGTTTACTTGAAGGTATGCAGCAAGTTTTCATCCACGCAATACGTTTTTACATGCGCTGTCCTTTTTTGTTTTCGGCGCCGTCGACGCGGCCACAAAAAATAGTATCTCCTAACTGTTTGTGTCATAGCACAAAACCGAGAATTGGCTTAAGGGGCCTATTTACGATGAAACATATTGCGCAACAATTATTGTGCAGCATGATGTACATCCAAATCCATATTTTATTAAGTAGTCAATCATTACCATTCGCGGTCAATAATGTTGCGCAATATGCTTGACCGTGAATGGGCCCCCTTAGATCGCTTTACCGTATTTTGATATCGACCAATGGTTAAGCATCTACTTTGTGTAGAGGAAATGAAAATTTTTGTTCGTCCTCAAATGAATGCAGGATTCAATATAGAATCGTGCACGCGCACGTTTCACATACTGACTATTCTATCTACGTAGTTTGAATATTATTGTTTGCATTTACGTGTTTTGTTCCAGTTGTTAATTGCAAATTTCAATGTAAAATTTTCTGCACAAACTAAATTGGTTTCGGTATGAATTCCCGAATATCCTGAATGATCACCACCCTGAATACTCTGGGCGTGACGCTTGTAATTATTAAAACGGGAACATTAAATAGAACCATATAACAAAGGAAAGAATATGAAATTTATGACAAAAATCTGAATCCTATAATAAACTCTGTTAACAAATAGTAATTCATTTAATTTAACGACACTGGCATACTAAGGTATGGCTTATTATAGGAATTATTATTATTGTTTCAGTCTCGCACAAAATCGCAGTCTTCACATTCGCAGACATTTAACTTTTAACTGAACTACGTCTTTCTGTTATTATATGAATGCATTAGAGAAAATAAATGTTACATAGGGCTAAAATAAATATACACAAATTAATTTTTTATCTTTTTCACTGTCTAGCAAAATTAACTTTTTAAGGGTCTTCATTAATAATCATCCCTAGTGGAGGAAACAAGAATTGAATACTGAAATTCCGATATTTATTTATAAACATAAAATTGCAAAAAACACGAATAAAATAGCTATCGAAATAGCAGAAATCATGATTCGATACCGAACTGATTGTATAAAAATATTGTGAACAAAAATAATGAATATAATGGTGTAAACAGTATGTTTTGTTGAAAGAAGAAGAATGTGAGCTAAAAAATATCAAGCTTTTTTATAAATGTGTAGAGAGTTTATAATTAGTTGAAAGGAAAACACATATACGTGTCGAATAGATGAAAATATTTGTACGCAGGAAAGTTGGTCGAGTAAAAGTAATTGTAGATTCGTATTTCTTGTTGGCGTTAGAAATTAGCCAGAGAGTTTCTAACATTTTAGAAAACCTGATTGCGCGTAGTTTCGCGCAATATTTAGGAAGCAGTGTGGACCGCTGGAAGCTATTTGTCGACTGTAAGCAACAAATTTACAAGACACCGTAACAAGCCATAACTTGGCCAGAATTTCTTGCGGCAAGAAGTCGGCGATACCGACTAACTGCTTGCGTCTTGAATATCCAACTACTTAAAAGATCAATTTGTCAGAGCAGCACCGCGGTAGCTTCTTGCTCGCGTTCGTTTACCATCGACGAATTATACGAACGCTCGCATGGAAAGCGAAGTATTAAAAAGCCCGACAACACGTGCTTTTTTCCTGCAGAAAAGACGAGCAAACTTCCTTTCACTCACACTCTTTCTTCCCTCTCACTCTCCCACTCTCCTATCCAGCAAACCCGATGAATCATTAATGAACCGAAAGAGCACCGTAAATTTCTCCCGGAATATAATTCTATGGCGTTGTTTTAACTTACAGTTAATTATGCAGAAAAGAAGAACGCCGCAGCGCCCAGATGGAACGTGATCAGAACTGCTCGGAAGAATGAATAAATAAATTGACGCGTACTGTTCGACACGATTAAAGGATTATGATTAGGCTTTAGTGACCGCTGCGTGCACGATTTTCCGCAATTTTATTACCGCATTTGTCCGTGTCCCAAAAATGTTGTTGTACTTCCTTGAACGGATAGATTCCCGAGATCATTTCAAATAACTTTTTTCATTGCAAACACGTTCTCCGCAGCTTCGTTACGAAGTTATGAAGGAAAAACACGGACCAATACCAACCCGACGCTCAGTGGAACCTATCGCCAAGACGGAGTCCGTCCACTGTAGCCGTGCTTTTGATTCATCCGCCGAAGGAAAAAGCCGAAGAAAAGGTTACTTGAAATGACCTCGCGAATTAGTCTTTTCAAGAAAGTGCAACATTCTTGAGATTCCTCGTCGAACGCAATGCGAAACCAAGTTACCGTGTCATGCGCGTCACCATTTAGATGGCTGCCAGAATTTCTGTAACAATATTTATTTATCTGGAATGATACTGCACAGGACAATTTCTCTGATAAATGAAGTAAATTACGAATACTGCGTTTGCTTCGAAAATGCAACGGTTTTTTGCAAGCCCGGATGGTTTTATAACGTGCTCTTCAATTAGTTGTAACTACGAGCGAATTTTATGTATACGTGTACTTTCCTGTTGTAATTTATCATCGGAGGATTTCTTTTGAGGCTTTCTCTAATTCGGCGACCATTAATATCGCTGTATACTATGACTTTGGAGTCGACTAGATCCTTAAGTGATTAATGGTTGCTGTGTCGCGGTTAACTAAATAGTAAGTAATTATACCTAAAGTCTAACAAACGGCGAGTTTATTTGTGTTCTTTAATGGTGTATTAAGGTCTGTTCCATATTATTAATGGAACACTACGTCTTTTGGCTGATGCAATGCTAGATAGGAACAGAAAAACTTCAGAACTCCTGCAAAATACAGAGTAATTGATCATCGGGGCTGTGCATGTTTGTTTAGAATTACTGTTCTTACTTGAATTATCTTATTCCTGTTACGACTTTATTTACATTCTATAATGGCTGGATTTCATGAGAGTGGTTGTTAATTAGCTGAACATCGACTTTTGCCTTTTCACTTTATTCTTTTTATTTTATTTATCTTTACTCGTGATTTTTTAAATTTTATATCATGATGTTTTTAATTTGATATTTACTTTCTTACAACTCTTGATGTATGCTACTACTGAAATTGGCTGATGAGCCAACTAATTTGTTTAATATGTTTGAAACAAATAAAGGATGTAGAAAAATATCGAAGAACTAATAAAATTGAATTCTACTTTCAATTATAAAAATAATGGAAATTGGTATCGATTGTTTCAATTATTTGAAAACTGTATAAAATTGTATTGTTAACTATGTAAAGGGATGTATTCTATCTGTCAAGGGGTTCAAGTGCACTTGAGAAAGTTCTCTTCTGCAAAGGGTTAACATTGAGAATAGTGTTTCGGAAGTCTTTAAACATCCACAACGTCGATTCTTTGTACAAATCGTTCAGCGGAACGTGCTAAAATGCGACACATCAACACCACAAAGGTAACGAAGCGAGTGTCATGTACTTTACCTGAACGGTCGTGCGAAAAATCTAGCGGAATGATAGCTTCATCGTTTGTGCCATTCGATGTAACGTCGCTCAATAAAAGAAACAACTCTAGATCGTATTAAGAGGGTAGACTCGTTTATAGAATTGCAAGGGTACAGGATACGCCTTCTCATTTTTCGATAATACAAAGATGGAGGTTTTCAGTAGCCAAAAGTGCTAGATAAAAGGTCAATCTGTAAATTGCATTATTCGGCAGCGTGTAACTGTCGCAGCTTTATGAAAATAGTTACACGTGCAGCTTTATGCTTCCGAATACTGCAAATTACGTTTCATAAACATAAAATAGGACTTTTGAAGGCGACCGCGGTCAAGATCGATCTTTTATCTAGCGCTTTTGACTACTGAAAAATTCCATCTTTGTATTATCAAGAAATGAGAAGGCGCATCCGGCACCGTTGCAATCCTGGAAATGCGAGTTTACCCCCTTAATACGTTGACTACCATGTCAACACTTATAATAATCTGAAAAACGAAAGTGACTCATAAAGTATGTCTAATGAAGCACAAAAGGAAAAATTAAAATGTTTCGTGAAAATATTTTGTGAATGATTTTCCTTGACTACCGGAACAAATAGCACGAATAAAAACTGGTTTCATTCCAATTACGTTGAATCAAAAATTAACTTGCATGTTCCAGGAATAAGTTCGTCATGTTTCGAAGCAATCAGTGCTGCGTCTCGCACACAGTCACCCTTTGGCATTAAACAAAGTAGGTCAGCTTTTACAACTGACAAGGGAACATATTCAGTTGATACAAACTTATGTGAGATATAGTTCTTCAAAAACTATTTCATTCCCTCTGAAGGGGTGAAAACAGCCCTCAAAGTTGGGGACAAAACCATATTTTTTGAGATATCTTGGAAACCAGTGGCCGAAAAAATTCGATTCTTTTTTTAAATTGTGTGTGTTTTTAATGAAAAATGTAGTCGTGCAAGAAAATTTTAACAAACGTTTTTTATTTAAACAATATATTAAAAGTTTGATGTTTTTTTGCAGATTCTGTGTGATCTTTGATCCAAAAAAGGGATACGTGTTTCAGAATTTTCTTTTTTTTCCCATTTAACAATAATTATGCATAATGAAAGATATGTTGCACCTGGCGTGCGGAGGAAGGAATTCTGGCGGTAATTATTTAGAAGTTGGGCTTCCTCTCAGATTTTGATGAAATTTAAATATGTTATAGATTTCTACGGTTTGAACAACTTTTTTCTATACATGTTACCGCCGCTCGATTTTGGTTTTCGAGATATTCGCAAAAAACTATCGCTAATGCCGTATTGAATTTTTCGTATTTGTGCACACTCCGTGGCAACGAAGGCCTGTCCCGGCGCGGTGTTTCTTTACATTTTGTATAAAATTTTTAATATATTGTTCAAACAGAAAACTTTTGTTAAAATTTTCTTGCACAACTACATTTTTAATTAAAAAACACACAATTAAAAAATAAATCGAATTTTTTCGACCACTGGTTTCCGAGATATCTAAAAAAATATGGTTTGACCCCCAACTTTGAGGGCTGTTTTCCCTCCTTCAGAGAGGATGGTTGCCGATAAAAAAACACGTGTCAAATATTTTTCGAAGTACTATATCTCACATAAGTTTCAGCAAAGTCGGTTTGTATCAACTGAATATGTTCCCTTGTGAGTCGAAAATCCAAAGTAATACAGATCTCTCGATTATTCGGAACTCGGTCCGAGAGGCTGATTGCAATTGTTTCGATACGCAAACCTTTTAATCGAGTTCGTCATCAACGGGCTGCGTTTGCCTTTCGATAATAAATATAATGTACTTATAACGCTTGAATGCAAATATTTTTCAATATAGCGTATTATAAAGGACACATATTTTACTGTGTGTTATTGTCAACTTAATCAGCTCGAACCGAACAACGAGTTCGTTTCTCGTTAAACGTTGCGTATCGAGGTATGCAAAAGGTACCCCGACGAAGTTATCGCAAACATGTCACTGGAATCTCATCAGCAGAATACACTGAACAGTATGTTAATTAATTCGTGCGATCAAAGCATTGTGGATTATTTTTAATTGATTTAACGCAGCAACCTGATGAATGAAGATCTACCGACAGAAACAGTCCACGTGGATCCATAGTGGAAGAATAAAAATTATGTTATATATAGTCAATGGTCCCAACATCGCTTAGGATGGCCTGTATAATACCTACAAACAGGAGCGTATTGTATGCACATATTTTATTTGAAAAAAAGCAGTAATGTGTATAAACAATGCGAAACTTAGTTATGCTGCGCGGCGTTAATATCACACAAAAATCAGTTTCTGTATAATAAGAGAGTTCTCACAATGCGCGTCAATGCAAAGTATAATACATTCGCGAGCACAACGACTGACGAGTACGCTAGATTCTCTACAAGCTGCTCAAACTTTATCAATTATACTACTTGTGTACGATATTAATTCTAGTTTCTACGTGCTCCGACCGTCCACTTGAATTTTTTTCTTTCGCAATATTAAACTCGAGTAATTTCCTCCTCCCGAGCTCCTTAGAATTCACAAATATTCGGGGCGCTGCTCTCACAAGCACGCAGTCGGGCGTTCTATTGCTCTGAAAAATTACCTTCAACGCGTTGCCCTCGCTACAACGGCGGCTTACTTTTCCGCATCGTGGAAAATTGAGACTGTTATCGGCCGAACAGAGGGACGAATGCACAAGCTGAATAGAATTTGTCTGCGTAGACAAACATTTTGATCCGAGAATCCTAATCCTGTTTCGGGACGTACTTTGCTGAATACGACCGTGAATTGAAATGTTTACAAGCTATCGAAAATAAATAACACAATTAGTTTGCATTAATTGCATTTTCCAAACTTGTACACGCTACGAATTCTTAAAGATCCGCAGTCTATTCAATAACACTATTCGAAGTGATCACTAGACTGCGGATTTTTGAATCCGCATTTTGTGTCCCAATTGCTTGAAATAGTATAAAGTCATTAAAAAAAGTCTTTAAATGTTTTTACTGCTTTATATTTCCGCAGTTTCAATATAAATGCATAAACTCCGTAGTCTAGTGAACACCGTGGCAACATATTAAGATTATTGTGATCTATTCTTCACAAAAATAAAATAACAAAATCTGGAAATCTTTTCCTATTCAACTGCCTTTTTCTTTCTCGTCAGTATAATTTATCATAATCTGTTTTATATATGTTTATAAAGTAATAGGATACTTTTTTGTTATTATTATGTCTTATTTTAACTTATAACCATTTTTAGTCGTTAGTCATAATAAAATTCTGATTGCGTTTTTAGTTATTAGTTATGCCATTATAGTCAGTATTCAATATTCATCCTTAAGAAAAATTTAGTCATTATTCATTAATCATTACGCTCAAAAACTTATGTAGTTATTACTCATTAGTCACGCTCAAGTATTTACTTAGTCATTAATTATTAGTCACTTTTGTAGAATTTATGAAGTTATTAGTCAATAATCGTAATTCAGACTAGAGTTTGCCCAACTCTGTTTGTATATTCACTTTTATGATGGCTCGGAATAATCCAGCATCCATTAATCGCATTGCTATTGGAGCATCCATAGTCCAAGGGTTAGAACGCAAATGAATCTGCGAGCAAATCAGTTCCCAGATTTGTGAACACCGTCGCGCTCATGCGGTTGAATTGCGAGTTTCCATGGGTAATTAAAAGCCACTCATGTACTTCAAGATCAATTCATCGCGCAAATGCCAGATATATCCTCAACCTAAAACTGTCCCAAAATTCAATTTCACATCTGCGTATTCCAAAATATACGTCCTCAAATAAGGTCTATAACAGTGTATTTTTAAAATAAATGGAACATGTAATTCAATAATCAGCGATATATTTATATCGTTATTAACCCTTTGTTGCATAGTGTATCATATCTGATACAGTTAACAAATATGTTATATGGTAAACTAAGAATGTGTTTTCTTACTATGTTTATTTATGTTTATTTTTCTGAAAATGTTGTTTGAATTTTTTTTCATATTTTTCCCATAAATAAAACACAAAAAATGGCTTGTCCAATTGTTTCATCCCAATGAAAAAAATTATGCAGTGAAGGGTTAAATGATTCTCTGCCGATACAGATCAAAATAATTATGGCAAATACTGATTGCATGCAGACTGCGAGACGTTCGTGTTTCTTAATGCGACTTTTGTTAGGCAATAACAAGCTATCCATTTAACTATATAATGAGGAGGATCGGATGGCGATCGTTTAACGATAGTAAGATGAACCTTTCACTTCACTGTGAACCGTCTAATCGTTCATCTACCTTCATCCCGTTTACTCGGGGGCAGGTTGTCTCCGTTCTTTCTGTTGGTCGGCTCTGCTCGATCCCGGGGCGTACTCCATTCTCATTTCTTCCGCCTCCTCTTCGAGACCCCTTCTCTCTTTTATAATTTTCTTCCCTCAACTCGAGCCAAGCGAGATCCTATAAGTCGCAATAGGAGAGTCTATTACGAAGAGGATCACTTCTGTAATTTGAAAACTCGTTTGATAAGCTACCTCGGCTTCCTGCGCTTTCTCCGTCCCGTTTTTCCCCCGAACATCCATCCCGCCACCTACGCTCGACCCCGGATCGCTCGCAATTCCACGCCAATCTATCGTCTGGAAGCTCCGTTCCTTTCGACGAACGGCCACTCGCTGCTTCAAGGTTGAACCCAGGCCTGGCCCATAGCTTCCGATATAAACTGTAATTCCCCGGACTGTAACGACTCTAACTGAACTCTTCGAATCGATCTTCCCGAAGACCTAGGCCTTCTTAGCTACAGTCCGAGCTCGTTCGCCGCATTGTACCTTCGCCTCCGCGTAATGTACATGTAGCGACAGCTTATTTCGTCAGGGAAATCGAAGGCAAATTCGAGTTGTGTGCAAAAAGAAATGTGACTCTTTCAGTCTGACTAGCCTTCTAGTCAAGAACATCTTGTTACGGAGAGAGAGACATTTCTGTTTTCCCGACTAGGGCTGCCATTTATAAAATTGCGAACCCAGGATGAACGGTATAGAAACCCGGACATTTTCTTTTGAAACCCAGACACATTTAACATTTCCCACACCTTAAAAAAAAGGTTATTGCCATGAATCACTTTACGATTACTTAGGAGCTCGTTGTCATTATTGCACATATTTAAAAATTCGTATAATTTCATTGTGTAATATATGTAGGATCAGAGACGTTAGGAAATCAAGCAGCGGTAAACACGAAAAATAATATATCGTTTAATTAGAACACACGATAAATACAATTGACTAAACTAAACTAAACTTTCACGCAACGCACTCGAATAAGTCAACGTCGTATTTTATTAAACATGAAAACCACAATCGAAAACGTTGTTAACAGATCGTCGCGTCGTTGGACAGAACAGAGGTTTGTCATTTTCTAAAATATACATTCTGGATTAGCAAAAGGTAATTGTAAGTTGTATTTTTTTCTCTCTCCGTCTTTACACACTAAAACGTGAGACATCTAAAGGCATTATACCATGATAGGACGAAAATAAAACCAAACCTAACCCAGACCTAACTCAAATCAAACGAAACAGCACGAAAACTAGTTTAATAAATATCTCGAAAACAAAGATCGAGCGGCGGTAACAAACACAGGTTAAGTTGCTTAGAATTATGAATTCTACAACATATCTGTGTTCCATGAAAATCGGTGAGGGGTACCCTTTTCTGTATAATTATCAGTTTTCTATTCATTGATCGATGCACCGCTTTAAAAAAAAAAGTATTAAGGGTCTTAGGTCAAAACGGATTAGTTTAGAAGTTATAATATTCTGCAAATTTTCATAGTACTACCGATTAGTGTGCTTTGACTGTGTTTACCGTCTTTGCCTTCCGACACTCTTCAACGGATCGCATCTTAACTGCAAAGTAGAGGAACATTGGATTCCCGGAAACGGCAACTACTGTCGCGAACCCAACCAGCTGCAAAATCCGAGCAGTCGAAAATTCCACGGTGTGTGCGCGGTTCTTCCGCAGTATCGAATGTTTGCGGAAATCACAGTGGGAACTCGACGGCGAACTTGGTCGTAGGCGTGAGCTGGGAAGAACCCAACTCTCGAGATCGCGTTATTCTTAGGAATCAATTATTCAAATTGATCCGAAGTAAGCGAACACATCGCAGCGAGCTTAATAAATTAAACGTCGCTCGTCACCAGATTACAATTGAAATGTCTACTGTAATAAGGCCGATCTACTTCTCGGTAATTTGAGTAAACTAACGAAAATTAAAAATCGAGGACACTTCCCTACGTGTTAGAAATATCTGATCAACTAATTTTAAGAAAGTTTCCCAATATTGGACAAGTTTTACAGCCAGAATCCGGTCACTGAAGCCGGGCATTGGTTAATTACCTCTTAGCAAAGCAGCGAAGAACATTTTCACAAAAGACAAAGTTACTTCGAATATCATCGGGAATCACTCCTTTCAAGAAAATACAACAATTTCGGAACGCCCTGTACAATATTGCTTCACTTCTTGTAGCATCATGCCCCTTTTAGCTGCATCACCAGATCGCAAACACCCAGTATAAATGTTTTCCCTTCGAGACCTTTCCGCATCACGCCCACACCCTCACGTCGCGAAATTATTCAAAGTTTGCAGCTGATTAGCTGATGCTCGCTTGTTGTCGGTTTTCCGTGAAGAGGGGTTGACAAGCATGTAAACACTGGGCGGTAGAGCGAACAGATCTTGCTCGTCGCGAGTGGGAAAGGATTACGCGTGTCACGCGGCTGACAAACGCAGAGCGCGATGTTTTCACGGTGAATGTATGTGAAAGTCGGGCGAATCAATCCTTTCGTAAGTGAAAAAGCGAACATTCCGCTCACGTTTGGTGGTGCGGCGTACCGAAAAGGGCAAAAAGTGAAAAAGAAAAGCTGGCTGCACCAAAAACAAAAAGAAAAAAGGAAACGAGGAAATAGGCGTGAGTGGGCGAGGGAACTAGTCTCTTAACCGCTCTCTCAATAATGTTCGCGCGACCGTGAAACGAGTTCACTCGTTCACTCGGCCTCCCTTCGCGCGGTCTTCCTTTTTGATTGTACGCATCGGTACACAGAGATAAACAAACACAAAGAACGCATGCACGTATGAATACGCGCTTTCGTTCTACAAAACAGATCGGGGAGGTAACGGCATGAGGAACAGAGCGGCCGGGCCGAGTGAAGGACGCAATTGACTTGGTCATGAAATCGAAATTGTAGGGAAATAAATTGCAGTAGCACTGGCCGACGCCGCCGACGCCGCGCCGCGCCGTGCCGTTGGCCATGATTAAGACATCAGGCTCGTGGCGAGGAATGCCACGCGCGCGATCCCTGTCAATTGAAGAATTTTCGAAACCCTGAACGGGTCTTCAGGATCAACGTTCCGAGAACTAGATTGCCGTTTGCAAAATGTGTGTCAAAATAACTCAATTCGAACGACTTGTATAAACTTCTAATGAACTTTAAATATTCCTTCGCGATACTTTATTGAATATGAAAATTACAGGAAACTCAAAAATTCTACAACTGGATTTTACATTTTTCCTTCTTGCAGAAAGTAAAGGCACGACATCAACGTCAATTTCAATTAGACCGTTTATTTAGGAAGTTCCCACGATCTCGGTTAAACGCCACAGAATTCTTTTCTCTGTTAGTCAAACGAGGATGTCAGAGAGTGATTACTATTACTCGATTAAAACGATTGTTCGCGTAATTCGAATATCCGAGGACGTTTATCATCAAGGATTCCGCGCTGCGTCACTTTGATGGCGTCGACGGCTAAAGAGAGGGTCAAATTCCTCGAGCAAATCTTTGTTGTCTCGGGGCTGTCATGACGGATACCATCAGATTTGAGATAATCCGGGGCCGCCTTTTCTTAAAGACGTCTATTTATTCGCCGCGGCGCTCATGTGCGCGCGCGCGAGAGAGAGAGAGAGAGAGAGAGAGAGAGAGAGAGGGATGGAAAGAGAAAGAGAGGGAGGGAGGGGCTTGCAGGCCTCGTGAATCACTCTAATTAGCGTGTTTGGCGGATACAATTCGAGAGCCGAAGCTGACGTGCCGTAACTAACGAGTCGTTCCCTTCGTCAATTATCCTGGACTTAATTCGTGGCGTGACTCCGCCCCTCTAGACCGGGGAAGGACGATCAGAAATGAAAATTACCGGCACAGTTCTCGGACCGAGCCGGAGCTCCTCGTGCAGGTAACGCGGAAGTTTGCCATGGAAGAGGGTGTGGGGCTGTGCTTGTCGTACCGACGCCATTTTCAGAATGCCTCTCGTCTCCGGAAGCTGTCGCACCAATAAATCAAGAGACATCTGCGACTTCTGAGACACCTTACTGCGAGCTATGCCGTCACGTACGGAACCTCCTCTTTTGCTTCCTTCTAGCCTCTCTCCCCGTCCACCCACCCTTTTCCGTTCTACCATCCTTTCTTGCCGCCTCTTTTCCTTCCAACCACTCCTTCAACTCTTCCTTCTTTCTCACTTACGACCATCTTTCCTCGACCAGGCTCGTTCCTCGTTTTCCTAGCTCCCGTTCTAGCCGACAATTCTAACCCTCGGTCTATTTCTTTTCTCTTACTGCCAGCTCTCTCTCTCCCTCTCTCTCTCTCTCTCTCTCTCTCTCTCTCTCTATCTCTCTCTCTCTCTCTCTGCTTCCTATTCCACCTTCCAGTCGGTCGAAACTAATATTATAGCCTTCCCTCTGGCCGGCATACTTTCACGAGAGGTAAACCGTTGGGCTACCCGGTGGAACTGGAATTGGAGCGAGATAGGGGTAAGAAGTTTCAAGAGGGAAGGTTCTGATACGCTTCAAGCATGTGATTGGTGGCTAGACTCTCGCGGATACTTTTTTCAACGTAATTTTTCTGTTTCCTTGTAAGTTTTTGCAAGCCGAACTTGCGAAGATCGATAATTCCAAGCACCGAGTCGCCGTTAAGCAGCGAAACTCTCGTTAAACTCGCGTGGTCCAGCGTTTAGCGCTCTTCCAGGCGCTGTCGCAAGCAAAGTACCTACCTCATGCTATTTTTTTCTTTTTACTCTTGCGAGAATTGATCGGCGCGTTATCGATACGGGAAACTTCGAGGAACGACGGCTGCATTACAATTATGAATATTTCAACGAACTTCACGTGACTGCGTTTCAAAGAAGATTGCTCGTGTTCGTTGGAAAGGCGGCACACAATCGGCCCGGGGTATCTGGGAAACTGGTTGTTCAATCTCCTATATGCGCGCACACGGCTGTTCAACGAGTTTAGATTGAAACAGTCTGCTCGATCGTCGCTTTATATCGATAAAACGTACAGGCGCGTGGCAATCTTACCGTACCATATCTCCGTCACTAATGATCAATTTACCTTACCAGCTCTAGTCGGGAGACGAATTTGAGTCGGTGGCTTGGAAGAGGGCAGGTGAAGCGTAGGGCGGGGAACGAGCCAGGGAAATTGAAATCGTTTAATCCGAAGTATATTCTCATCCGCCCCCGTACGTCTTATAGCTATCTCTGCTCGTTTACCTCAACTTTGAACCGTCGAAGTTCGGGAACGGCGCGGCGGCGGATCTCCAGTTGTACTGCTCCGCGACACGGAGAGGAGGATTCTCGTGCAACTTTCGAAGTAAATTTTGCGTTATACTTAAAGGGAACTTTCAACACTTTTATTGGCAGAACCAGTGGTAACGCCGTACTGCAACTAATTAAGAATCAGCCAGATCGGTCTGATTAAAGGCGCCACGTCAACCTTGTTTCGCATTTCTCTGAATGTCCCGTTCTTTCTGTCTCCGTCTCTGCTTTTTTCTTGTTATTAGAAGTAGCAGAATTTCTCCAACTGCTGGACAATTTTATTTTATCTATTTTTAAATTAAATATTATTATTATATTGTATATACGGTATCTAGAATTTGTATCCTATCAATGTCTCCTTTTATTAATTTTTCCTCATACTTTTCACAGAGATTAAACCTCCTTGTTATGTCTCAATTATTTAATAAATCAACAGTTTCCATTTTTTAAACGAATATACGGGCACCGATCTCTGGATAATCAATTATCGCAGGGAATAGATCAGATTTAGGAATAAGCTATTCTCAAGAACATTCGAAATTAGAATAGAGCATACTTAATGCACATGTTATGGTATTTTCGTATCAGTGATTGACACCTCCGAGTTATTTGAATTCTATAATAGGAGAATCAATAGAGCGTTCATTGCTTGTAGGTATATTAAAGTGATCGCTACCTGCCAGTAGCCTGTCATCTATTAATTACCGTGTTAAAGTATTACGTGTCCGTTAATGCGAATATTGTGAATCTCAAGTATGCCAGTTCAGTTTCTAAATTGTTTTTCATTCACCTTTCTGTAGCACCACGCTATCATGGACCAGAAAGTAGATCATTACAACTGCTACTACTTTGAAGCCTTCCCAGATGCTACGAAATGTTGCCAACACGAAGAGATATCATATGTAGGTGTAAAACGCGGAAATTTCTCATATGCGCGCGGTAACTGTTTTTTTTTCGACTTGGCTGATGCATATTCTTGCGTTTCGCAAGGCATTTTTAATATTCTCAAGAACGTCAACTTTTTAAATATTTTGCAGAAGTGAATAGACTTCTAAAAGAACTGCCGAAGAATATTCAATATAATCTGAACATATATTTTCGAAATTTTCGTAGATATCACTAAGTATATGCATGATTAAACACGTGCTTCTTCAGTATATAAAGTAATGTAAAATAATCACTTTTTATCACGTCATATTCTATTGTTTTCGTTATAATATGTGCTTGAATAATGAAATCTAGTCGATATCAAGTACTTTAATGTCTGTCTATGTACAACTAATTCACATACACCTGGAAACGATTGGCTGCTGCAAAAGTTTCAATCGGATGATAGAATTCCGTCGGTTACTGGGGATTTAATAAACACGATAAATCCGTTTATGTCCAAACCAATGCCCCATGCTATTTGAACGTCAAATGTTTCAAAATATCCGCAGTCAAGATCTCGCGTTTCCAATCGAGACCGAGGGATTTCAAAAATGCGGCGCTTCCGAATGAACAGTCTTTCACAACCGAAAGATTCGGATTCCGATTCCCTGTTCTATCGATGATTTAACAACGACCGCGAAGATTCCGGCACAGTTCCTCTGCACTGTTGCAGAACCAATATATAATCGGAGAGGAACAGGCACGGGCGAAAATCGGTTTTGCGAAAATCGTACACTAGCCCCTGTGCCTTGACAGAACAGAGTGAAAATCGTGAATGGGCAGGAATCGCGGAGGGAGTATTGTTCGAGTCGTATCTTCCGGTTAAAGCGGATTTATTGGGCGCTGCCGAGACCAGTTGTTTATTTCGAGAAGCGAGGTTGCGGCCAGCAATTAACAGAATGTTCTGTAATACGAATGTAAACACTCCGGTACGGAGTTACGTGCGCATCGGCACACAACAGATATACACGGTGGTCCCCTCTTCAATTTCGCATCGGTTCGCGGATATACACCGCTTCCCTAGGGCTCCGCCGGCCCATAAACGCCGAATCGCTGTACACAAGCAGCCTCCAAAACCTACGATTCCTGTAGATTTTACGAGAGAACGGTCGGAGTCTCAGCTGTCCTAGATCTCGTGAAAACAGGTCATCCCCAGTTTGCGAATCTCCAAACCACCATTGGTTTGACGAAATCAATTTACATGCATTTTTACAATTTTTGGATTAACCCTTCCGGGGACACAAACTTGTAACGCTTTCATCTTACAAGGTTGTTAGACACTTTCAACGGTATTTTACGAATCCTTGGCCCCCCTTGACGTCTCAAAAACGTGGGGCGCATGCAATAGATAATTGATGCATGTATAGTTCCCCTAAATCACTAACAATTTAATTACACTGCAAATTATATGATAACTTACTATTATCTTGCGCCTCACGTTTTTTGTTTTAAATCTTACAAGTATTTTCATAGCTATTAAAAATGTACAATCACAAATTTTCAGGTATGTGGCTTGGAAAAATTGTTTATACCTTTTAGTCCGTTTTTAAAAACGTGGTATTTTTTAAAAATTTATTTTTATTAGAATAATTTCTTCTATCTTTAAAAGCAAACGAAATATTCAGGTGACCTGTTTGTAACGCTCCACCCTGTATAGAATAATGAACTTTTACAATCATCTACCAAAGGGAATTAATAATGTAATGCAACTTGCAATGCGTATGCACTACAATACAATACAATATCATGAAATTTTTCATTACATTATTCTGACCCTAAAGGGTGTGCAAACAATTATGTCAGTGACTTATTGCAAACGCGCTGGAGACAACGTCATGATCAGTTACGAGGAACCATCACGAAACTGCAGAAGCCGATTTCTTCGTTTCCCCGTGGAATTGAGGTGCTCGGCAGTGTGGGAATTCGATGCGATGTAATACCAGCACCGGCTATCGGAAATAAGATATCGATTAGCGTCGCGAGTTGCGCCCCGCGACGAGGAAATGAGCCACGATCGATGTTCGATATCCACTCGTGTCACAGTCGATGGATGGTACCATGGCGCCCAGTGCGAATGTATGCTAAAGCTTGCAGTGGGTTTTGCGACTTCATGCTTTAAAGATTGACGGTTTATCGTGATCATCTTTGATCCGGAAAGGATATGTCCCGAAATATGAAATGGATGTATGACGTTTTGGGGCTCTACCGTTAACTTTGTTTTCACAGAATCGCGGGTTCTCTTATGTGATGTATTTGCAACATTCTTTTTAATATTTTACAAATAATTGATTTTTAAAAGGACGGTGAAAGAAACGATCTGTATACCTACCCACTTTACAATGTATGATGTAACGTGTAACATGAACGCAATGGTATCGTAAAAGATTTTATTTCGAAATAAACGCTAGGAACTTGCGATGGTATATTTGATAGGATACTGTTAGAGTAGAATCACGTATTATATGGTTTATTTGTCGAAAGAAACGATTCTGGTAGTTACAAAAGGGTATTTTGAGAATGCAACATTCGAAACAGTAGTAAGTATTTTATAATGAAAATGGCCACCCGTTAAATATTACACTATGGACTCTGGCTAGATCAATCGTTGATCAACATATGAATATTAAATTTCACAAACTAATTTACAAAAATTAAAAAGTACTTTAAGTCGCCTTTTTCAGTTTAAAATTTCATTATCACGGTAACAAACCATAAAACTTATTTTACTGTTATGTAAAATTATTCATTCGAATGTGTTTTCCACATTGAAAAATTCCATACATACAGAAAATTCACAAGGAATATAGTTAAGACTTTGTGTAATAGCGTCCATAAAATTAATATGTCATTCATTACGCAAAATATGAAAATCTGGTCGTCAAAGGGAATATGCACGGTTGATACATAACACACATATGAAATTACAAAATGAAATGAAATTGTACGAATGTTTTTGCGTTAAACTGGAAGTACAAAAGTGTACTATAACATTATACTTAAATAAGAAACGGGGAGAAATCAATTCGTTCGAAGAATACTAAACAGCTAGTTGATTATTGGGCTATAGATTTTTATACAAGGTAAACGTTTTCTAAGACAACTGTAAGAAATGGAAATTATGTTGAAATGTATTTAGAGAATGTAATAAGTACTCTTAAATTCTTTTTTGGTTTAATCGACTCTTAAATTTTTGTCATGTTTGATATTTGACAGATTGATAATTCGCCTAGTGATGATGGCAATAATAAGTTTATGATAACACGTATTTACAGTTTATTGAACATCGATGATAACGGCCTAGATGCACTAGCGTATGAAACAATTTCAGACCGATCACTTCGGGAAATAATCGCGCGCCAAATATTAAACGGACCACCCGGTATGATCAGTTTATGGCTCGCGCCAAAATGTTGGAAATACCTTCAGCCGTGCATGTTAGCAGGGGATATGTTAGAATGTTGGGGCAGGAAGTTGCGTCCAATCATCGGAATGGAAAAGACGGACGCCTTGGAGGCATCGTGTCGCGTCCTAAATCAATTTCGCCAGTATGGGCCAGTATCTGTAACAAATCTATTCTATCGGCGGTGCGGGTCGTATCGGAAATAGCGCGGAAGATCATCGGCAGTGTACATGGTATGGAAAATCAATTGCCGACTTCCCGATCATTCTCCACGGCCGGTCGGTCGCTCGGACTTTCTGAATAAATATGGCGCTGGACCACTTTTGACGTGGCAAAACCGGGTGCTATCTGTACCGGGGACGATGTATAAACCGAAATAAGTTATGCACCCCGACGTTTCGCGTTTCAACGCGTCCCCAAGGTGGACGCTCGCGTATTTGCCATGGCTATAGCGTGTGTCGCGTTTCGTATAGCGTACACCTGCTTGGCCGCCGTCGTATCCTCATGTTTTTATCGTCGCATCGACGATTCGCCTCCCGGTTTTGCGACGATACACGCGAATCCAATTCGTCAGCCAGGCGTTTCATTGTTTTGTTACAGCGTTCTTTTGTCGCCGCTGGAATGTAATTTGTCTCCAGAAAACGCATTGACGGTGTTTCACGCGAATGAAAAGGGAAATGTACGCAGGCGAACGGTAGGTGGTTTTACACGCGGCATAAAGAGAAAATAATGGCGTCGATTTTATCAATATCGTTGCTGCGACTGCGAATACAGCACGTTGTACTGATTCCTCAATGTCTGCGCAAATCGCTCCGGCAACTGAAACCATCGGTAACTTGAAATTCTCCATTTTCAAACCATTCTATCCCAGTGGGATATACGGGGCCAATAACCTCGTTAAAACAAAGATATTTTCGTTATTCATGGTTGCACGAAATAACTCTTTAATGGAGAGCAACGCTATTTTAGGGGTCTTGTAGTGATAAAAACAATTTTATCTTCTACGTCCATACAAAATATAGTAGGTACCTAACTTGTTACAGTTGAAGAGACAACAAAAATACAGTGGTAAATGCAAATGCTAAAGGAAGTCGAGCGCGGAGATCAAAGAGGAAATTTATACGGAGCCTTTGGAGCCGTTTGTCCGGAGTTATTGTACCAGTGGACGCGACTAATCTCTTAATGCCTGCGGGTTCAATCGCGGCGCGTAGACACAGCTCCCCTTGTGCTCACCCTTCTTCAACCCCAAAACGCGTCGACTCGCTGACTCGACCCTGTCGAGTTATTGTTACGGGATATTAAATTATTGGCCTATATCGTTCGCCACCGGTCATATCAAATGCATTCGAAATCGTGTTAATATTAATGACGGCGTTAAGCGACGAGAGAAAGGGAGACGGGTTGACCGAACGGGATTATGTGACACATCATCGTGTGTCAGCGAAAGGGGACACTGATTTTTCTTGCCTGTTATTCCTTTCCCTCCTTTTTTCGGTTTTTTTTTCTCTTTTATTATCTCACACTGAATGAGTTCTGATTTCCAATCAATCGCGTTACGAAACTCCCGAAAGAAACTAAAAAACGTACTGAGTCCTTTAAAAATAAGAATTAAAGGATTCTTTTCCGCTCGATACTCGTACCGGAGGGACGCTTTGGAAAAATCCTAGAAAGCTGATTGATCATCGTTGATAATTTCCTAGGTGCGCCAATCTAGTTCGTTGAAGTAAGCGCGAACATCTAAAGGACTTCCGCGAAGCGACGTTCGCACGCGATGCGATTAAGAAGCAGCCGTCGCGTCGGCCGTTTATCCGAAATTAGATCGTTAATTCGCCAGACGGGGCAACGATTACCGGGTTCATTGTAACCTGGAAGCCAGGACGGCGATCGGTAACCGTACGAATAGCAATCAAAATCGTGAGATCCGACGCCCCGATGACTTCCATAGTCTTAATTGTCTTTCCAGTTCGATTTCGACCATTCAACGAAAAGGAATCGGTCATTACACAGAACGCACCACATTCTAATAGTAAACCTACCGAGCCTTAAAAGTAACTGGTAAATACAGCGATTTCAAATGTGTATTTGTGATTTACAAACACCAATCCATACAAAAATGATAACAGTTCAGTGTAGCTAGAGTTCCATATAAAAATGGATTGTTTTAATGTAAAATTGTGAACGTAAGCATCTAATATTTTGATCAGCCAATTCTATTCAGAGCCGTTTCAATGGAACTCAATTTCGGCGGACTTTGAAGACCGCACGGTCCGCGCTTTAAAACATTGCGTGCTAGATTATCAAAAAAAAAAAATTCGGTCACGATTCAATTGGCGAGTCGCGAGTAATCATAAAAAATCTATGGTAACGACAAAAGTGCTCGGGGTAAAAGCGTCGCTCCTGTGGAGAGTCGGGTGATACACCGAGAAATGTTTCTGGCTGCTTCGGTGGCCAGTGTTTGCGTTGGTCCGACACGGCGTTCGCTCCATGAAAATTTCAAAAACATCACGGTTTACCTAATATTTCCCCGCGACATGTGCCGCAAAAAATGTTCCACGCATATCGTGCTTTTTCTGTCGGCGCTTCTTCGTCCGTTAAACTCGCGTTGTGTCCGCGAAAAATCAAAAACAGGAGACCATGCGTCGGTAAATGATTAAACGGCCGATGTAATGGCCCGAGCGGTGGTCACCGATCCGCGCTGCATGCATGCATAAATTAACCATTCCATCGGGTACCAATTTTTTCTCGGTCCGATTGGTTCGTCGAAATAAGTCGTTCGTGATAATCGAATTATAGAGCACGCACGCGCGAGAGAGAGAGAGAGAGAGAGAGAGAGAGAGAGAGAGAGAGAGAGAGAGAGAGAGAGAAAGAGAGAATTGCGGTCGCTAGCGCATCGTAAATATGTTCACGCTTACGAATCGGTTTAATCGTTCCTGTCAATCGGCGCTATGGTATCTTTTCCCCGTGAAAAGAGCTGTCGCGTATGATCGACCGTTGCGTTTTACGAGCAACCGACGGTGTATAGTTCGACCGCGAATTTACATTTACGCGATTCGGGGCTGAACAGCGGCCCCCATCAATGCACCGACAATCTGCGCGCTGCAACATGACCGATGAATAGAAATACTCGAGTTTGCCGGTTGGCTGGTTTCTACATCATTAAGTAGCGCTCTCTACGGCAACTCTGAAAATTGCAAGGGAATCGCGGTGAATCACGCGGCCTCAAGATGCAATTTAACCACCGGGATTTCTTTCTTCGGAGAACCCTCCACGAGACGCAAAATCCGAACGCGATTCTCGTCTTGACTATGCGAGACATTTTTCTTTTGTCGTTTATGCAAATTCTTGGACGAACGGAGACCACAAGATGGAATACAGAATCATTACTAGCTTTGAAGACGGTTTCTGATGACTTCGTTGACGATAGTGCTTTCATCCACTCAGATCGTAATTTATGAATTGTTTTTGTCTCAGGTATCTAGAAATCTAATCATCTATTAATCTAATCTAGAAATCGTATGAAGTGGTACAGTGATACATTTATTAGATCTGGTGGGTCATTGACACCAATAAGTTCAGTTAATATTAAATACCATACTAGAATCCAGCGTAATATACAAGTATTAGCATATAATACAGTACTTTAGAATATATCGTAATACATATGTATATTAGAATACGGTACAATATACTAGAATATAGTTTAAATTATCTAATTTAATATATGTAGATTATTTATTATCTAATTTAATATATGTAGGAATATACTAGAATATACTGTAGAATACAGGAATATACTACAATATAGTTTAGAATACAGGAATATATTAGAATATTGTGAAATATAACATATTGGGTATGTCCATAAGTTCGTGATTTGATTTATAAAACGGCAATTGTAAAAGTGGCTCGTATTGAATAAAGATTCTTACAACCTTACCTGTTGTTTATGATCACAGTTGTTAATGAAACATAGGAGCTAGTAGAACAAAGAAACAGCATAAAATAACACATATATGCGTGACAGATATTGTCCCACAGAGGATCAGAAACATCGGATGGACGTATGGTTCCCATCAGGGTCGGAAAGGGTTAAACAAGCGGAAAAACCGCTCGAGTCAGACGTGAACGGGACACACGCCGATTGAGAGGTGGAGGACAGGTGCTACAGGGCGTCAGGGACTACCGCAGGCGCGGTGTTATCGGCTGTTTTCTGGCTCGCGATACATAACCGCGCGTGCGGTCGAACGATATATGGTTTTTTCTTAAGCGATACGAAAATCGTTCAACCGCGCGGCTTGTCTGCGTGAGAGCTTTGTTGCGGCATTGTTCAGGGTACAACGACCGTTTGATTAAAAAGAGATTCGTCGCAGTGAGTCGTCGAACACGCGGCTTTGTGCACCTCGTATTCGTCAGGATTACAGTCATATGCGGCGCGACAACTTGGCAAACACGTCTGTCAAAACGCTTTTTTCCCGCACTTTTATTGAACGAGACCAGCCGTATTGCAATTGGCGGCCCGGCTGACGCTCTGTCTCTCCTCTCTTTCCCCCTTTTCTCTCACTCTTTCGTGTGTATCAGCCACCCCCTAACCGACGGACGAAGCTAGCCTCAATCTCGGCCGTTCCATTCCTACCACCGATCCGACCGAAATGCATTCCGATTCCGTGCAGAGACGGCATATCGCTGCTCTTGAAAATTTAACAGTCTCGTAAAACTCGACCTCGCTCGTCTGCGCGCTCGCCCCGCGAAAACCTCGAGACCGAGGCAACGCGAGGCAACGTTCTGCGTTACGCGGTCCGGCTGCCGCGGCATCATGTTATGCACGTGTATAAGTAAATTTTACGGTTGCAAACCACCACCGCTCCGAGTTCGTAAACTGTTCGCGATCTATTTACGAGCGACCTGGCCGGTGCCCAGTCGAGTCGCGCATTCAACAACTGTCGCGGAACAGTCGTTCCTCCTCGCCGACGAACAGCTGGAAACCTCTGCGGGAAAAATTTGTTTCGCTTTCACTCGTCCGCGGTCGACTGTTATTAATTGTTGTTGTCAACGCAAGTTTCAGCGACAAGTGGAGCCGCGGGAACGGTGATAATGTATATCAGAACGCGTATATGTATAGTCTTTGTTGAGACCGCTTCCCGACACTACCTAGCTTCGAAATGATTCAATTTTAGGCAAGTATTCTGATGAAAAGCATGTCATGATGTGGGGACGAATTTTGTGATGCATATGTCGGTTCTAAATTCATTATTTTAATAATAATATATTAAACCTACTTATTTCTGTCATAAACGCATAAATCTACTTTCAAACTTTATTAATCGTTAAACAAATGTATGAAAAATATATTTTATTAAAACATTACCTCAGACGTTGTTATGGTAAAAAAATAATATTCAGAAAGTAATTACGCAGTGATTTCAGCGAAGTATGTAAATTATTATATTTATTTTAATGCAATTTTTGTTTTACCTATGCTTCTGCGCTTCTGCAATCGTTTAATGATAATTGGTGCTACAACACAGATATAAATTTAGTATACCTCTGATAAATTTTTTAGAAACGCAACCACCACAGGATTAATAGCAACGCTGCTAAAACACGAATCTCATCATATCGCCATGACCTCATTATCTTACACGGTAATTTTGAAACATAATATTGTTTCAGTATTACACGGTGCGTGTTAATTTACGATCTTGAATAGAGTTTTAGATCAAAAGATTTACAAAAAACAAATTGCTTTCTATGTTCTCTATTAATTTCAAGTGCCTTTCACAATCAATTTTTATGAATAAGGAAAGATCGTCCGACGATGTAGTAGTTAAATTACCACGTTTTTTATGTGGGGGGCTCTGCAGTACTAGATGAAAGGGTTTGCTAGTCTCCACCCCAGTGCCATCTTGTGTGTTGCGGCGTTTGGGGCTGTCTGGGCCCGTCCTTTATTCTTCGTAGCACGCTGTGCCAGTGCCAGGAGCCTATACATGTGTATTATGGTGCGCTTTGGTTTTATAAGCTAATTAGTTGTATATATAAATATTTAAGACTAACCTAAATATACAATATGTATTTACAAGGTGGAGCGTTATAAACAGGTTACCTGAATATCTCGTTTGCTTTTGAAAGTAGAAGAAAATTCATCTTATGATACTAATATAATAAAGTTTGATCTGATGCATTTTCTTTTATTTTCAAAAGCAAGCGAGTTATTCAAGTAACCTGTTTATAACGTCCCACCATTTATGTTATGTGTATTAGAAAGTAGTACATAGTATCACTTTATCTCCAACACTAGAAAACCTAATAACTCCGGCCACTGTAGTTGCAAAATGAAGAGAACCGTTTTCTATTAGCAGGTTCGAGATGTTAGCTGTTCAGGAACAGCTTGTAGAATTTTCTACATTCCAGTTACAGGTTTGGTTTAAGCACGCGGTCAACGAATTGCTCGACGCGATTAACGATCAGGCTGTTCACGTTAAGAGCCGGCGCGGCGTACCGGCGATTACATCGACACGATAGGAACATGCGGCATTTATTTACACGATGTTTTCCCTTGTTTCGAGCACCTCCGCGTTCCTCGGTGCTTCGATCCTCGGTCGCGATGATCCCGAACGACGACGGCGTGCACGGGGACGCGATACGTTCGCAAGATAAGCCGCTGGGAAGCGATACAAGGCAAGAAAACTCTTGTCCATCCGCCGGGTCACGTCACATCGCGTGCCCCCTCGTATAATGGATACGTACCCGCTCGGTGTCCCTCCGCAAAATTTTATTATCCACAATGTTCACTGTCCCTCTCGTTCCGCTTCTGCTCCTTGACTATTATTTACGCACGATCAGTCTACAGGGTGTCTCAAAATTCCTTCACATCCCGAAATGGGAGGTTCCTGATATCATTTGAAGCGACATTTTCCTTTGAAAAATGGCGTCCGCGGCTTTGTTAAGGAGTTATTAACGAAAAACAGACCAATCTGATTAGTCCGTGTTTTATGTTAATAACTCCTAAATAAAATCGCGGACACCATTTTTGCAAAGCAAAATGTAGCTTCAAATGTTTTCCGGAACCTCCCATTTCCGAATGTTGAAGGAATTTTGAAACACCCAGTATAAACCTGGGATTCTAACCGTAACCGTAGTCGGGTTCGATTCTTGAAACCCGTGAGTATTTTCATTTAACGTAGACGAAAACAAGACCGCATGCCTTACTATCCGATGCAACATAAAATTAACAGTTCTTTATAGCATTTCAACTGAAAGTATTTAATTTGGTTACGTATTAACCCACTTCTTGTAACCGGGTTTTTACTTGGGAATCGTTCCTCTAAGGCTACGGCTACTGCGGGTTACGGTAACCCGGGTTACGGTTCGGGTTAGATGTTGGTTACGATCCCGGGTTTAAGCGCGCATTCAAATTGAATATTGACATAGAATGTTTGACGAATGCTTAAATTTTCTAATTAGGAAACATATCGAACGCCGCGCGCCTCGACGATTTTACTAAAATTTGAAATCGGAGATGATTTGCACGAATACACTTCATGTTGTATACACGAATACACTGCATGCAATTTTTTTATCATTATTCGGCTCGATTGCCGGGCGAAAACATTCCTCAAAATTGAATAGAGTTCAGTTTGAACTATGTTGCATTCGATGCCTTGGCAAGTGGAGGTTGAATGAATAACGGCTTGTTAGTTCTTGTATTTTCTATTGTTTAGAGAAATGAATAGCTGTAATTTTCATTATTTTGATGCTTTGTTAAATTTATTTATTGTAATACTTATATTACTTTGAGATGGTATCAGTCATACAACTGCCTCAAGCATGGAGGAACAAAAATTGCAAGGATTAAAGTGTGAGATTCCAAATCACTGAAAAAATGCTGTACTAGAAATTTATGAAATGGTGCAATGTTCTACGAATGATAGATGCATACATTTATCATACAAAATGTGTCGGTTGAAGCGTGTTCATGCTCAATTTTGTTTTCTCAATGAGTACGATGAAGGGAGTTTTATTATTGTTTATGTTAATTATAATGCGATGGTACGCAACTATGCAATGCACAATCTTAGAAAAAAATTGATTTTATACAGAAAGACAGTTCGACACAAAACTATTTCTCAAATTTTTCAAAGCTTAGTTTTTCTATTTTTCTGAAATTAAAGAGAGGCAGTTGTTTAGATAAAATCATATATTTACAGAATCTTTATGAAGATTTTATTTTAGATGATTCAGCTCCGAGAAATTGTGCTCACCATGCATAAAACAGCTTCAGGGAGGGATGTTATTCCTGCATTAAAGATTATACAACGAAACAATTATTATAAGTTTTATACGTGTACTTTTAAATAAGGTATTGTTCTAAAATAAAGTATACATCAAACATTTTAGAACAAATTCCTCGAAATCACATTTCCTTCAAATTTCATATAATCAAAGTAATTTATCGTATTCTGTTCATTATTTATCATCTTCCCATAAAACCTGATGTCATTATAATCAAATGTTTTTAAGAAGAAGCAATACTCTAAGATGCCTCCGTTGTCTGTGACGAAAGAAACTGTTAACGAATTTATAACTGGTATACAGCTGTGGAAACCAACGTCAACGAATCCTGACTCTACCTCATATTTTGACTGAAAACGGCTAAATTCAAAGTACAGTTGTCGAAAGTCGAAACGTGGTTAATATAATAAACAAACTTAAGGAAAGTTTTAGAATTTGGGAACACTAAATAGAACTTTAAAATCTTTATAATATCAAGTTTGATACATGAAATAATTTTAAAAAACTTCTACTCAGAACAGCACTGTTGAAGAACCAATATGTCGAATTACTTTCTGGTTACTATTTGACTTACTTTCTGATAACTTTTTTTTTGATTTCATATGGGTTCCAAAACGGTTTTAGAATGGACCTTTTATCTTTGCTGTAGATTACTGAATATATGGAGATTTTTAACACAATCATGATAACAATAATTATGACTAAACCTACCACGAGGAGTCAAATGACTCATTTTAGACATTTTATTTGACAATTATTGAAATTTTAAAGGTGTTTTCATGGGATTTTATTAAATATATTTTTTGACTTCAGTATATATTATAATAAATAAATTTAATCTTGTTATTTTTACAATACTATACACATCAGTCACTTTTGATACTCGCTAGGTTTAGTGTTAATATTTCATGATAATATTTATTATAATTTCATTGTATTTAATTCGATTCGATTTGAGGTACTGTTCAGTCACAGTTTCATTTCTAAATGATTTTCAGGACCGTTCCAATGCTCGTATCAACGTTTCAAACGAAGAAAATGTTCTGTTGTTGCGCAGCGGAAAATCGCGTAACAGGCGCGCAACTACGCGGAGACAATCGCGTGGGTAGCGTTGAATTAACATTCTGATAGAAAATAAAATTGAAAGTGGCAAATTAAGAGTGGCTCGAACCGGTCGAGTTATAATATGCCCAAGTATTTCCCACGAGAACGGAAAGTGGCTCTGTGTACAGAATGCGGTCCGCGTTATTAGGAGACTCGAAACCAATTAGCGGCGTACGGTCTTTCTACCTGTCTAGAGCTATCGGTTCCGCCGGTCCTTTTTCGCACGGTTTTCCCGCCTTCTCTCGAATGTCTCGACAAAGGGTAACGGCGCGGAGCGGCGGTCCGTTATCGCGATTTCGTGTCCTGAAGCGAATGAGGCGAAAGGTTCTGAGGAAATTGAGAGATTAAAATAAACATCGCGATACATCGTTACCGTGCTGGAAAACGGGAACGTGTCCAGATCTGGGTTAAGGGTTGGTCTGGAACCGTTCATCGGATCGAACGGGCTCGGATCGATACCCGGGCTTTCACTACCGGTCCGTAATGAGATTTTATAAATCAATTGTGAAACGTTAAGTGTCGCGATGGACAGAGCGCGACGGCACGGTGCACACTGGGCCATACATCGGATCTAACTGAGTGGAACGAAAAATTTTATCATTTCTTATTACTTATCTACCCAGCACTAAACGCGATTAAAATGTTTTGGCCTACAAAAATTACAAGGCTCAAATTACTTAGATTTTGTGCAATTTTTATTACAATATGTGCTTGGATAAACAAATTTATTGAATGAATTTCTATGTCAGCAACTTCATAATTTCAATAATTGGTGGAAAATATAATACCGGTCATTTGACCGGCAGTGGTAGGTTCAATATTAATTATGTTGGTAGGTTCAATATTAATAATATATATAATATATTATTACTTAATAACCCTGTTAGGTTGCTGGGAGCCAACGTAAACGTTGATTTTTAAAATTTTTGTCCACTGGATAGCGCACTGTGCGGCGGACATGAAACATTTCGTTATTTATTTCTTTAAAGGTACCGCAATATCGAGCAGACCGACAGCTCACGATCAATATTTAATCGTCTCATGGTAATTCGTTTCGCGCCTTGTGCGAAAGTATTTGTTTATGCTCTTGATCACGAACGTTGTTTATACGCGGGGACGCTACGATTTAATAATTCAAATGAAAAACATAACACATATAATATCAATTTACAGTTCGGAGACCGGTAAACATGAATGGAATCGGATGCATTATATTAAATATCTTTGCGCCTCACCCAAGTACGAATCGCGGCAACGATATCCGTGAAAATTAAATTATTGATTGATATTCGAAGTATACGGACAAACCTTTTAATTATGGTTGTCGTCGGTGGATGACGAAACGTAAATTTTCGGGAACCCGACTGTGTCGGCGTACAATCAGTATTGACGATGGACATAGTAAATAATATCGATAATTTTATTTTGTCTACATGCGTATCTAATTCTTTTCTGTCCAAATTACAATGCGTATTAAAAATTGTATGCATTAATCGGAAGATATAGAAGCTACGTCGACATACATTTCTTTTCATAATGACGATAACATATATTTTATGGTCGTTGAAATCGGTGATAAGAGTCTTTACCAGATGCTGACAGTATTTTCTTTTTCGGAGTCGTGGGATAAGTATCACGAGTACACGCCTGAAGTTAAAAGGTTAATCATTCGTCACATTTCATACACGATCGCGTTGTTGATCAACAAAAATCTAATTTCCAATTAAATTATTGCTGAACGGCAGCGAACACAATATGATGGTGGAAACAATCCGTCGGGGAAAAGTATTTAATTTTTAAATTTATTTCTGGATCAGCGTTTCAATTGGCACGCGACAAATCATTTTGCAGTGAAGATCGCGAGAGTAACAAGTTACATCGCACCGACCGATTAATTATCGAGCACTGCCCCGCCGGTTCAACATTAATTAGCGCGAGTGAGCTTAATTACGAATTCTTGCGCGCGTAGATTGGGCAAATATTGTCAATCAGAGCGATCGAAATAACAATTCAATAAGCCGTAGCTTGGGCTCGGTGAAAAATATTGAATTCACCCCCGTCCCGAACAAATAGGCTGACGGTGGCACACAATAAAGTATTACGTGCAGAGGATGGCGCATTTGTAATTTAAATAACGGCAACAATTGCAATATCGTGCGCGATCGTTTCATTGGAGGTCTAGGCATCAACCCTTTTTACCCGGGGGAGGGCGTGACACGACACTGCCGTGCGAGCCAACTAAATGAAACGTGACCTATCGCGATTAATTGCGATTCTTCAAATATTCTCTTATCCGACGTAAAAATTCACCGGTCAGCCGTTCGGCCAGCACTAATTAAAAACTATTTGCATCGATGGAAATAATTAAATTCTTTTAGACCGTTTCTT
The DNA here is from genome assembly GCA_916610235.2 of Lasioglossum morio. Lineage (NCBI taxonomy): Eukaryota > Metazoa > Arthropoda > Insecta > Hymenoptera > Halictidae > Lasioglossum > Lasioglossum morio. The sequence continues at coordinate 15,338,076 of OU744327.1, forward strand.
TAGTATTTAAAACATCTCTATATTTCTCCGACTATGTAAATTATACAATACAACGCCAATACATCATCCAATTTTGCGTTTATTTCTCTCGTTGTCTACAAGTATTCGAATTCTATAAGCTGATCTGTTGTCTTACGAAACTGAATCCCCGGAAGCGACGTTATAAGGGCTCCTCCACTCAGATGTCCTTTGTGATCACTATTACTCCTACCTCGGGCAGTATCAACGATGTTCTCAATCGTTACTTCTATTCTGAGATCCAACAGAAAAGAATAGGGTGCGATCGCAATGGATTCGAATGTCGGACGATTTAACCGACGCGATGCGGCGCGACATCCGACGCATCGGTCCGACATTTCAAATGTGTGGGTAGGCCTGTGGGTGAGAACCACCTACTGTCGGCCGACGCACAATACTATACTATGTACAGTAATGTCTCCATCGACGAAAAAAGGCTGTAGGCGATGAACGCAGAAAAATATGCCCTCCACTGTGTAATCTGATCTCGGCTCGAGCATATCGGTATGAACCACTAATAATGCGACGCGGAGAGTCGCAGTCCACGGCACAGTTCAAATGCCCGTACGTCATCACAATGTCATAGCAAAATAATATATCTTTTATTATCACTTATTTTTTATGAAACATTCACCAGCATCTTCGTGGCATTTTTATAATGCAAAATGATACCAAATATGACATAATTCCGGTGATATTTACTTGTGTAATGGACAACGAACGTTTCGGGCGCAAGGAAGTACAGCGTATGGAAAAGAAGGAGACGCGGAGAGTCGTAGTCGCTTCGGTCTCTCTTTACACGCACTGTCCTCTACGTTAGGCTCGGCCTTCAATACTCAAAAAATAACTACCCGTCTGGGATAAACGCAAACGAGAGGCTATTGCGTCAATCGAGACATTACTGTATTTGGGCGCAGCATTAACTTCAAATAATTTTTATGACCCCAATTATAAAGTATGTATCCGTATTTTTAAAAAACGTACGTAAAGAGGAAACTTGGAGCTATATTATCATTTTTTATTAATTCAATTCTTTCAATATCGAGCCACTGTGAGCATATTGCACAACAAAATCGTGCGTGTTTTCCGAAGTCGGACCTCGTACGAAATCGAATCCACTGTGATCGCTGCCTAAATTAACGTGTTCATCCACGTACTATAGTAGAAGTAGAAAAAACGTGATCAGTGCTCGCTCGTCGGTCGACCTGGCAAGATCGTTTTAAAGATCACGAAGTAGCATCTGATTTATCGGGGAGATTTAGCTTACGTGGAAATTGCTTGATAAAAGGTAACTAATAGCACCTTCACGACAGTTTCCCGATAATTATGGTTACAGACGCGAGGAAAGCTTAACGTTCGTTAACGGCGAAGATCGGGTTTAATGATTTTTCGTGGAAAGAACTAATGGCAGGCCGTTTCTTGATGTTCCGAGCAAAAACATTGATGTTCACCCACCCGATAAAAATCGTGATCAATTAATGACTATTACAGTTATAATGTTGGATGACTGTTCTTGTGCGTTATTCATAAAATTAATTGAACAATTTTCATTATTACAGTTTTAGTATGAGATTTCGTCCTTGAGAAAAATGAGTTTGTACTTAATTTTCGTTTTCCCGACGAGCATTAAAAACTAATTTACGAAAGACAAAACGTCGGATTGCAAATTTCGTAAATGTAGAACTGATTGCCGTTTTAACAATTTTTATCATTTTATCGATACATTCACAATTATTTAACGTAAATTTTCGAATACTAAAGCATCAAATGTCTGGCTCTATCTGGCTATGACCAGAATCGATGCAACCTTGTATAGACTCATTATAAACGCAAAAAGGTCTTTCACAGCGATTTCGAAACCAAGCCAGGCAAGTTCGTTAACATTAAATCTTTGCGCAAATTCGCGTTAATTGCAAACAGGGGAGCTCGATATCGGGAGACCGAAACTGTTAATTCCAGCACGTAGCATATCGAAATGAAAATACTTGGTATTCCGTGGTTGAAATGGCAGAGATTTGCCGAAGAATAGTTTCAACGACTGGGCGCGGCCCTCAATTTTCCAGAAAGGCTCGTACGACTTCGGTGTTCTCACGTACGCGTTCCGATACCGTGTCCACGGATAGGCAAAGTTCCTATTGTGACCGCAAGCTTGTTCAGTGCGCAGATTCGCCATACTGCGTTACAAGACCACTCCATGCCACTATGATTGCGAAAAGCTTGCGAAGGTGCGCCGCCCGTTGTACTTTTCATGAGAGATTAGACAACGAGAGGGTGCGGAACGCGTTTTAGCGAGGAGGCATAGCTTGTACAGAAACTTCCTCAACAGTATACCTAATGCAAAGACTCTGTACTTTCAAATTTACGTCGACCACCTATTTTAATTTGATACGATTAATGGGCTTCGTTCAAGTTCGCTGAAAACGAACTAGACTAAACGTTTGATTAATATCGGTACTTGAGTTCTTTCACTGAACCGGTATGAAGCGGAAGTTATCCCTTTTGTGCTACGAACATCTACAGTGAACCACAGTAATATTCGGAAACTTTTAAAACGACGATAACTTTTTTAATGTCGGATGCATACGACTTGAATATTTTTTGAGAAGTTAGAGCAATTATACAGATTAGCAAATACTACAGGACGTGAAATAATTTTTGAAACAATTGCAATTGGTCAGAGTTACAGAGAACACACTAGAAGTTGTTTACAACCTTTTTACGAGGGCCTATATTGAAAATTTAAAAAATGCACTTTATAGATCTATGTTAATTATACATATTCTGACAATTTCACCAAAATCGGTTAACTTTGCAATAAGGTACAAACATTTACAGATGGTGAAAATTTCACATTTTTTCTAATTTTGGAAACAAGTATAATTGACAGATTTACAAAACCTATTCTTTAAATTTTCAATATTGGCCCACATGAAAAAGTTGTAAAGAACAACTTTTAATATTTTCTTTGTAATTCCTATCAATTGCAATTCCTTCAAAATTTTATTTTTACGTCACGAAGTAAATTAATTGTTCTAACTTCTCAAAAAAAATCCAAGTCATATTGTCTGATATTTAAAAATTTATCGTCCTTTTAAAAGTGTCCGAATATTATTACACTATGGTTCATTGTATTTACTATAATTAAATTGTATATTTCATACTAAAAATTTCAATTAAATAATACAATATATATTAATCATACAACTAAAACGACTTCATCTTGTAAATTTTAATTTGTGTAAGCGTACTGTATATGTAAATACCACGTTTTTGTTTCGTGTATGTTCCACGTATATTTCACTATATCGTAACATAGGCGCCTTCGTATTTTAAGTATTACTACCGAAGAAGGCTTTGTGTGTTATAGAAAGCGTAGTGGCTTTATCAACAGAGGAGGATCACTTATCGTTTGCGCTAGTTCAACCGATTCTTTCCTGTCCTTGTTACATTTTGTTTCCAAAAAAACGCTACAACCAGAAACACTCGATGTATCGATATCCTTCGATACCTTCCCTCGATACTATCTTCGGTACTAATATGCATCTATCGATACCTTGTACCAATATTCGTAACAATATCATACTTTATTTTAACGACAAATCCATATGAAGAATAATAAGCTTTTTTAAATAAATTGAATTGTTTAATGACGTATACACGTTTATATTAATTTCATTATCTCAACACAATATTGTGACTTATTATACAAGGTGTTCCCCAAATCGTGGTACAGGCAGTCGGTTGATGACAGTAGTACGCGTTTATTATATGTATAATACATACCACTTAATAGGTTCACGATTTCGGAAACATCCCGTATGTAGCAATTGCAGTGGAGTCGTTATGATTGAATATTGCCTTCACTTCACAATATCGGATATCAATTGATTAAAAATAAAAATGTAGAATTTCATACATAAAAATTCACGAAAATGTTTATACACAATTAAAATTATTCGATTTTTTTATAAACTTCTGAATTATCGAATTTCGTTGATTAAAAACTTCACTAATATATAGTAACTTTGCACTTGTTGGTTTTTATTCATGCCTTCCTTGAGCTAATAATATATTAAAGTGAAATAGTATTATAATAAAGTATTTGTGAATGTATTTCAAGTGCTCTAATCCGATAGCATCAACATATTGAAATATCAGTGAAATAAAATCGAATAAATTTTATCAGGCTATACGAAAAATTTTATGTGACACTGTATATTTTTGTATATGTATACTACAGAGATTACTGTGTTCATGATAGTATGTATGGATACCGGTCACCCGCATTAAAAAATTCATTTTATTGTGCTTTGTAGATCGGGGAACCTGTAAATACATAATATCTGCACTCCAGTTATATGTGCCGCACCATGCATTTTCTTTTTCAATGACCAAAATATATTTTGTAAGTCGCTTTCTGTGTGAAAACTACAATTTTACTAGAAATATTCTAACCGGATTGCAACAAACTGTAGTGAAATATATATTTATTTCCTTTTTTAATATATGTATTAGGTTGAAAATAATATAAAAGTAATTCTTACTGTTCTAAATTACACCTACACATTTGTGTCATAAGTCCCTAAAATCCGCTGTGTAGTATTTTCATGACGCAAACCATGACCTATTGATCTCACAGAACCAAGCTTATTCCCATGCACTATGATTTCAAGTCTCGCAATCTGCAGATACCAATTGAGTGGTATTATTCGAGGTCCAGAAATGCAATACCTTTCCGCAAATTCAACGGAACGGTTCCCAGAGATTTGGTAATTTTTTTTTTTCGCAGGATGACCGATACTGATAGGAAAAAAGTGGTGGCCGGGTAAAAAATTACCATCACCCGCAGCAGAGTTGACAGACCAGAGTTTGAGCTAACTTTTCAGCGTCCGATCGATCTGCGAATTCAAGCCACATGGAATTCGCGTTTCTCATATTCTCGATTGTACAGCGTTCGGAAAAATTGGCGCGGTTGATTCGCGTTTCCCAGCTGTCTGACCAGTGGCCAATGTCGTGAAAGGAACGATGAACGCTGATAAGCTAACAGAGAGACCGCGTAAACGTGGTCAACTGAATTATAGCTTTTAAAGGGAAACACGATGAAACACGGTCTTTCACGCTATAAATAGTACGGGGCCGCTATCGCTGTTCCTCATCAGGAGCAGCACTTTCCACCGTGTAACCTACAATAGCCACTGTGTATTAATTACAGAGTTACGAGCTGCCGTCGTTCAGAGGCAATAACGGCGAATACACAGTGGACTAGGAGGTCCCAAAAACTGGCCAAAATTCAACATTTTATTAAATTCATTTCTGAACAATAAAATTTCAAAATCGCATATTCACTAAGATTTCTATAAAATCTTCTACTAGACACGTCTATAGTTTTCCTACAGTATCTAAGAGTGTCTAGAGCCCATCGCGGACGGGTTCCAAAAAGGCTCTATATGTAGTCATCATTTCTAGAAAAGTTGCAATGGATTTACTGAAAGATTCAGAAAATTAAGGAAAAACGAGCTTTGAATATTAAAAATTCAAAATATCATTCACAAATTTGTGAATAGTTTAAGTTTCTCTACACGTGTGGTATCATTTAGTGTGCTATAGTTTGGGCAAAAATGTTGTTTTTGAAGTATCTTGACATAGTGTATAGAAATAAATTCCAATTGGAACGTGATAACAGATTAAAATTATGTAAATGTGATTCCATGCTATCTTTTTGCTCCAAAGTTATTCAAGCACTTGATGTTCAAGTTCCTTCGTGTTTGGCTATGTTCTTGGGGGCCACTGTGGAGGGCAATAATGCCGTTCTCCAAAGATCCCCGATTTTCCTCGAAAAATCGGTCACGTAACGAGCGAACTCCACGTTTCAATAAACTTCCAATAATCGACGATCACGTCCGCAGCGGAACGGGAGAAAAGGGGCGGCGAGAACACGGCGCACCTGTAAATCAGAAAGGCGCGTCCCAAATTCCACGGTAGAGCGATGATTTGTACGAACGGTGCTCGTCGCTACGAGTCGAATGTTGCCGAAACGACTGTCAGCTACGGAATGTACATCCATTTCCCGCTTTGTTCTTTCTACCCCATCCACTGCTTCGAATCGCGTGTAAATCGACGCGGGAAACGTGTAACCGATTAACGAACGAAGCTAATGAAGAGTGGACTTCCTGAGTGCCGGAAGAATTCCGGACCAGACCCGTTCCTTCGTTAACACGGTAATTGCTGAAACAGCAGTCGTGCGAATTCTACGAAATGGAAGTAATTTATTTATTGAAATGACCGTTGACTGGGTAAGACTTATACTGCATATACAGGGTGAGTCAGCAAACGTGTGCATCTCCGAACATCCTTGTTGTATTCAAAGACATATTAAATGTCTTGAGAAAAAGTTGAATGGTATAAAATCAGGTTCACATGATACTAAAAAGCTTCTTGGTTTTATGTCCTTTTGTTTAGAGATATTAAGGCCACTTTTATTTTTTTTAAATAGAACCAACCTTTTTTCAACATCTACAATGATAGTTCCTTTCCTTATGAATTCAATGATTACAATTATTCAAGCTTATTCATGATCACAGACGGGGTAAACGTATACGACTTAAAATATGAAAGCAGAATACGTCTATCACGAGTGAGACTTGCACTGAACATACTAAGGTTTACGCTGCAATTTAGTTGTTAACAGTATGTTACCAAACACGATTCCGCTATGTCTTATCCAATAATTGAAAGTTGTGACTTGATAACGGTTTGCTGTGAATGTGTACAAAATAGGTACTCAATTTATCGATTAATTCGCCGATTAAGAATAAATGAACAAGTAAACAAGATTAAGAAAATAAATTGCATCGGGAAGAGAAGAAAGAATTAGATTGCTGGGGCCGAGATTGGAATCCGGATATCTCGTCTCGCGGAGGATCGCGAAAATAAGTTTCATCGGCCGAGCATTCCATCCAACTTTAATATTCGCGAAATGTCCGACGGCCGTGATGAGTTTCAGAAAAGTGTCGATTAAACTTATTCCATTAACCAGGGGTTCAGATAGGAGTGGGGGGGGGGGGTGCGAATCCTGCGAGTATTGCGACCTAATCGACGGTATTCGTTACCGACCGCGCATAAATTGCGAGCCGCTCGCAAAGGGATACACGTTTTCACAGGGGCGCGTAACCGCACGAAAACCCCGTCGGTGTTAATAGGGATTCGACAAGTACGCAGCCGCTGTGAATGTAAATTAGCCCGGGTCGTCCGCAGACGTTTGTAAACTGTGGAAATCATCGGCGGAGAAGGGCGCCAAGAAACTTCTTCTTGGCAAATACGACCGGCGAAAAGTAACGCCAGGTTCGACGGGTAATGATATGGGAACGAGTACGAATACGCCAAATTTACAGGGAAACCAACGATTGATTCGGCCAATCCCCTCAACTGGATTCAACCGCGAGTCTAAAATTTTCGTTTGCTGAAATAAAAAGACCACCAGTTTCTTTCTTCGTCAATTCCATTTCAAAAATTATTATTTACAAAGCTCTGTTTTTGTGACTCTATAAACCGTTAATGGACTCGAAGAAAACATAATCAAGTTTTAAAAATCAATTTTAATGAAACTGTTGTGGGAGGTTAGTGGCTTAGAAAAATAGACACTGACGGAGTATCAAGCGGCACAACCTCAATAAACCGAGCACGTTTCAATTTGCCAAGTCGATCGAATGAAATGCGTACTTTCGGATTTTTGAAGAAAGTATCTGCTTCGACTATTATTCGAGTTTTTCGCGTTCTTCTCGAGTTAGCTGGCATAAAACCGTGCACGCTACGAAACGATCCGTCTCCACCGTTTAGAGGCAAAAGAAAGAGGCGATTGTGCCCGAAAACATAACGTTCTCTGTCTGTCGTTTCGGCTGGTTCGCGTGATAACCCTTGCAGCATGAAGTCTTTTTTATTAGTAGTTTAACGGTCTGTGGCTCTGGACAATGTTCCGTCCATTTATCCAGAAAAAAAATACCTGTCCCCATAGATCGTGGGATCAGGAACGATATCCCGTTCTGTCGATAGCAGCGACGCCTTGTAAAACGACGCAACGGAGCTGGCATCTATTGATCAAATGATCACAATAGGATCACAATGGGAACATGGACGTCGCGGATGCAACGCGTTGCACTGGCTCGATTTTCCTGTGTGTAAATGCTGGTGCTGGAAAGCTCCTAAAGGTGTGTCCCCCGTGCCCTACCCACGTGTTCATGTAAACGCGTACATATCAGAGAGGGCACGTGAAACCGAGCCCCACGCACGCATCCACTAAAAAGCTGACCGTTCTCGCGGCGCGACTGCGGATCAATATACCCGACGTCGATGCGAGATGACCGCAAATCGATACCTCGCTGTCACGAAGCTACATGTTTCGACCGTCGCACGACCCGCACTCGCCTGTATCCTCGGTGATGTCGATTAGCTCTTTATCCGTCCCCGGACGCACCTGCTTGTACACGTGCGTGTACACGGATGTTTCTTCTTCTGTTCGCATACTTTTACGTGTACCACACTGTCGAGGACGGTGTTTCAATTTTCTCTCGAGTCGGTGGTACCCCCTTCTAAATGTACACTGGACAAAATCTCTATAAAGGCACTATGCTATACTGAGCATAGCATTGCTGAGATGACAGTGAAAAAATAATTCTACGAACTTTTTCAACACAATGGTACTCTTCCGTTGTCTCGTTAAGAAGCGTCGTCAGGATATACTGCTACGATCTTAGTGTCAGAATTTCTGGAGTGGTGTGCTCATGTTTAACCCTTGTTACATTTTACCTGTGCCTCGGTTACACGAGGGCTGAAAGAGCTTTCGTCTACTAATAGGGTTTGCGATAGCGTTGGTAATGACACACGATGCAGCGGGTACAAGCGCGAGACAAACCTTACGCTGGATTGACGAACTTTCGAATGAAACTAAAACTATTTTACAATCTGACAAACCCAGAATCGTTATTCTAGCCGTAATTCCTGCAAATCCTATAGTTGCGCGAAAGTTAAAATATAGATACAGTTAGTTCCGCTCTGCTATCCCACTTTTTCCTCGTGTATTCCCTTTGACCTATCCACTAACGTTATATTACACATACTCGACTGCGTCTAATCACCGCTGAGAAATTCGATTTCGACGATGCCGATGTCTATCCTAACTCTCCTTCTCTCTCCCTCTCCACCGTTCTCTTTCCACAAACGCACCAGCATCCGATCGAGGAATGTGGCTAATTCTCATTTCCATTCCTCGAGCTAGAGAAATAAGAACCTTAGTGTTCAAACCGATCAAGTTGCACAGTTCGAATTTTAAATTTTACATGATGTGCTTCTACTTCATTAAGTACTGAATTAGCAACCGTAAAATTCTCACAAAAGCAGTGCAATTCTTTTCGGTAAACAGAAATGAAAAGAACTGAATTGTTAAAAAAGTGTATAATCTTTTTAATTTTATCAGAAGAGTACTATGCAATACGTTTTACAGGATATAAAATTGTTAATATTTATAACGTTCATCATACGAAGATCTCCAGATTCTAAATATAAGAGCACTACTTCCACACGCAGCCTTAACAGCACGCCTAGCCGTGCCTTCGAGGCAGTAAATAAATTGTTTAAATATTTACAGTTCGAAGTTCGAAATTTCAAAGTTTGTACTTCACTCGCAGCCTTACTAGCATCATCCCACTTTCTTGCTAAAACTCACAGATAGAGCCGATGTATTCGTGCAACAAAACGCTAACAAAATTCGTGTAACTATTTCATTAAAAAAAAAAAGAAATTATTAATCACATATCGCAATCACAATTTTTTGGAGCAAAATGTCGCTAAAACTTTTGCACACACCTAGTAGAAGCATCGCAAAGAGTGCGACGTGAATGTCACGACCAAAAGGAAGCATCTGCTCGATGTCACTAACGCCATTTCCCTTCTGGCTACGCTTTGCAATTGGAGCGTGCTCGACAGGTTCCGGAAAAATTGATCAAAATTTTCTCGGCAGTTGGTCTCGCGACACTGAACTCGTTAGCCTGCGAAGGAATGCCAGGAAATCTCGGTCGACAAGTTTGCTTCTCGGCTGTCCAACTTCAGCCGGCGAACTTAAAGCCAGTTTGTAGGTCGGCTGGTAAGAAGTAGCGGCGTAATTAGAATAATAATTAGTTTCGCGATATTTGGTCTGCATTCGGGGCGGCGCGGCGCCTCCTCCTTCACCACTACCACTTCCACGTGTGTGAAATCGAATCCGTTCCGAGTAGACAAGATTACACAACGGCGGCATTCCGGTGCGGAATCTGCCAATAATTACGGTTGATGGGAACTCGAGCGAGAACTCATCGTTTTAGTCTATGTTGGAATACACACGAGACGTAATGTGTGAATCTTTTCTGGGTCCGCGATACGTCGCTGCGTTTCCGTTTCTATCCGTTTTCGACCGCCCCCTTTGGCTCGATAAGTACTTACCAGTGTTAGGTACTTGCCAAGATCTGTTTGGTTCGTGTCAGGCTTAGCGCGTGTGCATGCCGGTGCGGAGTGGGTATTAACGCGAGTATCAGGCAAGCACGTACGTAATTACACCTCCGCTGCTCGATTAGGTTAGACTCGTTCCAAGAACGACCGCGGTTATCTACCTGTGATTCTTGACACCTTCACCGCTGTTGCAAAAGTGAAACTATGCGGAGGAAGAGAAAGAGAAAGTAATGGGGGACAGGGATAGCGGATAGCAGGTGAAAAAGAAAAATAGGCTACACCCCTAGCCATATTGGTTTTATTTTGGTTAATTGGTATTATCTTTCATTTCTGTAGACAATTACACGTATAAGTACACATGTAATGGTAGTGTGTGTAAACTGCCATAATAGAGTGGGGAAATCGGTGTCGTCACCCGTCACGATTTCGTCAGTCGCTCCGTAGTTATTAAGATAGTACGCCCTGATTAATCAAGTATCATATTTTTGTTTATTTTATGTACTCTATATGTAATTACATTATTAAACTATTATATATGTATACAACACTTTCTCAGTGGCACGTGTACGATGTTGTATTTGTAACAAAGAACACGGCGATATTACTCTTATATCCATCGTCTTCGTCTAATGTCTCCTGTCAATCGACAATAAAATGTCTATAAGAATGGCACAGCATCTTAACATTAGCTGAAGATGAATATTATAAAATTACTCCTTATCTTCACAAAGGGTTCTCCTTGAAAGACCGTGCTGATACCACCGACACAGAATTTCATTGAACTGAACCGGTATTAATCAATACAATCGATATTATTCGACAACAACTTCGGATGATGTATTGTACACTATGCGGGGATGACATGTTGCCTAGGCAAAGGAATGCGAGTCTGATTGACGTTTAATGACTCTACCATGTAGAGTCTGACAATCCTGCCTCCTATCGCATACAATTTTCGTTATTGGCCGAAATGGCCACATCTATAAACCAGATTACTATTAATCAACTTGTTACTTCTACACCATAATTACCACCGATGTACATAAGTACTTTGACCCGTTCATGGCACAAATAGAACTTAGTTTCAACGAATTATTATTGATCAGGCAGAATTATAATACCATTATTTTATTTATTTAAAAAAATTTATAAAACACGACAAAACTTATGAGAAAACCAATTCTTCTTTCAGTAACTTTTGGAATCAGATATTCCATAGAATCTGCCTTTACGAGAAGCCTTTAAAAGATATTTTATGCGAAAATTACAGAAACAAAATACAAAAACAAAAATGAATAGTGTGAGCAAAGTTTATAGTGTACGACTTCCAATTCTTAGATTGAAAACAACGTTCTTAGGACGAATCCACTGACATATAACACTTCTCTTTTTCACGGTCACTCAAGCGCAGCTAAGTGATTATACTCTATACTACTGATACTCTATAGGTTGAGAACTGTCTACGGTTGACGAGAAAATCGTGAAATCTCGAAGCATTTATCGGAGCTTGTAGATATCTAGATCAACTCCAATAATGAATCAAGTTCGCAGAGAATACGACACTTCTAATTGTTAGATTGAAAATATCTAAGCACGCTGCGAAAGTTGCCTGTTAATTCGAACTACGCTCTGTACAGGTTTGCACATAGGTAGCCGAGAAGCACATCTGCACGCGTTTATACACGCATACCTTAAGTCTAATTCAGAGGGCGCGTACCGCTATCTCTGGAACGCGACCTTTCTTCCCCTACGGTTCATTTACCCCATTCGTAGGTACCGAATCGCGAGGGCGTTATATTCAACGTGATATTCGCTGGTAAGTGTTCATTAAACCCGGGCGTTCTGGTGCGAGTGTTAATAATAGGGATAGACTTATATATGTATACGGGGGTTGTTCGAAGAGAGACTTCGGAGAGAGAGAAGAGGCAGAGAGAGAGAGAGAGAGAGAGAGAGAGAGAGAGAGAGAGAGAGAGAGAGAGAGAGAGAGAGTAAGGAGGTCGACCGTCCACCTGCCGGTGTGCCATTTTTCAGGGGACATATTTCCGAGGCGGTTTTCGGGTTCGGGGCCGCGGATAAAGTACGTTTCACGGGTCCACGACGTTCGACAATTGATCGGTATCCAGCGTCGTTAGAACCAAGCCACCAAAATTCCGCCAACATATCGAGCTTTCGCTCTAGAATTTCACGAGATCGACACTGTTCCAGATATCTACGTTTTATGAGCGTGGCCTGCTAGTTTAATTGAGTTATCCATCACGCGTTGTACTTAAAGCTCTCTCGCTCTCTCTCTCTCTCTCTCTCTTTCTCTCTATCTCTCATATTCTCACCTGGCACGGGTATTGAACGAGCGAGCTCAGCAATCGACCGAACGTGCCACAGAAAGGAGGTAGGCGACGAATAATTAAAATGACATTAGGAGCGTTAATGAGATATCTGTTCGAGTGGTACAGGTTACACTAGCCGTACGGATCTCGCCGATAATTAATACGGGAACTTGCGAGAACCGAGGGTAACTCTAGCCGCCGAACCTGTTCTCGAGTTTGACGGATATTCGTATATCTGCTTTGGATAAACGTGGACACGAATTTGAATGATTTTTCATAGCAAAAATGCTGTATTGTCAGAATTGAAAGAATTTTCAGTTTTTCCGAGTTGAGCGAGAAAAGCATTGGACTCTCATCAATAGATAAGAGAGTCCGTATGTTTCATGAATGTTTGAATAGGCTGCTCGGAAAGTAATTTCGTTTTAGTGTAGAGATGGCATTGCTTCCTTTTGTTATTACTAGACTGCGTATTTTTATGCAAAATAAAATAAAAATAAAAATGTCTGTATCCATTGCAAGACGCGAGAGCCAAATATAAGGGTATTTCTTTTTTTAATCATTCTAAGGAATTAAAAATAATATATTGATATTTCTAAATTCTGTTAATCCATCTTGTTCTTTAAATAGCACATACCCAATGCTGTTACAAATGCATCAAATCCGCAGTTTAGTTATTCCTTAACCATATCATAAGTCTCAAAATCATTACATACATATCTTGACAGCTGATATTTCGGACGTCATTTCGTGTTTTACAACTTTTCAAGCAATTTTTTTCATCACATCAAATATGGAAAATCAAAGCGACAATTTTCGTCACGATAAGGGAGATAATATTGTTAATAGTACGGGAATTGATACATGGATAGTGAGAGTCGTGAAGCGACATCCGGGAAGAAGTTGCTTGGGCCTGATTGAAAGTATTAAATATCTTATTAACTTAGCTTAGAACTTATAAAGATTCATAGGAAAAACTTTACTTTTCATCAATGAAACAACCACTGCAGTAATGCTGAAGCAATACTGAAGTAAACAACCATTTTGAGACACCGCACCGTGTACATTAATGTACGTGCGCATTTCGTCAGTGAGGTTGACGAAACTTTCTAAAGGCGTATACGTACGCTTTTCGTAGTCAAAGGGTTAATAGGTAACGCGAGCCTTCCGGCAGCAAGGAAGACTGTCCCCATCGAAACACAAATATAATATCAAACTTAAATAAATGCCGTCGCACGCTTCGTCAATTTACAAGGCAACCATGCCTGGAGGGTGTATGAAAGAAAAATGGCAAGTTCCTCTTCCAGAATGAGGAAGATCCTATTATCGCTGAAAACAAAGGAGCCTGGTTATTTCATCAAACAGATATCGATGATGAAATGGTTGTGGTTAATTATATACAGGGTGAGTCGGCCTAACATTTCAACCTAAAATATCTCCGTTGTCCTTAATGATACGAGAAAGTATAGACATACAGTTTGCAACAGAGAGAGATAGTTTCAAATTTAGTTTCAATGAAATAACTTTACTACAGATTACATCATTTTATTACAGGATAATATCCGGTATCCAACAAGTTGTTATGAAAGACAAGCGGTGCAAAAAACAGGAAACTAGGTACCTTATCGTTGAGAATTTATTTTCGTCCTTCCTACGTAGAATCAATGAAACCGAGGATTCGCGGTGTAGTCACCGGTGAGGTCGGACGTGTTTACGTTTTCGTGCTCGCGTGTATGGCGTCGCCTAGTGGCTTGATCGCTTTGTGTTATTTGCTATCGCAATTCGCTTTGCTGAATAAGTGTTTGAGCGATAATTCTATTATCTGAGTGTTTCTTTTTTTTTCACTGTGTTCTTACTTGTGTCTCTGCCGTCAGAGGCACTTGTATTAATTGTGCTCATAGTTCTTAGGATCCAAAAATGGCCAAAAATCCTGGCAAAGCGTCCTACGCGCAAATTGCCACACAAGTTCAGTTCCCTACCAAGGAGCAAGCTATTGTTTTTGATGCAGTTGAGGGTATTCCCATTCAAGATTATACTTCGGCTTTGAGTAAAGTAACCAACTCATTGAACATAAAATTCGTTTCAAGAATTTCTCACGGTCGTGTCTGTTTCTACCTAAACTCGAAAGAATCTGCGGATCAACTCACTGATTCTCATGCCAAAATTCAGATTGGTCATCACTCTTTAGAGGTCCGTCCTTTAATTTCTAAGGCCAAAAGGATAATTATATCGAATGTCTGCCCTATCATCCCGCATAGTGTTATATATGAAGAACTCTTGACAAGGGGCATTCGACCATGCTCTCAAATGACTTTCATCAGAGCCGGAATTAGTGGTCCAGGGTTTGCGCACATTCTCAGCTTCCGCAGACAGATTTACATTCATCCAGATGACGTCTGTAAGCTGCCGCCATTTTTAGAAATTAACTACGATGATACCAACTATTGGGTTTATTTGTCTGGTGAGAAGCTTACGTGCTTCATTTGTAAAGAGGAAGGTCATCTTGCTAGATTTTGCAAAGGTGTGGACAAGCCGAGTCTAGGCTCAGACTATAGTGTAGAACAATCGTTTGTGCCTTTGTCTGGTTCGAGGACACATCTTGCCTCGGGTCACGATAGGGTAAACATCAACAAGCCCAGTTCTGATTGTGTCACTAATCCGCAAGAGGTTCTCACACCTGATGTCTCACCTTTAGATGAGAATCCTGTATTATCTACAGAGACTTTTAAACGTCCGCTGTCAATCTCTTCATCCTCCAGTGACCCTGCTACAAAGTTGGTAAAGTCTGATAAACTGATTACCGACTCCGCAACCCTCAAGATAAAGTCGGCTAAGAAAATAAAGGTTTCGTCTACAGCAGTTGTCAACGAAGATGATATTTTGAAGCAACTTTCACCAGCAATGGAATTGATTGTATCCAATTCGCACAAGTACCCTCTTAATTTGAACAGTATCACTCAATTTCTATTTGTCTCCTTTGACAATCCGATGATTCTTGATACGGCTTTAAAGTTCACTAACGATATTCCGGCTCTCATCACTATGCTCTCTGAAATTAAAGGCCTTATTGCAGAACGTAACCTAAAGAGTCGCATTGGTAGGATTATTAAAAAACTTCTTTCGTCGGATGCTGATGACAGCGCTAGTTCTGATACTGGCTCTTTGGAGGCTCAAGACACCTAATCCTTTTACA
The DNA here is from genome assembly GCA_916610235.2 of Lasioglossum morio. Taxonomy (NCBI): domain Eukaryota; kingdom Metazoa; phylum Arthropoda; class Insecta; order Hymenoptera; family Halictidae; genus Lasioglossum; species Lasioglossum morio. Next base: position 15,354,084 of record OU744327.1, read on the forward strand.
CTTTTCTAATGACATCTACTTCATCACAACGCAACGATTCAATTAATATTTTGTATTGGAACTCAAGAAGCTTACGTAGAAGATTGCAGGATGTCCAGTCATCTATTCAGGAGTGTGATATTTTTGTTTGTGTCGAATCCTGGCTTACCTCGGCCAACAATATTAATTTTCCTGGATTTCTTGTATACAGAAAGGACAGGACTTATGGTTTAGGTGGAGGTATTTTAATTGCAATTAGGAAACATTTAATTTTTACGGAGCTTGATTATGTTATTGCCCCAGATCAATCAGTTGAGATCTGTGGTATTCGCATCACTAATCTAGATTCTCCTCTAGACTTGGTGGTCTGTTACAGACCTCCGGGTCTCACACTTTCGCTTGACCAGTGGAATACCATTGTTCAGAATGTTAATTCTTCACATGCCATTTTGCTTGGGGATTTTAACGCTCACAATAAAAATTGGAATTGTCGGAATACGGATCCCAATGGTTCTAGACTAGCTAGTGCTATTGAATCTAACAATCTTTTCTTACATAATGAAAATTCATTCTCGCACTTGGATATTCAAACTGGTCTTAAATCCAATTTGGACCTTGTTCTCTCTACTTTAGACATCTCTGACAAATTGGATGTGATAGTGGGTGATGAGACCTGGGGCTCTGATCATTATCCGATATTTATTAATATTTCTGTTATGTTACACTTCTATGATAAACGCTCATTTAAACTAAAATCAGTTCGTACTGACTGGAGCAAGTTTAACGCCTTCTTAGAGGACTCTTATCAGAGCTTTTTCTCCGAGGAATATGTTAACTCTTCTCCTAGCTCAAAATACGACTTTTTTGTTCAAACGCTTACAAGTGCATTATGTTATAGCACTCCGGCTAAAGCTCAGGTTCCTCTTCGATATAGAAGAAATCCAGTCCCCTGGTGGGACAAAGACTGTGCTAGAATTAAAAGACTAAGGCGTGCGGCCTATAAGAAATGGGAATATACTTTAAACTTATGTGATTTGATAGAGTATAAAAAACGGTGTGCGGAAGCCATTAAAATTTTCAAGTCCAAAAAGAAAAACTGTTTTAGAAGTTTTGCCGAAAGCATTAATTTCCAGACAGATCCAAACTTTGTCTGGAATAAATGTAAGATATTTAAGAATTCCTGGATTAAAATTCGTCCTCAACATTCGGCTACAAATTTACCAGATTGTAATAATGTTAATAATGCTCTTGACAAATTATGTCCTCCTTGGGTTCAGACTAACCCTTTATTGCTTCCCGTCTCTCAGCCAAATTCTTTTTTTGATTCTCGTTTTTCAATCTCTGAATTTAATTTAGCGCTACACTCAAAAAAGTCTACTTCTGCTCCTGGTATGGATGGAATAGACTTTGATATTATTAAGAAACTCCCTGACATTTTTATTTCTGAACTATTACATATTTTCAATCTTATGTTCTCCGCTAACGATTATCCTATTAGCTGGAAAAAATCTTTTGTTATTTTTATTTCTAAAGCTGATGGGGCTGGGCTTCGCCCTATTTCACTCACATCTTGTTTATGTAAGTTGTTTGAAACCATTATCAAAACTCGTTTGCAGTGGTGGGTAGAAAGTAAGGATTTACTCCCTAAAAGTCAATTTGGCTTTCGTAAGGGAAAATCATGTATGGATAATGTCACTAATTTGGCTTTGAAGATTGATGAAGCATTCTTAGAAAAAAAGCATGTCCTTGCTGCCTTTCTTGATGTAAAGGGTGCGTTCGATAATGTTAATCCAGATATTCTTCTGTCTAGATTGGCTTCTTTTGGATGTTCAACTAGAGTCTTGAATTTTGTTAAGTTTTTGACACATGAAAGGTTCATTTTCACTTCAGATTCTGGTGACACTCCGAGACTCTCATTTAGGGGTGTTCCTCAGGGTGGTGTTCTGAGCCCTTTGCTTTACATTTTATACGTCTCCAATATTACAGCTGACGTCCAGAGGCATATTTCTGTTTCCCAATTCGCTGATGATCTTGCTGTATATATTAAGACTTCATCTATTGCTACTGGTGCCCGTTCTATTGAAAAAGCTATACAAATTTTAAATCGGAACATGTTTAACCTTGCCTTAGATTTATCTCCCAATAAAACGGTGCTAATTCATTTCAATAACAAACAAATAACTCCAGGGCATATTAAAATAAAAATTCAAGATTCATTTATTTATTCTAGTGCTTCTGTGCGTTTTCTCGGAATTATCTTTGATTATAAAATGTCCTTTATTCCTCACATTGATTACATTATAAAAAAATGCTCCAGAGCTCTTAATATTGTTAAATTCTTGAGAGGTACATGGTGGGGATCTGATCCTTCTACGCTTACGGTGCTATTCAAAAGTTTTGTTCGCTCTATTATTGAATATGGTTGTTTTGTTTATTGCCCTAAGAGACGCAAAGACATTGAGCGCCTTGAGAGGATTCAGTACTCTGCAATTAGATTGGCTTTGGGTTATCGCAGAAGCACCCCCACCAATATCCTTATAGCTGAATCCAAACTACCGTTGCTAAAGGATCGATTTACAAATTTATGTCATCGTTTTCTAGCTAAAACCTTATCCAACAGCGGCTCCTCTAGCTATCATATAATCAAAAGTTATTACAATGCTGTTAGAAATAGAGGTTTCAGGGGGAACTTTTTGCTTAGAAGTTGTATAATGTATATGCTGTCAGAGTCATGTAAAATTGAATCACAACATAATTTTAATATTTATATTCATGATTATGATACGGTTACCACCTCTATTCCAGTTGACTCCACTTTTGGTATGTCCCTTAAGGATTTGACCAATACGTCGGACATCAATAGTATGGTCAGTGAAGTAATCAGTGATAATGCAGCTATCCCTATCTTTACTGATGGTAGCAAAAGTTTGGATAGTAATTGCGTTGGCTCTGCCGCTTTTTGCCCGTATTTAAATTGGACTTCACAGAGAAGCCTCGTTAAACAGGCTTCTGTATTTACAGCCGAATGTTTAGCCATTAATGATGCTCTTGATTTGGCGGTTACCTATAAGAATTATAGTTTTATTATTTTTTCTGATGCGTTAAGTGTTCTTTTGAGTCTTGCTTCTATAAAAATGGATGTCAAAAGTAATTCCTATCTCTTTAATATAAAAAAAAAATACAATATTTTCATGAATGAAAACACGCAAAGTTTCATTAAGTTTTACTGGATTCCGTCTCACTCCGGTATTTTTGGCAACGAAAAAGCTGACCATCTAGCAAAAGAGGCTTCTTTCTATAATGTACCTTGTATTCCTAGCATTCCTTTTTCTGATTTATTTGAGTCATTTTATAAAGTCATGTTTGATAACACCCTCTCTTCCGTTAAAGCTGATGGCCTTCTCAAGGGTAAGACCTATTTTCAGAAATTTTTTAGTGAGTCCCGACTTCCTTGGTTCTCACAGCTAAATTTACCACGTTTGACTGTTGTCACTGTTAATAGGTGTAGAGGGGATCACTATCATCTGGCTGCTTCCCTTGCACGAATTGGGTTTATTGATAACCCAGAATGCAGTTGCGGTCAGGGAGATGAGACCCTTAACCATGTTCTCTGGCAGTGCAATTTGTACGATGCTCAAAGAATGGTGCTTTTAAAAAAACTCTATAGGTTGGGTTTTCAGTTGCCTCTGGACGTCAGTTTGTTTTTGGTTGGGCCAGATATTAGGGCTTGCCGTTGTATAGTGTCGTTTCTGAATGACTGTGATCTGCGTGTGTGAGTGTTTTCCAAAAAGAATAATGTTGATTTGTATGCCATTTTGCTTGATTTATTTTGTATTTTTTTTCATGTATTACCGTCAAAAGTTGTAATAAATCTTTTCTAAGATTTTCTTCAATAAAAAAAAAAAAAAAAAAAAAAAAAAAAAAAAAAAAAAAATCAATGAAACCGACAGGAGATTTCCTCCTACGTAAAAATTCTTGCAACCTGTGTGTCGACGTTTCAAGTATTTCAACGACCAATGCATATCTTAACGCTGTAGTTATTCTAGCCATTGCAAATCGAAAAGTCCGTGCAATCGGTAATAAATATTTAACTAAATATGATAATTCATCTATCGATTTTCAAGCTTAAGAAGAGCTGGTCCAATGAATATTCACAGGTATTCACACAAAGCGTTCAACGTAAAACGTTAATCGTAACCAAGTAAAAACGTTTTGCCCTTCAGCATCTTGTTTAGTCGCGGAAATACAGGAACGATTAGGTAAAAAGTTGAGCCTGGCACACTTTGACGAAACAATACCAAATCGCGTGGTCTCGACAGTTACGGGTCGACAACATCTCCCGTCGACGCAATCAATAACGATTAGTTTCTACTCTCAAATGGCAACGGCCTAATGCGGATAGAATACAACCAGCTGTATTCAAATCTATGAATTACTCATTAATGTACGGTAAATCACCATGATCACAACTTATGACAATGAACCACAACTTATAAGGAAGAATGGCTCGTTGGCGATAAGATGAACTGCCATCTGATTAATGATAGCAGCAACTTAATTTGGTGAATTAAAATCATAACGTGGACGACATATCTCGTTCCACGATGTCGAAGAAACGATGCTATGGAAGAGATATCTCATGTATCTCTATTATTGCTATGAAGTGCTTCCTTTGTAAATTTGACACAAGTAATGGATTTTCGAAGGCATGCCATCGTTCTTGGAAAGTGCTTAATGATGATAAATATAAAATACTCAATACTCTATATATGTATTTATATATGACACAATGTGTGTTATGTTTGACATAATGTGACGGAACAAATTTTAAAAAACTATCTGGTTTCCTTCCGTTGGTCATTTTTTTCAAACTACACACGCTATTGATAGACGAGATCTTTCCCCATTCCATACAGAAAGAACAATAAAAATCTAATTGTGCAAAATATGGAGTATTTATCATCTTTAAGCACCTTCCACCAACGGCGACATGTCTTAAAAATCGCTTACCTGTGTCAATTTTTCAAACGATACACTTAATACCAATAATAAAGGTACTCGAGATGTTTCGGCTATAGGGTTGTACGACAAAATCATGGTAACAAGATATCTCGTCTATAGCATCGTTTCTTCCACATCGTGGAAACGAGATATCTCGTTCATTGTAGCGAATGGGTTAAAGAAACTAGCATGGGGTAAAATGTCCTCCACACACGGTTTAAATATAATGATAATAGATTAACCCCCTATTGCATTCCGTTCCCAATTGGGGACTTAAAGTTCAAATGCTCTATAGTAAATTAAGTAGACAAGACTGAAGACTCTGATCATGTTGGTTCCAAGTGGGAACATTGCGCTTACGAATACAATCGTATATGTATAAAGTTCCCATACAGGAACAGTCATAAAATGCAATAAATAACATTTTAGAATGAACTATTCTTATTTATTTCATGATCACACTCATTTTTAAGTAGACTAACAGCCATGTATATTTTTTTCAACTCATCACAAAAATTCATGCATTTGAGGGTTAAAACCGAACTGAATCCATTCTGGGATTTCAATATGCAGGAAGTGCAGGAAATTCCAGAATCTAGTATTAAGCACACCATGCTTGTACTTGTTTAAAATTATTACCGCAGAGTCTGGATTAGGTCTTGATTCGGCGATCCTCGATTATACTAATCACATGTCCGTATTTCCATCCTAAATAAGAGGTTTCCCGAATTAGCGGACGGTAATGGAGTTTGCACCGCCTCGTACCGCGACGAAACTATTGAAATTGTTACCAAAGTAAGGAAGGGCAGAGTGAAGCTCTCGTCGAATCTCTGGCACGATAATCTATTATCGCTTAGCTTCAGTGCATGCCTGGGTCCAGCCGAGAGGGCAGCATACTGCCGCTTAACTTTTCGCCTAACCCAGACCCCCGTCACGTTTACCTGATTGCGCATATTTGTCAATCCGTAGGTGTTCGCGGTGTACAACCCACAAGATCATATTACCGCTGAGTTAATCGCCAGCTTACCGCCCGAAATTAATTAGTAACCGTGGTACACCGCGTTTCGTATGCTTCTAAATGCCTATTGCCAGTTCCGACAACCGATCTACCGCAACACACTGCGCGGACTTCGTCCGTGTATCACTGACCCATGATAAACACTATACAGTGTGGTGCCCTACTCGAAAATTCGCTATCTCGTCCATCATGCTCATTAAATGCTATTATCAAACACCGATTCTGCGCATCAAGAACCATTAGGAGATCTTTCAGACTTCGGTGGGATGGACATCAAGTATCTCGAAATTTAACAAGTTTATCCCAAATCAATTAGTATGATCTTCTAGAACGGCGATACACTTATATAAGAACGACTCTAAAATGTTCGTTCAGTAGATAATCCGGAAAAAAATTATGCCTATGTTTCAAAGGGTGATTCATTGGGTTCCGTTAACGACAAAAAGTTGTCATCGCTGTTGAAAAGAACCGCGCATATCCATCGAACGGACTCACTTTATGGTTTTTTCTATCATCCGTCACTACGAGGAAGCGAAGGGTCGCTCGTTCATAATTTTCAGTTTCACCGGCGCGGCGTGTGTCTCCAATTTAAAATATGTACATACATGGAGAGTAGACGCTCGGCGATACCCAACCGGCCCGCATAATGCGAGCAAATCAAATACGACGGAAGGACCGTTTTCGTGTTGCGTGTTACGCTTTGTTCGTAACCAGCGATGCACGAGGCGTGCGCCGCGACGCGGCGACACGATAATCATTCCACGGATTTGCGAATATTAAAGCACATTGACAGTTTCGACCGTCGATTGGTCACGGCTTATCTACGTAGACAATTTCACCCGGTGACCCGACACAGGCAAAAAGTTACTGCATTTTAATAACCCGGCTCACCTGGTCGATTCGAGCTGTTCCACGAAGATTAATGCGTCGGGATGAAGAACGGGTAGCCCCGTTTATCGATTCGGGTACCCCGCGACTTCTTCATCCAATTTCACTTTCGCCTAGGAGGTACCCTCTCTTTCCCCGCGCTATTCATGCTTTTATTATCGTGTAAAATATTCGACCGCCGCCTAAGTTCAGCAATTCCCTTCCCGCGCGCACAAATTGAAAATTCTTTATTCATAGGAGGAAAAAAGGAACAGAGAGAGAGCTCGTGGCGGAGCGGTGCGGCGCTGCTGGCACCCGGTATCTTTTCACATCAAACTAGGGGCTCTCGATGTAGGGGTGCTAAAACAATTAACGGCACGTCGCGCTCACACGACGTTGTCATTCTCGCTCGAAAGGGAAAATCAATCTGTCTGTTTCCGTAATAGATACCGTGGAGGAATGGAACAGATAATATGGAAATTCCTGGTCCCGTTTAAACTGCGAAAGAGCTGAGCCCGCGCGAAACAGAGCAACAGAAATATATAGATACCGGCTCATGTAGATTAGCGCAAGGTGTATTTTATCGATTCCGGACGTGTAATTCGATGGACATTGTCGGCGTTACTCTTCCGAGTATGTTTCAATATTATTCCACGGCCGAGCCGTGAAATCCGAGCGTGTATTTTCAAGTTAATATTGATTTTGGATTTTCACCGAGTTAAACCACGACTGACAATCCGTGGGACCTGTCTTTGGGAAACGCGATTATTGAGCTCGAACGCGCGCGCGCACGTCGATAAAAATACTGAACACCGTACAAGTCAGATGTGAGCGCACTGGGAAACAATCGGGCCAACGCTATATTACGTGCATTAATTGTAACCTCTGTATACATTATTTCCGTATCTCGCGCTGAAATAAAATTTGATAGGCATAAACGGCGCGAGATTCGCGCGCGCACGCGTTCTCGATGCTAATTTATGTTAATTTCATTTTCCGCTCTATGAATCCCGACTAAATTGTGCTTTAATCGAAATGTCTCTTCAAATTTCGCCTCTTCGCAGACGAGGGAAACGGCTCGGCATTTACACGTGGCTTCGCGATGCGAATTGCAACTTATGGCAAGACGATATCGACAGTGAATGCACACCGCGTCTCGTTCCTATTGTGGCAGGTATTACGAGACTGCGGATCTTTAATAAGTCGACAATAGTGTAATACGATACAGTGGGTGTACAATGGATTTATACAACTTGTAAAAACAAATCACTTTTTCAAAATTGCAGCCAACAGCTGGAGTTTTTAGAGACGTTACAACAATTAGTTTACTAACTAATGTGCAAATAATAATTTAAAAATTATTATTGACTTATCGGTTATTGTTATTGTCATTATCTAGTAAACTAATCCTTCTAACGTCTCACAAAAACTGAAGCTGTTAGGTCTAATTTTGTAAAAGTTATTCATTTTTAAACGGTGTGCGAATACATTGTACGCCCACTCTCTTTAAGAATGTAAACAATATTGTGAATAACGGTACTGCAACTTTTAGTGGTGACTCGGAGTCACCCGTCGACTGCAAAGGGTTAATAGGTCAACAACACTAAGTAGGAGAATATGAAAAATATTGTCATCGAAAAGTGACAGTGCACGTGTGTTATATTTTTGACTAGGGTAGTGGAAACGCGTGTCGATTACAGTCAATGAAAACGATAGCTTCGGAATTTCTACAATATTATTGACAGCGATCAATCGCCCGCTTGCGGCGACAAACCCGCGAAAAGTGTATAATGATTTAATCGAAGGAATCCGCGGCGATATATCGCCAAGCGGGAACGAATTGAACAGGTCGCGTTTATTATCAGTGCTATTAAATTTTGAAAATTTCCCAATTTGATTGACGGGAATTGTTCGCCATCTGAAGTTCGCTTTCTCTGTTCCATCGACCGAATTTTCATAAATTAAATTCTATCGGCGCTTGCACGCGAGATCGATGGAAATATTATTTCATTGAGTAAATGAACTTCTCTATTGACAAGCCTCTGACTTTATGGTGGTGGTCAAACACCATCCCCCAGCCGGCGAGCAACCCCCGAGGTACTCCGATAACGTGGAAATTCGATGCCATGATCGATCACAGATGCCGGATAAATGATTTTCAATAGTATCGCTTCGCGAGGTAGAAATGCGTGTTTCCGTGACACACTGTTTCCGTATAACCGGAGAAGAAAAAAAATCCGCCATCGCGTGCTGTGCATACGTCTATGTCCTGAGGAGATCACGGTCCCGAATAGAAAATGAGCACGAGGGACGACCAGGGTGCACGTTTAAATCCGGCAATCGATACGACCGTCATTCGAAGAATTGCACATAGCATCGACCTGTTTTGTTCTCCGGCTTACGGGAACGCATGCAGGAGAACGGTCTGTAAATGTGCAGTGAATGTATTTTATATGCAACAGTGTAAAATTCATTTATTTCAAATTTTGAAAGCACTTTCAGTAAAATATTATTTATTTCTACATACATATTCAAACGAGTGCCTAATTCATTTGAAAGTAAAATTAAGGGAGCATTAAATTACGACTGAAAAGTAGTCGATCTTTGTTGAATCTTTGAAAACGTCTTTCTCGGCTCAATTTATGTTGTACATATCTACGACCACTTTATGCTGCATAGTACATGGCTGACTAGCAATTGAATAGTAAATGTTCATTTTCTATTTATAGTGAGAATCTTACGATTCAATGGTCTCGTATTATAAGATTATGGATTTGAAAGCTCTTCTTTTAAAATAGTCTACAAAAATTTTGTTTTACAAATGTTTGCAAAAAGTTATGTATTATAGATTAACGGGAGCTACAGTACGTACAACAAAACCAAACTAACGAATGTTTAAAACTGTTCCCAGGATGGGGACAAGTTCAAATAAAAATGTTCCAAAGAATCCTTTAATCTCGAGCACGGTGAGTAAGCAAACAAGTTTTTCTAATTCAAAGTTTGTAAAATCTACATAACGTAATTAGAAATAGATTTACGCGCAATGAGAACGGAAGTTGAGCAACTGCCGGGTCATTCATTTTCATCCGTTGTTTTCCGAACGTGTACAAAATCTCGCGATGAAAGGCACTCTAAATTTCACAAGCACTGACGTTTCCCCTGACCGATTTCAGGAATATCTGCGAACCCTTTTATTTACAGTAAAACTGGCTCCCTTATTTTCGACGACGCGACGCGGTGGTCGGGACCGGTTAACGTGGAGTTATACAGGCTCGGTCACGATGCCCCTGGTTTCGGGGGCTGAAGAATGTGCCGGAAGTAATCGATGAAAAAATGCTAGCCGTTCCATTTAACCGTAACCGTGGGCGCACGCATTACCGAAGTCGTTGACCCAGTACAATCTTTTGTGATCTCTCGTTCGCAGCAATGAAAAGGTTAAGGCAATTCCGTATCCCGTACAGCTGGCCTCTTGTTTATCACTGCGAAAAAATGCCGACGAGCATTTTCCTCTGGTTCGCAGCGCGCGCTTTTCAATTATCGGGAAAGCTTCCGTGCACCGGCTCAAGTTTCTGCCAATCGGACGCGTAATACAAGCATGATCGTTTCGAAAACACTAATTTCCGGCGTTCTCTGCGCTCCAAATCACGATTCCATTGTTGCAAATTTATTTCTCCGCCGTCTCGCGCCGGTAACGATCCAACGGATAAATAAAATACAAAACACACACACGCGCGCGCGCGCGCACCGGCGTTAAGATTAATTTTAACGTTACTCCGTGTTCAGTTCTCTCTTATTTTATCTCGCACTCGCGTTCTACTTTTTTCTTCCTCTCTTTGTTTACACTGGTCGCAAAAAAGAGCCTGCCCGTGTGCGCCCTCTCGCGAAACAGTAAAAATTCAGCAAAATGCAATTAAACGTTCTCAGCGATCTAGGGGCTGGCGAGAAAACAGAGACTCTGTTAGTTGAACTGTAAACACCGCGATCTTTCCGTGAGAACGGAAAAACGCGGTATTTACGGTGCACCGTGCCGAGAATAGCCGGCACAAAGTATCTCAAACATAATGCAATCTCCTCCCAGACAAGGGTGTATCAGATAATGAGGTATTAACGCTGAGCAAAACCCGTGAAATACAGGAAACCAGAATAAAGTACGACTCTGCCGTGAGGAATAGTTGCATGAAAAAGTTGGCGCTTTTTCCCACCGAAGATAAATTTAAATCAAATTTCTTGTTGCAGTCTGCAAATTTAATGCCAGTTTAATGTACATATTGAGTTGGTATGCGCTTTTGAGCCACATCTCGCCACCATCGTCTGTGCAACGTTTGTTTCTTGATAAATTTAAAGTTGAGTGTTCAACATCCAGTAAAGCGCATTCGCCAGGAAGGCTTTCTGTTCGCAAAACAACAACACAGAAACGGTTCGACCGAATTAAAGAAAGCAATGAATCGGTGGAAGACGAATCATATTCAATACGTCTATTTAATTAAAGACGAAGAATTGTGGGAGTACACGTATTGAAATTTGTGCGAAAAATATGCAGATCAGTTGAAAGTATTCAATGCAAGGAAGCGACTTTTCTTCGATCGGTTTTCAGAAAATTTTGTTACGGCAGTTATTAACAGGAAGGTTTATTCCGAATGACAACGATTAGTTTCACTGATTCATAAGTGCTCGAACGCTAGCAGGATTATTTGCACACACGTTTGTTAGAATAGAATTTATTGCTAATTTGCCTTTGGAAGATTCTAACGTCACAACAGAAGAGATTATGGTATCCGAGATAGGCATTCGAACGAAATGTACAGTAAATGTTCGTGAAAAATAAAGTAATGAATAAACTTCGAATAAAAGTTGTAAGAAAATGCTCTTTCTCCGAGTACCCTTTAAAATGATGCAACCTTTTTCAAAGTCGACCAAACGACTTGAGTTTTTTCAAGAACTTCTTTGGAAGGATTAGTTTATTACGTGACGTGGAAAAGGATCTTCAGAAAATTGAAGTTGACGCGAATCGTCAAGTAATAATTGGTCTCCACCGCTTTTTTTATGCGAGTCTCTTATGGGAATTGAAAATATACCTATTGCGAATGTCAGTAAGACACAGATAAGAAATCTATAAAAAAACAACTTCTAACATTTAAAGAAACTGATTTGAACAAACTTTTAAAAAGTTTTGCTACAAACGGTGTACAGCACTGGTTTACGTTTATGCACCAAACGCACAAATCCTGCTGTTTAATGATCGTGTCCGAAGAACATACAGAATTTCGCACTTGGGATCCATACGGAATTTTTCCATGAATCTAGAAAGTATTGTTTCACTCACCAGGTTCGAGAAATCCACCGGCAGCCGCCACCTTGAAGACGCCCCACAAAAGATAGGTGTAGATAATCCGCACCTGCGTCCACCAATCCATGGTGTGCATAAGCTTCATCCGCCCTATGCGGGCGGCCTTCTACTCGACCCTAATCAAACTCGATCAGCCTTGACGCTGGTCATGCGATAAATCGAAGTGGTTCACTTGTCGGTCCTTTCTGCGTCGATCGGCGGGAAGCTGGACGCGTCTCTCTGTTCACCACAGGTAGAAGGTCCGTTCAGGATCATCGAGATCGCGACGATCTATCTCGATGCACCGACGGGCATACCCTTATACGGTTCACTCGTGTGATCGTCCATCGGGATCCACGTAAAGCGAAACAAATGCGATGAACTAAATGAACGAGATGAACCAGATGAACGAGATCAACGCGGTCGCTGAGCGTTTTTCCACGCGTGTTACGCACCGATCACGTCGATTCACCACAACGAGAGTTTTGTCACACTGTATGGCGGAACGTGCTGCGACAACGACGCTTATCGAAGCACGGATTCACGCACGAGATCACCCACGCAACCTGATCATTCCCTCCAAAAAAATATCTTTCCTTGGAGTAGAACGAGAATAGAGGTCCCGAGCCGAAAAGTCTTCCGAAGAAAAGACCGGATCCTCTGGCCTCGACACTTGCCGGCCGCGGCACTCGCGGACGTACGTGTTGTCCGAATCACGACAGCTCAAACACTGACGACGCGCCAGCTTTCTCAGCCATTCTACCCTCCCTCTGTCGGTTCCTCCACCCACGCACCGTACCACCACCCTGTGTTTTCTCTCTGTCGAGCACCCTCGATCGGACGATCCCGCGTGCTCTGTGACTCCCGCGTTTTCGTCTCACTGGATAATCGGGATCCTAATGCTCTAATGCTCTAGTGCCTGCACCCCCGATGGCTTATCGGCGCGACCTGCTCCTGTAGATGAAAACCGGCTCCTTTACAGGAAACTACGTCCGTCAAGCTATTTCTGGAGCGAGCCGAGCGATGCATGGCTGGCGTGCGCCTTCGGTCCCCGAGCCGCCTTCGTGGGCAATTAATCAAGCTTTTAAGCGGTTTCTTGCGACCTGGCCCATCAGCCACGATTCACGGAAACGAGCCGATTCCTGGGTAGCTTCCTCCGACTTCGACGAGGTTCTCCGAATATTTTATAGATTACCAAACGGTTAGTCTGTTCTCAGTTCAGTTAAGGTTTCCTTCGCGAATAGGTAGCGAACACACTGAGACTTTGTTTTAGACAGCGACACCGAAGATAATTAGCTTATAACGATCACATGCAATCACACATAACACGAACATCGATAACTTGGATTAAACTATTTGGACGAGTATAGTTCGCACGAGAGTAGCATACAATTCCTATTATGTAGTTTTGGCGTGGGTCGTGGAGAACGTAGTTATTCTCTTAGCGGTGGTGGTTCTCGAATTTTGCAGACGGTGCGGGAAGAAACGCGAAACAAAGGAAGAAACAGATGCGCCCTCTTCCCTCTCCGAGGAAAAGTTTGCACGCCGGCCGCAAGGTGAAGAAGTTTTCCACGGAGTGGTTTTTCGCGGTCCGACACGCTCCGTTTCGTTCCGGTTCGTTTCAACTGGAGGACATCCTAGGAGACCCCACCGGACGGAGAGCCCCGGCTGGCACACCTCAACGCTGTCGCTCGTACCTTCTCCACGTGAAGAGGACCGTCCGAACTTGAGCGTAAGATCTGGCTGGGTGTTCCTTGCGACGTAGCTCGGACAATCTTCGAGCTCGTCGCGGCCCCTGTATGATCAAAGGTCCTCTAGCGCACCTGGTGCTACCCTGAACGAGCCCTCGTGTCCCGAACGTAGCTGAGATGATCTTTCTTCGGTCGGAACAGCCGATCCACGTCCCGCACGTATCCACTGAAACCCAAGGTAGAGACTAGTAGCCGGCGCGAAGGAGGCGGTCCGCCGCGGAGAGGTACGCCAAAAGAGGGGAGGATAAGGGAGAACGAGCCCGCGACGCCAATCCGAGGAGGAAGGGACACTGCGAGGCAGCTCGCGACTGGAATGATCGTGGGCAAGGGACTGAGAGAGCAGAAAGAGAAAGGGAGAAAGGAATAGTGGGAGAGAGAGGGAAAAAGAGGTAGCGAAAGTCAGCGAGCGAAGCCGGTCGTTGAACCGGTTTCCACGCAAGAGATCGCAACAGGCCAATTGGAAATACCACTGACAATGAGTCCACCGTCGGCCTCTTTACGATCTTCCCGGCGCTAACCTGACGATTGAGAGTCTGCTCGCGCTGGGTCTAGATCCGGATAAAACCAAGACCGCGGAACCAGTTACACCGTTGCCGACCAGCCGATTGAGCATTTTATCGGTCTCGCTGCAGTGGAACGACCACCACGACACGTAATCGTTCCTCCTTAGTGCTCAAGGTCGTGAACGAGAGGAGAAGATACCTCTCCTTCTTCCTCGACCCGGTGCGCACCGGCGAGTGTCGTTGGCCCGCGCGAGTTGAACGATAAAGGTAACGTTTCAACAGCGTCCCAATGAAAATTGATAAAGGGGTAAATGCGAAAGAGAGAAAGAAAGAAAGAGAGAGATAGAGAGCGTGAGTGGCTGGCTAAGGTCGAAGATCACGGACGATACCTAGGATGCCGCGACGATGTCACGGGGACCAACCTTTTAGTCGGCAAATGATTGCGCAACACCGTGAACCGAAGGCAAATCGGCGAAGGGATCGCGACTCGATTCGATTCGATTCCTGGTAGAGGCTCGCCATGATCGATCGGCTACGACGGATACATTTTTTACAAGGCCAACTGAACAAGTACCAGTTCCCCGTTTACATTTTTCCCGGGAGGACTCGCCGCGTACGAACAATCGAAACTGTTCGGCGCGGAGAACGTTCGCAGTCCAATTTTCGATTCAAAATGGCACTGTGGACGCATAAATTTTCCATTTCTTTTTTTTTCGATTTCGGTTCGTTTCGGTGGCTGCACTCGTCGCGAAATATTGCAGTCCGATCTCAATTAACAGTCGCCGCGTAAGCAACGCGAGAATTATTGATGTTCCGCTAGCAACTATCGCCGACTCATTAATAAACGTGTCTCGCTACGCGATTAATAACTTAATAACACGCCCCCGCTTCCGCCCCGATGGGAGATCTTTGAAAGACGCGCGCCACCGACAAGGAATATTTTATTTTCTCAATTGTATTGTTCACCGGGACACACTGGAGGAACGGCATCAACGTTGGCGCGTATCGTCCCAAATCCGCGACAAGTGGCTCGGTTCGATTCAGTAAACGTTTGTCGTCCTAAGCGAAACTCGTGGAATTCGATTCGCCGACTGAAAGCAACGACCGATCGGCTGCCAGCGTTTCGTGCAACAGTTCCGAAAAATTAAATGGTGACGGATCTTGCGATGGGGCAGTCAAATGATTTACTTAGCAAGTGTGAGGTCGAATGACGCGAGTCGAGCGTTTACACTTTTATATCGTGAGAATACGAGTGATTTCTACGATATACATTTATCAAGGAGGAGTCGAGGATAGAACCAAGGATGGCATAGAAGTTAAAGGGCTCGTTCTACTTGCTATTAAACAATGCCCTCTTGCAACATATACTCCTGTATATATTACATCTAAGAATACAACATATTTGAAGAGGGAGCGAAGTTCTCCGGACAGAAAGCACGAGGACGATCTCGCGAGCGATCCGACCGGAGAAACTTTCTGCCCATCCCCCGGAAAAACTGTTTTTCCCAGATGGTGTCTACGGTCTCGTACCTTCCCGTCCCCGTCCGGTTTCCGGCGCGAAGACTGACAAGTACAGGGTAACGAACAGACAAAGTTTGAGGATCGCTAAACACGCGTGCTGTGGCTGCCAGGCGCGGGAGATTCTCGGAGCTTTCTTCCTCGGTCTCTTTCTACGTGCGCGGAGCCGATGTAGTATCACGCGACACGCCGACGACGGTCGTCGTCGATGACCCGTTGCGATCGTCACGGTGACCGATCACGATCCTCTCTATCCCAACGAAATCCTACTCGCGGGGCCAGGTGTTACGTCGCGAGCCTAATATCCCGATCCCGTCCCCATGCCGTCTCGTGCCGTCCCGTCCCGTCCCGTCCCGTCTCGTGAGCGCCTCGACGATCGGTCCTCTGAACGTCGCGACGCTGCACGTCCCACAGAATCACGATCCGCACTAGTACGCCATCGAGCGTTAGAGAAACTTCAGCAACCCTCCGACATCCTACCCCCACCTTCGTCTCCACCACCTCCAGCAGCACCGCCACCACCACCACCACCACATCACCACCACCTTCGTCGCTACCACCACCGGTTCACCCCCGACGGACTATGAACGCGTCAGAGTATGTGCAGGGCGCCTGGCACCCATACCAGAACCACCCTTCGGTTTTCCAGCGACGAACTTTGCGCGCACGCTACTATCTGCCTCCACGTCGCCGGTATGCGCGAGCGCACCAGGTACCGCTCGCAATCCCCTCTTCGCGTTCTATCTCTTTCTCTCTCTCTCTCTCTCTCTCTCTCTCTCTCTCTCTGCAACCTCCCTGGCCCACCACCAGTTTCTCGATTTTATCTCCCTGCTTCCCTTCCCTTTCATCTCCCTCTACCGCCCTTCCACAGTTTTTCTTCGGGCCCTCTTCCTTTCACCCTTTCTCTTCTTCCTTTTTACTTTCGAACCTGCTTCTTTCCCTTCGCCCTCTTAGACATCCCACAGCTAGAAGCAACCCTCTCCTGCGCTCGCGCACACCGGATTACAACCACGCTGCATGACGATTTCGGACGAAAACATTGTCGAGTGGTTGCTGGAGATCCGAGTCTCGAGGATCCGGAGAGTGTTCCGAAGAAGACCGCGTGCGCCCTTCACCAATCCCTGCTAGGAAGCGTGCAAAAGCGAATGAAGCCGCGCGTAGAGCAGGAAATGCGGTTATCTCGGCCGACAGTCGAGGAGACCGCCGTTTCGAACGAGTTGCTCGGAAACATTGGATTTTCTTTCGAGGATGATCAACCTGGGCGATCTGGGCCGAAATGAATTCGGTGACTGTTTAAAATAAGATAGTAGTAAGCGATCGGTTAATAGTAAGAACGTGTTACAAATTATTTATAACTTATTTCCTTCTGGTATAATTAAACAAATAACGATTCTTAGATTTGCCTTGCAACTTCTTTTCTCATACACAGTTGTTATCTTAGATATGCTAGTAAATGGTCACAGTTAAATACTGAAAGTATTTTGACCTCCTAAGAAATTTTATATAACATCTTAAACTGCAAACATTTACTGTTCAGTAAATCCCCTAACTTGTGGTGAAATAGAATATTTCATTATTGGGTGAGATCCGGTGTTGAATTGTGGTGTGAAACTGAATACTGGTGAGGTTACTTCTAATTAAATTTGCACAAATATTAAACAGGCCATTTAGACACTTATTAACGACTGTTATTTGACTCTTATATAGGTCTAAGATTTATTTACTTGTCTCTTTACTAAAATTTTGGAAGAATGTATGGTATTGTAATATGGGTATATAAAATAAACTATGAGGGCTATATAAACTATAAATGGAATTTTATTTAGAAATTTATTTATTATATATTTGAAATCATGTAGAGAGGCACGTCTTTACTCTTCGAGATTTAGGACGCGAGTGAGGATCGTTCTGGAAAAACGAATGACGATCTCACAATCACTTGAAGGTTGAGGGACCCATGACGTGGACCGCATAGATACAATGTATCTTTCGAGCGTTCTCGAAAGTAAAGTAATAGTATAACCTACTAAGTAATAGTATATTATTTTTGTTTCTTACATAAATTCCAACATATGGAACTCGACATATAAATGGGAAATATAGATTGTTTTGTAAATGATGATACAACCGACCAGGGGACGATTCTATATACAAAGATAACTCAAAAAGAAAGAGTACAAGTTTTTTCTATGACGGACAGTGCGTCGGAATGCCTGTTTTTTGGACAAAAATACATATCTCAAAAACTATAAGTGATATAAAAAAATGTTTGAAATAAAAGTTATAGGGTATAGGGAAGAGTATACGATGATTGTATTTGTTTGATAGTGTTGTAACGTTGGGAAGCTCTATGAAGGTCACTTTAAAATTTTCATACGGTAATGTATATTTTTGATCATGTATTCTAATAGGTGAGGTTAAGGCATTTTCAAAACACTACAAAAACATTATTTTTGCTTAAACTGTTGTCGAGATATAAGCCTCTAAAGTTGGCGTACCGCCTATAGTGGTATTGAATATATGTATTACTACGAGTGAAACAAAAGTCAAAATTAAAAATCGATTGCTTAGTAACCGTGTTTATTTGTGTACGTTTTTATAATAAATAATGATGATAATTATAATAATAATAGTAACAATAAATAATACTTATATCTAATCTGTATCTGAATAAATAATTGTAAAAACTAAAGGGGCAAGTTGGGGCAGAAAACTTTTGTAGAATTCAATAAAGGATAGTCCTACGAATATTTTCTAGCAAAAATCCCAAGACATGTTTTAGATTTTGAGAAAAGCTTAGTTAAAGTTATAAGAATTTTCGATTTCGCGTTTTAAGAAACGGATCACTTTGAAGTAATAAAATACGATAAATAATAATTGTACAAACCGCTAGGGGGCCAAAATAACGAGTACACACCTTGATCTAAATTATCCATCACAATTTATTTAATTTTACGCTTTATAATAAGCTGTGTACAGTTTTCCATTCATGAACGCGCACTTGTGGTTATAACGCACGAAACAGTCGTGTCAGATTATGGCAAAAAAAACGCGTTCTGTGTCAAGCAATGTTTATTTTTTTTTTCTAGCGAGTGTTCATGAAAATATGGTGTGTTTACAATAAATTTCTGTAAACAGATATACATTTCGAAAACATTGATTTTTCTATTTTTGTCCCTCTTGGCCAACGCACTGTGTGACGCCTCGTTTTTACAGAACATCGGGATTGAAAATTCGTCAGAGTCGCGTGCATTTGTATTCAGAAGTAGAACCGGTGAGTCATGGTCAGACTAGTCGATCGATTCAAACTCAATTTTCTTGTAAACGAGGTCTCAAACTAAAAAACGTTATTGTTTCTTTTCGACTTATTGTTCCACGCAGAATAAACCTCGGGCCTGTTAATTGAAATACGAGAAGAATACATACACGATCAAATTTCGGAAGGATGTAACTGAGTTTACACTCTCGCTGATTTTCGAAATAGTTAATTGGTAATTGTTCCAACAGAATATCAGCAAATTAATTTTAACAACTCGTAGAAAGAATCACTACAAAGCCCATTTGCAGTACTGCAATACTACATCAATTATTATTCAACGTTCTTGTATTCGTTAAAAATTTCTCGGGTATTGGTATAATGATTCCATCTCGTTTAAAAATTCCTTAAAATGATTTTTCACGAAAAAAATCCTCTTCAATAACATTTGTTGGAATACGGTTACTCGAACCATTCAGTTATGCATACAGAGTGTATGACGCAACCGTTGCCATGATTTTTCAAATATTTCCGATAATTTAACAAAAAATATTCTGAGTAAAGGTTGATCCGTTCTGAATCGGTTGCAAATCTTAATTTAACACATTTCAAAAAAGTCAAAGTGACATTGAGTTTTTATTGCAAAAATAATGTTTGGAAATTCTTTATAGGACGATTTGCAGCCGATTAAGAGCAGATTATCCATTACAAAAAATATTTTTTGTTATATGCGAAATACCGAAAAATCATGGCGACAGTTACGTGGTACACTGTACAGTATCAAATCCTTTCCGCGTTTAATTGGACTCACATCACGTGTGCGATAATACGATCCATCAAGGAACAAGTTAATACTGGGACCAAACGAATTATTATCGTTTAATTCGTACCATCTCTGTTTTTATCCACGCAGCGAAATAATGACAGATTCGAGTACTCGTTCGCGTAATTCTGTTTCAATTCGTCTTAATTGGACGAAGTGTTTGCTCGGCGGGATTGTCAAGCGTAAAAAGTAGAGGACGTCGTTTAAGCGTAAAACTCCATCGAAATGTGTTTTTCGCAATCAATACGATTGACATAATTCTTAACAAGCGTTGTTTCCTTTTAATTCTTTCGCGCAATTGTTCGCCACCGTGTCCCTCTTAAATGTTACCCATAACTTAAACAAATTCAAACGGGTCCGAAACACGTGATTAAATTACGTCGCCGTGCAGTTTTTCCTTGTAACGAACTTTCTCGGACTTTGCCGTCTTAACTAATTCTTAAGTAATCCCGCGTATTGTAGCCTCCCGCGAGCTTCCTCTCGACCGTCGATTTGCCCGTCCGTGTTAAACAGTGCGTGTTTGCGAGGCGGAACGTTTCCTAAACTGTTTTGCAATTACATCGTATCATTGCGATTATTAAGCGGCGACGGTCCCATTTCGAATGCGAGATAAAAATCTCGTACCTTTACGAGAGCCTTCTCGTGATAAAAATTTTAAATCGATTCGAAGAGAATGGTCTGCGAGCACTGAAGTATTTGTAGACCGAAATTGGAATCGTAAGTTTCCAAATACACATTACATTCTCGATTTATATGGAGAGATTGCGAATCATTCCGCGTGTGCCAACACGATGCCGTTACGAATGCACTTGTCGGATCTTCTTTCAACGACGACATATTCCGTTCGAAAGCACCGCCGTCGATATAGAAATAAACAATTCGGTAACCATTCAAATCCTCTCGGTATTTCAAAACACCACTATGGACTGAACAATTTTTAATAGTTGATTATTACTTTGCTCATTGTATGCATTTATGACAGAAATAGATATTTCTTAAGTTGCTCCTATGTCCTACAACTAGACAGCGGATGTTTATGCAATTTTCAATTTTTATATATTAGACAAATTTCAAGAAAGTGGAATCAGATAAAATCCGATTTTTGTTGAGAACAGCCCTTGTGTATATCCAAAATAAATGAAAATTGTACTAAAATCTTTTGAAAATTTTCATAAACCTTAAAGGCATAAAGATCCACAGTCCGTTTATAACAAATGCAGATAATTTTTCCATAAAAATTACGATCTGTTGCAATACGTATGTGTAGATGTATTTAATAATTTTTCATGAAAGTAATTGAAATATGAAAAGTTGAAAATTGGTGTTTTAATGTTAATTGTGAACGTTAAGAGTTCTATTGCACCTATTCATCGGACGTAGCCTCCTGACTTCCACGTTTTCTTTTTACTTTTCGGCACGTTTTAACGACGAGAATTGTTCGGGCCGGACTACGGAGAGCCAATGTTCTGACGTTAAAAAATTACCAGACGATCCTTTGAAGGGTACACGGGTTACACGTGGAGCGCAAACGCCGGTACATGGTATGTACAAAGGCGAATATTTCGTGGGCAAAGAGCGCGCGCCGCCCCGTCGCGGAACGGATTTTTCATTGTTGAAGATCGTTAAATTTTCACAGCAGTTGATCAAAAGTAATTATATCAAACACATAGGCGTATTATGTAGAACGTCGTCGCGGTCGGATGGCGTGCCTTCGAAAAAGTTTTTGCCGCGTTGCGTCGTCGCGAATAAATCTGGGTGAGGACCTCTCGTCTAACTCGTCGCGAAATGTAAACCTTCTACTTTTGGCGTACGGCTATTATCCATTCGCGTATTTTGCGATAAAGCGTTATTTTCTCGGAAAATATCAAGCTACGTTCGGAAATATTAAATGCAAACAGCATGCAAAACGCAGAACCAGCACAGCTTCGGCAACAAATATGGGAGGCATTGACTTCCGGAACATCGTCAAACAAAGGCTGGACAAACAGTGAATAACCGTGTGTAATAAAACGAAATAACAGTAACTGACAGCCGCGCGGATTGGTTAATTTCTATAAGCTCGCCTCATGGTAAATCCGGTAAAATTTGTTACGGACATTGTTAAAATCAAACAACTTATTTTTCTCGTGAGTTTAGAGTTTCGTCTGTTCAGTTCATGACTACTTTACCGATTTAACTTCTATTGGGTGATTCTAAAAGTTCCTGTCAGATTGTCAGAGGCATGAAATCCTGCTTTCAAGAACAACTCATTTTAGTTGAATTCTTAAATGAAGGTTAATTGAATTTTCTGTAGAGTATATATTTTATTACGCACGTGGTGTCAATTAAGCTTGACATCTTCCTCCTGGATTCTTGAAATAGAACGTTCTAGTATTTGTAGTTTAAAGTGTTCGCCAAAATTCAATGAAGTACCTAATTTGACTTTCAACCGTTCTGGGCCATTTTCGTTATATTTCTACAATTCAGTTGAATTTAGTCCAGGGATAGATAACATACTATAATAACCGATTAATTTGATGTTCTACATTAATATTTTACAATTCAGTCGATGCGGTGAAGCTACCATTTAGGTTAGGGATAGAATAAATCTTCTATCGATTTCCGTCGTTAGCATTTTGCATACAAGAGATTTTGAATAACATTTAAAATGTTTATAACGTCGAAATTTTGCAACTTCTGGCTCATTAGTTTTATTGTGATAAAATATTCACACCGATCATTATAATGTTGATTGAATAATAACATAATAACAAACGAGCATCTGCGATGGTAAGAAGATATTTCCGTATTAATTCTGTGCAAAATACGTATAACATTTTCGCTGTATTTCAATGTCACATTTATTAAAAACTAAAATATTTTTCTGTTTATGACGTTGCTTCCACCGCGAAACAAAGCATACACTCACAGAGATTCCGTGCCATACAAATGACCAAAAAAAACGGAATATATCATTAGGACCACCCAGTTAAAGAATAAAATTTTTTTTGGAACTGTGCAAGAAGTGATTAGTAAAAAAAATGTAAAGAATATGTTACAGTGACTTGTCCCTCTCTCACACAAAGCTTGCTGAAACTCGAGAACAGGGTCAAATAGGGCATACGTTTATAGAAACTTTTTGTATTGTTTCCGTGTACGGAATCCACCGGCGTGGCTGTTCCCCGGAAGCTACGGGACACTCTGTATATTTAATCAGGGGAAAACTAGTCTTTTACCGTATAGTCGAACCGAATGAATAAACGAATACCGCCGGTGTGGTTGCGACGACGCCGGTAATGTTGGGGAAGGTTTCTAGGGAACGTGGTGCCAATCGAGGAAATAAAAGCCGAATAATTTGGACACAATTGGATAACGTATCGCGTTGCGCTGAAACAAAGACTGTATAGGCGAGCCGTAGCTGGAAATTGGAAGTTCGCTCTCGGTAGAGCTGGAGCCGGGGTAAGGTCGAGTTGGGCCACCTAATCCAATGTTTTACAGGTTTACTGATTGCGGTGGAGTACGTCGGCCCTCCAGAGAAGGGTGGACCTACCTTTCTAGGTCCCCTCTCTAGTGGCCGCTCTCTTCCATTTCCTAACTCCCATTCCGTTCCTTCCTCTCTCTACCTTTCACCGTTCTCCATTCTAACCGTTCCCCAGGCTCTGTCTGTAGCCATCTTCGTCGTTCTGTCTCGCTTCCTACCCTAATTCTCCGGCAAATAAACGCATCATTGAGCAGCCGTAGATTTACCAATCAGTCCGGTGCCTTCGTACAGGACGACAGAAGCCGTGCGGAAGCCCGCACTATTCGGAATAGCAATGAAAACAGGCCTTTAAATCTACAGCCGTCACCTATATGTCCTGCATTATCTACACGCCGCTGCTTTAAATACTTAAATGATACTGATTAATTGAGCTTACTTTCGAATTAAGGTGAAGTGGGGTAAGTGCAGACTGGTTTTTGTAAAGTTGTATTTGAAACTGATGTATTTTGAGTCTGGTATGCAAATACTTAACGCTGTCGGTATCGAATGCTTTGCACAGTTATTACTAGTGAATTAATATTACGTAGGATTATCGCTTTGATTGTAAATTATTATTTTGATAGGATATTGCACAAAGTGTCAACGACTCTGTACTTCTCTCCGAAAATGGAGCGAGAACATATTTTAGAGTTAAAAATGCTTTCAAATCTTGTTTCATGTGCAACGGGGCACGAGCAGAATTGTTAACAACCATGCTATAATATGATTCTTATTTAATTAAATTATATTGTGTAGTTTTATAGTTATTCACTTTTAAACAAACAAGTAGTTTTTACAGAAAAATAAAAGGGGATACAGTGATATAAAACAAAGCTCAAAATATAAATATGCTATTTATTGGTAGAAAAATATTGTCGCTCCAAATGTAGTTTAGTATATTATGTGAAGATGTTGAAAAAATCTACTTACCTTTAATTAAGAGTTATAGTACATAAAATAAACTGAAATAGTGAATATGAACTGCAAAGTACACTTAACCCCACCGTGCTAGTCTACACATGCCCAATGTAATAATATTTACGGGGTAAAAGCAGACTAATGTTTTTCTTTCTTCCGAGAGATCATAGCTTATTCTCTAAAATTCAATCACCTCATTTAACCAATCTAATCGTTGTACGGTATAGATAAATTAATATCCGGGAGCCGAGTCAGGGTCAACATAGACCCAGATCATCCAAAGACTAACAATAAAAGAGACAGGTGCTATCGCTTTTGGAAATGTTCCCAAGCGCACGAATGGTTAATATCGCCGAATGAGTTAACACGGGTCATTGATACCGACAATCGCGTTCATCGTAACCGATCTCTTACGAAGTCTGCCTATTGTTACCTGTTTCATGGTCGCATGAGATCCTGGTAATAACAGCCACGACGAAGCCAGGCTTTGTTTCAAGAACAGAAGAGGCTACTGATTTGTAGATAATCGTTGACCGTAATGCGCGGATTTCGGCCGGTCGAGGAACGAAATCTATTACTTGGTTGACAGCGGGCAATTAAAATTCAAGTTTTTTTTTCGTCTGGGGAGCTGTATAGTGTCGGATGTACGGCGAGTAGCCAGTCACCTATCCCTAATTTCTATTTAAACAGGTGCAGTCTCCTTTTTCCATTCAGTCGGTCTCAATTAATTCATCGTCGGGGGATCGTTAAGCGTGCGGCAACGCTCAGGGCCCTCGCAGAATTCGAGGTGGGGGCGTGCCGTGAATGCTTAGCAACGAGCAGATGGCGGAATTTTATTTGAACGAATTAAAGGTATTGAAAAAGTCCGGCTGTCGCGTGTGCCACAAAAAACTGTACAGTGATAATGGACGGTTCTTGCATCCCGTCCCACGGTGCGTTAGTTTCATGGTCGGACGGACAGACGGACGGATGGATAGATGGATGGTTGGATAGAAGGACTCGCTCGATGGATGTCCCTGCGATCGATTAAGGGGCTCTCTTGCTACTGCGACGGACAAGAACATAGTTGTAAGTTGATGAAGACAAATGGTAATTTTCTTATTTTTAATCCGGTTTCGACGGCGACACCACTTCTAATGAGGGCCAGTTACAATGCGCAGACCTCTCCAGACCATTCTCACATTTTCTTTAGTTCGTGGAACAGCTGCGTTCGATGCATGCATCCTAACACGCTATGTACGATGTTCTCCGTGTTTATTGTTTAACCCTCATACGTCTCTTTTCTCAATTTCACACATTTTTCAATTAAAGGATGATGTTATTCTGCCATTTGCAGAACAATTTATTTATTTCGAAACATTAGCAACTAGTGGAAGTAGAATATCCAGATCGTGATCAGACAAACGTAAAAAGTAGACTGTAGATTTTATCGTTTTAAAAATACTGTTTTGAAGTGTTCAAATTCTTAAAACCACTTTGAAACGAATAAATGTCTATGTGTCAGCCGTGACTTGAAATTAATGAACACACTTTTTGTTTTGCATAAATTCCACAGTCTTGTAAAAAAAAAACTAATTCCTCGGCTGCTCTGTGACTTTGGTAACCAGAAATTTTTGAAATTTTCCTATGTAATCCAGAAGATTTGGATGAAATAATGCCTGAAAATTGTCCAACTTTGAACACTCATAACTTTTGAACCATTGATTTTCTAGGATCAAAACTTTGATTTTTGACATTTTCTCGCACAAATCTACGGGACTATATAGGAGAAAGGCAAAAATTGCTGGTTACCCAAGTTACAGTTTGACCAATTCCTCTACTTATGGTAAACTTTGGAACCTGGTGTCCCATATTATCAAATACTTTAGATTGTCAGTAGCGTTTTTATTTACTTTCGTAGTATTACGAACCCCAGGAAACCACTAAAAACTGAATCCAACAATCAAATTAAGTACTTACCGTCTGAATGTGTACTATAAGCTTGAAAATTGTTGTAAGCGTTTATTGCAGCTGCCTCTATAGACGCAATTACGAGGCCCGTCCGTTTACGTTTTGTGACGTTCGCGTGTTGAATCATTCCAGAATGACGAAACCGTGTTGCGTTCCCGAGAACGTAGACATCAAGATACATGCTAGTAGAGTGGGCAAATTAGATCATAATGCAGGCCTCGTCCACGGATGCATCGTGTTAAATGCCATAATAGTGGTTTAACAGCTCGTAATGCCGCCGCTATTGCGCGAGTTAAACGAAATAATGTTGCCCGCGGAAGCATAGCAGAATTTTTCTGCGCAAAATTTTTGGTTCCGCAGACAGAGACATTTTTTACGAAACCCTTTGTTAAGGAAGTCATAATTTTCGGGCGGATCCTAGTCCTTGTATGTACATTAAGAACCGCATCTGTGATGTTTACACAGCTTTTCCCCTTGATTTATTCGCATTGCCACCCTGCTTAGACCCATGAGTCGCCGTCTTTCAGGGATTTCCTTTTTTCTCACGACGCTTTCTAGATCCTTATCCATGATATATTTAATCGCGTGATGTTATTCCACTTCCAGTGCAATCTTCTATCAAGGGAACGTCCTTTCTGACTTACAATCCCGACTGGCTAATTTCGATTCGTTTCCCTTGCTTTCACCATAACTGGCATATTCATTGATCACTAAGTGTTGCGAACGCGGTGCAGCACAGTGATAACATTAAACTTTGACGATTAATAAGGAACAAAATAGAACAAAGATTATTTATTGGATTCGCAAATCCATGACATTTGATTATAAGATGTATTTTCAGCGTTATTAAACCCATCGATCAATAGAGCGATGACTTCAACTTGCATAAACTCGTTATTCTGGACTGGTTAATTTGGTTTCGTATCTTTAGCTTCGACGATCGCTGAAATATTACCCGGTCGCAAACGCGGCGTAACTGAATCGGATATTATATTATAAAGGAGCGTGCGTATTTTTCTCGACCGTGGAAGCGACGTAAATGAAGCAGTATTAAAAATGTCATTTTGTCTGAGGTACACGGTAAACGGAGGATCCGTTTCATATAAACACAAGGGTAATGAGCAAGATCCCTTTCAACGACGACTCTTTACATAAGGGCCGCTCCATGCCAAGTAATCGCACTTTGTGCGAGCGAAATCACTGATTTTCGTAAAATTGCTTAAGCTTGTAGATGTCCATGCCTCGATTGCAAAGCGTTATTTAATTCCTGGATATTGCTTAAATAATCTGAGTTATAAATAAACTGCAGATCTCTATACAAAATAAAAATTGAATCAATTTTAAGGAAGAAGAGCTAGTAGCCAGTAGAAATTGCTACTGATTCAGTTTGTAAACATATTTTTAAGGACACTTAGCGGCTAAACTTCACCGGAGGAAACCAAAAATTTTTAACTTTTTCTTATATGATCCTGTAGATTTTGACGAGAAAATGCCAAAAATCCATGTTTTACCTCACGAATCCACTGGTTCAGAAGTTTGACATGTTTAAAGTTCAGTGGTTTTCACTGTTTTTTATATTTTAAGTAAACACGTTCATAACACTTACGATATAAAGATCCAATTATAATTCCTTGAAATAAAATTAACGCTACAATTTCGGCCTCTGCGATTAAGAAAGTTGTAGCAATACCAAGGAATTAAAAGTCGTTTTGTGATCGAGTTCCACAAGCTTATGCGAATTGATTAGAATTAGTGATTTCGTGTATGCTAAGTTGCTCGACTCGGAAATGGCCCGTATAAAAGAGTGATCCGATTTTGACTAGCGGCGTAGTTGATCGCGATTATCGCTGGATATATTTCATAATGTTCCGCCTTATTGCAGATATAAAATAAAGCGTTACGGTTCCGCTAACTTCTCCAGTGAAAATATATGCGAGCCGAGTTGATGCGGCAATTTCCAACGAAGATCCCCAGCCGCCACGCGCTTCAAAGGCTCTGGGAACCGGCCAGGGAGTCGGAGATTCGGGTTTGAAGCAGAACGCTCCGTGTACTGAGACGATTGTCACCCGTGCTTCCGAACCGGCTTACCTTCCCCCCTGAATGTGAAATGAAGTTCAGTCTCGCTAGAGCGCTCTGTCGGATCGCTCGGAACCAATAATGTTTAACATCTCGTGAATTCTATCTGCTGCAAAGGATATCATCTAAATACGCGCACGACAAGTTTGCGTACAGCGAACCGCCGAGGGTCACCTACCATATTTTCTTTGAAGGTTTACTTCCCCTTTCGTGACAATGAGATGGACACGGACGATACACAAATACTCGAATCCGTTTTCAATATTGATTAGTAAAGATATCGTCGACAATACACCGATAGTCTATTTGGGAATACCGTAAAGTCGCGTTTACTAACCAACAGTCTATATTCTGCACGAACAGTGATCGCATACCGACATTGTTTTTTCGAGAGTTTTAGAAAGTTTAAAAGAAAACCGAACATAGAGAAGGAAATATGCCTATGGAGTGAGTGGACACTGTACAGTGATCGCGTACCCGATCGCGGACAGTAAACGCTACTTTACTGTACTCTGATAACAGAAAACAATTCACGGTGTTTCGTTGGAAATTGTTTAAACGATGAAGATATATTTCTTCATAGTTTTTTAATGTTTAATGTTTAAGTCACTCGATTTTTATATCTCTATTTCGTTAATGTCAAATGGACACCGCGAAATAATGAAAGCGGAAACCATTTGCACAAATCAATAAAACGATTCGCACACTTTACGCTGGTATAACGTACAAACATATTCATAACAAGTTATTTTAAAATAAGCGCGAAAGGTTAAAGCGACGAATGACACAATTTCCCTAATATTGACCTAATACCTTGAGACGTCGCGCCGCGCCGTGGCACTGTTAATGAGAAATGCATTCGTCTGATTTTAGGCAGGTTGAATCTCCTTTCATGAGCACCATGCGAAAGTAAATTGTACGACAAATTATAAAACAAGCTAAGGTAATCTGAGATGTGACCTTCTAAGTTGGTCACTGATATAGATAATAAAGAACACTGGTAAAAGTACCCATTTGTTTGCCTGTATTGTTGATCATAATGTGTTGGCATTATTATTAGCGACCAACTTGAGTATTGTACTATTGCACATCAGACATATTAATGAAATGTGCTTTTTCTATATCAAGCAATTAAAATAATGCATGACAGTTACATTATTGATTTGTGCAATCATTATGAATACTGGTAATACTATTTAAAAAGCACGATGTCTCCATTTATCTGTAGAATATAAATGAACTTCAATTTTTTCCTTAAAAGCGCGGCAACTCATCACGCATACCTGAAACCCTTGTATTTGTTCGACTGATGAATTCCCTGTATTTACAGATGAAATAACGATCCTGTCCATAAAATTTTACCGATGAATTTACAAACACGCTCTGTCTCCGCATTCGGTGACATATAACATAGATATACTGCGGATTTGCATGCGAACTAAAAACATTCTGCACTAATTACAAGGTAGTAGAAACCAAATAAAAACGTGTTCCTTTCTTTAATCATTTTCATCAGGTCATGATAATATTCATACTGTTGTAATTGTTGATAGCTTTACAACTCCATTCAAAATTATCTGTGCAGTTTTCAAGAAATCCAAGACAGCACGCATTGTTGGTTTTATTTATTTATTTTATGAAGGTCTACATTTATATACAAAAATTATCTTTTTTATTGCCCAAGCTTTCAATACAAGCAGAATGGGTCCGCGTACCTGTTCTTACAAATAGTTTTTTTTTGTGTTATGATGATAACCGAGAGCGTCGGTAAACACGCGGCGAATTCTTCGTCTACGACTAAATTTCAGTTTTCAGTGTGTCAGTCGACAAGAACAGACGTGCCTTCCTTGAGCTAAGACAGAATAAAGTAAAATAAACCAAAAAGTGAAAAGTGACTGTTTTTTAAATCCCATAACCTACACGCATGTGCTATTATTTTCTCCAGGAGTGTAAAATTAGCAATCCAAAGTAATTTGCAAGTATTTCCGCGTTTTTTCGGGAGTAACGCGATGGGGTGTTCGGGGTCCTTGCTAGGTTCAACTCAACCCTCTGCGGAATACCCGTCTCCCTTAATTCAGCTAGCGTCGCGAATACGTAAGTTTCACGTTAG
This sequence comes from Lasioglossum morio, assembly GCA_916610235.2. Taxonomy (NCBI): domain Eukaryota; kingdom Metazoa; phylum Arthropoda; class Insecta; order Hymenoptera; family Halictidae; genus Lasioglossum; species Lasioglossum morio. Next base: position 15,384,679 of record OU744327.1, read on the forward strand.
CAATCCCGTAAACAAGCGGTATACGCCGCGGGAATGAAAGAAATTTTCTTACTACCTGCCATTTACCATTCGCGGGCATGCCAAGCGTCAAGCTTCCCTGTTTACCGTTTCTCAGAGTTGTTGCGGGTTTATCCTGTAACGTGATACTTGTGATTCCGTGTCCGACGGAGGCGCGAATTGTTATATGCGTGTTCGTATTTATTACCAAGGTCTTCAATTAACTAGAAACACCGTCGAGCGTTCCTTTGCTTTTTCCTCGCACATCGCAAGACACGTTAGAGACGTAAATACGTCTCGTCTATTTCCTTCTATTCTCGCCACTAATCACTATTAATTATATCAGCAAAATAGAGTATTACAGGCTCAGATAAAAATTCCGGCCAATAGCAAGTTTTTCCAAATTTTTTTTATCTGTTATTTATATACACATATACGTAGTGAGTAACGAATCGTGATCAGTTGAGGTTACACTGTTATTAGTTGCCCGATCGAGAATGTTTTTATCACATATACATGGTGTTTCAAAAGAAAATTCACGTGATTATAGCAATTTTTTTGTAACTAGAATTTAAAGAACAATTATTTGCAATTTTTTTAATGTTATGGTATGTTTCCGAATTCGCCTTGAAATCCTCTAACAAATAGGTGTAAAAAAATTATAGGTATATTGCGGAAATTCAAGGTGACCTTGAAAAATCATAAAAGAAAAGAGTTGACGAATACATTTTCGATGGGACTGATAATAACAGAGTAATCTCTAGTGATCACGATTTGTGATTCACACTGTATAGTAAACTCTTAACATTTCAAGAAATATTAACGCGTTTGGTGCGATATTTCCGTACAGATATTTACAGCTACGTGTACAATATAGGGTGAGTCATTATATACTGATTGAAGGTCGTGTAAGGTCAGAAACGTAAAAAAGGATGAAAAATATAAATTCACAGTAGATGCTTACGCATACTTGAAAACGCAATACGCACCACACATATCTTCGGAAACAAATCGATGGTTCCGAGATCACTGGAGACTGGAGACACTTGCACTCGCGTTAATGTGTTGAAATCAATCGGCCGATTCACTCGACGCGCCCGTTACAGCGACGATTCCGCGATGTTCGTCTTGAGTGCGTCGATACAGGTGCACGAATCCGTAATCTCGTACAATGAAGTGCCAGTGTGAGTCTGTGAGACGGAGCAAGAGGTGACAAGGCAAGTGAAAAAGGAAGAGCTTTAAAACTCTCACGGCGGATGACTGCGAGTGCGTTTTAATCACGCAACAGAAGCCTCTGTGTTGCGCGTCACTGCGCGTCGCGTCGCCGTGCGTGTTCATCATAAAACCAGCCGGATAATGCAGTCGCCTGGTTCGTTTTCAATATTCGCGGTTACAAGAATCGTAAATGAACTTACGGTTCGACGTATCGTAATCCCTAAGTTTACGTGGCCATCAACAAGTCGAGTGCTGCGATATAACGCTTCCGCCTTCAGCTTTTGACCGATAAAGTAGCCCCCTCGCGGAAATTGTCGTCACGTCTTGCCGCGTCAGAAGCCGCAACGAGCCGCAACGAACAAGACAGAACTACCTCGGGCTACCGAAATAAATGAAATCTTGTTAAACAGTTTCATTAACATTACTGCCCGTTCTATTAATTCCTCGGATGTTTGGTCGGCGAACTACCTTGACAACCGGCTCGATCAATAACCAATTTTCCCGGCAGCCACCGAAACCGCGCTTTCAAAAAGGATTCTGCTTTCCCTGAATTTTTCCGAGTCCCATGTGACAGCGCGCCGATCGACTGAAACGTAATAAACGTTTACGTAGCACGTCATTGGTGCCCGCCACTATGCATAATTATACCAAACCGGTTCGGAAAGACTGTATTTCTGTGTTCGCGTTCGTTCTACCGGATTAAATACTGATTATTTGTAAATCTTTATGTAAATTCATATTTTCTTTGAAGCTGCCACAATGAATCATAGTAATCTTCGGATACTTTTCACAGGACGATACCTATTTTTAATCGTTAACTACGCGACATGAAAACATTTTGAAGAAAATACTAAAAGTTGTATTTTACAATTTATTTATGTGTTCCTATATTGAAAATCTATAAAGTAAATCCCTGTCAATTATACATATTCTAAAATTTTCCCAATTGCTCCGAATGTTATCCATCTGTGGTCGTTACATTTGCCATTTCTCTTCGTGTCGATTTCAGAATCATTAACCTGAATATATGTTCTGCTTGTATTTTGAGTTTAATGTTGAAGTATCTATTTGATGTTTGATGTTTATCGCAGTAGGAATTTATTAATTTTATCGAAAGTCAATAAATAGTAAATTATATGTATAAGATTTTCGAAACTTTCAAACATTATGAAAATAAAATTTGTTTGAGATATAATACACTTTTATTACATTTGCAATTACATAAAAATAATAAGATTCTCTAACGTGAACTTGCATATGGTGCATTTTATTATTTTTGCTGACTTTCTAGGTCTGGAACCAATTCTTCATCTTTCCATAGAAGCAACATATTTTTTTCACTATTTCTTGGTGTCTAGAAATAGCACATGGACAGAATTTTTTATTTGTCATTGGACGATTTAAAATATAAGCTTTCATTTTGCATATTTTGCATACTTCATATGTTTTGCATATATTGTATTGATTGCACATGCAAAAATATGTAGCGGGTATATGTTAGTTGTGTTTATGAACTTGTGAAATACGATGTCTAAAATTGTGTAGAGTATGAACTTGAACTTTGATCTCAAATTTTTTACTTGAACTTGAACTTGATCTTTGAATCGTGGACGTTCACTGAAAGTTATACCATTACGAACAATATGTGTTTTACGAATGTAAATTATACGAACTACTGTTTACGAACTGGAGCGTTAATTGCCCCTGAACCTGCTGCAAACTTGAACACAACAATGCTCGAAACATACGGTTTTATTTTACGAATTTTTTGAAAGGGACTCGCCGTCAATTAACTGATAAACAGCATTCAGATGAAAATTGGTAAATATGTTTTGAACAAAATACTATTATACTAACGCCCAAGAAGACTGTCGAAGTCGTGTAAACTCTGAATTAGCTATCTGAAGTGGTTGTACTGCTAGAGTATAACACTTTATCCCTAAAGGTTCTAAGCTATTCGAATAATAACGTGTGGCAACGTACTTCGAATTGATCAGATTATTTAGTAAAGAGGATGATACAAATTAAAAGTATACACTGCGATCTTAATATTCTGTATGTGTTTCGAAATAAACATGGCTCTATAGAATTACTTGAAAATGATTGTCATTGTAGACTGTGGATTTTATGCATTTATGACAAAATCTAGTTAATGCAATTTAAAATAGTCAAGAGACAAAAATAATTTCAATTAATATATTATGTTTAAGTTAGACAGATTATTAAAGAAAAAAAAAAAGCTTTCGTATGGCTGTATACTTCGCATACAGATCTGGAGTCTATTAATAATGCTGATCGTTTCTATGAATGAAACAGGTGAAATGCGAGGAAAAGCGCGCGACGGTGAAAACGTGAAGTCAATCAAGCTACGTATTCCAGAGAAGTGAAATATGCTCGAAGATGTATTCATTTAGCGGGTAGAGTCTGCTGCGCCGCGGCGTGCCGTGGGGAACGCAGCGGAAAGTATGCCGGTAAAAGAACAATATTTGGTTCGCCCGGAAGATTTACAACTTCGGACAAACACGATATTCCGGCGAAACGTCACGGAATATATTCGCGGTGGCCGATTCGGAACTCGTACATTCGAAAACTTTGCCAAACAGTCAAGTGCATCCGCTTCTCTGTCGCTTCTGAAATCGAATTGTCGTGCAGATCGGAAAAATTTTGCCCATACGAGCGTCGACGGCCCGATGAAATTTCGTCGGGACACACCGGGGATTATTTATATCGTCTTCGCGACAACGACTCGGTCATAGCCGGAGCGAATAAGAGAAAAATTTCCCTCGTGCCCGGCTGGGTCCCGAAACTTCGATCGATAATCTATAAACGGTTGCAACCGTCCGTATATCGGTTCCCTCATTAACCCATATTCGGCCGCGACCACCCCTATCCCCCTAAACCATCGCATTCTCGTTTACGGTTTTTACCTCGTCCAAAGCCCGGTTCTGTCCTTCGTATGGAAATCGGGAGAGAAACGTTTCTCAAGGTACACACCGTGGATCGAGGAATCTCGGACTCGCAGCTTCCTTCGTTTTCAAACACAACCACCAAAAAACTGTAATAACCATTCGCCTTAAATAATTGTCGGTTATCTATCCCGAGAACTTCGTTTTAACAATATCGTCGCGAGAACGGTAGTTTTTGCGACGGTGAGCTTTTTATCTGGGCTTTAATAAAGCGAGGATATACGGGTAAATGGGACCGGAAGTAAATATTAAAGGAATTGCGCTACAGCGTGAATCCTTCTAATCCTGGACAGTGACGAGCGCATCGATTGTCGATCATTATGTTTATCAACAAAACATTTATCAACATATTGATAAAATATCGATAAGACCAATTATTTGTTTAAAATTATGTTGCCAATTAATAAATTTTAGAATAAGATTCATTACACAGATGTCCCAGGAACTGACAAATATTTGATGGTTATTGAATGTATTTCCGACAAATAAAATATATTTTATTTAATTTCCGCGGAGCAAGTGTTGTCATGCTGGATCAAAGGAGACTAAAGGTACCCATAGAAATACCGACGCTATTCATGTTTATAAATACAAATGAAAGCTGAAAGAGCAGTCTCTACTAACATTTATAAACAAAAGTCAAAACATAAATAATGTAAAAAATATCAGTAATATGAAAATATCGATAACAATTGTATATATTGATAAATTAGTTTATCGATAATCATATTGTTAAATGCATCTCTAATCCTGGGTAAAATTGCACGGAAAGGACTTTTTTCGACATTAAAAGCGCGTAGAATGGATATAAAAAATACGTTCATCTGACTTTACGGTAGGATTTATACAAAAACTGAATTTCGAACAAAAGCGGTTCACGAATTTCAATGTTTCCAAAAATATAACTGGAGCAGTTACAAAATGTTTGCATTTATTTCACGAATTTTCATCAAATCGTGCGGCGATTTAAAATGAAAATGTCAACCGTTCGTAACTGAATAATTAATTTGTTGAGTAACAAATCACGCCCATAAAAGTCAACGTAAAACATCAGAAAGATTGTAAGAGTTGAAGACTGCCAACACACTTTATAAATGCTTCCCATTTACAATAAGTATAAACTTAATAATTGGATTCAATTCTATCTAATAGCAAAAATTAAAAGTACTACTAAAAATGCATTCAAACAATTTGTAGGTTTATTTATAATAAACTGAGGGTGGCTTTCATAACTCTGGGAAAAAACACGATTAAGAAAAAATTTCTTACAATCATTTTAAAGTTTTACTTGGATCATGTTATTTTAGCTAACAAAACTTCCGATCGCGCCACTAACAGCAGAATAATCTAAGCTGATCACTCTTCGTGGTCCACCCTGTATGAGGAACGTGGCACTGAAATTGTTGATATATTGCTAGTAGAGTGGGTGAATCGATCGTTCCCGAAAAACTGAAAAATGAGAAATAAAAAAGGGATCAAACCGAGTCACTCCAGCAAGTATGATTCATCGGGAACGAGTTTGCACAGTTATCAGGCGCTATTGGAAACGGAGTCTCGTTGGATTCCGAGGGATCAGGCTTGGCACTGTGGAAACGGAGAAATTGGTGTCTGCACGAAATTCCGCTTTGACTACAATGCCCCGAGGGTTAAGTACCGCGGGCGCATCGGACATCGTCGTTCCGGAACTCGGCCAGTTTAACCCGGCGCGGCGCGGCGGCGCTCAAAGCTTCGTTTCACGAACGACGAAAACAGAATATCTACTTTCGTGAACTTTCCGATCTGTTCTCGGTTGCCCTGTTTCCCCGACCTTGCCTAAGTAGAAGGAACGATATCATTTTTGAGACAACCTTGCGAAATTCCGGACCCAGTCGTTTCTTTTCTATTTCTTCTTCTTTTTGTGAAATACTGTTGCCCCTCTTTTCACTCTGCCCACTCCCCTCCCCACCTTTTCTCTCTGCGCCGGCGGCGGCGGCCGCTATCCAAGGAGTTCCTGTCGATCGTTCATTAGAAATATTGGAAAGCACGGAATTTTCTTGGTGTCGGAGCCGCATTCCTGCGGCCGCCAACGTGTTATGAGATAAAAAGAGAAGAATCGGCATCGACATGGAATTCCGTTCATTCTACAATACCCGGCGGGTTAAGCATTGCCGGGGACAACCAGCAGTTAACTCATCGCTCGAAAACTCTAGATTGCGAAACCGGCCAGACGGAAAATCTACTTACCCCAACTTCCACGATCTTATTGTCCTTCGCCCCCTCCACATATCTCATACACTTCGGAATTGGTGGCGAGTAAACGCTCTATCAATGAGAACTTCTCGAATCGCTTTGATCGTGGATAGGTAACTGCGACTCTATTCGGGCCAAACAACTAAAAAAGTTATTCTCTTAAACTACCACTAACATACCGGAGTCGGTCGATAAGTGTCGAAAGCATGGACAGGCATAAACACTTATCTTTCGGTTTTTCAAAATTCTGCTCGAACTTCTACTCTTCGTTTAAGATGCTCCTGTAGAAATAAGGAAAGTGTTCTTTTTAAGAACTTCGTCTGAAAGCGTTCTTGAAGAAGATATTTTGAAATCTGTATACAATAACAAAAGTAATATAGAAATGAGTTATTTTAGAATTCTTATTAATTTCCATCATTAGAATATTTTATATACGTATATTATATCTTTAAAATTTAGTCTTCATGTTAGAATGTTCATTGTTCATATTCACTTAAATATTGTTTAATATGGTTGCTACCATTACAACAGATATGTGACGTCTACAATCTCGCAATTTACTCAACCCCTTACTGTACAATTTTGTTTGCCGTTAGAATGATTAGAGCTTTCCTTCTTTAAGGATTTCTTGAAGAAAAGAAACTCTATTTTAACACATTATCAACAATATGATTTTTTACTCTTTTATTTATCTGTTATATTCTTGTGTCTTTCAGGAAAGCTATCAAGAATACTACTACGAGGGAAAGAACTTTTTGACAGAGGAGGGGCGATGATAGATGCCTTTCGTGTTCAAGGTAGAGACTAACACCTACACTGCGGAAAAATGGTTCGTTTGAAAAGCGCAATTGCAGGCTACGTTGCCAAAAGACGTAATCACGGTGAAAAGAAACATTTAGATCGACGGACGAGCTGTTTGAAATATAACAAAGACTGAAAGAAATGAACAAAACACTTCGCGCTACTTTTAATTCTTCTAACAATTAATTGAAATAACAAAGGAATGTCAGGTAAATATATTAAAAAGTAGAATTGGTCGGTATGTTTTAACATCTCGGCGCATTGTGGGAGCAACTATAATAGGCGTGAATTGAAACTGGGAGAAGGTAAATGCAATTTTTATAGCAGGTCGGTTATGATTCGAAAATGTTTCTTAGCGTATGAAAAAAATTCCTATTGTAATTCTTAATACAAGACAATACTGTTCATTTAACAATCCACAGTTTATTCTAGTTTCTAAATAGCTCTACTAATTTTAATTCATAGACAAATTATAGGAAATGTTAGTTTGATAGACTTTTACTAATAGGAATTTACAAAAACCAGAAATCGCAATTATTAAAGCTTGGAATAGAATTGTAATAAATTGCTAATATCATTGTTTTCATAATTTATATCCGAAAGTAAGAAAACAAAGTTATTAAAGTTTTATGTGCTTAACAAAGATTACGTTCTTATTCTCGTGCTTAACAGTAATTCGAACAATTATTTCCAATGTAGCAATAATACGTATATTTGGAAGTTGTTCTATAGTATTTAATAATTTCGTTCTATCATTAATGAATTTCCAGTGGAATTAATATCTATTGTGTATCAGGCTTTCCGAGGGGAGAATATGGCAAGAGTAATTTAATTAAAAAATAAGTTATACAAACCACGAGTTTTTCGCGTGCCAGGTGGAACCGATTGTTAATGAGCTATTGATGACCGAGTATAATTAATATATGAGCATGTGGAGTTTGTTCGTGTTGTTTGATGACTAGTGAAAAAATGGGTGAATGTATACAAACAAATATATCACCGGACAAATGAGCACACGCGACAAAGTTTTCGCGGATGCAGAAAAAATGCCGCCGCGTCGGTGATTGTACAAAATGAAGATGAACATAGATAAAACGTATGCTTCGGTATAGGTGACACGGGGAACTGTTCACTGTCGAGTTGATTTTTTCAGGTGACGGGATCAAATGGCTGAAAAAGATGGACATGAATGTTTAATGCAAACGAAATTTTCAATAACAATTCGAGTCTTTGGTACAAACACATATACACGTGTCCGAATTCGTATCTTTTTATAAAAAAAAAACACTATTACACAGAACCATCCAAAAAATTTCTCTTTTATGGTATCGACATTGATTAAACGTATTGGAAGTGTCGCGTACATGAATATTTGACATATTTTCCAATGGTCGTATCGTTCAAAAATCCGGTAAATGAACCGTGTCCCATTTATGCGCTTCCGTTTCGGCTTGTGTCTGATATTATTCAACGTTTCATCGACGTCTATAGAATTTTTAATTCATATTGCTGTTTCCAATTGCGAGCGTAGAGAAAACCCACCGCTTCCAGAAATTCGCGACCTTCTCCGCAGCTCTGTTAATTGCACATATGTAAGATACACCGCACGCGAATCTGTTGATTACACTGTCTTGTTTATTAAGGAGATACAAACATTAATTTAGTCGAGCGTGTACCTGGCACACGATATTTAACTACAATCAGAAATTCTCTACCTTAATGTTAATTTCGCCGAGGATATGGAGGCCAACAGCGAGAGCCGTATAACAATGCATGTATAACAATGGGAGCAGAGAGAAAAGAATAAGTACAGCCTTCAGACTATTTTACATAGTCTCTTCTGAGTGAGCATCGTTCTCGTAAAATAACGACATTAGATATAAAATAAATGAAGAATCTTTATACATATAATCGTTCCTGCATCTGTTAACTGATGAGCAGACTGCGAATGTTAATGCAAATTTCAATTCTTATAGCTGAATTTTAAGAAAGTGGAGTCAAATAAAATCTTATTTTCAGAGGTAGTTGCTTTTGCTGGTCTGAAATAAATAAAAATCGTATTAGATTCAGCCACATTTTACACTCTAGCGTTTTCCAAAATTTTTTTAAACCCACAAATACATAAAGATCCGCAGTCTACTGATGAGATTTCAATAAAAATATCATTTAAAGCATTATTGATGTAAGTCCAATTTAAAGTGATAGAAAGATTAAAGAAATGCAAAGAAATTAAAATATTATTTTTAATGCCCTTACTGAAATGATTAAATGAAGAAAGAATCCCTACTTGGCTTCTGTATCTCCTAATTAATGCAGAAAATGATTATTTAGTATAAAGATCCGAAGTCTATTAATAACCATCTATCTAAGAGACGCTACAAGGACTTACGATCCCGTGCAAACCAGAAAATAAATGTGCGAAGCATTCATCCGTCTATACGCGAACTAATGTATTCCTTCGAAAATAAGCGGTCCCTGAGGTTCGATATACAGCTCCAATGTTTAATACCAGGCTCGGCAAGTTTGCAAAGTGAGCAACGGAGGATACGATATATTTCCTCTTTTGCTTTTCTAACCCCTCGGTTTCGAGTCTATTCTCATTCGAAACTAATACAACCGTTATTGCAGAGGTGCGAGCTCCGAACAAAGTAAAAGTGTTCCGGCCTGTATTGCCAATTCATTCCCGTGAATCGCGGGGAACTAGCCATGGAAAGGCGTGGATCTAGCCATCGGAAGGTTCCAAAGCGATGTAAACTGCGAAAACGTGCAAATAAGTAACCAGAACCTCGCGAAGGCACTCCGCTTCATGGACTGATAAATTGTTCTCAGGTCGGAGGCTACAGCTATTCCAAATGATAAATGCGTCCTAATACGCGTTCGTAACTGACTCGAGGAAAACTTTTCCATTCGGTGTTGGAAAGGTGTCAATGGAATAGTTCAGGCGGAACGAATCGCATTGGAATTGAAGAAACAACGACGGTAATATACACTCAGAATCGAAAATCTAATTCAGCACAGCTAACTTTAATTTCGCAGCGATACGCGAACCATTTTGCGTTTATAACAAATAAGACTGCCAGTTCAGAGTTTGTAAACTAATAGCGATATTTTTAGGTTTTTTTCTAGAACAGAAGCAAACTGATGTATCCACGTGCAAGATAAATTAAAAGATGCTTACACCAATTGCAAGTGACTGGAGCCGCATAAACAGTTAATTTTTACTTTAACAATTTTAACAAACTGAAAAAAATAGATTAACACTCTTAAATCATTGTAACTTTCCTAGTGTTTTTAAGTGCACCTACTTATTTTTGCCATAAATGCATAAAATCCATAATCTGATGTTAACATACTCATAAAATAACACTTATTCAATAACGAGTACATCCTACTTTGTTTTCAATCATCTCTATCATTTTTATAGTTTATTTGTTTCTTGACTTATTCGAAAGATTTTTTAATTCTTAAACGCTTTCATATTGCTTCTCATATTTGTAGACTGCTTCACCGACAAGGACACTTAGACAACCCGGAAATTCAAAAAGTTTTGAAACTGTACGTTCGAGTGAAGCGTGTCGCCCATAATATAACCCAACTTTTTGTTGCTGTCATAATTCGCTTTTAAGGAGTGGAATTACTCCTTGAAAAATTCTGAAAATTTTTTCCATGAAATATTTCTATTGCGTCTATTAAACTGCGGAAATTTTGAGTTGCTTTATATTTTGTTTTAGAGGTGGTGTTGGGAGAGACGAGTACCTCGAAAAACATGAATTTTTCAACAAAATTTTTTACCCAGTTTAATGGATACAGTAAAACGATGCAACTGTTATTAAAACAAGGATCTTATACCTAAATTACGTTATTCATTTTTTATACGTTCTCAGGATAGTAGAAGGATCGTTGAATGGAATAGCCATATACCCTAGAAAGCCTGAGGGAGACTTCTCCAAAAAGCCTCAGAAATCCTCGAAGAACTTTCGTAAAGGACCTTAAAAGCCACCAAAGGGAGCGTCCACAGAAAATCCATAGAATCTTGAGAGGACTATTCCAAAAACCTCATACGCACTTGACGGTTCCTACTCAAAGAACCCTAGAATCGTCAGTAGTAGAATTGTCTCAAGGAACACCACAGGCCCTTGCATAGATCTCTTCAAAGAACCTAGAGAGCTTGGAAAATCTTCTTAAGAGATCCTGGATTCCTTTGAGAATGAGGTCGAAGTTGGTCAAGTGAGTTCTACCGAATCTCTAGCTTTGAAGATTCTGGGACCTTGCGAATTCCAGAGATTTCCATCGAATTTAAGGACTCGACAGAAACTGAAAAATTTCGCCGTTTCATTGAAAATGTAATAAACGACGTTCTTAACGCACGCACATATCTAATTGTAAACGTGGTGAATTTTTCTTTCTGCATAAATGGAAAGCATGTAACAGGTAATTACGTATTGTATATTTATTTAATATTTCTTCAACATGTTGCAAGTTCTGTTTCAAGCATTGATTTTTATTGAGATAATATTGTTTGAAGAATCTGAACTTTTTAAATACCTTTAACTAATTTCTTTGTTCGTATTATTAGTTTATAAAAGAATAAAATGTTTATAGTTTGAAACATGAATTATGGTTTAAGACGCATAATATCTACATTTTCGTTTCTCAAACACATAATAATCAACGTCAAAAAATCTGACATTGAGTGCTTTTACCAAAATCGCTTTTTATGACTTCTCATTGCATTCAGTTCTATTATATCCACTCTACATTTTATTTTAAAACAATGCATACATGTAACAAGAAATTATATCGTGTATTATATAACCTTATCTTTCGTTTTATTTTATCCGCTTAGCAAGTAGGGGCATATAATCAATGTTTAAAAAATATATAGCCGGCCCAGAAGGGAAATTGTACAAACACCGTGTATGTGAACTTCGCATTGTGAATTATTAAGTCCGTAAATAGCTCGGGCAGCCAGCGCGTACCAGCCATGATTTATATAACAGTGACTAATTATCGTCGAGCTAATTAGCTTCATGACAAAAATTGTATCTCAGTTTATATCTTCGAATGATAAGTGGGGGCCCGTAACCTATTACTGTCTAATTGTAAGCTAAAGTCTATCGACTTATTACAATATTGAACAATTATATTTGTAATAAACAATCTACTAAAAAATATCAAAATGTTACGTATTTGTTGTTACATATTTGTTTTCCTTTCAAACAATTACCATAAATACATGTTTTACAGTGTTATTCACACGCATTGTTACTGAAAAGCTGTTTTCATCATAACTTGATCTCAATATTGTAACAAATTCACTTTGATCTTGTCATTTACTTGATTCTATTATTTGTAGGTACTGTTATTATCATCTGCTGGTGAAACCAGTAGTATTGTTTATTATTTACAAAAGAGTGGGCTCAAACACATATTTTTGGAATAAAATAACACTATTTGAAGTAGTGAATTGTTTCAACTAGTTTATTATTATGATTTTAGAAATTGCATAAAAAGTAAGCCATTACGGTTACAGTGTCTTGACCTAGGAGACACGGTGAAAATCACAGAACTTTAATCGCGCATAACTTTTGAACCAGTGGACTCCTAAGATCAAATTTTGGATTTTCTTCTGTAATAATTTAAAACAGTTGAAACTAATTCTCATTGATCTGAAAATTCTTTAATAGTTTCTAAAAATTCCATTTTTGTCATAAAAGCATAAAATCCACGTTCTACATTTCCCTCTGGATTTAAAATTTGCCCGTACGCAGACTTCATATTCTAACCAAGGTATGCATATACATATGTTAATAAAAATTATTGTCGAAATTACTAGATGACGGATTCAGTTATTTTAAACTTTAAAGCAGTGGTCAGCAATGACAGTCGCTTTTCAGCCAATTTTCGACTCGTCACGCCTCCTTTTACGGCCGGGCGTCTCGCTCTCTGTGACGGCCTCGAGGTTCGAAGCAGCTCAGGCGCGTATTTTTTTTTTTTTTTTTTTTTTTTGAGCATCTTGAAACCCTACCGGGTTTATTTTGCTTTACATGAATAATATAAGTACATACAGTAATATGGAGTACAGGAATAATACAGTAAGAGTTTTCTAATAATACAAGTGAGTATAACAATAATGTCTTTTAGCGCTAAATACGTTGTTTGCAATTTTGGAAAAAGGAGTGGATGCTAATACAAGCTTTGATATTTGGTTTTGCTATGATTTTGTCAATACTAAAGGGCAACTGGAGGCCCATACTGAGTAGGGAATTTGTTAGTTTCCGTCTTTGTGAGTTATACACTTCGCAGTTCCATAGTATATGATCAAGGGTTTCACGATCCTGATTGCATTTACATTGGCCATCATTGATAATACCTACCCGCTCTAGTGAAGCAGCTAGGTTGTAGTGATCAGAACGCATTCTATTGACTGTAACAATTAAACTTCTCTCTAGTTTTAAATGGGCGAACCAGGGTACTGAGCTTTCTTTAAAGAAGTTTTGAAAGTATTTTTTTCCTTTGAAGAGACCTTGATTTTTTAAAACTCCAAAAGTACGATCTTTAGCTTGTTTTTTAAACTTTTCGAACAAGTCAGTATATGGGATCGCAGGAACATTTACAGTATTTATTGACGTCGCCGATTTTGCTGCCCTGTCCGCATTTTCATTGCCTTGGATTCCAAGATGCGATGGAATCCAAAACAGTTTAATGGAGCTGTTGTGATTATTATTGATGAGTAAATTGTATTTTCTTTTAATTTCAAGAATGTACGGGTTAGTTTTAATGTTTACTTTGGGGCTTTCCATAGCCAGGAGCGCACTGAGAGAGTCAGAGAATATAAGAAAACTGAGATGTTGATGTTCCAGAGCAATACATTCTGCAGTGTACACAGATGCCGATGGGTTAATGGTGTGAGTTATTTCAAGGCTAAGCTCTGGGCAGATACAAGCCGAACCAACACAGTTGGCCCCAGAAATTTTACTACCATCCGTGTGAATGGTGAAGTAGTCACTGGTTCTAATTGTATCCTGAATAATGGTCTGAGCGTAATTTGTGGTTTTTATGTTAGTGCCTAATTTGGTGTCAATTGGAATTGAAGATTTAAAGATTTTATAATCGTAACAATAGATATTGGTTTCATGAATATCGGACACGTTGTATTCTAGAACAGACGTAATACATTTACAAAGCAGCCTACGCTGTCTTGAGGTTCTTTTGTTTTTGTGCAAATTATAATAGGTTTTGATGGCTCTGAAGGTGAGAGAGGCGCGTATTTAACCCAGACTGTATGAACTGCGCGTGGCGCATTAGAGTGACACCCGTATCGATAGGTTTCCAGAGTCAGGTACGCGCCTGAGCTGCCTCGAGGACTATGGCCGTGACGGAGAGCAAGACGCGCGGCCGGGAAAGGTGGCGTAGCGATTTGAAAACTGACAGAAAAGCGACTGTCGTTGCCGATCACTGCTTTAAAATATAAATATATTCATAATTGACCGTCAACTCAAAGCGAAAACGAACCGTGACACTAGTAGATCGAGAGCTGATGTCAGCTGCAATTTGAAAATAAATGCTTCTATTGTAATTTGCGCGGCCTCGATACCGCGTACAATTTTTAATATTTTTTAACCTGACGAGCGCTGCGTGATTGAAGTACACATTAGCAGATGTCGGTCGGACTAATTACGTGGAATCTTACGAAATCTGAGTACAATTAAATTTCATCTGATCTAGCTGGATGTCAATGACGGCAGGAGATTCGGAGCTCCCAGTTCTGTAACTGTAGATGCACCATCGAAACCCTCATGTTCCAATATGCACGCATGGGTAAGCCACCCCATCAATCTCATGTAACACTGCTAACGAGCACCGTCCATTGCTTTGTAACGAGAACGATCCTAGTTGAAAAATGAAGGTAAACGTTTCGAAATTTAATTTGCTCCGTTTGCGGTCGCCGTTGGAATCGAAATCATAAGTCTAAGGAAATAAAGAACATCGCGTGGGCGGGGGTGGTAGGGATGTTCGAAACGTGGTTTATAAAATCACATGAATATTCAGCGACGGGGGAATTGAAGTTCCCGCGGCATCGAAACAAAAAGAGCGGATTCGCCGTTACACGTGGCGTTCCCACTGGAAAATTGAACTTTTGAAATCCGCCTGGATTATTCCTTTTTCTCGTCCATTTCTGGTCCGTGCGCCGATTTCGAAATGAAACTTAATCAATTAAAATTCGACGCCGCTTACGTAAATCCCTCGGTCGACTCTTTTCCTTCGATCTCAAAAATATCTCAACTAATGTCAAAGAGATTTTCCGGTCTTGATGACCCAGAACATTGATTTCCTCCGCTCCATTTTCACCGTTACGGTCTCAAGAATGCTTTACAAATTCTTATTTAAAAAACCTGGATGTTTTACGCGTTTTTTCGTTATACGTTGTGCAACCAAAGAGGAATACACGTTTAATCATGGTTTGCACAAGAAGTAGTCCGTTTTCACGAAGTTAGACTGGTACGTTAAATAAATCAATCCGTCGCGAAAAATGTTTGGTAATCTTTCACAAAACGCCTTAAAATAAAAGACGCATGTGTAAAAGTATAAAATTACCACTACTATGAACCATGACTATCTACCTTCGATAACAAGGTGATAGAAACACATTATTTTTCTCAGAACTAGCGTTTTATTCAGGATTTTGTAAGTCAGAGAAGCGTCAAATACTGATTTATTCTTTTCTTTGCAAATTTTATAAAACACAAACTAATGTATCGACATTATTCATTTTGTTTATTCTCTTGAGTGTTTTGAATACGCCTTTCTGTTTGATCCACAAATGCATAAAATCCGCATTTTAATTACAATAAAAATAAAAGAAAACTTGAAGGAATAATGTGAAATGGGCACTTTTAATGCTTCAGAGATCTTTAGGTGATCGCAGTTACGAAAGTGTCCACGTATTTTTGAGGGACAGTGCACGTTGGTATAAGCCAATGTATTATGAGAAGTACCGTAGATCCTGAGAAACGCAGTTCCATGCATCATGCTCGCGACGATTACGGTGACAACACCTGAGAACCATCGGTTTAGCTCGTGCAATTATTTACGAGGCTGTGCATCGCAAAATTTTTAGAACGCCCAGACATTCGTCTCTTCCGCCAGCGAAGTTCTTGTACTTTCGGTGAAAATTTACCGCGGTCCAAGCAAACAATTTCTACGATCCCCCGTTCAAGTATCTTTCGGGCTCGTTCGTTTCCTCCTACTGCTCCTCCTTGTTCTGTTTCGCTCTGTCGACGATTCGTTGGGAAGCTTTTAGCCGGGAAACGCAATGGATCAACATCGACTCCGACGGGTCACGATCAACTCGAAAGAGGATTCCTCGGTATATTAGACATCGTCCACCGCCTTCGCACCACCCTATCAAGTATTTTGCGATGCATGTCGGCGCCTCTCCGCTTGCGGAACAAACACCGGCGATTTAGAGATCCTTCGCAAGACTAAACAGACCCAGCGAGGAAACTGATTCCGTCTACCATACCCTAGCCGCACCCGTCTTGGCGCCGAGCCTTAACCCCTTGTATTTCTTTGCCTCGCGAGTCCAATGTTTTTTCCATTAATTTCCACTTCTTTCCAACACCGGCTGGGGCCGTGAAATAGCGTTTATTATCGTCCTGTAACGCCAGTGAAAACAACAAGACTAGACGTTTTAGAAATATAAATATTTGGGACTTTTGTTTTTAGTTCAATTATTTGTATTATTTATTGTGTTAGAACGAGTGTACATCCAAACGAGCGAACACGGGCGAATACGAGCGAACCCGAGTAAACACGAGCAAACGCGCTTTGTCTAGTTAAACAAGGAGATTTCCTGTGTTTACGGTTGATTCGCAGCCTAGTCCATTATATTCAAGTATAAAAGTATTGAAGCAACATTCTCGATAAAGCCGTTACATACAAAGCATACACTGTGCCTATTTAATCGTGTCCACCTATCCACTGAGTGCAACCCTATATAAGGCTCCAACATATTGTATAATATGTACTTTTCTCGAAACTTATGCAATTCGCATGAGAGTTAATTTATTTAATTGCCCTGATGTATCTGCCAGAGAACACGGCCATTACGATCGCAGCGTGAAGTGCGAATCGTTGTGGGCGGAAGGATTAGAAATCACATTGAATATCTATCATCCTCATACCAACGTTTAGAAACTTGAATCGACTTTAATAGTTAATCAGAGTATTCTGCCCGTTGATTAATCATTCGGCTGCGCACCCCACGCACCCGTGCGGAATCGATGCCCACCTCGGTTGGAAATCTTGAAACCTGGCGTACCATCGAAAGTGTTCCGAAACCGAGAGAGATGAATAACAATTTAATTACACTTACAGCTGTCTCGTAGTTTCTAAACTCGCCTCTATTCGTAATTAGGCTTGCGGCTGGTCGCAGGAGGCGTGGTTAAATAATTCAATCCGGCGCGTCTGCGTGTAAACTAAGGATTCCAGTATGTCTGCCACCTGCTGTAACGGAATTCTCAGCAAGTTGATAACGATGTATTAAGTGACTTATACAACATAAACAATTTCTCTATCGATGGCAACGATCTGTAAGTTATCGGAGAGATGGGGACGAATAATAATAAGACGTTCACAGTCGAATAATCTCTACACTGAGCATAAATTTTATATTCGCGGTTCTCTCCCCATCCCGTAGAACTACTCCAAGTTTCATTTCAATTCCATGTGTGGATTATACCGTGTACTACAGCTCTCGTTTTTCGGAAGAACCTTATACCAGGCAGCGAACACAGGCGAGGTGATTAGCATTTCATTTGCCGGAAACATACTCGACTCACGGGGAATTCGCGGAATACATTCGAACGACATGTAACTTCCTATTATTATGGCACAGGCCGTGATGCTATCCGGTCGTCCGCATTTTATCGAAACAGAGGACTCAGCGTATTAGTCATCAGCATGTTTGTTTCTATGCATAGCAAAGTTTCTTTGTATGTGTCTGGCCTGTGTGAAGAGGGCCGATGCACCAGGCAATCTAACGGAAACGAATCTCTACAGAGCGAACTGGCAAACGTAACGAATCAACAAAGACAAAATAATCGGGCCCCGGGTGCAACGTCATCATAAAACGGTCGCGATATAGGCTAAAACTCAGGCGTGCGTTCACACACAGACACAGCATTTTGACAAATTTATATGCTAATCTCATGCGGTTGACGAGGCCGAGATTAACTTCGTCCTCTAGTTAACAGGCTGCAAACCTAGCCCAGCCGAGTCTCTGTTTCCTCCAGTTGCCCGACAAAGTTGGTTGTCACCTCATTTGCGCCGCAACGAAATGACAGTAACATTATTCCGCTGGGTACGAACTTCCTCCCAGGATTGGACGCATTTGATTGGAGTTGCGGCTACGAGCAAAGCTCCGCATCTGTCGAACTGTTCCGAAGACGTTTTTTTAACGAGAAACTTATGTCCTTGGTGTTGCGGCGACTACCAGCGCTCAGCAGCAGCGGTTGGCCCTGATATCATCGAACCTCGCCCGATGCGTATGACAGAGTAATTAAATCCAGCTTGCCGTTAGATGTTTTCAAGAAGGAGACTGCCTAATATCCGGTCGTTAACATTTTTAGCAGATAAAAATTATTTATTTAAAATAACACTGTGTCTAGCTTAAGCCGATTAAAAGGATTTAGAATAATTGTGCGGTACCCCAGAGGGAAGTTAATCCTTAAGTACTACAGACATTTTTTTTCGAACTCACACAACTACTATACAAGATATCACAAACCACTAATATTTTTTGCGTTATCAGATACATAACAGTATTTAATGAAAATCTAATTGTTCTCGCTGATATATAACTATTGGTATCAAAAACTTCCAAGCGTAATTGTACAATATTAAATGCATTACAAACATATCTTTCTTGATAATCAGTTATTGTCAAAATTTAAATTAAAATTATGGTACTTAAGAAATAAAATGATCGGACTACATTACTAGTGGTGACTAGTTGGTAAAAAATCGATACGCACACAGTGGCTATTCGCAAAAAGTAAATCAATTTCGCTTGCTTGTATCCCCCAACGCTTCGCGAATCCTTTATCCGGCATATTTTCGGGGAAGCGAAACAAAAGTACGATGGACGGTTTCGTTAAACATTTGTTGGCCGACAGTGTTCCATCGTTCCCGTGTAATCCATGTTTTATTTAATCGCCTGATATTTAAACGAGAACCGTGAAACAAAGTCGCGTTCCAATACCAGCCCGGTGGCAGATTGTTTTGTAAATAATTCCAATCTCGCTCGAAAATAATAATTTTCGGCTCCCGGAAAATGAAATGTTAACTGAGTACCACGCAGGACTCTCTCTTCCACTCACCCTCGCACACTCTCTCACGCTTTCGTTCCGACGTAGTTTTAAAATTTATCGTTTTTCTGCGCGCTGCTGAATCCACGTGGTTTGACTCGTTAACATAACACGCCAAAACAATAATTTTCCGAACGGGTAAATACTACGTGTGGTGGGCTGTCCGGAAAATATCAGTTTCAAAAAATCCGCGGAATAAAACATGAATTTCCGTACGATCAGCATTATAGTCGCGTGATGCACGGAATTTATGTTTTTTTCACTCATGCTTCTTCCGTTTTGCCGTCTCGCGACCGAACGCCGAGCTCATTTTCTTTACTGTCGAATAGAATTAATAAACGAGATAGTAGCAGACGTAACCCCGCAGGGACGAGACATATTTATTCATGAAAGGAAAACGGAAAGGTGTTGTTGTTGCCTTCAATGGAACTGCGCTTGCAGAACCTGCCGGAGGTATTACGATCTTTATGCATCGACGGAAAAGTACACGACAGAGGAAAAGATTTTTATAGGCGTCATACTTTTGAAACTTCCATGAACCTTACGATATATCGCTTTTATCCGTGTATAGACTTTCAATCTTTCTGTTAATGGTTCCTTACTTTTCATGATATTCGTGACACGATTCAGTATGGTGGTATGTTAACTAATTCTAATTTTATTTTGAAATCAAATCTTTCAATATAAATCCCCTTGACGCAATTTTCTAAAAAACCGACCATAGAAATAGCAACTTACACACAACACCAATTTTGATATTAACGGTTTACAATCGGAGCTATTTTAGTTTGAAAATCAAACATTTCTTCTGACCTAGAATAATTCCATTGTACATGATTTTTTTCATATTATGGTACAGCAATTTTTAGTGATGACGAAAGAAAACAAGAAAAGAACTCTCACTTTAGTAACTCATAAATAAACTATAAAACTACTGTCATCGATACCATTTTAATCGTTGGAAAATGATTAAAGAATTTCTTTAAAATGCATAAAAAATAATATCTATTATTTTCAAGATAAATATCCACGCACAATATTTATTTATGCGTCACAATGCAATCGGAAAGAAAAGCGAGAGGACAATTTCGCCAACCTAATCGAATCGTGCCTAACTCGTGGAACAATGAAACTAATCGATTTCATCCAGCCACGGAACCACACTGATCGATCGACTCGTGACCAAATAGCTTTATTATCCCTACTGACCTAATCGTTCGTCGACAATTACTCGCACGTCCCACGGCTACAACAGAGTATTTGAGATAGGAAGGGAGAGCCGAGAGAGGAAGAGAGAGGGAGAGAGAGAGAGGGAGAGAGAGAGAGGGTGAGAGAGAGAGATTTTTTCAGTGGAGCAACGCAAGTTTTAATTTCGAAATTTCCATCCTCGGGGTAACCAGTCGCGCTTGTATATAAATGATGCAATTGCCTTCGGTGCGGACGGGCGAAAATAAATTACGTTCACCCCTGGCAGAATTTGCCGCGTGCAGGGCGGAACGATCGTGCAAATTTATTTGCACGAAGAAGCACGAAAGAGTGAGCCGTGTGCTAGCTCCCTTCGTTCCGAAGGGCCGACAATAAAGGAATCACGCGGGTCAGGTCAAGGCGATTTATTGTCCAGCTAAGTTTGCCATATTCGATAGAAAACAGTAAAGGGGAAAAAGTTGTCTCAAATTTGCTGCTACACGCTATCAAAGGGGTCACAACGGGGACAGATAAAGTCAATAATTCTCCCGTTTGACACAAGGCTTATTGCTACCTACGTCGCAGGTGAATCGCGGACTCCTCGAGCTACCAATTTGTCTCGAATAGTTTATGGTCGAATCTCGACAGTCCGAGACTGTGTAATTCGTATTTCGCTCATGTCCACCGGTGTTCGAACGTCTGCCCAGGATTTCGGTGATCGAAATGTTACACTTGGAGCAGTTTGCCTTTTTTCGTAATTAGTGCAATACGACGTCTTTTTCGTCCATTGATCAAAAACTTTATTGTCTGGAAATTTCGTACACTTCCGATCAGGATTCTCTTGATCAAACTAGTGTTCTATTATTAATAGACAGTAGATTTTATCGATTTATGACAAGATCGAGTACGTCATATGCAAGGCAGTGCATTTAAACAACATTTAAAAAATTTTAAAATACTATTGTATTATTCCCGATTTATTTATATAGATTGAAAAAAGAATGAATGTTAATGTACAATAGTTTTTGTATCTTGAGATTAATGCATACACTTTTTATTTTGAATTAAAATCCGCAGTCTACTAGATTCGTAGAGGTACATTCAAAATTGTCCGAAATTGGCTTCTTGAAGTTGAGGTTTATTGTGGGTTTGTCTATTAACCTCGTGAGTAAGTAACTTCTCGTAAAATTGTTAAATGATGATTAAATAATAACGTCAATACATACCAAGTATAACCTTTTCTTTAAGCTTACGCTGCTCTTTCGTAAGTTAAAGTACTCTTCTTGTTACATATAAAAAGTTCAATTGTATTGCTGTTAATAATAGTAAATTATTAATAATAATGAATGAGTTACCCCATTCTCTTCTTTAACACATTTTTTAATTCACTGATATTTTGAAATTGTATATATTCTTCTCAATAATATCCTGATCTGATGATCATATTGACCAATTAAGAAGTGGAAGCAGCCGAAGTTAAATAAAATTATTATTATTATTATTAACAGATGAAAAGTGTTTCAACTATTTTGATAGTGCGAATTGTAGCATTCTTTTGGTGAAACATAAAACCTGCTAGTACGGCTTGTAGTACAATAAAATAATTCAGGATACTTGTTGAAGGTTACTGTTAAAAATCGTACATTTCATAGACAACAACCTAATAACGCCAAGTTAACTTTCACCTCAAAAGGAGTATCAGCTAGCGACTCTCTACTTGTTTAAAATGTCTTGTACATTCCAAAGACCAACGAAAAAATGTATTTATTAATATTACCAAAAGGAGCATGAAGACATAATTTCGTTGTCAAACAGCGACGATTGCGCCGTATAATAGATTTCAATAAATTATATTTCCGATCGAAATTTTCAGATGCGTCCGTCAGTAACGTTCGTCGCTTTTCTGCAGAATTCATACGCGGAGAGCATTTATCACATAGGGGGTATTTTAACGAGTTCCCTACTGGTATGCAATAAATCTGCGATGACCATCGATCAGAGAAAGTCAATCAACCGGTATCTCTGCGCCGGACTTGTATAAAAACAAACAACGCCGTAAGATTTATTGTACGCGTAGCTCGTGCTTCGAACGTATTACTTGTCACTGTCATAATGCGTAATAGTCTAAATCGTTCGAATATTTATTACGTATTAGCTCCGATTCATTTGAAATCAATCGCGATATTAATCCGCTACGATAATAACGTGTCAGAGAAAAGTAATTTACTATACATGTAACAGATTTAATTCAATAGACTTCTCCACTCGATAGATATTCATTTTCACGATATCTGCTCGTGTGTATTTTGCCGTCGAACGTTTATTTACTTTTTAACACGGCATGATTCTGCCATCTGGCGTTACGTTAAATATCACATACTGTATGCGATGCATTATCTTCGTACGATTACTAGAGCGAAGAGAAACATCATGTGTTCTACGTTACTCACTACAGAAAAGGTTAAACTTCCGAAAATTGGCCACATCTGATTGAGCTAAAATTTTGCACAATTCAGGTTCATTTTGCATGAAAAACATGTTTCCCAAAGAGATTTTGGGCGACTCAAAAAAAATTTCCTATCATGTTAGTGTCATTTTCTACCTAACCGACATAACATGTTATATGGTGTAGAATCTACACAAATAAAAGACACAGATTTAAGATTAGTGCAGACTACATTGATTTATGGATCTTATGGACCTTTGTGTCTAGACTTCGAGGGACTCTAAGAGCTCCCGTACCATATTGGTATAGCGCTCAATGTTACCGATAATTCGCAGATTTAGACGTATTAGTAAGAACTGAATATTCCGTATAATTCATTTATACTACGGCTGTTTAACACGATTTTAAGGCTACAAATGTATATGGCGCGTATATGTGAATAGCGGAAATAGTATTTATGATTCATAAATTATGAAGAATGTATTAGAAAAATACGAAATATAGCATAATTAATTTGGGTGTATTACTCATACATATAGTGAAAGAAAATGTATTTCAATATTTTCAATAGTTTTAGGTACATACTTCAAACTAGAGCCCTCTGCTCCGGTTCATGTTTCTTCTTTGCGAATCAAAGCCATCTGCTTTGATACTTCCCTTTTGTGCGTATTAGTCTATTGGCCCAGAATAATTGCTCGGCTTGCGTATCGTCGTTGTAAATATGCCAAGTAATTGAGGCCGTAACGTCACTTTCCTTGACTTGCTTTTTGACTTCGACACAGTCTTCCGCTGTGTCGTATAGAATAGGATATGTCCACATGGAGACAAGGGGAGACCCGAGTTAGTCGCGTCAAACACCACCACGGGAGCAATACGAGTAGTGGAAGCCCGGGTGGTGTTAAATCGGGCACAGAGGAGACTAGGGTCTATGGCCTTGGGCGGTAGGGTTTTAGTGGGTATGGATAGGGATATAAGTCCCGTTCCCACAAATGTCACCTCCGAGGGAGCCGAGTCCCACACTAACCCCCAACCAACATCTTCGGGAAGTGTACGTAACGGTATTTCTCCACCGCCCTAAAACCAAACAAAAAGAAGCTTTCCGCTGTGTCGAACTTTGTTTGTATGTACCCAGGGCCGCCGCGTGCGGTTGTGCACTTTGTGCGCCGCACACGGTCGTTTCGTCATGGGGGCACCGAAACATGAACTGGCAAGGGCGCACGTCGCTGCCAGTGAGCACAAAGCCTAATAGCAAAAGTAACAAATGTTTTTGCTAGATATTATTGCTAAAAAAAGGTCTATCAAATCATTTTCATGTTTGAAGAGGGCGCACTAAAATTCTTTTGTACACGGGTGACTCGTACCTACGTGGCGGTCCTGTATGTATCAGACCGGTTGGTGCCGGTATTCAGCGAAGATCCATTGAGAGAAGTGGTTCATTGAGACTTATTTACTCGTGTAGTCAATTTACAGTGTCCTCTCTGTAGTCAATTTACCCCAGTTCGCCTCAACGCTTTGCGTTGCCTGGTTGTAGGTAGTTGGGGGATATGGGATATCCTTTGAACACTTCTCGTGGCCATCTTTCTTGGCTAGGACACGTCAGGTATCGGTTCTGGCTGGAGTTGGGCTGCAAGTATTGTACGCGACGCGTCACCCTCCAACAGAGCAGAAGACTCTGGTTTGCTCTTGTTTCGCTCTTTGAAAGAATCAGAGCTTTCTGCCTGGTTCCCATTTAGTCCCCCGCGGATCTGAGACTTCTCCGATTTACACCTTTTGCTCTGCAATAATTGCTCGACATACCTGCGTAATTTAGTACAAGTCTGTCGTTGTAAGAAAAGGAGCCAGAAGGAATATTGCATTCGTTCTGACTCTCTTTCTGGGTCTATTGTGCAGCAACCTCCTTGTGGTGAGACCTGGACAATGGGTATTATACTCTAATCGTAAGAACTTTTAGTACAAGTATCTTATAAGTAGTCGCCACGACCCGTTACCGACTGGTTTTTAGACCCGTTAAGCCACCGATGAGATACTGTTAAAGATTGTCAGCCTTATGGGAAATCGTGTCACTCGAATAATTCGGTGTTTTCTTACGCCCTCTAGGATGTATTCTGAATGGAGTAAAAAACAGAAGGCCATCGACGTTATCTCGTCGGTACAGAAGGGCACTGAGGAGATTCTCGTCGGCACAGACTGGCAGTCTTACGGGGGATCGTGTCGCGCGAATATTTCGATGTTCTCTTACGCCCTCTTACGACGACATTTCGTCGGTGCAGAAGACCACAGAGGAGATTATTATTAAATGTTACATTCTCCGTCATATTTCAAATGATGTTTTGGCACTATTTTGGTACCATTCTCGTCGATGGAGCAACTCTAGAGATGTGGTAATTCAGATCACTGTAAGTTTTACGTTATCCCCGCGACCATTTCGCCCACATTTCGGTATCGCTGAATAGCACAGGCGCTGACAGTAACTGGTTGGTGTCTCGGGGGGTGGAGGGCTCTAAGAGCCCCGGTACAATTTCGGTGTCGCGCCCTATGTTACCGATAGCTTGTAGATTTAGGCGTCTTAGTACGAACTGAATACATATATTTTTATATGGTCTAATACTCTTATAGACTTATAGAGAAGGATTCACGCGCATAGACTGCATAGAGAACCGTTTCGTTTCCAAGCGCGCATCATCACGCATCATGCGCATAAACGGAACAGATATCAATGCGCGCATCAGACTAAATGCGACCCATGCGCTTAATGGATCAAACGTAACGGACCCATAGACTGCGCGGCATGTATGAAGACTATAAAGCACTAAAGCCGGGACAGTTCAGAGAGTAAGAGAGAGAGAGAGAGAGAGAGAGAGAAAGCAGAAGCATGAGGGCTGCTCTCTCTTTCTAATTGCCGAATTGGTAGGGAGAGACTCCGCTTTCCCTTCTTGCTTCTACATATATGGTACGAAGTACTCTGTGCAGCTCTGTTTTATAACGTCGTGCCGTTTGAGGTACACTCGCGGGTGATGCACGGATGAATTTCCACTCAAGGTTGTAAAGCTTGAGCCCGGTAAGACCGCGGACGCATCGACTGCCGCGAATGCCCTCGCACGAGTTTTGGTACCTGCCAAATTAATCTTGGGTAGCCGGTTCAATGAGTTATGATGCTACACAAGACAACGGATTAAAGGAATACGTTAAAAGAGAGCGTTTCGTCCCGGACCTGCTAGTGGACTCATCAGTAAGGCAATTCTAGCAGGTCCTGCCTTATACGCTAGCGCACGCGAGGGGTCTCGAATAATACGACGCGAAGTTCAACGCGGTTGTTCTATGCGCTAGACATCAAACTACTGCACTACAAGTCTTTGTAAGCAGACTCAATGATTGAAAAGTACAACGGCCGGTGCGTTGTAGTTGTCTATCCGCGGATTCAAAGATGCTTGTCCGAAAGCTAAGAAGGAACTGTCGGAGTTCGACTTCTTGTCCGAACGCGATGAGGAAAAACATGTACTGATTGGTTCCTGCCGAAAGTTGCATTTACCAATCAGCATCCTCAAGAATGTTCAGACCTCCTTCTCGTAGCTCTGAAGGAGCCTTGGGAAGGAGGTGCGATGGGTCCCGGTAATATGACTCTATCTTTGACGGTCGCGGGTGGTTGTTCGGAGGGACCAATTCTATGGTGCATTGTCCTTTAAGAGAAACTAAACATCTGGCGATGTTTTGAATGGTCGTCGAATGACTCTAATTTACTTAATCTTCGAGGAAGATTCTTAGTCACGAACGCACCATAAATATGTCCGAAAGAACTCCACGTTTTCTATTCCGAAGAGACGGAACAAGCTCTGAACGAAACACATTTAATATTGTAATTTTTTTGATAAAAATTAAAGAATATTAGTTACAAAAGGTAATGTATTCTTTTTTCTACATCTTGTACATGACTATTCGATAGTGAAATTATATTAACATTCTTCGCAAATTTTTCAAGTTAGACAAAAATAAAGTTTACACGAGAATATCATACTACAAGAGGTGGCAGAAAAATCGATGCCACCTCCTTAGCTATCATATTTTCCTAGTAGAAATACAGAAATTTGAAAAACCTTGAAAATTTAATTTTGTATTAGGCGAATATAGCAAAGGTGGTGGTACGAAAATTCGGTAGTACAACTACGGGACAAGCCAGACGGTCGAAATTTTATCGAAAATTGAGTAGTGGAACTCAACGACAAGTTAGGCGGCCGAAAAATTTCGATTTAAGAGAATATGATAGCGAAAGAGGTGCCATAAAAATTCAGCAATACAACGCAAGGGCAAGTCAGACATCCAAAAGTTCGTTTTCTAAGTTTCGCTATTTTTATAATTCCATACCAGTACAATAACACAATAATAACTTAGACGGACGTCTGTTTTTGCGGAAATCAGTAGTATAACTCTACGACAAGTCGGACGTTCAGGAAAAATCGGTTGTTCAATAAATACAGTTAGAAGCATAACTAATCCCACACACTTTAAATCAGAATAACTTTTTTATGAATGGTCCAAACGACTCCAATTTCTCTGTAAAGCTAGAAGAAAAAATGCATTTGGTGGGAATTGTTTTTTTACAACTTTTTTAGCTGGGCCAATAATGAAAATTTAAAAAATGTGTTTGGTCAACTTGTATAATTATATACGTTTTGAAAGTTTCATTGAAATTGGTTAATTAGTTTGCGAGCTATAAACGATCAAATGTTGGCAAAAATGGCAATTTTTCATGATTTGCGGCCTTTTCAATGCAATGTCTGCACTGATGCTATCATTTGACATTTATTTAACAAATCACATTGTATACTATAATTTTCGTTGTCTCTAAATCTATCTTTCATGAATATTGTTTGCGAAATCTCAAATAAGTAAAATATATAATAGTGCAGCTAACAACAAATTAGATTGAGATGTAATAGGTATTTATTAGAGTGTGTATTTGTTGAAATCAGAGTGATACCTAGAAGGTTTTCAAGTCAAGTTAATGTTTAAACAAGAATTATAATGTATTTCATATCTCTTCATGAGACTTCAAATATGCGACATTAGTGCATAATAAATGACGGCTGTCATTGTGAGACTATGTAAAACGTGCGTGCGTCCGTGCGAAAGAGAGAAAGGGAGAGAAAATTTTGGAATGTAGTATCATTATTTATAATTTCGTTAATTTATTATACAATATTTATATAAGTTACGATGAGAATCGAAGTGCTCCTTTATTACAGCAGTTATCTGTGTAAGCATTAATATTAGTGTGAAAATAGATTTATTATAGTTTACGGTAATCTTTTTCGATCGGTTGCACGTCAGTTTTCATTAGATAACGATCAGCCGGATAACAGATGAGTCACCGTGAATTTTATAAACTCTTATATGTATATAATATAGATGCGGAAGATTCATGGTCTAGTAATGAGTTTGTGACACGTGTCGTGACTTCGCGATGATTACTCTCTATTATACAGTTAATGTTTCACGTGTGCACTACTGTGCACGGCGGCGTTTCATTCCGTGGACATTTCTAGGAAATTAACCGCGATAGCATGGGGAGTTATCCCTCCATATTTGAAATTTCTAACGGCTGCTCGTGCGCGATGTATGTGTCTTTCGACGTGCATATTTAACGGGGACGCGATGCAGTGAAAGTGTAATACGTATTTTCATAATTTATCAAGGACACGTTGAAACGTGAACCGACTCGAAAATTACGGTGTATTTTACACGGACCATGTGTCACGTACTGTTCGCCATTTCGTGTAAATGGAAACGTCGTAGTTGCGGTCGTCGTTGTTTCGGACTCCGTAGAATTCCAACATTTTGGACGACTGCCCATCCTGGGACACGGGACACGTGACAGTAAAGGTATGTACACTACACGATGCGTGACACGTATAAATACTTCGAAACGATACAGAAATTTTGGTAAGCAACGTGTTACCCCAGTCGGACACTAGCCAATGGTGGGTCATATGGAAGCAAGGTGGCATTGTTACTATCTTGATTCCGGCGTCTCAGCTGCTACCATGTCCGGTCGAGTCGACTTCTTGTGGTGAGGAACATAGAATTTCACAGCGCACATTAAATCAAATTTGTTAACCCCTTGCCGTACAATTTTCATTACGACTACAACAATTAGAACTTCTTCATTCTTAATAATCTTACACATGAGGAAAGAATACTTATATTTATTTCCATTAATATTTAAACATAAGTTATAAAAGAGTAGAATTTTATTCTGTCGTGAAAGAAAGGCATAACATTATTGTTTAGTAGATTTTGTTTGAACTTTTCACTTCGAATCATGCATATGTATGTATGCGTTTGTAGATTATTCACACGTTTGCCTTGAAGGATCAGAATTTTTACAGTATAATAGTTTATCACGGTAAAAATATCTTGTACATAGATGATACATGAATAATAGTAACGGTGACTTGTCTCATCATTTATGTATGTTCCGCCAATATTATGTTTATCTATTATGGCTGAGAAATTGATTCATTATTTAGATATATCATAGTGCCGGCAGAAAGTTTGAAGCCTCTCTGTGAATTGATGGAAACGGAGATACGTTTGTTAATTTAATAGCTTAAATAAACACTACATTGGGAGTTTCTGTAAGTAGTCGGAATTATGCGATAGATTATTAGTCTTTAGTCATTTCTGTTATAACTAAGGACCTGATCTTCTCATTGAACAATGAAAGGGTCTGATTACAATTGTGTTCTTACATTTCATTTGTCCCGTGTCATCGTTGTGGTTGCTTTTTTAATAGCAAAATCAGGGAAATGGTTGATTGAGACCGCGAACAAATCCCAACACAGTCTCGAAACCTATCCGACAAAACATATTTCTGCGGGCGGGTCGCGAATTTGCCCGAGATCGGTATTCTAACGCGGCCTCATCTATCGGTCAATCAATCTTCTCCATTCACTCGTTCATTCACGTGGTTCGACAATTCTCGAACGTGTCGCTGACCAAGATCGATATTTCCAAATTCTCGTCCGCGGTATATCCTCGTCCGGGAGGGTCTTTGATCCACATCGGTGCGCACTGCGGGACTGCATCGGGATACGTACTGGAATGAGTAATTCGTGGTTCGGCGGAGTTTGACAGTTCGCTAAAAAGCTCTCTGTGCCCGCAGGAGGTGGCTGGCAGTCAGGAGAATGCGTTATGCCGGTGTATCGGTGCGCCGTCTCGTGTCCGTGTGCTTTCTGTGCGGTGTCCGATTCGAGCAACCCCCCTCTAATGCTGTGTTCACATAGATCGCGAACGTCGACCACAAGGAGGCCATTAATGTACGAAATTCAACGATTCCTAACTTGTCCACCGGTTACTTTCAACGCTTTTATTCGATTCGTTCGCAATCGGCAGCTTGATAATTGGTTCGATACATTTTAGTCTGCTCTGGTGTACTCTTGGTGTGCTCAGAATTTCAGATACAAGATGTATTTAAACTGAGTAATAATTTATGGTTAGTCAGGGATTTGAGACTTTCACGATCCGGAATCAGGCCGTGTATTGCTGCAATTGTATTCCCAACGTTTTGCAAGAATTGCAGCTAGTTTCATCAGGGGTCAGAAGATGCATTGATACCGACGTGTGTCCTTTGTGGTGCTCCACTAATATAGTAGAGCTAGCTCATGTTTCGGTTCTTTCCTTACCAATCAAAACACAGACTTTTCATTGTTCAGCTATCCGATTAGTTCTCTCTGGCTATTTGATCTAGTTTGACGAAGTGAAAAGCGTAAGAAACAATTAATTGAAATTTTAACATCCCTGGAGTATATTCGATGAAGAAAACTTCAAGCTGAAAAAGAAATTTTAGCATGTGCGAATATATTTGGAAAAGTGCATAAACCAATGGATTGATCAAAGGTTTGTACATTTCTTGCAAAGCACGCAGTGATCTCAGTAGACAAGGTTGTACTCTTTGATCTTCGCTTATGTTTTTAATTTCTCTCGCAATTAATCATCTAACTCATGTTTACCACCGAAAAGAGGAAGGAAGTTTCACGACAGGCATATGCATCGAAGGTGTATATTACGAGGATAAACATATCGAAGTAGGAACGAATGAAAGATAAATCAAAGAAGTCACACATAGGTAGAAAATACTTAATGTTCAAAGTTCACTTCCTGAATAACTATTGCCACAAGTGGTAACTCGTCGCTTCACGTAATCTCCCTCTACCCTATCTTGGAACTGTTTTTGTTTGAGAAACTAGAGTTCGAGCTCCATAGGTATTCGTTTGGACAGGCCAGCTTAGCATGAAACTGTCAGTCGTACTTTTGTTTATATTTTGTACTACTTAGTTTTTAATTATGCATCACTCTTTACGCTTCCGAAGTAACGGGTCATAATGAATAACGTATATCTATCAAAGATATGAATTTTGTCCCAGTATTTAGGTAAATAATCATAAAAGAGGTTTTGAGAATTTATTATAATTACGGACAGTACACAAATTTCGTGTAACGAGGATATCAGTGATGTACAAATGACATGAAAAGGTTTTCCGTCTTTAAATTCGAAATGCTGTTTTATTAATATATAAACCGAACATTTGGATTTAAGAGATACTGTTCACGCATGTACAAAAACTTCGTGGCGATTAATGCATCTATTCAATGTAATTTCGTATAACGTGGTTAATATAATTGCTCGAACTGTGTAATTAATTAACAGATGTATTCGGTATGGAATAATCAAACGATGATTAAACTAATGCACTCGCACCTCATCGAAATCAGCTTATTATTAATTACAGAATAACGCTTGCGGTACGGCAAGATCGTTTATTACGAATTCATCGATTACGAATCCCTTTTGAAAAGGAAACAACTTAGATACATCATTGTCACTATACAAATTTTATATATTCAGCTATGGAAACGAGGCTAAGGAAATTGAACTGCGTTGGCAGCCTAATAATAATAACGGCTCTTTAAACAAATTCATATGTGTTTCAATAATGTGAATTATTATTAATTTTTAAAAGAGCCGTTCGCTTTCGAGGGAAACTATTATAAGTGAAGTAATACTATAAACACACACATAAAAACTTGCACTCCGCCATATCTGTGACCTCTTGAGCGCAGCGGAAACACCAATCGTGGCCTCAGGAATATTTGATCAATGAATGTCTAAGCAGCGTGGAGTATCATGACGTTAGATCCGACTTGTTTAATCCTCGTATAATATCGCGCAGATGCAGATCGGTAAGCCAGATGACAATGACAATACGAAAGAGCGCGTGTGATAGAACGACATTCTTTCACGGCGCCTATCGTCAAACGGACGTAATGAAGTAAAAGGTTCAAATTACGAGAAACTTTGTAATCACAACTTGTTACTCGAAATACTGTTCGAAAATAAAATTACATATTAGCATTCCATGAGATCGTTGCAGTGCGTAAGATTATAAATCTAAAAATACTTGGGCGCATGAAGGATTACGTAGTTCTACTGATTGCAGTAAATAATATTTTAACCCTCATCCACATGGGTAATTTTTTGTACTATTCTAAATGAATTTGAAATAGGTACTCGGGTACCACGTCGTGTGGATGAGGGTTAAGCATTATTTAATATGTTTCAACAATATTTTGAATGATAGGACTAAATGCTACACATTACATTTAAGAAGGTCAAGGTGGCTTTTATAGTTCAATGAAGAAACAGAATAATAAAAACCCAATCATTCCACTCTGAGCTCCTTCCGATATCGTCTGACTTATATTTGAAACATTTTCCCGTATAATGAACGGTTTACGAGTAATTTACGGTGGTAGTTACGCGACTTACCGCGCCTAATTTATAGCGGACAGGTGATCGTCGTTGAAAAGAAAAGGAGAAGCCGACGAAAAAAAAAAAGGAGAACGAATATTTGTTGCGTTCGGAAACTCGGCTGAAGTAGTTAGTCCGAATAAAACAACGGGAAAAGTGAAGCAGGCCGAGACTTTGGTATGCGAAATTACCATGGGCGCCAAGTTAACGTGCGGCGCTGAAACAAGCCGAGTGCTTTCGGGACTCCGTGGAAGCTTTAATTTAACTGCTGCATACGTCAGACATATTAAAGATACTAACTCTCACACTCGCGGCGCCTCATCCGTGCTAACCGGTCCGTAGCTCCTTGAAACTGGCTCCTCGAGGCGCCTTATGAAATTTTACATTGGCCACCATTTTACCTGAGAACATCCCCTTGTCGGAGGCCGCAGAATTTTAAAAGAGAAAGACGCAATTGTGTCAGTCCATTAGAGAATTAAAGAGCAGTCTCTGCTGCGTTACGCTGGGCTGCGCGAAGTAGAAAATCTCGTCCGTTCGTTGCGGAGGAACGTTTACATCTGACACGGTGACTGACAATCGAATAAAATTCCACAGCGCCACCTCGAAAGAGGTGTTCTTACGAGCGAGTGAGCGTTTCCATGGCGTTCCTTCCGCCGTGCTTGTAATCCGGTTCTATCGCGTTCGAGAATGTACGTGGGAGAGTGGTTAAACGCGTTGATCCAATAATTATTCGCGGCACATCCGGTAATTAGAACTTTTCCGCGCTAATGCGGAACCGATTGGGCCAGGTGGTCCGTGTGCGGCGAGGTGCACAGCGTCGCGGAATAAATTTGGGAACAAGCTGCGCGGCATCGCACCGCACCGCATCGCACCGCACCGCACCGCACCGGCGCGGCGGAACGAGATTAGAAAGGTAACTTTGTTCGCCAATCAGCTGGTTCAAGAATTTCAACTCCGTTGAAGTGGATTCCTGCCGAATTCAGGTAGCTCTTGTTACACGCTCCGTTTATCTCGATCGAAATAATTCGCCGCGAAGGTGAATCGAATGAACGAGGGAGGAGGTGCGGCCCGGACCGGCCGCTTTGATTTGTTTCGGCCCGTTTACACAGCGTTCGTTATGCCTGACGCCACCCTTAAACCGTTTTACCGAATTACGATTCCGCTCCGGGCTTCGCGGAATTACTCAGCTGCTTTCTTCCTCTTTCCACCCTACCCAGCGCGAAGCGAGATGCGGCGCGGAGCGGTACAGCTTTTCTCGGTTTTCACGTTTTCTCAGCGAATGTCCGACGAAGGAACTATCGTATCGACGAACCACGACGTTATTATAGGATCCCGGCAGAAATTACTTTTATCGTGGCAGCCGTCCGTACGAAAGCTAGGCAAGATCTCGGTTGGAAGTTGGCGCGAGTCATAAACGAGGAAGAGTACGTCGCTCGATTATGGAAAATCCCCTGGTGTCTCGTTCCTCGCCTCTGATATTGTCGTCTTTACCGCCTCACTCCCATACCGTACTCCTCCACCTCCTCCGACACCCCCTCCCGACATCCTCGTCCCCCTTCTAGCCAAGCTTCTCATCCGCCTGTCCTCGTACACATCCGAGACATAGCGAGAGACCGGACGTCTTACGCGGATCCATGGGTTGGCATACTCGCAAGTGGAACAGACAGGGTCGAGAGGGGGTGAGAAGAGGGTGGGTTTGAACCGGAGGACGAGGAGAAACGGGGTGGCAGAATCAGAGGAGAATGGACCACCCCCTGTTATCAGCTTCGAGCCAGCCGCCTTCCCAAGCCGACAAATTACTACATCCCCACCACCGGCGTCCTGGTACCAAATCAAGCTCCATACCGGACGCCCATGTCTCTTCGTGTCCTCTGCTTTCTGGCGAAAGATTCACTCCTCCGATACTCTTGCGCGCGAAGAGCAGTCAAGAGGCGACGAAGATATCAAACAATCGCGGCTCATTCGCGCAAACCACTTCTTATTCCGCCGATCGTTTCCACCCTAGTTGTTCGGACATTAAACAGTATCGAAGTGAGCCAAATAACAATGACGATACTAAAGGGCATGCGTTATAAAACGATGTAACTTCACGGTGCCTTCCGTCGAACAGGCGAGAATGGAGTATTGTACTGAGATCATAAGTCACCGAGCATCTACATACTGAATAGCACATAGGAACGAGATGACTAGGCTGCTAGTTCTACTCAATCCCCTTCACAGAGACTTATCATCTAGATTATTTATAATAGTACAATTTATGTCATCATATATTATTTGACTGTTTAAAATAATACAATTATACAGTTTGTAGGTGTTTGGTAACTCGGGATCTCTGCACGGTAAGAGGAACGAGTTACGAGGAACTTCGTAATCGCAACTTGCTACTCTTTCTCGAATCGACTGAACTTCGCGTGAACAAGTTTCCCTGGCGTTCGATTCAGCAAACAAAGCCCAACAAACACATACACTGTCATCTACGTTCGCATCATCCATGCGCTAGCTACACGGACACTTCCCTTTCATTATACTGCGTAAGTCACTCGACGCGTAACATTAGATTCGCGGAGTACTAAAAGGAATGAACACAAAGATACAGGAGATAAAAGTACATAAATTAGTGAGCATTTCATGAT
This sequence comes from Lasioglossum morio, assembly GCA_916610235.2. Taxonomy (NCBI): domain Eukaryota; kingdom Metazoa; phylum Arthropoda; class Insecta; order Hymenoptera; family Halictidae; genus Lasioglossum; species Lasioglossum morio. The sequence continues at coordinate 15,420,327 of OU744327.1, forward strand.
TGAGCTATCTTAATATATTCTTTGTGCTACGATAGGCACTTTCTATAGTTTTGCAGGTGTTAGCATTTCTCGCAAAGCCTTTCCTTTACAAACGGAGTTTAAGTTTAACCACCATCTTCGGCGTTCAAGGTCATTTAAAGATCATGTCACAGTACGTATTTGAATGTTTTTTTATGAGCTACACATAAAAAATACATCGATTACGATGGCCTTGAACACTACGAGAAGAACAACAATTAAAGAAAAATAACCCGTTAGTTAAAACAGCTTGGTGCTACCAAGCTCTATACTGGACATCCATGTCTCTTCGCGATCTCTGCTCTCCATTGAACGATTCGTTCTTTCGAGATCCCCATTGAGGTGTTGGTACCTATCTCGCTGTCATAAGGTGACGGAGATATCAAACAATTGTGACACATTCGCTCAAAGCACTTCTTATTCCGCCGAGCGATTCTACTGACGGCGGTAAGCCTCTCGCGCCTTTAAAGGTGGGGAGTGGAAAGGGGCAATTTTCTTATTTGTTGCTCGACGTGATACAAGGTTTGCTTGATGCTAATATGTATGTACATCGCGAACCGTTTCCAGCAGGCACCGTTCCGTTGCTCCAGCTCGGTCGCCGAACAAAGCGGCTATCCCGGTTGGTCTCAGCGAGACGAAAAAACAGGATTCCCAGCAACAATGGAGCCGTTGTAATCCTTCTCCTTGTCTTTTTCTTGGTCGATGCGGATTACCACTGGTTGCCCGCTCTCCGGTATCAGACGCAATTTCTCGCGGAGCGACCACGAATTTTTCAACCGATAACGTATTGTTAATAAACCCTGACCATTTCTCTCTACGGCCAGGTTCGGTGGATGGAGACGTCCCGTTCACCAAGGGGGAGCGCGGTATGCGGCTGAAGAGGTGATACGACCTCGAAACGTATGGCCGCTGATTTATAAAGGAAATAATTTCGCGGGGGCAATTTCTTACGTCGGGTATGCGGCACACCGTTGCCTGAACAGCTATGGGGGCTCATCCGCCGTTAAAATTCATTACTCCCGCTAAAAGCGGCCTGTAATATCGGTCCTGTGGAGCTGAAGGTTTTTTACTCCGCGTGCGCGCTAACCGCTCCCGTGCCGCGTAATCCAACGGGTGTCTTGCTCGCTCTTCACGTCCCGTTCTCTTTGCACTATCTCTTCGCGAAAGAGCGTGTGTATCGAGCGATTTCGCGCAGAACTTACGCGATATCACGAGGGATCTGTTACGGAATATTTTGTAGCACGCAGCGAGAGTAAGAGAAAAAGAGCACGAGCGCGTACGCGTGTGCGTTGTTACATCGGCCGCGACGAGATGATGTATATTTACGCGCGCGCCGCACTACCGAAATTACACCGGCGAAATTTTTTTCCCGTCCGCACTTTCGTAACACAGCTGTTTCGTCGGCAAGTAGACCGTTCGCTGTCCATACAATAACCCGGCCAGCTGCACTAAAAATTTTATTGTTCCCGACGAAGTTACGCGGAACGAGTACCGACAAGGGTAAGAGCGCACGAGAGGAGTAACAGAACGGTATTTCCCTTCTGTCCCGTTCCATGACCATCTCCGAGCGCATTTACTTCAAAACATTTGTCTTGCGACTGCCTGGTAACGAATCGACATGCTCTGTTTGTGGGAGACACACGAAATTCTCCGACGAACAGACGACAACATTTAATTTCTCGACGATTCGGTTGTTGTCCGGATTCCTTTGCTCCTTTTCCGCATTACAAAAAGCTTCCAACACATACGAGGGGTCGCAGCACAATCGGAAAACAAGGGAAGCGTGCTCGAGATCCTCTATTATTATTATTTTTTTATTGTTGAATTCGATTCCAAGGAGCTAAATGGTTGTATGATGCTGTATGGAAATGTCATTTCATTTATTTCATCAAGTCTTTTTAATGTCCCAGCTTGCCTTGGGCGGTGGAAAATATTGCAATATCGTAATTGGTGTACAACGCGCTGAAATTTTAGTTCAACATCAATGGGATTGGCGCGATGGTTTACAATATTTCACACGGTTACTTTTGTTCATTTGTTTAGTGGATGCTCGGTGTAATCTGCGTTCTGTGTCCACGCGAATGTGCACTGTATTTATACATATTTCATTTGGAACAGTCACAAAAAAATGTGTTTACCTCTTGTGGTACGATTTTCGTCACAGCTGAAAAACTAAAGCTTCTTTACCTTCCATTTGAAAGAATTATTTAAATGCTTAAATTAATACATGCCTAAATAAATCAATTTTCAAATTGACTGCATGACACTTACAAATCACATTAAATTTGATGCAATTATTTCATCTGGATGTAATTTAAAATTTGTGATGCCGTTAAGAATTTTTCTAAGCTCAGTGTTCTTTTTCCTTTTACGCCCTAAAAGTTAAAATAACTATATAAGCGCTCGTTGGTGGCTTGTCCAATTTGTATATCATCATATTTGCCTTGTTCAGTAGCTTCGAATGTTTTCACCGTTTTATCGAATATTTTTCTTTATTACACTCCATTAATCTCGGTAGTATAATACGAAAGAGTAATTTCCATGGATTCAAGGGTGAAGGGTGCAGTAGCGCTCTCGCTGTTAAATTTTTGATAAAATACTTTAGATACGCTTGGCACGCTTCGTTTTCGCCCTCGTCACCCCAGGTCCTATATAGACTATCTTCCTGGAGGAGCAACAATGTAGCAAGAAGAATCGGGCCCGGGAAAAGGCAACGTGGACCGGCGTAAGGCGGCCGAAAAGAAGGAATAAGAAAGTTGATGAAATATTGGAGAACGGCTTAGACGGGACAATATTCTGTTGTAAACCGTTCTTTTCCGGCGCCAATAGATATCGTTATACGTATAGCGAGAGCAGCACGCACGTCCTTCCTCTCTCCATTTTCCCTTCGATCCTCGTCTCTGTTGTTCCAGTTGCGGGATCCAATTCGCGCGAAACAAAGCGTCGTTAAAGAAACCGTGAATTAGATTGCACACTGGAACCGCCGCGCAATTTGCCCGGATTACAAACGGTAAGATGACAAGAACTCGTGGATCGAGGGCGACGGGTATCGTTCATTGTAACGCGCAAAAATATTTCGAGATCGATTTACTGCGCGCTTCATTTTCTGTTTTCGTCCTTGTTGGGCAGACACTCGATTATAAATTGTTCGGTTGTAATTTCATCCGTTTGTCGAGATCGTTCCGAGAGTCTCGAGGACCATTCATCGGTACAACGATTCTCCTTCGATTTGCAATAAACGGCTGGACATCTCTCTTCGTTGTTCGTTCAACTATCCATCCCTCCGTGCTCCTTTCTTCCTCGGCCGTGCCGCATCGCGCCCCTTCGCCGTCGATTCTTTCCCCGCAATTAAATCGCAGGAAAAATCTCGGGCGAGACAAAAGGCGTCCGGCTTCTACATTCCTTCTTTGTAATTTGCTCTCCTCGTCGGTCCCTTCTCTATCGCCGAGCGGATGATGGAGGACCACTTGGGAACGAGAAAGAAAGTCCTCCGGGCTCGTATTTACGTGCCAGTTCAGCAAAGTACCTCGCTCGCGTTTGTAACACCATCGACCGATCAAATGTCTCTGAGTCATCTCAAGTACTCCAGCGAATCCATCCACGATGGATCTTCGTTCGACCGATAGACGACTTCGATTTTTTCAACCGGGCGAGCCGTAACCGGCGAGCTCGGCCAGTCTGTAGATTAATCAAACAATTCGACAACCTCCGGTTACCCGGATAATTAATTAAAATTTCATTCAAAGATGCTATCGCTGCAGTAACTTCCGTGGAAAGTTTCAAACGTTTCAGCTAATTTTCCTTCGCACGCCTGCACCTTTTGAGCACGAAGAGCAAGAGAGAGAGAGAGAGAGAGAGAAAGAGAGAGAGAGAGAGGGGGGGGGGGGGAACTAGTTCGGAGGGTCGAAAAATTCGAGAGTAAGGATGTCGACAACTGTAGGCTAACTTTTGCATTCGTTGTTCGTTACTCATCCCCCTGTGCACGATCTCCATCCGTTAGGGGCACGAAATTCCTTCGCATAGCTGACGAAAGAGAACGGTAAAGAGGAGGAGAGGGAGAGAGAAAGAGAGAAAAGTAGGAAAGAAATAACGTACGACATTCAGGCCAGTGTGACATTTATTAGACATTAAGTAGTAATACCCGCGAATGGGTCGGACGGGACTAGCCGGGTAATAAGGCTGGGCTAGGAGAGCCGTCATACTAATTGTAGTAATTCCCGGCATCCACTTTGGATATTTAATTAAGTTTCCGCTGACAAGCATCTACTTAGTGGAGAGAGGCAGGGCGGTTCTTACATAGCGATGCGCTTAGTGCTCCCTGCTTCCATCAACCCTCTGCTTAGCTACTGTGTAACCTACCGACCTGCTTAACTGCCGCCTCGAAACCTGCACCGTTCACTAATTATTTAGTATCTCGCTGGCTGCTCGCCTCTATCTTCAAGAAAAAAGGACGGATTAAGGAAAGTTTATAGCTCGGCTCCGCAAAATTGTGCGTCTGGCAAACTGCGTGCTGAATATATTGCGAACGCCAAATGCTTCTGCAAAAATGTGTATGCTTGCTTCAGCACGCTATACGTTATCAAAGTGCAGAGCGAACAAACATTTCGATATTTAAATCAATTTGCTGCGAATTTCGTATGAATCATTTTCTTAACTATTTGATAATAATCGCGTGTACAGTAATTAATACCAGGGATATCGACAATATGACGAGTTACAAGTTTTTTAATTCACGATTATTGAGATTATAAAAATGTATTTGTGAGGATTTATTCAATAAATTAATTTCTTTAAATATACAACAGAAATTGCTAAATATCTGAACAAATACATTCTTGTTATTCTTACAAAGTATTGTAACATAGTCACTTTTAGTTGTCCCTTAATTTAAAAGTTCAAGTTTTACTTTCTCCCGCAATATAATTTAAAAAACTACCAATTCTTTGACAAAATATGTCGCTTTGATCGGTGCTTATCTGAATCAATAAATTTTGTTGAAAGTGAAGTTATGCCTTTTTGGCAATACTGTTAAAAATCGGACACTTCGTATGAAACAACCAATCATATACACCAACAACAGCTTCATTTAAATGTTGTGCGGAGTGAATTGTTTCCGATCGACGCTTGTTTCTCGATACGGTACATCTTGTTCGATGTTTCTCGAGGAATCGGCGCTTCAAAGGCTGTTTCGACAGCACAGAACTGACGTCCTGGTCTAAAACAAGTAACATTTTCTTCACTGATAGTATTGACTTGAAAACATCAGGGCGGCTATCGCGAGATCGTCAGTTTCTCCTGGACGAACAAGATTGTCTCGGAACGTGATCTGCCGGCCATTTCCCAGTGATTTATGGAGGACAGGTTTGGAAGTGAAGGTCCGTGGAAGCGTGGCCACCGCCTAAATATCACGACGGACGATCCTTCTCCGGAGCAGGCCGGTACGGTATTCCTTCTATTATCTATTGTCCGGGCCAAGATTTTAGTGGGGCAGTATATAAGAGGGGCTAGACACGAATGCGGTCTCCCATTCGATTCCGTAAAGTATGAAGCTATCAAAACCAATGGTCCGAAAAGGCCGACGCAATTACCAATAACTCTTTGACATGCTCCGTCTACGTTTCTTTTCCCACTCGAAACATTTTCGTTGCCCTCCTTCTTTTGTTCCTGTTCCCCGTCCGCCTCCGCTCCCTCTGCTATGCCGTCAGCTATCTCTCTACGGTCGCGCATGACTTGTTATACGAGAATTCGTCAGAATTGTTCGCGAAATCGAACTGACCCTCTGTCTCCCACGTGGACAAGATAAATGCAGACACTGCAACCAGGAAACGTTCCGAGGGGGCTAACTCGCTAGATGCGTGCAGCGCCCGAGGAGTTGAATCGTGGGACGATTCTGTTCCGCGGGAGGAAAGAAAGGAGAGAGTTCAAGGGGAAACTAGAAGAGGAATATAATGATGGAAAAGAAACTGTTGGCTGATGGAGCCGGTGCACGTCGCGGATTCCTCGTTTCTTCGGAAAATAATGATTCTTCCGTTTTTCAAGTGCCGGCAGACTTTCATTCCGCGGCCAGGCGTGGCGCCGTGCGGCGTCGATCGGTTCGTAGAACCAGCGCCGACGCCGAAGAAGGACAGCAGTCTCTTTTCGCTCGGATGAATCTCTCCAGTTAAGTAATCCCTGCTCGTGGATTCGGAATGGAAACAGTGCGAGCGCACGGATAAGAGGGATAAGGATCCTCTAACACCTCCTTCTGCTTTTCCTCCTGCTGCTGCTTTCGTCCGTATTTCAACTCGATCGCAATCCTCCGTTCCTTCCGTACTCCTGCGAATAATACTACATAGCTCCGTGGAACTCCTAGCTACCGGTCTGTTATCAGGCTACCGTTATTTACGGAATATCGAAATTGTATCAACAGCCTGGTTCGGCTAGGCCGGTGGGTTACATACTCTGCTTGAAATTAAGACGAATCCCTTCTTTCTTTTGAGAACTACCATACATTGTTTAAGCATGAAAGGGTGTCACTTCTTATTCTAACATGTTCGTTTCCAGCCTTGCACGTGTGCGATGATCACAACTCAGGTCACATATTTTAAAATGTTTTTAATCTCTTTAGGATAATTCTAAACTATTATGAGAAAGGATACACAAAACGGAAACATTAAACAATAAAATCATAAGCTTGATTTCCAGAACTTTTTCCCATTACAGGAACAAAATGGCACCTCTGCAAAAGGTATCGGCTACTGTGCGCGTACATATGAACAGTGAAGTATTTAGAGGAGAACAATATACGAGCGTGGACTAACATCGAGGGAGCTTCACGGAGAAATTATTTTTTCGATTTCATTCAGTTTTTCGTAAAGCACGTTTTATTACGGCGTGAAGCTGATTTATCGTTGACAAAGAACGCGGTGGCATTCATGCGATCGTTTAATTTGATTTTTGAATGCGCGTGAACGTGTGTGGAATGGTGCTCGCGTGTCTTCTACTGTCAATGCTATTCTCGTTCGGTTCTGAATACGAAGGCATTGAAATCTTTCAACGAGATTCCTCCGGTTCATGATTCACGATTAAAGTCCGTCGACATTAACCGCGATGAAGATCACTCGCAATTAAGAGGGGGATTCGATCGCCTGAATGTCTTCTATAATTACGAAGGACAGGGGATTCGACTCGATCCCGTAGTTGAAATAAATCTAGCTAATGCGATTTGTAGCTCGAGGTAATTGGGGTCGCCTGGGATGATCGATAGGCTTGTACAGATGAGATAAGAGAGATCCGAACAGTTTATTACAGATGTGTCCCTTGCTTCCCAAAATATTGACAAAGCGAATGTACCCGGCGAAACCAACTGGTCAAACGAACTCGTAAATACCTTATGCAACGTAGGACTTATAAAACAGATAAAACTAATTTCATTGTTGCCTCGATTCCCTGGGGGCGGCGCTTAAGAAGAATATACCGCGAGATTACTAAACGATTCCCAGCCTCCCCCACCGTTTATCGCTTAACTTTCCGCCTTTCTAGCTGCAAACTTCCCGACAAATTGTTGCTCGCAACTAAATCCACGCCGTAAGTTAACCTCAACTTGATGAAGGTTCATTTAACGCTGTTCCACAGGTAGGTATTGCTACCGAGTATATGTTTTTTTTTGGTTGGACTGTCTTTTTGTATCGCACGAGTTTATTAAAACATTTTTAGTTCGTATGCATTTTCCATTACTTACTCGTTTGTCATCGGGTCCGTTCTATTAGGCGACCGAAAATGTTCATGCCGGTTTCATCGATAAAAAAATTGTTTCAATTTATTTAACCACTGATAAGTAGCGTTCAATACGTGTCGTTACTGTCGTTACGCTGCTTAGCCACAACCAACTTCCACACACATACGCAAGGCTCTCACACACATACAACCCATACTATCGCAAAGATCAATACTTTTTTACGCAGAATTTGATACTCTATCGATTCATGGTACAAAAGGTAGATCTTTCTATATACAGAAATCATGGTGACGGTGAAATCTTTGAAACGCTGTCACGCACGTGAAAAATGTTTGCATCCCAAAATTTCCACCATTATGACATGAAACTTTTGCATATATAATTTTGTCATATTATTACAAGTAACGGAAATATTTATGGCGGACAAACTGATTGCCCCACTCTGTACATAAATACAGTAATTTTGAATAGTTCTTTGATCGCGTTATAAGAGAGTCTATTGTATTAGCAATAGACTTCTAACGGTCTCTTTCAATCACTGTCGGTGAACGATAACAGAATTTCCATTCTATGTGCTAAGGTAAATCCTTAATGTTGGAACTGCTGCAAGCTCAAGTACACGGTAAAGGCGGAAGGAGACACAGTCTAGACCAAACACGAAGCTCCTCGATAGCTCCTTGCAGGACGATAATTATGTCTGTTAGGTACGTGTAGCAAAGAGGCGTACAGAGAATGTGTATCCAGAGAGATACAATTGGATCGGCCCTTATTTACGCATGGTAACGAAGTCCATGGCCACCACCTATAGTCATGCTAAACAACACGTTCCGGCTGTGCGCGGGGGCGTCACAAAGTGACGGCGGACCCAGTGTTTGCCGTCGGACGTCAGACGTCCATGAATAATTAATTTGTTTCTCGTTCTGTTTAGTAGCTGATCTCAAACAACTTGTTCATCGGTGGAGAACGCGTTGCGCCGCGCCAGGCCGGGCCGCACCGGGACGAAACTTGCCGAGTGCCGATGACTCGGGAGAGCGGGAAGGCAAGAGTTACGTTCGACTTTCCGGCAAATAATTTGTCGAGCGAACGATAGATTCGAGCGGTTAAACGTTGCGCGAGAAGCAATTGGGAAGTCTGGATTAATTAAGGCCGTTCGTCTGTTGGCTCCCCGGGTTGCTCGCCGGCGAAAACGCGGATGGAATTTTGCAAGGACTTTCCGAAAGTTCCAACAGCCCCACCCACCCGCAAACCCCCGTTCACCCTTTCACCCGTACCCACCTCCACACACCTTCGTGAGCGTATTGGCGTTGTAAACCGGCTCGCTAACGATCGCGATTAATCGATGAATAATTCCGACGCGTCTTCGCGGCGAATTGCGCGATTAATTATCCCTACTTCACGGGGTCCCTTGTTTCTCTTGTTCCATCGGACACGGCGACGCGACGCGCCGATCGGAGAATCCAATATGGTCCCGGTGATAAACGGCAATTCGCTGGGAAGATAAAAGCGACCGGTCTACCAGTGTCATAAAAAACGCTAGGAAACCACGAACAAATCCAGATTAAAGTTTTTATACTTTCGTTGATCGAGTCGTTACTGCCTGGATTACAGACTTCTCGATTCGAATCGTTGACGTAGTGTTCTAATCGTTACATAAAATAGCCCCTAACGATATACGGTGACCTGTTCATATGTGCGTGACACAATTTTTCTATGAACATTGAGAATCAATTCTTATATGCATTGATTGAGTAAGGTAAAAAGATTACAAATGTAATTGTTACAGTAAATTTCATATTTTCTATACTTATATTATGAAATACGGTTTTCTGATTTTATGTGAGTTTTATGGGTACTGTCATGACAGATAACGCGTTCATAAATGAGAGAAAAACCGTTTACATTTGGCACATGGGCTTTTTGAAACATAAAAGTCCACCGAGCGAAAAATTCATTGGAGGTAAGGAAGATGATATAATTTACATAAAACCAGTTTTACGGACTATGGAAAGAAGAGATTTCGACTTAAAATTCAACTTACGAAAGAAATTTATGGTCGAACTGATCAAACAAATCTGAATATATGCAGTACCATTCGAGGCACCAGCTGCAGATCAAGAAAATGGAACGAGTAGAATATCGACATGTATGAGAACATACATTTCTGTAATCAAATATCGAAAATCTAATATAAAATAAAATACCTTTTCTTGTGTGAATGATTTAAATGTGTATATTAAAGAGTCTTAGTCAAATAAGAATTTTATTCGAGTTTATTACGCCATATTAGATAAATTTAATAATTCAAAAATGTGTGATCACTAGACTGCAGATTTTATCTATTTATTACAAAAATGAGTAAGTACAATTTAAAGCAGTAGACATATCAAAAAGATTCAAATGCATCAGCAATGAGAAATTTGTATTTCGCATCTGTGCCTTGCAATCAATACAAACATTTTTTATTTGAGTAAAAATAAGCAGTCTAGTGATCACCATTTCATAAAATTTGCGACTTTGCATTTTACTGTGAAATACGAATTTACTTTGATGTAATATAAATTAATAAAAGCAATTGTAATATTTTATTATTTTCTTGAAGGGCTTTTTACAAAAGCTCACACAGTGTTTAATCAAAAAAATCTGAAGTACAAAATGTTTTCATTAAACATATTTCAATTTCTAATCATTAATGGACCTATTTTGGCGGAAAATTATTGATCATTAATTTGTTTTATCGATCTTTTGGGTCCTGGAGGAGTACATCCTTCGGTAGTGGGGACAAATCTGTCACAAATATCATACACATCTCTTTCACATAAATCGTGGCATTACTGTAACTCGACAGTAACCAAGTGTTGGAGCGAAGAGTTGCTCGTTAAGAAAGGTAAATCGCGGCGTACCGTAAAGTATCGCGCGTTAATTAACGTTCCGATTAGCATTTCCACGGCGCGGCGCCGCAACGTGTCCGTGCCACGACGAAATTTTAGATCGACAGACTACAATTTGGACGAACGTTAAGCACCATCGTATCATGCATAATGCACGGAACATCGCGCGCCGGCTGGCCTTCCGAATATAAGTGGCTCCCGTTTGAAACGCAAGCTTTCCAGTCGTCCCGGGGCTCCGACTGGGACCCGGTGTTTCCTCCTCTGTTTCTACCGACTCGTCGTCCCGGGTGCTAAGTACCTTGGGAGAGAACAGACGGAGGAGGCTGAACAAGCCGGATTACGGATTAGGATCAATTTCGAGTAGTTCAGGGATATGCAGTACCCCCCTTCCCCTGGATGACGCCGAATTCATTCTCACGCGCCGCTTTCGTTTTAAACGCAGCTGCGCTCCATGCGACAAACACTGCTACAGTCTTAAATCGTTCGGATTGGCCTTAGATGAAAGAAAATCAGCGTTCAGATGGGATCACTTGGTACCTATAACAATCCACAATGGTTTGATCTTCCTCCGACGTTTCGACGAATTTTCATGATTCACCGACGATGAACATTCATCTCACTTTTCTGTTAGAATTATTTATATGAATGCAAGAAAACCAAAGAGTCCATTGTTGATTTAATCCTCTTGTTTCTAATGGTCAAAATAGATCGGTTTACAGACTGAGGCAAGGTGGCGCGGAGAATTCGAAATGCCGCGTTTCCGTGTAGAAGTGTGAAATCATGCTGTGTATTAAGGGAAGCAGAAATCCCATCTGCTTTAATATTTAAGCAACCGAGAGAGTTAGACACGCTTTACATAGAATACAGAATACATAGTCAATCAGAAGTTACAGTCCCGACAATACTTTCCGGGAAACCTTGAAGTATTTACCTGGAAAACAAGATTCGAAAGTAGAATTGAATTTAAAACACGTTGTACATAGAAAACGTCTTTGAATTCGATGATATTGTACGAAACTTACAAGGGAACATATTCAGTTGATACAAACCGATTTTGCTGAAACTTATGTGAGATATAGTACTTCGAAAAATATTTGACACGTGTTTTTTTTTATCGACAACCATCCTCTCTGAAGGAGTGAAAACAGCCCTCAAAGTTGGGGGTCAAACCATATTTTTTTAGATATCTCGGAAACCAGTGGTCGAAAAAATTCGTTTTCTTTTTAATTGTGTGTTTTTTAATTAAAAATGTAGTTGTGCAAGAAAATTTTAACAAAAGTTTTTTGTTTGAACAATATATTAAAAATTCTATGCAAAATGTAAAGAAACGCCGCGCCGGGACAGGCTTACGTTGCCACGGAGCGTGGAGAAATACGAAAAATTCAATACAGTATTAGCGATAGTTTTTTGCAATATCTCGAAAACCAAAATCGAGCGGCGGTAACATGTATAGAAAAAAGTTGTTCAAAACGTAGAAATCTATAACATGTTTAAAGTTCATCAAAATCTGAGAGGAAGCCCAACTTCTAAATAATTACCGCCAGAATGCCTTCCTCCGCACGCCAGGTGCAACACTATCTTTCATTATGCATAATTATTGTTAAATGGCAAAAAAAAAGAAAATCCTGAAACACGTATCCCCTATTTTGGATCAAAGATCACAACCCAAATTTACATTAAAATTAACTAACTATATATACGAGAATCTGCAAAAAACATCAAAGTTTTAATATATTGTTTAAATAAAAAACATTTGTTAAAATTTTCTTGCACGACTACATTTTTCATTAAAAACACACAATTTAAAAAAAGAATCGAACTTTTTCGACCACTGGTTTCCAAGATATCTCAAACAATATGGATTTGACCCCAACTTTGAGGGCTGTTTTCACCCCTTCAGAGTGAATGGTTGCCGATAAAAAAAATACGTGTCAAATACTTTTTGAATAACTATATCTCACATAAGTTTCATCAAAATCGGTTTGTATCAACTGAATATGTTCCCTTGTTAGTATCGTAAATCGTTTAATTGATTACATTTCTTATCCTCGGTTTGTATGTTTCTTCGGTAATGATCGCACAGACTCTGAAGGACGCGTTTTAATGGGTGTCGTTGGCAACACGCGACGTTCACGGTTAACCATCCGTCAGACTGTTAAACGATTAATTTTTCAATGGTGCAATAGGTAGAAGTCGGTGCGAGGCTGGTTTTTTCCCCCGGCGTGTTCGATACACCGTTTGAATGAAAAATCCGTGGCCAGAAGGAATCGCTTCTGCGCAGCAACGGCAGGAGGGCATGTTGTTTGTCATTTGGTACGAAACGCGTGCAACGGCCGCGTTAACTAAAATCGAAGTGATTTTGCGCCGGTAGGGGGCGTCCACCGATCCAGACGAATAAACTATCGGAATATTGAAACATCGGTCCTCTGTACGGGTGCGGTAATCGTCGGTGGATAAACGTGCACGTGCGCAAACGGCCGTGTAGCCGAGCGCGTCAACGTTCTCGGCGCCTCTGTGTGAGCGTACGCTGCCATAGTCACGGGAAAAGCAATCATCTCGGCCGGACGCAATCAGCCTCCAACACACGTTCCGCAGTGCTTCCACACGCTACTCTCATGTTCCGTTCTCGACGTATCTTAGTCGCCCGCCACGGGACACCCGTTATATGCTGGGACCAACGCGAAAAGAGTCACCTGGCTAGAAACCTCTTTTGCCTTTAACACTGTACTGGGTGTCCCGTTTCAATTTTGCCACACAATTACAATTACTTACCATTGTTTCCCAACGTCTTACACTGGCCACAAGTCTTCTCAATGTAGGTAGGCGAGCTTCAGAGATTTTAAGACGGCCTTTATTTTTTTTATATAGTTCATTCGTCAATTTTTTTTATGTGTTCATTCGGATAAGTGAGTTGCCCGTTTCATGACGAATGCATTGACCTACGATATGTTGGTTTTCGAAGGTCATTCGAGGTCGTTCGTCAATCGTCAGATCAACATCGACATATTCACATTAATCACATGTATTAGACGTACAAATTAATTCGTTTAAAAATTAGGGAGACCGTCTATTGTACGTATAGAAAAAAGTGACTTAAAATATCCAGATTTATAACACATTTAAATTTAAGCAAAATCGGAAAACCGAATCACTTTCTAAATAATTACCAATTCATTTACTATACGGATATATTAAACTAATTCTTAAAACATTATTACAATGAATACGATAACAACAACATAAAATAGTATAGTATAGTAAATAGTATTCCGTACATACAGTTTCAATACGCAGCTTCGTCACTGCATCCACTGTGCGTAAACGACACAGTTGACGGACATTCCTGTCCATTAAAATGTTTAATCAGCAGCTGCCGATCAAATAATTAAACCACGGTCAGCAAAACCGCGAAAGATTTTCGCTGGAGAGATAGAAAGAGACAGAGAGACAAAGAAAGAAAGAAAGAGAGAGAGAGCGAACGCTAGAAACAGCTGGATCACGGTGCAATCAGCGGGTCGATGTTTCACGAAATTTTCCCATTGCCTTCGTTCGCACTTTTTTTCCAGATGATGGTTCGGGGCTTCGTTTAACTGGAAACTAAGAAAATCGTGTTACGTGGAAATCCACGGTTGAGACGTGGGGATCGCAACTCGGGGGCGTCCGCGTCAGCGCAACGGCTGCGACGAAAGAAGTTGGAACGTGTCCGTTTCAAAGGGAGTAGGTATCGTTGATTTCGGTGAAGAGTGGGACAGCAACGTGAGTCAATGAAATTTCGTTTGACAGTGCGCGGAGCCTTTGTGCTCGGGGAGAATTTTAGGTGCGAGGATGGCTGAGCGGATCGTTTCGCCGAGCGGCGATTTATGCTGTTTTGCTAGCCCGAAACGAGTTGATGTTTGACGCAAATAGGGTACGGCTTGCCCGCCGTCCGGGAATGCGCCGGTAAACTTTGGATGGCGGCAGTTAACCGAAATCAGGCCGAATCGATTATAACGGTCGGATCGTCGGCTGGAGATAGCACGAATCGACAAGGGGAATTTAATGGAAAACTCGTCGCTCCGCGCAACGTCGCGTCGCGATGACAGCGCGGCGGCGACGTCATCGACGATGGTGGTGGCTTCGTTTATCGTTGATAGTTCGCGAAGTCGCGTTCCTGCGATAAGAGCCGAGGGCTCGATGGGAAAAACGGTCGAGTTAGATGGCGAGGGGAGGAGGCAGGGCCGACACGACGCGATAGTATAGGGAAGAAAATGGGGAAGCGACCAGGCAAGAAAAACTGGCGGTGTCTATGGGGGCGTTGCGATGCGCGCAGGACTTTTTGCTCGACTCGTTAACGCGAAATTTCTGGAAGGAAGCGACCGAGGCTCCGCCGGATGTCACGTCACTGACTTTCAATTTCCGGGACCTGCGTATCCAGGTGTGTCTTACAGTGGTGGCCGTACGGCATCCGAAGAAATGAGAACCGCTGCGTCTGGCCTGCGACTCCGATGGCCCGCGTATGCTCTAAATTGATTGTCACTGCGTCGAAGGTGCAAGATGCATGTCGGTTTCTCGCGTAAATCGATTCCCGGAACAGCGAAGGGACGGGAGTTGATCGGGGGGGGGGGAGGGGGGCAAATATTACGGCGACTCCGTTTGCGGGGACGATTCGATCGCGACACCGATGGAATTCCTCCCCACAATGGATTCCGTTCGTTCTTCCTCTTTTCTCTCTCTCTCTCTCTCTCTCTCTCTCTCTCTCTCTCTCTCTCTCTCTCACTCCCTCTTTTTTTCGTTTACTTACGACGCAAAAGGGACGTGACCTGGACGTTCGCGCTTGCTTCTGGAACGGGAGCAGCAAAGAATTAATAATAGCGCGCGTCGAAACACGAGAAACGTTCGGTTTTAATACCGCGCCGACAAAATGAAACATCGATTCCTTCTTCTTCTCGGCGCGGCGCGGCGGTCTCCTTGTTTCCTGTCTCTAATTTTGCCGGTCACCTGTCGCGCAGACATAACGCTAGATGTGTGAAAATAATTTTTTCATTTGTTCGAAAGAATGGAAATGTCGATGAATAAACTGTCATCCGGTGGGACGTCGAATAACGCAACGTGCCCCGGCGGCGTCGAACCGCTTGGTCGTATTAAACGACGTAGTTAGAGTGCGTCTGTCTTGGGCGTTTATCAACATCGGAAATAGCTGTCCAGCGTGAACATAGCCATGAGCCAGAAAGGTCCAATTCCTCGTAGATCACAAATAGTCTGCGCTGCATACACCGCCGTCCGGAAATTTGGAAGTTGACGTAGCTCTTGGGGATAGGGGAGCTGGTGGAGCCAGGTCCACGGACATTGAAAAACCGATGGGAACGCGTAATTCACGATGGATTTGCGATAAATCCACCAACGAACTACATAATACTACGACCGGCTAATGGACGAGGCGGCCGAGCTAATTTGACGCATGTAGCCGTCCGCGCACGTAGTCCATCGTACATTTGTTACCGCAGAATGAATTTACTTTGACGCGAAAGACGATGCCTCGAAATGTTTTAATGCGGTTTTAACGCCTATACGCGAAACACAACGCGCGGCTAACGAACGCTGTTAGAGAAATGACCGCGGAGAACGGGAAGATGAAAAAACCGGTTGTTAATGTAAAAAATAATATGATTTGCTTCGTAGAGGAACGAAGAGAATCATTTTTCTACGCTACAAACACTTATTCGTCGGTAGGTAGTATATTTTCCATTATTTTTCGATTTCGGATACTTTTCGAGATAACGCGTCGTTGTAACGCAATTTTGGTACACCCGTTGCGACCAGTTTTCTCGCGCTAGAAGCACCATCGATATTTTCCCGCCGATTACATCTCCGTCCTACAAGCTTCTTACACGAATCCCCAGAATGCGCAATATAATCTAATCGCGGCCGTGTGAATGCCTTTTTGTGCCCGTTTCGCCGACATGCTGCGAGAGACAGTCCGCCGTTGTGACAATTTTAATACAGACTCTGAACCACGGGGACAGTATCACGTCGCGAAATAGAGTGCCCGGTGAGTGTGCGGAGTAGATATCGTGTAAGTCGGAGTTAAACCTCTCTTCCGCTACTTCCGCGGGACAACTTGCACCCTCAACGTAGAGAACTGCTATGGACCGGCGACCAACTACCACTGATTTCTTTTTTATAAACAGGATCCCTTCGCATGCTCGATTGAGCCTGCAAATGTTTTCTGCGCTTGTTCAAGTTATTAGGATTAATATTTATCATTATAAAAATAAAATGGCTCGCTGACTACGCTTAAAGACAGGTCATAATTGATATATACAAACTATTCTTGTTTGTAAAAGTTGCAAGTTTATAAGAACCTATGTAAAAACACACTACTGCAGCAATAAATATAGTGTGCTATTAGTTTCAGCCAATATAATATACTATAATCTATTTATAATCTATGTGTTCTTCATAATAATTTAATTGTTATTTAATTATGATAATATATAATGTAGTCAATTTAGTTTTCAATCTACCACCGCCGCCGCCGCCGGTCAAATGACCGGTTTTAGATTTTTCAAGTTTGCAATTATTGATATTATAAAAGTGTTTTCATGGGAATTAATGGAATGCGTTTTTTTTATTACAGTATATATTACAATAAAAATTGCACAAAATTTAAATAAATCTAATCCTGTCACTTTTATAAGGCAATAAAATTTCGGAAACAGGTGATATCAAGTACCCCGAATATTCTAGGGTGTTTTTGAGGATCTCAAGGGTTCCAGTGAATTCAATAGATACCAAGATACTCGAAGGATCTAGTGGTTTGCATGATAGTCGTGGGTGATCAATGTTCCAAAGGGTCTCGAAGTCTTCGAGAGTTTCAGAGGGTTCGGAGGTCTCATCGGGTTGCGAAGATCTTGGGAGTTGCAGAGGCACTAAGATTTTTGAGTTCCATGGAGACCACAGATCCTCGAGAGACCTTCGTGCACCTTCGATCTGCCAGGATCTTCGAACAGCCCTGAAATCCTCGGAACCTCTAGGCATTCTCAAAACCAGCGTGGAGAACCCCTAAAACTCTTCGAGTCTAGAACTTTTCGGAACGTTCGTACTCCTGAAAAGTTTGCGAAATTCTTCGGTAGGTACTTCTTGGGCAACATCATACTTTATAAAATGTCCAGATATTTCTCGTTTCGATAAACTTTATAAATCTGCAAACAAGAATGACGAAGTTCGCGCATGATTGCGCAGACTTCTGACGCGATAAACTTTTATGCGGAATCAAATTGGCACGTTACAAATGCTGGCGCGTGTGTTTCATGTGCGAACGTAACGAATGACGAGCGTCATTCGTCGTGCACGTTCTGATGGATTCAGCCTGAACCGAGTTAATGGATAGTGCATAATCACCATTAGATCATTATTCAGGCCGTTCACTGCGTTATCGTGACCGCGTCGATCACCGATTTGATCGTGCTGCATTTCGTACAGTATCAACAGACCCGACGATGTAATAAAGAGGATAGACTCCGTTAGAAGGGGTGAGGGTTGCGGGTGTTAATCACTTAACGATCCGGCTGTTCATTCGTTGTTTCTTTGTTGCACCGAATTAGCGTAACTTTGATCACCGTCGCCGTTCTTTCATAGACGCCCCTTGTACGGGCGTGGATCGCGTTAACGTCGACGGAAAGTTTGCTTCGACGAATTTCTTCGGCGTCCGGGGTCAACACAACATTTCCTATGACGCGACGAGACGGTTTCGATTCGACTTCGGAGGGTCGACTTTGATTTCGCCCGGAATCGCGAGCATGGTCACGATTCCCGAAGTTCTGATCAGTTGCGCTTCCCGCGTCAGACCGAAACTTTTCGGAGAAATATGTACACAGAGTGGAAACTGGGTTTCGCGGTGCTAGCGTGTATCCGTGCGTCCCTAGACTTCACGTACGCGGGCGCGTATTAAACACCGAGAGAGGCTAAAATAGCGGTATACGGTAGAGGTTCGCATTGTTGTTGAGGTGAGCTCGCTGGTAATGAAAAGAACTCCAAACTCTCTCTCTCTCTCTCTCTCTCTCTCTCTGTCTCTCTGTGTGCTTCACCCTTTCTCGTTCTCGGCTCTCCCATCCCCTACACCGCATCCGATTCCTCCCTACCAATGTTTCCGTAACTAGTAGCCTCTCGCTTTCTCTATCCCGCCGTTTCGTTTCCTCTTGCTCGCCCATTATCCTGAGGCTAGCCAAGTGGTAGGAGAAGAGAAGCGGCAGTGCCTGGATCTCCAGCAGCCGCCTCTCGTTCTCCCGTTCGGCTCGGCCTCTTGTTTTAATCACGGCGCCACAAAGTACGCCATTGTCTTCCTAGTATCGGTCTGAGAAAGTATCTCAGGAACGGGCGGGCGCAGGCATCTCTCTATGCGTTGGTCCGGTTGGAGCAGATTGTAGAAAAATCCGTCTGGGAAACCGGTTGGCTCATCGCCGAGGATGCACCTGTTTCCTTGCGGTTGCGGCGGCTGCGGCGGTTACCACCGGTAATCCGGCTAGATCAAACATAAACGGGGGTTGGGGGGAATCGTTGTTCTCACGGTCGTTTCATTAAATTTCCTCGTTTCGACATGGAACGACTCTCGTCCGCGTTCCGCGTCCGCATCCTCGTCCTCGTCCACGGGATCGGCGACGACAACGACCGGCCGTGTCCGTTTTTCGATCGAGCGCGTGTCATGAATGCCGATTCCCAACGCGACCGACCCTCCGCCCTTCCCCTCCCTTCAGGCCGTTCGAGTTTCGCGTGTAAAATCAACGAACGCAAAATCGAGAACGTAAATCGTACAGCAAATAGAGGAACATACGTGACGTAAAACGTAAACGTGGGTAAAAGGTGGACGAGACAGAGGGAAACGGGCACTGTCGGGAGCGACGGAAGCGGCGAACGATCGCTGCTACCTGGGAAAACTTGTGAAACGCTCGGCTCCGGTGTGGACACAGGCTCGGCGAATCGGTTTGTAATTTCATTTCGTTCGCGGTAGTAGAACGATTCGTGCGGTCACGAGAATGCTCCGGCCAGCCGGCGATGTCTGCTGTTAGGAGCTGTTCAGGATTTTCGACTTAACGAGGAACGATAAGCAAGTCTTCTCCGATTTTGGTGGAAATTTATGTAGAACAGCAAAACGAAAGAGACACGTTGCCGATATCATCTTATTGCGGAAGATTTCATTTTTAAGGGTGAAACTACAATTTGAAAATTGACGCGTATCATCACACCTATACAGGTTGTTCAATCTATTTCTTGCCAGCGTATTTTTTTTTAATGATAAATATTAAGAAAATGGAAGGGAAAAAGCAACACTGCTTTTAGCAAGTAACGTAATGCCGTACACAATTTTTTTTGTGTTTGCATGACCTTTTTAGAAATGAACGTGACCTTCACTTTTTTAAATTAAATGCTATATTTACATATATTTTCTTATATTATATGAAAACAAATGTTAACACATATTTATTCGCGTACGACACAATGACCTTCAAGGTCGTACAAGGTCAGAAATGGAAGAACCGAGGATATTCTTTATTTAAATTATTGTATGGTTCGTGCAGGATATGTTAGGTCTCATTTTAGTCAGAAAAATGTTAGAAATATGTTGGTAAAGTTTTCATTAAAAAAGTTATCATTAATGCACATGTAATAATACTTATATTGTGAACAGGGTAGTGTGCAACTTTACCGTTATGCTAGCATGCAAAGGAAGTTTCTAGAGTTTCCGCTGATACGGAAATACGTTCGTTGGTTTTTGCTTTTTGAAATGCTGCAGAGGTTTATTAGAATTGAAATGGGGCGATCGAGTGATATTCATTGTTGGAGTTTATTCAAGAATTGAGAGACTCCGTGATATAATAACGGAAACTGTTGAACTCCAAACGATCGTTCGACCGTTCCCATTTACTTCATTCTGTTGTTCCGAGTTCGCGTGAGATTAACTAAAGCGTAACACGGATACTGTTCTTCGTTGGTTAATGGGAATGCGAACATGGTTGGTAGTAAATCCTATCTCTATAGGAAATTCGGAGCTCTATTTCTGTTTAGAGGATTTCCACTTACAGACCGGCGCAGCGGCGTCTTCGGCAACGGAATCGTTTGCGTACGCGGCGTTGTTCGGCTCGTGGGTGAGTATTAAATTGACTGAGAAGACTCTTCGGATATTCTGCCAAATTTAAAATCAAGTAATATGCTTATAATGATATTAGAAAGTACAAAGTTGAAAAATTTCACTCATAGATCCACATTTTAATTACTGTAGTAGAATCAGTCCATGCCAATTCGAACATTTTTTGACATCATCATCGTCGATTTTATTCTGAATGAAATATGCTGTAGTCCATGTGAAATTATCAAAAAACGCAAAAAAGACTGTTTACATTTTTTTACATTACGAAGTTAATTATCGAGATT
This sequence comes from Lasioglossum morio, assembly GCA_916610235.2. NCBI lineage: Eukaryota > Metazoa > Arthropoda > Insecta > Hymenoptera > Halictidae > Lasioglossum > Lasioglossum morio. Next base: position 15,441,357 of record OU744327.1, read on the forward strand.
GAAAAGATTATTTCATAATAGCTCAATCCTTTCTGAAGAAAAATGTAGCTCAATTGGCAAACAGTTCCTGTGATAAAAATTCTTAAGCGCGGGGTTGCGCGCGTTTTCGCCAAAATGGGCAAACATTGCAAACTTCGAAGGCCTGTCATTTCTAAACATATTCTAAACTGGCAAAATGATGACTTAACCACCTCCCCTTTTCACATGGACTAAAGCATATTTCGTTTAGAACAAAATCGACGATGGTGACGTCAAAATGTAATCGGTTTGGCATGGAATGACACGGTAACGAAAGAATTTTATGTGTAAACAACTGGAAATTTCATAAATATCCACGTTTTAAGAAGAATAAGGACTACAATGATATACATAATTGATAAGGAAAATTACGAACACATATGGTAGAAGAAGAACACCGAACCGATAGCCAGAAGGTGAAAAATTACAAATATAACTCGTAGCGTTAATAGTCTGCTGTGTACTGTTAGACAATGTCAAGAAGCTTTAAGTGAGAAAGTTTTTATTGAAAGGTACAGATAGCTCGTTGGAAATCTTTGATCGTGTATTGCCAGAGGGATGTTGGAGTGGGAAAAAATCGCAGGGAGACAAACGCCCTTAAAGGAAGTATCTTCGTAACTTGAGGGGTGTAGAAGCGTGAAGGGAGCAGTAAGCGTTGGATTGGTAGGAGGGCAGGAGAGGACAAGTAATTTCCTTGGCGGAGGCGTGAGAAGCATGCCGAAGGGATGGGTTGAGCACGAGAAGGTGGCCCAAACTAAACTAAATAATATTGATGGCCAACGGAAATTGAAAGCCGTTAAGGTCTTCAGCGTTGCGCCGCGAAATGGGGCTGCTGCATAAATAAGACGACACGTATTAGGATTAGACCAGTGTCTCTCATCGCCCGATCGGTTACATTCCGATTCCCAGAATTTGCGAACACGATATCAAACTTCGATACAGGAACTTCCGTAGCCTAACATTTCGCGCAAATTTAATTTCCCCTTCTGAAGTTTGGCTTGCTGTGATCTATTATTATCGCACTCGACAACAATCCAATACCTCTTTGCTCCTAAACTCTTTCTACATGTGCACCGAGAAATGGGTCTTGCGTGTTTAGAACATTCACTTGCAATGTTGCCCAATATTTTATAAATTCAAACAAATCTTTCTGCACAAGTATTCTGTAACACTTATACTTCAAGAAAATACAAAAAGCACATAATCAGTTTTTTAAAATGAAAACCAGAATACTCCCTTAAGTGGATCAAATGTTTTAATAGCGATAGAAAAACGAGAGTTTAAAGCTTAACAGTAATTCTACGCAGTGTATGGTTTATTGAATGTGTGTGAAGGAGAATTTACAGTCGATTTTGTAAGAGTAGCTCGTACTGTTTCTTCTTAAGTCCAATGTCCCAGTTTTTTATGTGATTAGTCTACCTCTATCATATTAGAAACTGTGGCAGCAGATTGACAAGAAAGAGATAACTATATTTCGATAAGACTTTCGCTGATATTCCTTCTCCTCTAGTAGATACGGGCAAGAAGCGTCTTTCGCTTTGGGTATGTTCTACATTGCCCAGGGGGCAATGTTTCGCAGCAAATGTCGTCACAATGGAAAGTGGTTCTCGATCTTGTGAGATCAACATTGATAGCGACAGCCGACAATCTATCTTGGTTTCTCCGTGTGGAGTGGCCTAAGTAGGTATGGTTTCGTTGCTATCGATTTCAATGGAGTCTGAGTAGTGTCCCATGGGACAATTTGCGTTCATGTCTGTTCTAGAGTTTCGCCTGTATCATGTTCGACCATGCATTTAATGAAACATTCTGTACCACGTATGTAATGGTCTGGATCAACCAAAACGTTCAAATTCCTCTTCTATGAATCATCTGAAACTTTGGGTAGATGGTGCCCGAATAGATTACAAACATCAATATCTTTATTTTTGTGCAGTTTGCTTCGGTAGTTCAAATTGACTAAATACGTCAATATCCTCTCATTTCATATTTGATCACTTTGGGTCTACGGCCCGAGCTAGTTTCCATAGTTTGCGCAGTAAGTACGAACAGGGCGTGGTATTATTATAGAGATTGTGATCCAGCCAAGAAACGGTCAATCATGAAGATAGAGTTGCGGAGCGGAGATACAGAGACGGCGGGCACTCGAATGACTTTCGAGCGACGCCACATAGAAACAGCAAAAGTTTCTGGGAACAAGACTGGAATCGGTGGTTCATGCAAATTCGACGTAGACGTATAGCGTAAATGCTGAAAAATGGGCGGCTTAAAATATGCGAGAGTGTACGGCTGGCGATAGGTGAAACTCTAGCTCGCAACAGGCATAATAAGTCGGTCGATGTTTCAGACGGTCTTTTTTCTTTATCGTGCCAACGAATGTTCTCTCGCCACGAGTTCACCGACAGTTCAGAGCCTACGATTAATAAATTAAACGCTGAATACTGCAACTAAGAGAATATTTTGCAATATTTTTCCCCGGCTAGATTGAAAACGTGACAACCTCGCGTGAGACTGAAAAATTTAATAAATGCAGAATAACAAAGAAAGAGGGCGTTCCTAGCGGTTCCACGATTAAACTTTGATTGGTCGTATGTGATTTTACTTTGAACCATGCGCCTTTTTATTCAATTGAATATACGTATATTTGATGTTTCATCTTTGAACCCGCCTGAGGTTTGATACAATTCATACACGATAAAAGTTTAAAAGATTGAAAAACAAACTTTGTTCTATCATCAAGTTATTGAAACTATATAATTTAAAAATCAATCTTTCACTGCTCACGAATGAACGACAGCTCTGTGTAGTTTGTAGTAGACCTTTCGACGAACAATTATTGCTGTAGTTTAATAACCAAAATTGACGCTTAGTGAATAATTATTATGTACTGTCCGATTAAGTCTGACAATATTTGCAGAACGATCGCGCGGAACGTTGTCAATGGTTTTTAGTTGATCGACGATCGGCTGCCAGCGCGCCGATAATTAAGATCGACTGGTTAATCAGTATCAAACGTTTCGGTCACGGAAGTCTGTGCACCGCTGCGATCCTGTAGTACGTAGGCACGACACTCAAAACGCGTATTTTCAAATTTTATAAACGATCAACAGGTTAGCGGAACGCGTGCGTTTACCGGGCGTTTCGCTCAAAATGTCCCTGTCCGGGCTGTATTTTCCGCATTAATATTCGATCCGCGTGATCATACGTTATTGCCGTTTAATATTAATTACAATTGCCGGTGATTCAATATCACGACTATCTGGGTCGATCGTTCCGAAAGGATTTCGCGCGTTTTCACGGATCGGGTTCTACCTATGTGAACGGGACTCGCGCTCGCGCTCGCGTTCGCTCGTTCGCTGCTAGCCTCGTACGTGCTTTCATCTCCAAAGGAATCTCACAATCAGTCATTCGAGATATCGTTTGGCCGCGGCGCTGAAAGGGGAGAAATCTCGCCTTGGCTTCATTATCCTGACAATGGTCGAGGCCGCGGTCCAAAGCGCAACTCTCCGTAGCCTCTTTCCGACTCGTACCAGTAGCTTTCCTGCCCCCTTTACCCGTCTGTGCTACCTCTACCTTTCGACTCTCACCCCTCGAGCGCCGAAAACCATACAGCCACCATCCTCTACCCTCTTCTACTCTCTCTCTGCTCTCCTCTTTCTTCTTTCCCCATCGCGTATCGACGTCTCGGCCGGCCGATGCACGCATAATAGCGGCGAAGCTGTGCCATAAAGCGGTATCCCATCATAAAGGCCTCTTCAATCCAGGACGAGAGGAGGAAAAGGAGAATCAGAATGAGAATTCCCTTCGTCCTTCTCTCCCTTTTCACGAGTCACCGTTTTCTTCCCTTCGTCTTTCTACATTCTAACCGGGTCGTACTCTCTTCCTCTTTCCTTCGCGTTACTGTCTCTTTCTCGGTCACTCCTTCGTCTACCGATACTTTTCTCCTCTTTTACCAACGGAAGCTTTCGCCACGGTTGCGGGGATGGCACAGGTTATGGCATTACTCGAAGAAACCGCACGAAGGTCGAATGCAAAAGAAAGAGAGACAGGAGGGAAGGGTGCGGAGCAAAGGAGGGGCACAGATAGGAATAACAACGGGCTAGGAAACACAAGGGAATTCTTGATCTTTTAGCGGGCTGACGCTTTTAATTCACAAGGACGGGGCTGTCTCTTCTTAATTGTGAGCCACCGTCACCGCCACTGCCACCGCCACCGCCACCGCCATCGCAGCCATGCCACGCCTCCGCCGGCTTCTCTAATTCTATGTTTTGAAGTTTCTTTCTTCCCGGCGGCAGCTGCTTGCGTAGTTTTTCATCTGAAAATTTTCTATTTTACGTGGACCCTGGGAATTTTCTACGGTTCCGTTCCTCTTTCTCTCTTTCTCTCTTACACTCCGCGCGCCCTCTGCGTTTTCATTCCGTAGCTGCTCCGGTTTCTTCTGTTTTTCTCGCATTTTCGGTTGCCGGTCGACAAACGGCCGCGCGCGCGTGCGACAGTCTCTTCCCTTTGCGTTTTTAATTCCGCTTGATAAAACGGCTCGAAACGCTCCACGACGGCGGGCGATCAGCCCCGGACAATAAAACGGGGTACGGTGCGTGTCGCGGGATACAATTTTCAGTGATATTATATTCCCCCGGGGTAAGGGAGAGTAAAATTTTTATGCAACAAGATAGCTCGACCCGCGGGGAATAAATTCAGCTCGACGGCATCAGTATCACCGGGCTAGGATGTACGCGATACGGATAACCCGGCGTAAATGCCACAACCTTGTCCTTGTCCGTGTTCGCGGCCCGTAATAAAAGATCCGACGGAATTCACGAAGAAAGACGAATAGGCGCGCGTATAGCGACGCGAACGGCTCGAGCAGAGAGCAGCCCCCGGTTTCCGCCGCTGTTGTAGATAGGGACAGACTTACGAGCGGCTTATGTTTCAATTTGTTCAACCTCGAATAAAATCGCGTTTTACGAGGCATCGGGACACCGTCGTCCACCGAGTACCCTCGTTTCCTCGCCGAGAACCATGGAGACCATTTTTCCCTCGTTAATAGACCCCCTGTTACGAGTAACTACCCTTGGAAATCCACCAGTCCTGGTTGATTCTTGTAAACTGCTAACTCCTCGGGCACCGGCCGCTACGCGATGAAATCATTTGCTTATCCGTTCCGTTCACACAACTTTCTTTGACCCTTTGGAAGAACGAACCAGCGATCTTTGCACCCGACGTGGATTAATTTTTTTTTTGCTCGAAGGAACCGTTCGTCGTACCATAACCCGTTATATCACTCGATTGTGATCGTCGACTTCGACACAGTTGCGAACATTTACAAACAACTGTAGGAGATGAGTTTATTAATTGAATGGGTGTCAGGAAGAGGGACCTACGTCAGGCTTTTTTGAATTTTATAGGATTGAAATAATAATTACAGTAACTTCCCTATAAATCGGGAAGTTAAAAAAGAACTGGAAACGACATAAACCCTTCTTCCATTGGATAAAGATTGAGGCCTGAAGACTTTTTTACTGTTTGCTTTATTAAATGTTAAAAGCAAAATAAGTTCTTAATTGCGCTCCTATAAAATTTAAAAAATCTGACGTAGGCCCTTCTTCCAGGCACCCATTTAATTGTGGATCGCACTATTTATATAATACTTTTTTAATTATATATTTAACATCAGGCGAACATTACCTCCAACTCATTCATACCAACGCCTTACGATATAGACAACTCAACAGTAATCGCTCCTAACTGTGACACTTCAGAACACCACCAGATTGTTGTTTTTCTCTGGTTATGGAAATAATAACCCAGATTCCAGTTTTAATGCGATTAGTACTAGATTTGTGGAAACCTCCAATTTGATAAATGATAGAGATCGCAAACATTATTTTTAGTTGTTTTAGTCGTATTATATCCGTAATCAATTTAATCCACAATGTGATACGATTTTTCGTCTCTCCGTTTTGAAACTTTTATGTGCTGAGTGTAGAAACAAAGAGCACCTACCATTTTTGTAGCCGAGAGTCTCACAATAATAGTTTGGAACATACAATATTAAACAAACTTGGCTGTAAATTGTACGATAAAAGTTTTTCAAAAATTATATTTTTTAACTTCCCGATTTATAGGGAAGTTACTGTAATTACCCCGAAAATCGAAAATCGATTTTTTAGCAGATCTCCACGTTTCATGGTCATTGGAGTCGTTTGAGACTATTTTTATCAAAATGTCGGTATATGTGTGTGTGTGTGTGCGTATGTCCGTTTCTATGGTATCAAATTTTTCGTTAACGTTTTCTGAAAAAGTAACAACGCGATCAGAATGATGAATGATGCAATCGATGTGCCCCGCTGTAACTTAAAGCTGATTAGATTTTGGTCCATTTCGGTCAAGTAGTTTTTTAGTTTTTTTCGAAAGGAGTTGATTCAACATTGCAATTTATACAAGAGGCGTATCCTCCGAAGAAGGATAAATATATATATATATATACATTTAGACATATTTAAAAAAAAATTTTTTTTTTAAATCTAAAAATTTTTTTTTTTTTAAATTTAAAAAAAAAATTTTTTTCAATTATGCAACTACTGCTAATGTAACCGCTTACAATAATCGAAAAATATCCCGGATGCGCGCACATGAAAGTAGAAAGTAGAAAATAATGATACTAATATACTGCAACTAACGATTCGGGAAGTTCTTTGTGTGGCTCGTGGAGAGTCACACACCAAATAACATCCGTACCACTAACCCTCTCGCGAGCTCGTAAAGCGAGCTACAACACCCCCACCTGCGAAGCTCGCGAAGCGAGCGAGCAACAACCCCCCTCTAGTTATTTATTGGAATTGAATCATTTTAGCCCGATGATTATACTATAATACAAAAAATTATTTTTCTTAATCAAACTACTTACTCAAACAGGGACTGAAAAATTATTAAGTTCAAAAATTAATATTGAACTATTTCTAAAATTTCGAAAATAACAAAATTACTGCAAGTAGCACAGATTTACGGTAATAAAACAGCATAGAGAACAACGTTCATAATTTGCAAAGCAACCAATACATTTCAAAAATAATCGTAAAAAGGTTTTCTATAATAATGAAAAGAGATGTAATTCAGATATCTATAATGGTTTTCCTTACTGCCATCATGATTTACGAGAAGCAAGAGCGTAAAAACCCGATGGTACATGGATGGCGGTCACTTTATGATTTTATCTGGAACAAATATAAAATGGACATGCATATGAATGTTTATTTATCGAAAAATGAATAACAAAAGTTGCTTGTATTTAGTAGAAGAACAAATTATATACATATCCAGAGCATATAACCAGAGACAGATTAAATTCCCGACACGGTGGTTCTACGGTTCATTGAACAAAAATTAAATAAACTTTGCAATAGAGAACGTACGTGGTATATCAACCATTCTACCACGCCGTGCATACTCTCTACGTTCTCTTTTTTAAAAGAAAATTCTTGAAATATGATACTTCTATTCACATAATAACTGTTCATACCACTCGGGTTATATCAGACTTGCAATATAGGAGTGAAATAAATTCTTCCGAAGAACAGACTATAGATTCAAATATGTTTAAGAAATAAAATCAGAAAAGAACAAAAAAAGAAAAGTTCCTTATTTCTGTGTCACAATGCCTATGTGTTTTTTGCTGTAAGTAAAGATCCTAAGCCATCTTTGAAAAATTGAAAATAGTGCATACATGTACTATTCTTTTATCTGAAATTGTGATAAGTATGATTAAACATCCCAGTCGTTATTCATTTGTTCTATGAATATAAATTAGAAGATTAAATTTCGAAGAGAATTTATAGTAAAGCCAACAGATAAACCTGCAGTAATGCATCGTAAATAAATCCCACTGCTGTCGGCCGGAAAGGAAAGCAATAGAATAAATATAAACAATGGTTTTTAATCTGCGCCACTATGAAATCCCTCATTCTGAACTAAAATATTTACTATGCTGTTCAGAGCGAGTTCATTCTGAGTTGAAGTAGAACTCTGTTTATGTGGAAGTGGTTCCGATAACTGGGTAAATAATATAATAGGCGCTTTTTCATTCTGTTGTCGACTAACACTTGACATTTTGGATAAATTCATAGTATATATGAAATCGAACACATTTTTTTTTAGATACATTAAGTACAAATAAACAATGTTTTACCGTACCGCATTGTTTGTATAACAATCCGAAACGAAATTACTGGATTATGTAACTGAAGGTAAGTTGTTGAGTCGCGATCCAAATTGCTATTAGCGTTGAAGGGATTACTAAACAATTCTCAGCCATACCTATGAAAGCATGTTTATGCTTTCGATAATTATGTACTAAAAAATCTGAAACCGGTGGTAGGTTTCAGAAAAAATCATACGAGGTGAAACTTTTTCCAAATAGGACGAAATTTCCTAAATTTTAGCTATAAGAAATCTGTCTGTCGGATTCTTTGGAATCTTGCGGCGATTTCCACGGCTGCGAAGCTTCTGAATCGGAAGCATTAGTCGACTATCGAACTATATCTCGCGGGTACAATCAACTGTGGAAGAGCGATCGAGATCGCGCGGGGAACGCGAGATCCTCGTGATCGCTGCCCGCCTGGAGGCATTCGGTGATCGGTCCGAAGTACTTCCAGTTTTGTAGGTAGCGTCCTCGAGATCCGACACCTCCGTAGCCATCGTTTTCGGTCTCTCGTTCATGATCGAGTACGCCTGGAACAGGGTAGAGAGGGTCGATCCATCGCTCCGAGGATCTGGTTTCGTTATTCTGTCGTCCCGTTACCACTTTTGTCAGCCTGGGAACTAAGAAGATGAGTATACGAGAAACAGTGCGATGCGAAGGCCTTGTATACCTGTGGTTCATTCTATTTCTGCGGGCGTATTGTATCTTTCGACGGAATCGTTCGATCTTCTGCAATCGGCTCTTCTTTAGCGTTCCGGCTTCCCAATGCCGATTACTCGCGTACCATTTACTCGGTGACATAAGCGACCGAACAATGGAACGCCGCGCACGTTTTACGGGGCCCATTGAATGGCGGTTCACGGACCGATCTTCAACAGGTACTTCTCTCGTGATTTGACTAACGTGTATGAGACGGATTTTGGGAAGAGGATCACGCGCGTTCCACAATGCTGTCTCCAGTTTCGTGTGTGGAAACAATACTGGATCGATGCGAAATAAACGTGGCTGCCGAGGCGGAATAACAACCGGAAGGAATAATGATGTGGCGAATGTGTGCGCGCGCACGCCCGGACCATTTTTCTCTGCGTACCGGATAAATGATTCGATAATATACTTCGCATAACAGAAAGATCTGCGTTGAGAGCGATGTCGACTGTAGAGAACGGTCATGTGCTTCCGACTGATAGACTGTTGCGCGATGTTTCCTACCCCCGAGGAAATATGATTATAGGGGATGTAATATCTCCAGCGAATGAGGTACTGATACTGTACAGTGTGTATAAAAAGTAATGGTCATCCACTCTGTACAGGCGATCGCATAAGACTGATCTGATTTATTTTGAACACCAAACAAAAAATAAATAATTTTCTTTCCGCATCGACGAACACTTTTTAATAAGCATTCGATTTTATCAAACTTTTTCAACAACTTTAAAAAGGTCCTTCCTGCACTGTAATTTTTACATCGGAGAATATTACGAAAGCAAACATATTTGCAGCTTAATTATACCAGTAACGTTAAATAATATTTCATTCTCGTAAAGTTACATTCAGTGTAATTACAGTAAAAACAGTGAAATGGGTCAATAAGTGACCCGACATCGATCTGCATTACCTTTTCAAATCGAAGATCCATGAATAAATAAATGCGCAGAAACTTTTTAGCCAACGGAATAACGAGCAGATAATATAATTACAGAAATCCGAAATTCTAGTAAATGTTTTTAGCTGCGGTTAAAACTTGAAGCTACCACAATGTCAATCCCACCTGTAATATAAGTGGCCTTCGTATAATCAGCGTAAAGAATTTCAAGTTATTTCCCCCGTAACTTTCCGGATTCTTGCGAGTGGAGTAACTCAACAAACTTTCGTAGCTTTCTTTTGCTCCGGGGCAGATAAAAAGGGAATCGCTATTCATGATAAAATCGGCTCTGCGTAAATTCCTCAATCTCCAAAGACAATTTTTTTCCGAAAGTTCTTTCGACACGGCCCGTGTGTCAGCGAATTCAATGAAGCCCTTAACTAATAACCGTTAATACCGCGCTGATAAACAAGATTGTCACCTAAACAAGGAAATTGCGCGCGCGATATTGCGACACTTTCCACCCACGCCCGGGGCGGGACCTTTTTCTCTAGCGGCATCCGCCTCTCTCCATAAACTTTCTGTTTTCACCGCTCGCGCGTCCTATACTGCGGACCATACCTGCTACTTTCTCCCGCATTATCATCCACGTTTTACTTCCCATTTCTGCGCCTCTGCCGGCGCGCGACAAGTGTCATATTTGCGGAAGATCGTATCTTCGGGTCACTTAATAAATTCTACAAGCGTCACAATATCATTACCTCCATTTCAGATTCTATTAGCGGATATAAAGTGATCCGGAATTTTATCCTGCGGTGATGTAAAACCGATTCGAACGGTTTCCCCCTGAGAATGTGACGCAAGAAAGTACCGGTTCGAGTAATGGAAGATCGTATTTAAGCTACGGAATCCACAATTTTAAGAATAAATTAGTTCGACGACGTTACAGACAAGAGACGCGGGAAATGGAAATTGAAAGGTATTCGAGTTCAGAAATTTGAGAAAATGATTAGCAATTAAGTTTTGCAAATGAGTACCCAATAGTTTCGCGGGATAGGAGAATATTCCTTGATTTTTCTAATATAATACAAAAATTACTGCAAAGAACCAGAGACATCAAACATCAAATAACAACTTTTCCAATCCAATGATGAGCCTAGTTGCTTATTTCACTGCCTTAATAGGTTAATAAAGTTACATTACAGTAAATGTAACTGAAATGCATGATGCAGTAGCGAGTTGCGAGAGGAAACATTTCGGACCGCAAAGTGTTAAGTTTTCAGAGACTAGGGCTTAACGTTAGTAATCGCTGCGAAACGAACAAACACTAAATTGTGTGGATGAAAACGAATCCGCAGCTTTTGTGCAGGGCATTGCCATGCACCTTTGTTAATCTGAGCGAATTTACTTTCCGATGTATCCGTTGAAGGTCCGTGGCAAGCAGAGCTATCGCTAGATACTTGTTCGCATGATGCTATCTAAAGGAGCTTATCCAGACAAGGAGAAAAGGAACGGCTCGAGAAAAAGGGACAATGATCCGGGTTAGAAAAGAACAGCGATAGACAACGATAAGGTAGAGAGCACGGAGGGTGGTGGCGGCGGCGGTGGGGGTGGACAGAGGGAGCGAGGCAGAGACTGTTTAGAGGGAAATGAAAGGAGAGGCCGAAGAAAGGACGAGAGATAGTTGGAAAGGAATGGGAAGAGGAGAAATTGGAAGGGGGAAGGCGTTGGTGCATGCGCAAGAATTTCACACGTGAGCCCGCGAATCCGCGAGAGGCTCACCTCGGGCGGCAGACGTCCTGGCGGTTCAGTGTCGTGCGCGATTTCGTCCGCAACGGTTGGCCACTTCCGGCCGTGACGGAGTGTCGTCGTGCCGGGCCTGGGCCGATCGTTCTCGATCTCCGAATTGCGAACAATTGAAAGAAGCAGAAAACGTTCTACGGAGAGACTGTTTTCGCCGTTCAGAAATAATCTGCCCTTTGAAACAATGAGCGAGGAACGGGACGGGAAAACCGCTGAAAAATCTGGTTGCGGTAACTACCCTGGAGAGAACTCTTGACTGACCGAATGACTACCGCAAACAAGGATGAAAAGTAATTAATCAGCATGCTGCAGCCTTTGAAGAGCGGTCGGAGAAGTTCGCGAATAAAATAGCAAACTGCCGGTATGTCCTGAAAGGGACCTAATAGTGACAGACACAAGGGAGAGGAAACGAGAGAAAGAGATAGGAAGAGGGAGAGGGGAAATGAGAACGGAGGAATAAATTCTCCAGAGGGATTGATGGTAACGCGTTCGTATAATTAAAATCGCTAGCAAACGCGGGTTTTCGCGGTGGAGCGGTAAAATAAATTTTCTGACAGATTAAACCGAGCCGCGGCAGTAATTCTCTCACTGGCTGAGGCAAACAGTGCCACTCGCGATTCCACCAGGAAACTTGGACTTTTCGCGGAGATAGCGGGAGAGTGGGATCAAGCGAAAGCTTTCGGCGCGGTCCCGGGAAAAAATTAAGGGTGTCGGGCTTGATAGGAGCGGACAGAATGCGAGCTGGTTGCACGAAGGATTCGTGACGTAGTTTCGAATCGATTACGCGGATATCTTCGGACTGGATAACGTGCTATCGCGGTCCGCTTGATTATCTCGGTTGTTATTATCGCGGCGAGGAGTCGTCCGAGGACTCGATAACCCCCGGTGCGCATATTTGGATCAGCAATCAGCCGGACGAGCGTGGCGCGCGGCGCATTCATTGCCTCTCTGTGTGCATATGTGCTACACGCCGGAATATCTCGCGTAATGACTCGTAATTGCGCGAAGGAGGAGCGAACGTCGTACTGGAACGATTTAAGGAACACCGGGCGCCCACCCCTCTCCACACCTCCCGGCCGTCTGGCCGGAATGATTAGGTGCACGCGACTTCAAGGATTACCTGGTTGAAGTGTGGTGAGCCGAGGATAAGGGATAACGGTGGACGTATCTGAATACGAGGCCGCCGTCTTCGCGGCAGAGATAGGTTATCGGCATCCACCGAGCATCCACCTGGTATCCCACGTAAATTACAGATCGACCGTGACGCTGTTACCGCGAGCCGACCCTTGTAGGCGCCCGAGGAAGATTCAGGCAACATTTAATTAAGGGGTACGTGTCAATTTAACGAGGCCACATCTACACGTCTCCTGTTCCATTCCATCCTCGCCGTTTCTTTCCCGTTCGGGTCTCGTTCCGCTTTCCGTTCTCGATCATCCCCTCGTTCATCCAACATCCACCTTTTCTACTGGTTCTCGCGTCGCGTGTCTGGTCAGGTCGTGATCGCGCATCATTCTACTTAATGCCCGTCGACGAACCGTACGTCGTGATGAAAAACGTACTACTGGGTCGACTGTTCTTCTCCTTCTACTTCTTCTTCTTCTTTCTCGACTTGATTTTTCTTCTTTCATATCACCGTATTTTCTCGCCTTGCTCCGCGCAAGATGTTTCTCATCCGTTCACACGCATTTCCGCGGCTCGATGGGCTCTCGTCCTCGGTACAAACGAGCTTGATTACCCACGTCGGATTTCTTTACGACGACGACCGTAGTCTCGGATCATCCGTGCAACACCGACAGCTTCGCATCCTCTTCGGAGCTTTCCATCGTTCGAGCGTTTCGATTGACGGGATCGATTCTTCCTTTCAACCTGTTTTCGCTTTCTGGGTTGGAGAGGCATCAAAACCGGCTATATATTAGCGTTGTCCGGACGTCGTATATAATCGTTGTTAACGGTGAGGGTTCAGCCGGAGCGCAATAACAAGTTCGATAATAAAACGGGTGTATTCCCGACACGCGGCCGATGCAATTAATAGCGAATATGGACACTGCCGTAACCGGCAATTATCGGAATCTACAGGGTGCCTCAAAATTCCTTCAACATCCGGAAATGGGAAGTTCTTGAGATCATTTGAAGCGACATTTTCCTTTGGAAAAATGGCGTCCGCGGCTTTGTTAAGGAGTTATTGACGACCAACAGTCGGTCCGCCGCGTCAACTGTCAACTGGCCGACTGTGCCAACACGTGTCTAGATCACGCTCTGATTAGTCCGTGTTTTTCGTTAATAACTCCTAAACAAATTTCTGCAAAGCCATTTTTGCAAAGCAAAATGTCGCTTCAAATGATCTCAGGAACCTCCCATTCCTGGATGTTGAAGGAATATTGAGACACCATGTAGAACTCATATTTACCTGGTTGGCTCTACACTTACATATCGCCGGCCTAATGAAGAAGACAGGAAAAAATCTAGAAAATTCTTTGAAAATCACCATTGTGAAAATTGCATTAAAACCTTGTTGATACGGCGCGAAATTGCACCCGCACGGCGCCAGAATTAATAAGTAGCAGGTATCTCACAAAGCGCCGGCCACGCTGCACAAAAACGTACCGTTTGCCAGAGAGCATTCATCGTTCTTATTATAACAGGCTTCATTAAACTAGCAGAATTTGTTGGAACGCTCGTCCATCCTTGCCTCTAACTTTCTGCATAATTAAAATTTATCGGTGCCGATTCATTGGAAAATTAAATTCTTCTCTCGCGGTCAATCGCAGCATGACGATCCAACCCGTGGTCTGTTTTCGTTTTTCAGATCAAGATGGACACTTCGCCGACGCTGAGTATGGGCGGATCCAGAGCCAGGGCGGCTCTACTGACTACCAGCGGAACCGGAAGCGGAAGCACCGATAGACGCGTCGTGTTTTTAGCGAGTCAACCGGCCGTCGGAAGCACCCACGAGACCAAGACCTGGCCGCATCATTGGTCGCCGCACACGGTGGGTCCTACTGTTATAGTTTTCTCGAAGGACCTCACTTTTCTAATCTGTTCACAACAACCCCCGAAACTTCGAAACCTGTTGCACTTTCTATGAATCACTGTAGAATGCTTGGTGGCCAAGTAGTTCTTCGTTCGGAGAGAGATTCTTGAGTCTCAAGCAGGCATGGACACAGAATGCCATTCAACTATTATTCAGGATACTACGGTTATTCTGGGTACTTTCAATTCAGAAGCACCAAAATACAGTAATGTATGGCTAGCTGCCGTCGAAAGTTTGTTCAGTGCACTAACCGATAAACTATAACGATAAATTACAGTAGGGCATAGGTCCACATTCTGTTTAGCCGTCTTGATATAAAGGGTGTTTAAATAACGAAGGCACATACCGAACACGGACTTGCCGATTTTAATGCAAGTTATGTGAGGATCAACGCCTGGAAAAGTATTTGTATGTTTTTAGAAAGTATATGTATAAAAAAGAAGAAAATAATCTGTGTTGCCATAACACGCTGTCATCATTCAAAATATTGTAAAAATTTAACAACTCCTACAGAATTCTTTTTTTCTTATTTATTATTTTACGTCGCTTTCAACTCTTTTGTTTAAGGTTATTTCGCGACGGGACCTACAGTTTATTAAGGTGGGTTCCGAACCACCTTGAGTACCCCAGTATTAGATGACACATGGAATATTTCCAGAGGTGCCGGCGGCGGGATCGCTCCTACAGAATTAGCCCGAATAATTCTCTCTTCAAGAGGCGAAAGAATATTATGTTTAATTGTTATGTAATAGAAAATTAAAAAAATGTGGAAATAGGCGAGTTTTCATGCAAAACATATAAAAGTTTCGATACATTATTTCGATAAACAAGTTTTTGTAACTGTACTGATAATCGTTGTTGACCGAAGCGCGGGTGTCAGTAAAGAAGAATTTTTTTAAAGGACAAAGCTTGTCGTCCATGCCTGCTCTAAAACCACGATATTTAGATTGTCCGGAAAATTCCCATGTTTAAAATTTCCAACTGAAAATAACTTTGCATATAGCTCCCCACTGCATCTTTAGCTTGTAGCTCACGTACATGTTGTACACGCGATCCGCCGAAAAGTCCGCGCGAGTTCCGGGCGTCGTCGTCGTGACACGCGGTCCACGCGGAACACGGGAGAGTTAAACGTCGGATCGATATCGTTCTGTCGATGCCGAACGCTGTTCATTCATATTCAGCCGCGCCAGATATTCTTCGGCGAAGCAACGGCCGCCGTCACGAAGTAAATTATTTTCCGTTGAACGATGTCGATTCGTTCCGGGTTGCTCGCAGGCACGACGATACGCGATCGAGAAGGCGAAATGAGTGAAACTGTAAATTCCGGTTTCATAAAATGCCTCAACACGACGCGGACTCTATTATACAATAGATCGCGGCACGACGATCCACGCAGACGTACTGCGAGTTTGCGTTCGACTGTATATAGGTCGAAATTAGAACTATTGACCTATCGACACGCTTCGACCGACGTAAGCCTTCGATTGCGCACGCGGAAATATGCGGTGTGTACATGTAAGCCGGCTGACACGCCGAGATGGATGCCGGATCCAGTTGCAATTGATGCATGGACGTTGACGCTCGAGATCATATGCGCCGTTGGGAAACAACGAGGTCGTCGTTTGCAAGTTAAATTCTCCTTTTCTATCGTCCGAGCGTCTTCACGCTATCTTCCTTCCACAATATTTTCGCCCTACAGTCAGAATTCGAAATAATAGATCGCAAAACGAAAAGCAACTCTACACGAGAAAAACTTACTGTAATTCTCATCGGTCCCTCCTGTCAATTTCACACATTTTTCGTGCAGTATGATGTAATTTTACCATTTGTAGAACAATTGATCTGAAACTTTGAAAAATTCACTTAATAATGTTAATAATACAAAAATTGTGGTGATTATACACTGTCCTGCAAATTTCAACTTTTTTAGTGTTTCCAAATAACCGTTGAGTGGATCTTATAGAGTTTTTTACGATGAATCCGAATCTGCCCGAATCTGTCGTGTTTAAATATATTTAAACAATCATACTGTATTCGTATTGGATAGAACTGTATTCGGGAAAGTCGAGAGAATCTTTTGCTGCAAAGAACAATTCAATATCTTTTATAATAACATAACAATATTTGTTTAAAGTTGAAAGATACGTTTTTTTTCAAAGTCGTGTATCTCAAAAATTGTGCGTGTAGGAGAAAATTAAGGGCAGACTTGGAATCAGCGCAAAAAACTATAAAATCCATCCAACAGTTATATGGAAACATTTTTTTGTTGGACAGTGTTATACAATGTGTTCGGTAACTGGTGGTATAAGCGAAAAGGGGGTTCGAATAAAGTAAAGTAAGTTGAAAATCTAGAATAAAATTTTTTCAGGCGAGGCTTTGTTTTCGAGAAAATCAACATTGAATTTTCGCCACATACATGTCTTGTTATAACGGATCGCACTATAGTGTTCAGCGGTGAAGGTAAGATAGTAAGATGATTGGTAGTAATAAAAACGTGGTAAAAGAAACAGTTCCGCGACACTGGAAGTGGTTATCAACAAAAACTTCAATGGGGACAATGATGTACAGTCAGATCCGTTATAACGAGACATTTTCTCGAAAGATTTTCTCGAAAAGAAAGCCTCACAGGAAAAAATTTCACGTTACATTTTCGACTTATTTTTTCACGTAGAATCACCCCCTTTTCGCTTGTACCACCAGTTTCCGAACACCCTGTATATCACCGACGTACAGTGGTTCGGACAGTCAATGTAGTAGTTCATTAAGATTGTAGCACCATTTGAAAGTTTAAGGACATAATAATGTAGGTCGTTGAATTCGTTTTGACGTCAGCTAGAATATTATGACGTCAAAAGTATATTTATCTTGATGTTTAAAAATTAAAGTGACCTGGATTTTGTATAGAAAAAATATTTTTTTCAGAAATTGTTTGTATTGAAATTTGTAGACCACTAAATGTTGATTTTGTGTTCGTTAATTATTTGTCTATCATTTGAGTATGCAGATAATGTGTTAACATTGATTATGACTAATGAAGAAATGTGTATAACAATCTGTATCAGAAAATTGATAAGCAAAGATTTCAATGGATCTAGTTACGGTTGCCATAGAATCAAAGTGAAAGCGTATACCACTTAAAGGATAAAGAATAGGGATATTGTCCTTAACGGTTTGGGTTAGGTTTGGGAAAAGCGATGGTGCTTTCGGGTAAGAGGGCTGTGATTGATTGCTCAGCACTTACCCCAGCATCATATTGAGGGATAATGTTCTTATTAGCTCAGTCAATTTGCATCAAAACTCACACGAATTTCTAAGATGTACATATTGATATAATTCTTGTCTGGACGAATACAATTAGAGATTGAAACGGTTCCGGAAGTAATTGGTCAACCTGCTACATAGAGGCTCTTATTGAAACAGTTATACGAAGGCTCTGTTTACAGTAGTTATGAAGAAACTACATTCTGTATAACTGCTAAGATGACTCGAATATTTCAACTAGTATCTGTTTCGATGACGGTTCGTATTTTGGTGTCTATATAAGCTATCTATAAATACTCGATATCCGGTGATTTCACCGGAAAGGAAGTTAGTTTGGATGAATAATAAATCGAAAACGTGGGATGAAATTTTATTATACGATATTCTGTTTTCAAGAAAATCGAATGTTAAGATTTATCCAGTAGAAGAATCCGCTCATATGTCTGACCATAACTTGCCGATTCTACTTCCTGCAAATTCCAAGACACGAAAACCTGGTTAGAAGTACGAAAGAGCACAGGGGAAATATTTAATGAATTCTACTATGTATACGTGAATTTATTATACTGTATTTTTATTTTTCATTTCTCATATCACCTACGATATAAAGCGAAGTAAAAATTGAAAATAAGGAACCAGAATTTCAATTTATTAACGTACTATTCGGAATAATATTTTGTATATGAAAATGAGAAATATGTAGCAACTTTATTTATGTTAGTACATTGTTAGGAATCAATAACATGTATAAAGATTTCTTTTCCTTCTATAATGAGTTTGTAAGGAACGTGTACATATGCAGTAAATCGATACAAGGTCCCTTCCGGGAACCATCATAAAACCGATATGTACGTAGAACCGGAAAAGTAATGATTATGGAACTGATATGAAATCGAAATAGGTATCGTAACCGAAAGAGATATGTAATAATTGGAAATTTTGGTTCTTGATAAAATATATGAACGTCTATGTAGCTCCTATATCTTGCAATTAATATAAAAAATTCTGATTTTACATAAAAATCTGCCATCTAATTACAATTATAAATCATTATGCATGAACGATAAAAAAGCTAACGCTGTGTTTAAACCTAACAACTAGACAGCGGAATTTATAAATTTATGGTAAAAATGAGTAGGTGTAATTTAAAGCAGTGAAAATATTAGAAGAATTTAAAAATACTGGTACAGTGTTTACAAGCTATTAAATATATTAAGAAAGAAAACAAATTTCTATTTCACTACAGTTTGTTGCAAATATTCTTAGAAAATTATAATTTTACATAAAGATCTGCTGTCTACTAATAACATTTCAACAGTAATAGAAAAGTAATAGAAAATTTATAACCTGCAGGAAATAATAAATGTGCACAGTGACTCCCACTAATATTCGGACACTCTTAAGAGACAATGACTTTGTTAATATTGTACTATACGATTTGAACCTTTTTGGGAAGCTAGAGAAATTAGTTCGCTACAGGATGTGAAAAAAATTTTGTCAAAAATTACAATTGATCGGAATTGTAGAAAAAATACTAAAATGTATTGTTGCATACATAAATATATGCAATATTAATTGCATTTTACAACTTTTTTATTTGGACCTATATTGAAAATTTAAAAACTACATGTTGTAGATCTGTGTCAATTTAATATATTCTGAAAATTTCGTCAAAATCGGGCGATGCTGCAATGAGCTACAAACGTTTAAAGATGGTAAAAATTGCAGATTTTCACGAGTTTTGGCCTATAACTGCAGTAAATCTAAGGATTCTTACATCTTTCAATGCCTGTCGTTTTTTTCGCATCAGCCGATTTCGATGAAACTTTCCCAGTGTATATAATTGACATAGATCCACAAAACATAGTTTTAAAATTTTCAATATTGGCACACATAAAATAATTGTAAAATGCAACTTTTAGTATTTTTTCTACAATTCTGATCAATTGCTATTTTTTACAAAATTTTTGTTCACATCCCGTAACAAACTATTGCTCTAGCTTCAAAAAAAGTTCAATTCGTATAGTACAATATTTAAAAATTATCGTCTTTTTAAGAGTGTCCGAATATTAGTGGGAGTCACTGTATATTATAATACATATGAATAACGCTTTTCGCGAAATGCATTCGTAGTAAATGATGATGAAAATGCGCTTAGTATGTATTTGAACGTACATGGGAAATGAAAAGGTCACATAAAAAAAAGTTACAATTCGTTTCCGATATATTTTTGCACGTAGGTTCACCGGTTCTCCATTTTGCATCATCAGTTCAACAGCTAGCTGTATTATTTTGTCCTCGCGTAAATGAACTATTTATATTCTACCGTAAATGCTGCTCGATATTCATACGAGCACAGAGGATGGAGTCTACAATCATGTCTTGTGTTTTATTGATAAACTGGAATGCTTGAAGGTAGACGTATTTGCTCAGGATGAATAAACCAATATTAATTTTCGCCTAAGTCGACATTGAATTTGACCGTCGTCGCTGGCCTTGCCAAGTCGTTGAGACAATTCTGCGAAAGGATATGAAGTTTGTGTGCACGTTTATCTTCTTCCAGTGAGCATTTAATATACGCTGACGTATCTCGATTAAGTTGCATCTTATTCGCAAAAAACTTGCACCTACTATGTTTGCTTGGACATTTCATACATCGGTATAGCTTCAATCCTATAGCTACGGCGAATTCAATTAACGACGCACACGGCATTCGAATCGATTACTACAAATACGGGGAGTAAGCAACCTCGATGCTGTTCATATTTTATTATTTGGTAATGCAATGTATAAAATGGAACGGAAGTAGCCGGATTTATCTTGCTTGCCATCAGTTCATTACGTTCATTATCAAACCGGCACACCATAACATCTCGCAAAATCAAATTAATTCATGTTATAAATAAGAGACTGGAAAGTCTACATTTATCATGGCCATTACTTTTTTTATTGTTGCCAGAAATAAAATTGAAATGCCATGGAGGTCGTATAAATATTGTACTAAAAAGTTGGCCAAAAATAGCGTCGATTTGAAACATTGCCGACGTTTCATTAATATGTTAACATTCATACCACTTTAAAAATTATATACTGGATATTTCACCTAACTAGACCACCTTAAGTATATCGCTTACTTCATAAGATAGAAAAAATGTCAGGGGGAAAAAATTCTGTTCGAAGGAGCCAATACGGTGATGGACCGAATTGTTTTCTCAAGGTCATTTTTTCGAGATTTCAAGGTCATCGTATTTTTTTTAAAATGGGAATGCAGGTTTTCACTATAACAGTCTTATAACTTATAAAAAAAAAACGAATCCAACGAGGTGCAATATGTTCACCTTCACGTGATCTTTAGCGAGGAAACTATGAAATGTTTGTCTGTAACTTCAGTACGTGTTCAGGGACGGTAAATGAAAGAGTTTCAATCGCAATTAATAGTGCTTGTAAACATATTTCGACCGATGAAAGAGAATACGAATGTCTGTTTACAAGCACCAGGGACAATTACACGGTACACTGTTTCAATGAAATTGAAATTCCTTCATTTACTGCTCCGAACGCGTACTGAAGTTACTGACAAACATTTCATAATTTCCTCGCTAGAGCTCAACATATTGCACAACGTTGGATTCATTTTTTTATAAGCTATAAGACTATTGTAGTGAAAATGTGCAGTCCCATTTAAAAAAAATACGATGACCTTGAAATCTCGAAAAAAATGACCTTGAAAATAAAATACGGCCCATCACCGTATTGGCTCCTTCGAACAGAATATTTTCTCCCCCTGACATTTTTTCTATCATATAAAATAAGCGACATATTTAAGGTGGTCAAGTTAGGTGAAATACCCGGTGTATTCTCGGGACGGATTAGATCGTGACCCGAAAATTAGTGATTTCCGAGTCCCCGGCACCACCCGGGTAGTTCAAAAGTTGAGACAGTATGCACTGAACAAACCTTAAAGCCCGGAACTTAATTTGTGAAGATTAATTAGGTATTCTATATACTATCTGATATTTCTATTCTGTATATATCTGAATAATTATAGTTTCAATAAAAGCACTGTGTAAAAATTCACAAGTACAACTATTATACAAAGCAACAATGACTAAATCAATAAATTGCATGGAACGTGTAATAAAATTGCAAAATCGCCCGAATACATCGAGAAATGGGAGCACCTTTTTAAACAATACTCGAGCAGCTATCAGTTTAATTCGATCGCGTGTTCACGCACCGTTCCCATCGAGATATCTCCAAGGGATCTTAGATTTCATTGAAGTTACTGGCTTGACCGCTTCGGCGACGATTCTGCGATGGAAAACTGATTTCTCGTGCGCAGTAGCCGTGTTCCCTCTTCGGAATGGGGACGGAGAGAGCCATGAGGGGGATGAAATGATTTGGGCTCACCTTGTCGAGTGTCCTAGGTGGGGAGAAAAAGGATGTTATACGAGAAGATGTTCGATCCCCGACGTAGAAAGGCGAAATCATACTCGGACGAAAGAAAGGTCTCGGTAACGAGTGGTCGAGGAATAGGGACACCGTCAAGAGAGAGAGAGAGAGAGGGGGGAGAGGAGAGAGGAGAGGTCAATCTTGACCGCGTGTGCCTTTTATGACCACGTTTCCTCGTAACTCGACCATGGTATAGGGTGCCATCAGAAGTCTCTGTTCAACCTATACAGAAATTTGCATAGTTATTCGCCGCAGAGGATGAGGGTTGTTATTGGTAAGCTCGGAGAATTCAAAAGACAAAATTACTCGAACCAGATCGTATTCGCCTCCACCCGCCGGTTCATCCACCGGCAACCGAGTCGCTTCTCGCGGAAAGTTATAATGGTAAATTCCAGGACTGTGGTGTCGTTCGTTTTGCACGTTCTTTCTTTTTTGAAGAATGAAACGAGTTATGGACAGATCACGGTCATGAGAAGTCGCGGCTCGATTTATTTTTACATCAAAGCACTCATAAAAACGATATAAAGATTGGGGATGCATTTTTCGTGGCCATGGGAAGCTGTTTATGCGTGGGCAGAAGTATTTTCGCCAACGCCACCGCAACCGTGCCCTGCGCGTCGCCGTCCGATTATTTAATCCGGTCGTGCTAGTATGCGCGCAACGATATTCAGAAATATTTAATTGGAATTAATGGTAATGAGCGTGTTAGCGAGCTCGTGAAGAAAGCCTCGCCGAAAAATTGCGGGGAATTTCGGCCACGGAACGAGCTACTGACGGCTGCGGTAGGATAGTTGGTATTATTTACATTGTTACGCAAACACGGCCATGATAATCAAAGACAAATGTTATTTGCCGAATACATTACCATGGCAAAGCGCTTTAAAGTGAGCTGTGTAAGCTTGTTTTGCTAATCGGTCATTAACTAGCTAACTGTATGCATTTCTAGCCCCCTGTGACAGCATTGGCAGAATCATTAACAAAGTATACACGTCACGTGTTACATCTTGCGCGCGAGAGATCGTTTGCGTTTCCATCCGAAAATAAATTTTGGTCGCTGCGGCGCGGCGATGCAACGCGGCGGCGCAGTGGGTCGAATAGTTTTGTCCATTCCGTCTGACAGTTTCCATCCGTCTAAAATATCTCAAATCTTCGAAATTGTTTTTTAAGAAAACGGTCGATTTGAGATCGATACTTCGCTTCGTACTTTTTTTCATCGGGATGAGTATCATGGGATGTAATCAAAAATTTGTTGACCTTGACTAAAGCATTAAGGTCGAGTTTGCTACATTTGCTAAATCTTCTGCTTTTTTCTATGATATTATTAGAAACAGAAAAGTTTTCACAGTTTTAGCAAGAAGTTGAACCATATAGGAAGTATTTGTGCGGCGTATTCCATTTTGCACAAGCAAGATCGTTTGCGTTTCCATCCGGAAATAAATTTCGGTGGCTGCGGCGGCGTGGCGTGGCGGGTCGAATGGTTTTGTCTTTTCAGGAATCGTCCTGCGAAC
This sequence comes from Lasioglossum morio, assembly GCA_916610235.2. NCBI lineage: Eukaryota > Metazoa > Arthropoda > Insecta > Hymenoptera > Halictidae > Lasioglossum > Lasioglossum morio. Next base: position 15,465,206 of record OU744327.1, read on the forward strand.
TGTTCGCAGTTTTCATCCGTCTCGACGTCGGTATGCCTCTTTCTACCATTCTCAGCGTCCCTTTCCTCCCTGTTCCGATGTTCTCGTTCCCTTTTTTCCGTCCAATGAGGCGATCTACCGCGAACGTCAATGAAAGTTCCGATTCCCACGAGTAAAAATTTCTGAGTTTCCGCGGCGAACACGAAGTTCGCCGCACCGATTTCCCTGTGCTGTAAATCAGGATCGCTCGATGACATTTTTCCACGACCATGTTCGCCCGCTATCTCTATCTCCTTGCCCGCTCACCCCGCCGCCCTTTTTTTACCCCCATCCGGCTGGCCCCGATTCTACCGGCTCTTCCACGTTCACGGATATTTTTTTCTCTTCCTTTTACAATCCTCTCATATCCTTTTTTTCATGACCCTAGGCTCGAGACTTTCTCTCGAACTCGCTCTTCGGGGCTGCGTTCCGCTCGCCCTCGTATATCCGCCAACGTCCATTCGTATTCCGCCGGCAGCTATATCTGCCGTATCAACTGTTTTGTCAGTTTTCACTACGACCGGTCGATGAATGGGACTTCTTCTTAAACTTCTTTCGCCGTTTCTCCTTCGTTAAAATTATCGGCACCGGCCGTGGTACCTCCACGCAGCCGCCATATCGTGCCGTCGCTAATGCAAGAATAATAATTCGGTTTCGTTATAGATCCGCCGAGTATCGTTTGCACGCCCCTCCACGTCCGAATATTTACGTTGCCATTAACGAATTCCAACGTCATCTTTTCCCTATATCTTTTACACAACGATGGAACTCGTGCGAGTTTATTCAGCGTTTCTGTTCACACCAACTCGGAACACTTTCACGAATAAAATCCGTCCCTCCTATCGAAAGTTTTCAGTACTCGTTCTTTTGAAGGGAGAAAAAATATCTCTGCTCCCTGGCGTGACATTTTAGCATCAACATCCACTTGAAGTATCATTCGTCCCACGATATTCGAAGATTTCTCTTCACGCTTGTAAACTCGCTGTCGCTAGTATCTGCATTTAACTTCAAAGTAGCTAGTCTACTGCAGCGTTCTCTTTATAGATTCTCGCGAATTACTCATCAGAAATGATATATTCAGGAGTTGCATTTTCATTATCATTTCGAAGATGTCAATGAAACGCTGATGAATGTGCTGAAATATTTAAGAATCAAATGCAAAAGTGTTCCACGCGATGGTAATGTTCTTAGTCTAATTGGAAAACTCGGGAATGTCGTAAAACGCGCCAGAATTGACGTTCGAATCGGAGAAGTGGATCACAATTTCACATTTTCTGCTACGGACCTCTGCATTTTAACGAACTACGTAGCTATCTTATTAGCTAATTTATGAGAACCTTCTAAACGCGGGTTTTCAAATCTATTATCAACCTTTACGTCTTTCCTTGTAATTATTTCAGGCTTACCATGTGTATTAACTCTTTGTAGTGCATTGATTTACATAATTTATTAATAATATCAAACAGTCTCTGTCGAATTGATGCTCTGAAGCACATTATATCATGTTACCCAACGATGATACTTATAAAAAATAACAAACGATTTATAATATACATAAAATCCTCTATCTTTTTAATTAAACTTTGTATATTCCATGCTCTTTGCACATGTCAGCGAAAGTCTGTGTCTAGGAGTAGTAAGATTACAGTATGTTAGTTGTGTATATGTAGATCTGGATTAATGTGAGTAATAAATCTGAGAAATACATTCCATTATTCGAGTACTTGAAATACTTAAAATGCTTTGGTTCCAATTTGACGAAAATATACAATAAACACTACTATTTTTTAATGTGATTCTGTTTCTTCTGCAATAGATGGAAAAATTCTCATTTTTCATAGATCTCTACATTTATGATATTTCGTACTGTAGATTCAGATATATGGACATATATCGACATGTATAATTCAATTTCATCGTATTGAATGCGGCATCATTTTACAAATTGCACTCACTCGAATACCGCGCTATTTGAACCCGCATTAATCGAGACCTACCAGTACTCAAGCAGATCGATTTTCTGCGATTTCATGAGCGTTGATATATCGGAACCGATTTATTCGGATCTCGGTCGAAGGAAAGCTCCGGTGATGTCTTCGGTACAATGCTGCTTTAAGTGGCGTAGGTACACGAAGTTCGGGGTTGACAAGGAGACCGAGGGACAAGGGTTCTGAATTAGTGCCACTTGAGTACAACTCGATGAGATTGATGATCGGTCGCAAGTCGATCCTCCTCTCTCCCGCCGCAACCCTCTTCTAAATGGCGAAGGAAATCGACGTTTCGCGTTGGATCGGACGTCACGGCTTTATTGAGCCTTTTAGAGACGTGCAATTGGCCATTTCATATCTGCCGATCAAAGGAAACGACATTTCGGATATTATACACGTGTCCCGGATCCCGAGACAGAGCACAATATATTTTTTGTCAAAGAGTCGTTTCGCAGACATTCGGAACATCCTGATCGGAACGGCGCGGCATACTCGAAATATCTGCCGCGACGAACGTGGCGCGTTCTCAAGCACGATTCAAAAGACGTGTCGAAAGAAAAAAATGATAGGGATGGCTCGTATGGAGAACCCGGAAATTATATACTGATAACAATAGTGCGGGTCACCTTCTTTTCCTCGAGCGGCAATAAACTTGTAGCATTATTATCGAAGAACATTCGCGGCGAGGCAGCTACTCGTTTTCCGTATCTCTCCGTGTCTCTCACTCTATTTCCCCGAATGGGTTTCTCTTTCGTTGGCGTTCATACGCGTCTTATTGATCCTTTTACCGCGCGTCGAATAATATCGCCATAAGGCAGGCGACCCGCGAAACTGCCATACTTCACCGGGGCAAGTTTAGAGATACTGGAGCGAAGACATACCGTGATGTTTATGCGGGGACGCACGAAATTAACGCGTCTCACGGAATATATTGCGACCTCGTCGACTCGTCCCTGTCGTGTATCCCCCTTCGGACCGCAATATATCGATGTCTATCCCCTCCCTCGCCCCTGCGACCAGAATATCACTATGGTACCAGAAGACCGAGTCCGCCGAACCGTGGCAGTCGGATCTATATTTTTACCTTTACATCTATAAGCGCCTAGCAAGCAAGATAGCTTTTTCGAGTAAAATGGCAACTTCTTGAAGAGCGGAAGAGCAGTGTCGAAATGGAATTCTTCGCCGTCCTCGCGCGCGAGAATACACGGGGAACTAACCATCCCCACACGCTCGGACGGCAAGGATCCAACTGGTAGAATGAGTCGGCTTTGACCCCCACACCCCGCCAGCACCCCCCCGAAACAAATTGAAAATGGGAATTGGTCCTTTGAAGTTCGAGCAACGACCCGTCCATAATCTTCTTAATAACTTTCCCTCGCTCTTCGTTCTCTGTCGTTCTCCAAGGATCACCGCGATTCAGTCCACGACCGTCTCTTTCTCGGAGATTGCTCGGCTACATGCTCTTTTTAGGCAACCAAGCTCCCGCTACTGCCGGATGCTAGTCGAACAGTCGAAATACACCCACCGTAACGGTAACCTTTCTGCCATGGAAATTCTGATTCGACTTTCCGCGAAAGCATGAATTCTCACTGGCTTTGGGCCGGTTCTACTTTAAGCGACATTACTTGCGACTGCGTCCATGCGCGGTGATATTTGTCCCGAGGAAGAATCTTCCGACTCACTTACTTATTCGGTAAATTTAAGCCGGGATTGACATAAACTAGTCGACAAACCTATATATATATATATATATATGTACAAGGTTCCCCGCGTACCGTGGACAACCAATTTGGGAAGGAATTCTACGCGCAAAAGTGAGTCGAAAAAAATGAGTCAGACTTTTTAAAGATCCGTCATTACAGTTAGCCAAATTGAATGATTGCTTAGATTTTTAATTTGGATGCCACTTGCAACTCTCTCGACTAACAACAAGTGAAAGTCGATCCCTGCGTCGAAGATATTAATACAACTCCAGAACAGAAGTATTTCACAGAGTTGCCACCAAGTTTGATCGAGATATTCTCAATAGAATAAAAGTTCTAGACAAATGCAACTTACTTTTCGACTCATTCCGGCTAGAATTCAGCAGAAAGATAATTAACGTCTATTTAATTAATTTTATTGACTGGCGTTTTTCGTATAACTTTGCAAGGTATTTATTAAATGAGAAAATTCGCATAAATGTCAAAGAGGGAGACAAGCAGCGCGTTAAGTGCGACAAACGCTTCAAAGTGATTTATTAATGGTTATAACGTGCGTACCATCAAAGCCGGGGCTGCGGAACCCTGTCGCCATCCTCTTCGTCTCTCTTCAGGACTATTCCATCCATAGCGTGTAGTCGGACGAGCACGCGCGCGCACCCGGTACACTCGAAGGCACCATTTTTTAACGAGCGCAACATTTCCTTTTTACCGCCCTGCTAACGACTCACTGGTACCGCGGAGAAATTAAAAACGATTTTACCTAAGAAACGCTTTTTACTGTTGCCCGGAGGGAGAGGAAAGTGCGCCGCGAGGAAATAATGCAGGGCGAGGGAAAGAAGTAACCTAGTTCTCGAATCCGTTTCTTTTCTCTCGTAGCCTTGCGTGCCCGACGCATTCGACAAAGTTTACCCCCTCCTTCGTAATCGTGAAATCATCTCTCGCGACGAGAAATTAGGCTCCTCCTAATGGTTTAATTCACGAGACTGCGCTCGAGCGTTTCTCAGGCTTTTTCTATCCATCGACCATATTTTATTCGATCAAACGTCAGGACCGAAGCACCGTTGCGTCTCCATGGAGTTCCTCGCCTCGGGACCTCCGGTCGATTCTTTTTCCTTCTAGCTCCGTCACGAAAAACTCGGCTGGCGCATACGCGTCCTACTCTCTCTCTCTCTCTCTCTCTCTTTCCCTTCTCTATTTTCATCCTTCCCCCGATGCCGCGACAATAATAAAGTATCCGGGCGAAGCGAAGCCTGGAAAATAGGCATCGTAAACCGAATTCATCGCTCGGCGAGGCCGCGCGCACGGGCTTGTCGTTAACACAGCGGCCTATTACGACCCACGGCCATCTTTTTGTATGCACACGTCGTATGCACCCCCGCGGACCCCGCAGCTTTCGCCGACTTCGTGTCGCGATACTTATTTCAAATTCCTGTCGCCGAAATGTGTCAGAAAACGATCTGTCTTGCACCTGTTCGGAATAAGTGAAAGATCTCGGCTGCGTGTCGCGTTGCGTCCTTGCGATCGCTAACGTCAGCCGGTTTTTGCATTGTTAGGATCGTGTTGTACGCTGCTGTTAATATTGGTATATTTGTATGCGAGCCTATTAGATGTTTCCAACCGAAAACATTTCTTTCTCATTTCTTTTTTATTTATATATATCTATTTATACAGAACGTATTAACGTCTACGTCATTAGAGACCACGAGAATTTATAAGAAGAGATAGAATACAATTTCCAATTTTTATAGACAAATTTTAAGAAAGTGCAATGAAATCAAATCCTATTTTCATTTAGTGTCTTTATAGATCCAAAACAAATGAAAATAGTCCTAAATTCTATCGAATTTCATATTCTAGCATTTTTTAGAAAATTTCTATAAGCCGTAAATCCAGATAAATGCATAAAGATCCGCAGTCTAGTTATAAGTGCACATAATTTACTACCATAATTCCAGAGCGTGGTAAATATTTGTGGATCTTCATAAGAGGACAACTTGGGTGATGTTCTTATCATTATTGAGACATTCACTTAAATTGCTATGGATAGCCAAGAGGCGTCTTTGAACTGAGAAGAGGGGATCTGTGCAGGATAATGTGTTCATATTACATCGAGTCGAGAGGGTACCTTACAATATTCTGTATAAGTAGTCTACCTCATTTTTGTCATAAGAAAACGCGAAAAGACATTTTTCATTGGTTTATAATGCTTGCAAATTTGCAGGAAGATCTGCTTCATCTACTTGACAATTCACCTAGACAAACATATGAATTAGTTAGATTGTGTGTGTGTGTGTGCTTCGTACTTCGAAAATAAAGAACAGCTGCATCGATTTCGATAAAATTTTCACTACCGGATAGCTTATGCTTCTGGGAGTAACGTGAGCTATATTTTATCCCGCTTAGTTATTACGGGACCGAGCAGTGATGCTAAAAGAGAAGTAAATCGAAGAAGAACGACCATCTGAAAGCCTTTTATTGCATACCCTGAAGGTATATCAAAATCATATATGAAAGAATTGTTAGCGATGAAATAGGTCACAAAATAAGCATATTTATGTTCGGGTTTGAAATAAAAAGTCTTCCAAATCGTTTTTCAACTTGATAATTTTAATCAGAGCGGATGGAACCAAACATGTGGTATATAGTGCAGTTACGTCGATATATTTGTATTTTTCAAACAAATTTTCCAAATTCATGCAAAGAACAAAAAGTGATACAAAAATAACGACTTCTGTTATTAATTTCAGTCCTGAGCATAACCTGGTCCGACCGTCAATCTCTATCTCTATCTCAATGTCTAACTCTTCTTTATCTCTAACTCTTCTTTATAACTATCTCTATTTCTATCTCTTCTTTATCTCTATCTCTATTCTCAATATTGTAAGTGATAGCCGGGATTAAAACGGTAAATGCGGTAAGAATGAATCGATTTTATTTAAACGTCTCTTTCCGGCTTCGGACCTGACGAGCCTGGTCGACGTTCGCTTCGTTTTCGTCGTTCGCTTGTCGTTGGCAACGAACCGCTTGTAAACAACATGAACAATATACCGAGTGGCACAACATGAACAGCAGCTTACAATCTGTCTGTTTGTATATAATAAAATCGAGTCAGTCTGTCTGTATGTGACGGCATCAACTGTGAACGACTGAACGTAGAAAGGCGGGGTTTGGGCCATTTGACGCAGCGTTTCTTCGGGAAGGTTTAGGAAAAATCCGCATTCGAAAAAGTCCATTCGTTCAAAAGTTGTGACGTCTTTAGTGACCAATGACATCCTTTTCGCCCTCTTTTGGGCACATTTCTGTGTATAATTTTTGACTCGTAGCACCTATTTGTTATTGCACTTGGACAAAGTAGCGGGTACAACGTGTTATAAATACAGTGGTGTTACTTCTTTCACCTAAATCAGCTGGAATGTCTTGTTCTATAAAAATAACTCCTGAGATATTGCTATACCTAAACAAGTAAATTATGGCAGGTCGTAAGCTACCTGACAAGTAACAAGGGTTGAATTATGTTATGTGACTTTCTGTTGAGCTTCCCAAAAATACAACTTTCCCGAGTAGGCCGATGAAATATTTACAAGTTGCAAGAACCTATTATAAGTAAGAGTTATAAGAACCTTTACAAGTCGTGAAAGCCAAGTTATAAGTCCAACGAGCTTGTTAAAATTTCTATTTGAATGTTGCCTGATAATTGAATACAATAATGCCTTCTTAGTTGCACGGAGGCATACAGTATGTGACCCAAAAGACCGAACAAAATTATCGTAAAATTCGCTAAATCCTCAAGTTCTCATATTAGTTGTTATTAAACTGCGGATGTTTATGCATGTATAAAGAAATTAGTTGAGTGAAATATAAAACAGTAATATATTAGAAAAATTCAAGAAAATATTGCAATGCTGTTTTTAACGTAATAAAGTCATTAAGGAATGGAATAAATTTTTATTTCATTCTTGTTGATACCAATCTAGTTGTTATATTTCCATAGGTGCATGGCGTTACTTGAAATTGTAACCCACAGCACTATAGTCGAAGAATGAATAGCTTCTTTCATTTTTCACCTTACATTTCGGGAAAATAAGGAATGAATGAGGGTTGAGGATAAGTATAAATGTTTTGCGACAAAATTTCTACTAACCGGCGGAAATAATGGAATTTACCTATTCCTATTGCGCCTCGGCATGTAAACGACGTACCCATGTATAGTTATTTCGGTGGCTGTTAATCTTCGTTACGGCGCGCCTGAAAATTCATTAGCACGGGGTACTGGCGTGGGTTGTTTTCGGCAATTATGCTTGAATACAGCTGCAAGCATCTCAAAATATATATCGTTATTCGACGAATAACTGAGCACACGTGGCACAGCCTCTGGCGTTGAACGCGGTGCTCGGAGGAAGAACGACAGGCCGAACGTCTGCCGTTCCGTATCGCGGTCAGGCAGGTACGAGCGAATCGTTAATTTCATTTAGCGCGAACCACGAATTCGATTTGCGTCCCGGCTGACAATGGAAATGATCGCCGACACCTCGACATTGGCTTCCATCGAATCGGTTCTGCTTTCCATCCCGCGTTGTCTGAAGCCCCCGCGTTTCCGATATTCGTAAAATTGTTCGCGAACGCTGCGGGACAGTATACCCCGATGGCCAAACATATCAATCGTTTGCATAATGGACGGGCAAGTCGGCGAGGATACCAAACTGTGATTGCTTTCATTAAGCACTGCGTAAAGATCTGACACTCGCATGCTCACCCCATAATGATACCGTTCGCGTACACTTTATGCAGGATGAAATTCACCGTCGCGTCAATCACTCGCAGGCGCTCCTTCTTTCAATGGTTACCAAACCGTCATTAGAGAGCTGATCTACTTTGGAATAGACTAGGGTGGTCGTTTACAATGAAAACGATTGTTAAAATTATGGGAAATATTCTATATGAAATATTCTTCAATACAATGCAGCGAACGATTTTTTATTATTTCATTGTTTGCAAACATTTAACCTCCACTATGCGTATAGGGATGTAACCACACCCCAGACTAATAAAAAAGTACATGAAAAGTTGCTGGATGGAAAATTTCCGAAGTTCTCTTAGGATTCCAATATTACAACATACTTTACACATGATTAAAAAATTGAAATTACTAAATTTATTTTTTATTTATAGAGAATTTTATGTATTAAATTAAAGTTTTCAATCTTGTCATACCTACCGTCATGAAAATCAATAAAATTTCACAAATACTCACGCAGTCAAAGTTTTTTCTTTACGTATTGTACTGAAAAGTGCAGGGTGAACATTCGAATTATATGCACGCAGAGCGAAGACTAATATCGGATCAACTGAGCACTAAAAATTACTAGTTTTTATTGTTTTTTGTAAATAATATGACTACATTTGTCCAGATATTGCGCGCTTTTTTTACAAAGTACGTCTGGATAAGTAAATGTACCGAATAAGTGTCCATAAAAATCCAAAGATTCAGTTGTTATAGTGTTAGAATAATATGAATTAAGAACACAAGTAATGATGAATCCCGACTATTCATCTTTGTACGCGGCGTAATAAACTTGTTGCTACTATCATGACTAAGTGTTACGTATCTCGTAGAGCGTACCTTGCCCATCATCTATCAGTTACGTCGGCGAGTGTCACGTGGCTGTGGCAAGGTTCGAACACGAAGTATTCAGACGTTTCTCACCTGGATAGCCATAAATTCCAGGAATGACCAGGTAGTTTCTATTTCCGCGAGCTCCCTCCCTCTCATATATCACCCCCTTTAATTTTTATCCCAGTTCGGTTCAGCCTCAGGATCTTGATGCGTCATTACCAATACTAAGTCGGAATTATTCCTCCCCTTGGCGCGCGCGCGCGCGGTCTCTGGGTGTTTCGGAAAGCCGGTTAAACAGACCGCAGAGTGCAGGGGAAAAAGGAGAGAATAAAACAGGGAAGAGAAGCGAAGAGCGAGAAACGTTGAGAGAGAGAGAGAGAGAAAAAAAGAGAGAACAGGAAGAAAAAGGAGCGATACGACGAGCAGCTATTTGCACGTAATGTTTCTCGGGCCGTATCCGCTCGGACCGGGGCCGACACAGAGGCGTGTCGATCGACGCCGTGCTTGACCCCGGAAGACAGGTCGTTAATTTTTTACACGCCCCGGCAACGAGGCTGCAATGCAAGCCGCCACGACGGACGCCCCCTCTTTTCACGTACCGTGAACCGTGGTGATTAAAGATGCACATGCAAAATCCTGCGTGATAGCCGGAGACGCGTGGAGAATTCCGCGCGGGAACCTTATCCGGTGTGGCGAACCGGCGCGGCAGGGGAGGGTGCTCGATGTCGCGGCATAAATCATTCGGCAATTCGAAACGGCTCTGAAAAGAAATCCAACCCGTCCCTTGATTAATTCCATTCGTTAAGCATGGACGAGGAAGCTTTATCGAAACCGTGTTACTCGAGTAACAGAGCCCAGTACGGGCTCAGAGTCACGAGACGTTCGACGGCTCTGGAACAGAGTCGCCGAGATGCGCGAACATAGTACACTAGTCTTTCGATAAATAGCTCCGATAGCAACTCTACAGCGAGGATGTCACGTCATTACTCTTACAATAAACACTGTTCTACTCGTGATAAAATCGCACAAGTTTCTTTTTATACAAGAACAAGTTGAATACAAGTATCACCTAATCAGAGATTCACGTGCCCCTTCTAATTTTAATTTTGAGAGAGGTGCTTCTCTACTGATCTGTTCTTACCACTTAGTTACCAAACAGTGCATTGCTCGTTTTCTACGTAGCAGAAGTATGTAGGAACATAGCGGCAAAATCCCTCTGCTCCTATCCTAATCGCATTCCCCTATTTTGTGAATCGAGGGATCGGCCCTGATCTCTGACCCAGGAACACGTTCGAAAATTGCTTCGATCTCCCGGTTCTGGTCGACTCACGACTCCAATTTGCGACGGAGAAGCGTCTCGTCCGCTTCTTGGCTTCGCGGGACTCGTCTTTTTTTTTCTTCGGCCGTCAAACGATACTCGGTTCGAAACCGTGGCGCCGCCGCGTCGGACCGCGGCGGTTGCCATTCCGCGGCGAATCCAGCAAACAGAAGCGTTGCTTCGATCTCGACCGGAAGAGGAGGACGACGACGACGACGACGACGACGGAAGAAGGAGACGGAGAGGGACTCGCTCGACAGCGAGTAGTTAAGTACCAGCGAAGGGTAGTCAGGTTTAAGCGCCACCTGTGCTTGTCAATTAAGTTTACGCGTCTCTCGACCCAACATTGTGCAACCTTCCTGCCACTGTGCTCCCACCATCACCCTTAGTTATTCTCGGTCTCGACAGTCGAGCAGTTTCGCCCTGTTCGAGCCTCCCCGGCACTCCCGCGAGCTTCTGTTGCCCTTTCTTCCAGCCAGTTACTCTTCCCGCCCTCTCGTTTTGCAACGGAGACTTGTCCCCCACCGATTTTACGCCCCTCGTTCCTCCTTATCCGCTCTGATCCCGGGAACGGAGGAATTCCGCTCTGAATTATTTGGCCGTGAACGTAAAAATGACGGCTCGTACGACCGGCTGTGAATCGTTGGCGAGTAACGCGGTTGCGGGTAGCTGTGGTTCTCGGCTGGCCACTCAAGTGACCCGCTTCCGCCGCTTTTACGCGCCAGCCTAATGAACGCCGCGCGGAACGTAAAGCCCGCTTAATAACGTGCCGGGACCTCCGGATTAATACGAAGAAAGCGATGCTCTGCGAGCCTCTCGGAACCAGCAGACACACCGGCATTTTCACCGTATGGTGTAGAATACCTATGGAACCGTGCAGCGTGACGCGCGGAACGGCGAACGCAAAAAGATCGTCGATGAAATGGAAAAAAGTGGGTCGGTTTCGGATCCGGAGGCTCGCGTTACCGTGTGATTGACAGAAATCACCGCGTCGAACCGCATCGCCCGTATCGGTGGACAATTGCACCGGTTTTCTCTATGAAAAATCCCTCTCGAGCACAATAGGGTCGGGCGATTTTGAACCGTGCATGCTCGCCGAGGCTTTTTTTCGGAGTTCTCGTCCGTGTCGCAGACCCATTGTCGTTCCGAAGTTGAGGATTGTTAGCCCCGGTGATTCCGCCCTCTTCTCTGAGTAGTTACCGGTCCGGCGTCTGTTTAGGGGCGCTTCGCGTGATTGTAAAACCCGCCATTTCCGGGGGCTGGGTCGAGCCAAATCGGAAGATACGAGCCTTTTACGATGCAGCGAATCTTGTGTATCACCGGGTGGCATAGCTGCGAGTAAGTAAGGGACGTGGTTACGCGTCGTTTCGCGGCTGCCACGGCGCCCTGTAATTTTTCGTCGCGTGGCACGTTCGTGAAATACGGTCGAGCGGATGCCACTCCGCGTGCTAGGGTTCCTTTCAGCTACGGAGATTTTTGCGGATGACAGGAGTCTTTGCTAAACCATATAGATGCTAGTTCTCTTACTCCCGTCGCGTCGTGATAAAATGCAATTTTGGACTCGACTTATTTCGAACTCTCGACGACATCGATCGGTGGCTTCTGCAATCATTTTATTGTTGCACTGGAACTAATTTTCTAACAATGTATTGATTACGAGCAGACTGCAGATTTTTATAGAAATGCATATTTTGCATATTGTATGCAGGATGAGTCACCTAAGACAAACCACCTGAATTTTGTAGCCACATTCATCCTATCTCAAATAAATATAGAAGTTATTCAGGTGGCTCACCCTGTAACCTTTACATGTGGCCTCTGACAAGCACCATTTTTGACAACATATTGGAACATTTAGTAACAATTTAGAGTAGTATTAAAATCTACGTTGCATTATTAGTATTTTACAATCCCACAACCCATGGATTTAGATTTTGTTTTCACTGTGAGCCGGTAGTAACAAATGAGACGAATAATCGTTTATACAATGAATGGATCGGACGGGGTAAGGAGAGGACGGGAGAAATGAGAGTGGGCTAAATCATAACGTGGAAACAAAGACGAGAAGAGAGAGAGAGAGAGAGTAGAGGCGGAAAGACTTTCGACGGCTGCTGGAATCTGAAATCGATTGTTCGGCAATAACAATTCGGTGCACTCAGCCGTGGAGGAGGAGACACGTAGGGCCGAGCACTAGTTTCGTCTCGGTGCAATATCAGTGAGTGCATTTTTCCGGATATCGAGGCAGTCCGCACGTCGCGTCGCCGGAATAGGGACCGTGCATACGTACACGCGTCCTCGGCAATAACAAACACCGATTTTTCGCGTGTGCAAAAGTAGCTGAGCCAACCAGGCCCGTCAGCCTGTCCCGCGACCGCAAAACTGGAACCTACACACGCGAAGCCGCCTGGCCATTATGCACCGGCTACAATACGCACAGCGTTATGCGCGTCGTGCGAATCGCGAAAATGTGCGCGCTTTACAATCAACCGCAGGCCCGCTTCTTGTTTTTCTTTTTTTTTTTTGCGACACGATACGAGCAACGCGAATGCTGTTTCGGTTGTTGAATGGATCGATTGCGGGACCGTTTTCGCTCACACCGTGCTCTCGCTAATTGCCAGAATAGTAGACTATCTCTAATCACCCTCTTTGGTGTAATTAGATTACACTTCAGTGCATTCGTTATTGCAAACTATAAACTAGCAAGCCTCTCCATGTATTCAGACCGATATTAATTTTACGGGCGAAGTTTCGGAAGTTCGTTTCGAGATGTTTCAAGTGTACTCGATACATTAAAAATATTAATGTGGATCCACTTTTTGTTTTGTAAGTTTTTGAAAAATTTATAGTATTTTGTCATTTTGTTTTAGTATAGTTTTGATAGGTTGTTATTAGCAAATTTTTGTTCTCTGCCGGAAATAGGTAGTCAATTATTCTCGTATCTTGGAATTTTTGCGTTCAACTTTCAACCACTTCATTGAAATACCTTGCATACGCTGTTTCTCGACGATGCAGATGGAATTCAGATCCAGAAATAGTAGTATAGGTTTAAACAATTACTGTTCTGTAATGGTGAATAAACTCAAAGGACTACATAATTATGCTGAAGTTATGCATCACGTTATATTCATTTAGAAAACTATCTGTTAGAGAAAGTTATATTTTTGGAAAATTCGACTTTGTTTCGTGATGAAAGCGCTGAACGAACAAATCGTACATCGAAACAAATTAAACATGCAAGTAACTTCTGCTATTCTATCAAGTATGATCGATGTAATATGTGCAATCTCGATAAAATTTTCAGAATGTATATAACTAACACAGAACACATTTTTGCAACCAATTAGTAGTATTTTTGAAATTCTGTCACACGTCATTTAGTAAACTCATCCTTCTAATTTGTCAGTTAATACTAGGTCATTTGGTCCAATTTTGAGAAGAGAGAAGTCCTTCTCTCTTAAATAGTATCCAAATATTAATGGAAATCACTGTACATTGCATTGCTGGACAATTTTCCGCGCAATAAAAGGAGCCTCTCGTAGATTGAATGCTCCGAACAACGGGTCCATGAAGCTCGCCGGACTGAAAATAATTACAGACAAATAATTAATTAGTTAATGGACTTTAGTGCTTTTAATTGCGACTGTCTTCGATCGTCGAACCTGGCCCGCCGATGTTTCCGGTAGACGGTTCCGCCTGATCATCGGTACGAGGAAACCAACCGTAAAATGGCGTGAAGACGTGTATTTCACTTTTACCGGACTCTGTGACGAGCAGTAGAGTCGCTTTCGCTGGCCAATATCGTCATTTTAATTAACCATTCATATTAATTATCCATCATTAGGCTTAGTGCCGTGGATCAATGGGCACATTTAACTGAATAAAATAGAAACGATTTCAATCTGACATCCAATTGTTTTAGCTTTTCCAAATTTAACCTAGTGTTTTTTAAAAAAGTAAATTGCATGCCTATGTAAAATAAACCTTCTTATTTGGAAACTTAAAAATCGGTTGTACACATTCTAAAAGCTCTTTACTTAATCATTTATTTCACTCACCAGCATCGCCATTTTAATGAATCGTATATATTTATTATTGGTTATTAGGTTTAATACCGTGGCTCGCCGGGCACATTCGATTAAATAATGTAGATTTAAATCTATTATCCTCCGTGACACCGTATTGGGATCAATTATATATTCCAAAGCAGCAATGGTCTTGGAGAACAATGGTTTCAGAAAAATCCGATAATCCCGTGGCCAGACGCGAGCTCAAATTGGCAGGTCTACCACAGACACAATTTTCCTGGCGTTTAATCGAGTCATGTGTAAACAAGCTCCTCTACTTAACTGTCGAAGCCGGCCAGTGTATTACACGTGAGAAATCGAAACGGTTCGCTGGGACAGGAAACTCATTTTCCATCCCCGCCCGCTGTTTCCCGCTTCTTCTCTGCCCTCGCGAACTGCAACGTGTTCAGCCATCCTCTAGCTCTGTTTTCTCACTTCTCTCTCTCTCTCTCTCTCTCTCTCTCTCTCTCTCTCATCTCGGTCTTTCTCTCTTTTCCGTTCTCTGTCGCTCCGCTTTCGTTCGATGTACCTCTTTTTCGGCAAAAGTCGACAATCTGATTTATTTACGTACGAGTTACAACCGTTCGCCCGCGCGCTCCATCGATATCGTTTGAGCACGTACAAACGCCGTTTATCTATATAGGGCTCGCTGGTTATACACAGGGGCTTGAGAAATTATTCGTAATATTTGTGGAGCACGACGAGTGGCGCTTGGCCCTTGACTTTCGTTTCATCTCGGATTGGTCCCCCCGCATAAAGTTTCGTCATGACCCGCCTGTGCACAGACCCTGGGCAAAAGTTGGATGGAAGTTGCCACTCGTTACGATTTCAAGCGAAACGACCCTGGGATATTCGACTACGTGACAATCGATTCAATGCAACTATTTGTCGGGCACGATCCATATGAAATACATACGTCCTATGATTCGCTCGTGTTGATACAATTGCGTCTTTCCTCGAGTCGCGTAGATGTCGAAATTGATAACCCACATCTCACAATTGTCGAATTAGTATCGGATTATATTTTTGATATTTTTAGCAGGGACTGCTACCGAAATAGAAAATACCAATATTATACTGGTAGTACATATATTGATTTCGGTATCGAAATTATTAATGCAATATCGGTATCCAAATCCTACCGGTTCTAAATCCTTAATTTTAAGATATTACTACACAGCGGACTTTACGCATGTCTGACAAAAATGAGTACGTGTAATTTAAACCATTAAAAAGCATTACACGAATTTAGAGCTGCTTTTATATTATTTTTAACCTATTGAACATAGTAAGAGAGAAAATAAATTTCTATGTCACTCCAGTTTGTTGGAATTCAGGTGGACAATTTTTATTTAGATATTACGCACATACAGTGGCCTACGAAAGTGTTCGGACGCCCTTTAAATACACCTGGTATTCTACAATTTCGAGTGATTGGATTTTTCATTTTTGATCGATAAAATCTGGCCATTGTAAATCGACCGTAATGTTTGTCGTTCGATGAATCGGCTGGCGTCAAATTTTGAGATATGAAGCTTGCGCGGCGAGAAGTAGAAGACGAAGAAGGGGAAAGAAAAGGGGGAGGGTAGGAAAGTTCGGGACACACTTATTTCGGGCGGCGTAAAAAATATCACCGGCGATACTCTCTCGCGTTCGTATATCCAGGCGCTTTAGGTACGATCAGCATCAAACTCGATTTCACCCGAGTATAAATCTCGGAGGCCCCGACAAGGTGTATCGTGCTTTTCCAGAAGGTTATAGGGAGTCTTCGTGCCGGTTACATGGTGGTGGTTGTGGCGTCGTAACGACACGAGACGCGGCCGGATGGTAAGGGGTTGGTAAAAGGGGTTGGAGGCGACCGGGGGCGAAAGAGAGAGAGAGAGAGAGAGGGAAGAAGGAGAGAGAGAAAGCGCTCGAATATAGATGGCAGGTACGTGTTGTCCTGGGCGACCAAGCCCCGAGCTGCACTCGACTGATTTACTACCCTCGTCTTTGGCTCCTAGGGTATCGGATTCGTCGAAGGTCCGGCCGAGGGTGCCAATCGAAAGTTGTATTAAAACGACGATGCCTCACACGATACGCGCGGCTCTCCTCCGTGCTTCATGGAAATCCTTCTTCCGCTGTCACTTGTCCGGATCCCATAACGGAACCGTGGAAAGAAGTTTTTCACGACGGGAAGTTTTTTCCGGCTACGACGCCGATGCTCCAACGCCGATCTGCTTCCGCTCTCGGTTTTATTGTGGGAAAACGGATCTGTCAAACGGTCCCCGGAACAATCCACGTCCAAGCGAACACTTGAACGGGCGGGTTCATGGTCCTGAACGTGATCCTCGGCGTCTCACGACCAACAGTTTCGCGGTCTGCCATTAGCATAGACCGATTCGACTGACAGTGCCTAACGTAGAAATAACATTTATGGGTAAAGACAAACAAGAATGGGTTTATATTTATTTTAATTTTTTTTTTATCAACACAATTCTGTTCGACGTCTTTCGATAGTACGATAGCTTGGTGCGATAACAGTTTACCTTGAGTGGACGTATCAAAGTATTGTCAAAGTTAGCATGATTTTGCAAAGCTCAAAACTCAGATAATTTTCATCGAAAAAAGAGAAATAAAAATCCATGTTGACTTTGACATGACTTTCGCCCGCTCACTCAAGGTTAGACAATCAGAGATAGAATTTTTAATGCCTTAAAACTTTTATCGAAAACACTTTTTCACGAATGCTTTTTTTCTGAGATGATTCACCGCATAGCACACAGAATATACGGATTAACGATTTGGTATATGTTTCGATTCGTAAGATTGGAAGGTTGCTCGAATTACGCCAGGAAACGGAGAGTCGCGGGGGTGAAATACAAACATGCAGAAATAATTCGCGAGTTGTTCCTTCCGGCTTCTCGGAGCAGAAAAATATTCGCGCTGAAACAAGAGACCGCTTCGCGAAATATTGCTCAGATATTGTGGAATGGAGGCGAAAGAATATTTTCGAGGGAAGAATGCGTATAACCGGGATGCTTGCGAGAGGATAGATAATTAAATCGTTTAAAACAGTGTCTGTTCTGGAGTTCTGGACGCGATGGACGGTTCTCCTCTGTCGCGTCATTTTTCGTTTTTTCTTCAAGGCGTTCAGACCGCGAATGATCGAATGGCCGATGTCGCGTCGTTAAAAATTTGCGGCCACTGCCGGATGAATGGCCGCGATCCTTATCGCGGGTTATACAGGCTGCTATTAACAACCGCCGCAAAAACCTGCAATCTGAGGTCGAAGATAAATCGTTGCTCGTTGTGCCGCGATCTTCTCTGTAACTTGACGTAGCCGCCATTTGTTCGGTGCTACGGTTTTACGTTTCACAGACCGAAAGAATTCGCACCGCTCTTATCGTCTCTCGTGTCGGAAGAATCGCGATGAATTCACCACCGCAGAACAAGGAATAGATATTGCGGATAACAGAGCGGTATCTGCACAATGCTGTTCCCTTTTTTAAATTACAATATCTGGAAATCTGAAAATTGCTGGCCAGCTAAATTGCGGTTATAATTAATTGCTACCTATTATACAAACGGTATTTTACCAAAATCGTACAACCAGAGACTAAAAGTCTCTAGTAAAAGTAGTGTATTTGTTCTATCTGTTGGTTTTTGTGCTGTGTTGCTCAGGCTTATCCTAAAACGGTTGGAAATCTATTATTATCTATACATATTTAATGTTCAATCTATTCATTTATTGGAAAATAGTTAAAAGCTTGAACGCATCCAACGCTAATCTTTATTCATTCAAAGCTCAATAAATCGACTAAAAAATATTGTACATCAACTTTTGAGAGTGCATCGTAAAGGGGAAGTTTCGATCTTGAAATCTGTGGCAGATTCAATTACAAGGGGAATTTTTTAATGTTTTTCTTGGAGTTTCAACCACGCGTGTTTTCAGTTTGCCACCCGCTATATGTGTATGTACATATGATATAGCATCTTTGTATACTATTCAACAGCTTAAGCAAATCGAATAGTTTGTTTATTCGAATGAATATATTCACTCGGCTCATCGTACCGCAACTGACTGTAAACAATGTATCCATTATTCCAGCACAGGTGGTTGAAACATTAAATCACTTCAATTCAAAATATCCTCAAGTCTGGGAAACTGGAGAAACAATACATAATAGAATGTCTCTAAAGTGATGACATCTCGAGAACAGTGACAAGATAAAGCGTAGCATTTAGTATAAATGTTTCTGGCCAAAAAGTCTGCTTGTTACTTAACGCTTCTATTGCAAACAATAATTTAATCACACGAGCACACTGAACTAACGGGAACAGAATTAGAAGTGAATTGAAGTGATATATTCTTTATTATTATTTATTATTTAAAATATAGATTTTAAAAATAGCCACTCAACCATATCGTTGTCGATCCATTCTGGAGTCGGTGAAATCTGTATCGGTAAATTCAATAAGACCTCTCCAAAAAGGAATTTTACCGTTATGATTTATTTCTTCCATATCAACGTTCCTGTTTGTGTAACATCGCGAGTTTGAAGGTACGTGCAAGTTTATCTGAGAACTTGTGCCCTCTGAAAGATGAGAATGGATCAGCCTGGAACACTTTTGACAGTTAAAAATGTGCGAAACAAAGAGATATGTTGATTTCCGTTCGAATACAGGAGTTACCATGACGCGTTCCGAATATTATACAGACACCATAAATAAACCGCACAGAGAGAAAGCAAGAGGGTAGAAGGGTATCCCGCTGCGACGAAATATCACCTCGAGATGGCTTCTGCTAGGAAAGCCAGATTAGAATTCGGATGCAGTCGTGGCCGTAGTCTCGTGGGATGCGGCCTCGGCGGAATAGGCTGGCGGAAAGGTTCTGTGAGTCAGGTCGGTCGTATTATAAAATTTCCTCTGAACCCAAAAGGCGGGAAACACTGGTTGACCTTTCGGTTGAACTCGTAAATAAATCCTGATTTATTCTTGGTCAGCCTGGGACGTTCGAGCATTGATCTGAGCGTGACCGATGGAAATTCCTGTGTCGAAAGACCGAACAATGTAACAAACGAATCGTGACCTGATAGCTCGTCCTCTTCCTTTAACACTTTACCTACCGGCAATTGTATGTTCGGTTGCTGCATGTGGAATGTCCGGCTTTCGACACTAACGTCAACACGATGGCTACCGAACAATTGTTCCCAAAATATTATCGATTACATTAGAGTACTTTAATGTTCTATTTGAAACTCTAAAGTTAACGCTTATCACTAGTCTGCGAATATTTATGCAAAACAAATATTACTAGATTCATTCGCAACAAACAAGAGCTAAATAGAAATTTCTTTCTTTATGACTTTAATCAGCTGCAATGAATACATAGATATTTTTATATTTTTTAATCCGTCTAATTGCTTTAAATTATACTTATCCATTTTTTTACATAAATGCATACAGTTCGCATACACAACACTTCAAGTAATTATGGCTGCACTTTAGTGCTCGGTCTCGTAAACGATCAGAATTGACAGTTTGAAGTCGTAAGGTTGTTGGAACGATACCGCGAAACGACAGGAATAGTGGGGACTGACACAAGGAGAATAACGCACGAATAAGTCCAGTTCCCATAGACAATCGGAAGTCGAGCATCGTGCCACAAACGAGAGTAAGACGTCGGATCGGTGTGGAACTGCCGGGAGACAATAAAATCGAAGGAATTTTCGGTACGAAACGGATTTCAGCGGCAGTAAAGAAGATGCGATCTAACTCTCTTAGGAAAGCAGTTTGAGTGCATTCAGCAGCGGGGTTATATGGGCATTATTACATACAATAGTCAAAGGTAATGATTATGCTTAATACTGGTCGAGGCTTTTCACAGACTAAAGAGATAGAAGTAGATCTTCCGTTGATTAGAATTATTACCCTGAAGCTATTTGGGGTGATTCGAACTGAGTTAGAAGAATATACAATATGATGGAGCATTTAGAACAGGCTACCCGAATAACTGTGTTGCTAGTGGTGATAGAAATAAAGTATCGAACGAGCCTTGTTTGGTTTCCAGGGTTGTATCATCTTATTCATTTTGTTGTGGACGAACGCGTAGAGGACATACTAAGGTCAACTAAAGGTAAAATATTTTCCGACGCAGTTGACCTTCAAGAATGACCTTGAATCTTGGGTCACTGTATACATCTTACAATGCCCTAACGGATGGGGACATAGAAACTACATGTATCATTCCATTAAAAAACAAAAAAAAAACGGAGTTAACCTACACATGCCCTCTACACGTCCACTTACAGTTGTCAGAATAATAACCAATGTGGTTTACAAAGTAGTTGAGAAGTTGTACAGTCAGATGTGGATTATTAATGCGTTTATCGGGTACAGTTTTATTTTTATTGTACGAAAATTGTATGAAATTTTAATTTTCTCAGATTATTGTGTAAAACCGCTGTAAAATTCTGCAGCCCATGTTTAACTTCGTTTGATGCAACTACGTAAATTATGAACCTGAACTGAGAGACATTCACTTTCATTCGAAATTGGTAATCCAGGCATTAAGAGATTAAAGCTATCAGAACGCGCATTCGGAACTTAACATTCAGCAATTCAACCGGCTGCGCAGCGTTTCATACAATATTATTTGCTGCAACACGTTGTCCAGTGATGAATAATCATTCATTCTAATGAACGTTGGTAATTGGCTTGAAGAATCTCAGTTTCTGATGGTTGAGAGGGCAATAAGGTGCAAGGTTCTTTGAAGCGACGTGCGACGTGGGCGAGGATGAAAAACCGCGAATCCGGATGTTCCTGGCGAGTACGCTGTCGAGAAAACGACCAGGGTTGGCGAGCATGGTGTCAAAGCGAGCCTCGAAGAAGGACGCGAGTGGGTAACTCTTTGGGAGGACTAGCATGTCAGAAATCCGGTCACGTCTTCGGATCTCGGCGTGAGACACGAGTGTGCCTCAACCTTTCTTGTCTTTTCTCTCTCTCTCTCTCTCTCTCTCTCTCTCTCTCTCACACACACACACGCGCGCGCGCACACAAGACTCTCTGTCTTCGTCCAGTCTGTTAAGACCCTCCCCGAAGAAGCTATCACGTGTATCGCCGTGCTCCTCCAGGTCGTGACTGTATCCCAGATGCCAGTGGAAGAAAACGAAACGCGGCGGCCACGCTTCTCTTCCCGGATTTCTCCGGCAACTTCGCGATACGTTAAGTTTCAGTTTCACCGTGCCCGGTACAGTCTGTGTCGTAGCACGGAAACTTTCCGCTGATAGAGACGGAGCTCTCCTCTAAATAGAATGGAATCACGTACCGCGTTTTAGGTTGTTGTCGGCGCTGTATTAGATCGACCCGCGATGCCTCAGGCATCCGCGATGGAAGTTTAAAGAGTTGCGGGAGGCGCGAAGTTTCCGTTCCCGTTTCAGGCGGCTAGTGTGAATCAGATGGCAGATGTTTTTACGTGCGAATAGAAAACACGTCGAACAGAACAAACTTTGACAATGTCGAGTTTGTTCTATACTCCAGGACAAAAAGGTAGCACATTTCTTTTTTTTTTTTTAATATAAACTTACCCATACCTCTAAGTGGGGTCTACACAGCTGGACGTAATTTACATTGTGTTACAGAATACAGTTTGGACCGCATTATTGTTTAGCATATCTGGTTGTATGCGCAGGTTGCATTATTTCAAAAAAATAAAAATAGGCAAACGAGCTCGAATGTCGGCCCTGAGGGACGGAAAGAATTCCGTCCTGTGCAAATCATCAGTCAGTCTAATTCTATGAGCGACGAATAAGCAAGTGTGGTGATCGCCCTGATGCGATTAAGAGTAGTAACAAACTCCCTCTAAAGACTTTAAATGTTATTATTGACAAATCAAGGGATTCAAAAAGAAACAAAAATGCGTTCAAAGAAGTTTTTGCCTCTGGATCAGCCCTGATCCGTAATCGTAGCGTTGGTTCGGTAGACTGCCTCCATTTTGGACAGGGAGAATGTATCAGAAAAGGGATCTTGCAACACATCGATGCAGTCGGAATTAGTAACAGGTTTGGCAAGATTATTGACATTCTCATTTCCTAGCAGCCATTTTTTTGATATATGACTCGTGTAAATCTTAATGTGCCCAAGCTTGCAGGTACAACGTTTGTGACTGTCGCGCCGTTTGCAGTTTCTCTTTACACCGAATATTGATTCGTAAACCGCCACTGTTGGATTACGGATTTTAATATTCATTTATTGTATAATATTCAATTATAACAAACACGAAGTGTATGAAACACAATAAAACCGAAGCTTGATCAGAGCTAAAGTAAATATTTTATTTATGTAAACATTTTACTCGAGAAATTATTTTCGGCAAGTACAGGAGTTTTTATAACTATCCACAGATTATTATTTTTCGACTATCCATTTTTGATTGAAACAATGACTCAGACCTGAGAGTGACTGATACGCGTTTTTTTTATAACAATTCCAAAATTGAATTTATTTAGATTGCACTCAATATTTATAATGACATGTGAATGAATGAAGAAATTTATTCAATGATTTTTAAATAATGATGAATGGCTGAAACACAAAATAATTATCTTGAACACAATAAAATGATTAGAAACACATTTTATGAATGTGCTATTTATAGTAATTGACATTGAACATTTTATTTTGCATGATGATCCGCAGTTTACTAATTTATATAAATAAAAATCAAATGCTGCTCGTGGGTAAGCGCATCACTTGAGAACGCGGCTGGATTTGGCTAACTTTTTTTTAATGTTCGTAATAGTCCAAATAAGGTTTTAGGGAAAGAAAAATAGCAATAGTTGTCCGGAAAAATGGAAAATTCAGGAAAAACTAAAAGTGCTTTTTCAATCATATTTCAATATACAAAAAAGAACGAACGTCGCAGCTTTTAATTAATATTTCAATAGGAATTTATATTATCGCCGTGTGTTTACATTATTGACATTATCAACATCCGCCAGTTAGATTATAAATTTATAGAAATTTGGACAGGACAACGTCTGTCGGGTCTACTAGTAACTTATAAGAACTGGTTGCTTGCTGGTCAACGGTAGATTAAAAACAATCGCTACGAGTTGAGATGCTAATAAATCTAATCACTAAATTTCGGATTTCCGTGCAGACGTATTAAATGCTTTCACGTGGCCGCAATTTTTACAGCGATTGCTATAAATGAACGAAATTCGCTTTGTAGTAATAATTCTTTTTTTCGGAAAAACGCAGGACGTTGGTGATTCGTATGAAATTGGACGGGAATGAAAATCCAAGGAAAAAGGGAGAACAAAAGTCATTGAAAATTTTTCGTCACCAAACACGGACACGGAATTAGAATTCAGAATAGATTGATACGTCGGACGGGGAAATAACGTTTGGCCGGGAACGTAGCAGCGTTAATTCTGAAATCCGGGAAATAGACATCCGGCGTTGTAGAGCCAGTCGGGAAAAGTCGAACGGTTTTTGGGAAAACAAGGCCGGACTGCTTGTTCGAGCGGTTATTTAGTGACGCTGGTCGGCTACGTTATTTGAACGGACACCCTCGGTTTGTTTAGCATTTTACAACTGACGGGCCCGCTGCTCACCGCAAATGTATACGTTAGCGTAGCAAATTTTGCAATCGTTTCTCGTGCCGACCCCATTTACAAAACCTGTGATCGTGGTCAACAGCGCATTAATAATAGTCGAGTTTAATAACGTCGCCGGGGCCGGAACGAAATTATTAATCAATCGTTTTTACTCCTTTTAACTACTGTCGCGCTGTGGCGTTTCGTTCGGATTTGAAAAATTATAGACGTTAGATTCTCGTGTTCAAAATATCGTTTCTTTTATTGTACTTTTTAAAAGCATGGAATTCGGAAAATGCTTTCCCAAAATTTTATACTGAAACTCATTGAAATGACATAGTATTGGCGATTTTTTTGTAAGAGATTTTCGTCAAACGTTTGTAGCTAACAATTTTCCAGACAAAAAAATATTAAAGTATTAGTCTGTTCTCTGACTTTAAGAATCCTCCTTAACGCCGCATCTCTCCAAGAGACAAATCGAATTGTTGTGAAATTAACACCTTTATTGCTTAATCTCTAGCGTAGCGTCCATCGTAATAATAGATGTAATTTAAAATATGGAATTCCTTTTTATTCTGTCCTGAATATTGGGATTTATATAGTTAGCCGTTTGTTGCATGGTTTCTCGTCACGCTCAAAATCCTTTGATTGAAATTTTAGAAATCACTTTTGTATCGCTGGCGGTGCGGTTACAATATTCGGCAAAAAGCACAGGAAAAATGTTTATCTAGCTCTGCGGAAAATTTCTCTGTTCGCTATTCGTGCAAATTGCAATACCTAATACGCACTAAACCACGAATTACACCCACAAAATTTTCTATAACAAATAACATTTTCAGTAAAACCGTATTATCTTTTTAAAACTGAAATTTAGACAACTATAGTATACGATCACTTGACCTATTTGTAAACTACGGTGAAACTTTGCTACAACTAGTAAAAATGTTTTTGAGAGATTTTTTCACACTGCCTCTTTCAATTGTTCCATTGAGTAAGAAAATAATTTTTGTAAATAAATCAATATCATTAATTGGAAAATCTTTCCAAAGCAGGATTTCAATTGCCGCTGGACATAGTTTGCTTAATAACTGAAATTATTACAATATGATAGCTTTTTTAAATACTTGTAACCTGTGTTTAATGGTCATCCTTCTTTTCTTTCTGAAAATGTCAATAACTTTCTCGTTATTTACGATACTCTTTAATATTCTGTAATGTACATTATGTTGTAATAAGTCTCATAAGAGATTTCTTAATAAAAAAAATTAACTGGATCGTTTTCTTGATTGTCTTGCCGTCGTCCAATTGAACTTGAATTTTGTATAGACTGTTTTTTAATAAAATGGAACGAATGTAGAGGCGTGCTGAAAATTTTACAGTTGAAAAATAAGTTCTAGCTGTTGTGAACATTTGCGAAAATAATGTAACCACGAAGATGTTTAGCGAGAGAATTTTCCAATCCGTTTATTGGTTTGTTTGAATGATTTTTTTTTAAATATTTTCGAAAGGTCTGTTACACGTGTCGCTGAAAAAGCGCATCGTACACGATTTTTTATATCATTTAACGAGTTCGAGTGCACACGAACGCGTGTCCGGACAGCCAACAAATATCCTCGCTCGGTCGTATTTTTGAAGCGTTATCGAAACGTTAAACCGGACTGGTTAATTACCACGGGGTATTAAGTTTTGCAATTAATCCGATTGTCTTGCAGCACGTTAATAAATATAATCAGGCTACGATTGTATAATCTTTGGAACGTACCCCGTCGCGGATTCATTCAGAATAAATTATATTCCGTACCGAATAATCGTTTCACTAATGGAATTCCCGATGTTGTTAGAATAATTTAACGATTAGTCGAACGAGCATCATCGAGATATTTCGCCCAACAGCTTCGCGACCATGTAATATGAATTTCGATAACCGGGATAAACCAGAAAGAATTGAGTCGTTGCAATTACATTGAAGAATATGGTAATTATACAGAATGTTCCGTTTAAATAAGTCCACCTAAATTATATAAAAGTTGGTCCTCGTCACCGATTTTGATGAACTTAAAATATGTCGTCAAGGTCAACATTTCGATCAATTTTCTCCTATATATGAATCGCAGATCGGCTTTCGACTTTTAGACGTTCGCAAACAACTGTTAGAATGCAGCGTCGCTATTCTACGACGCTATTCCACCATTTTCATCCCCATGCTTCCGCCCCGGCCCGGCCACGTGAAGCGTTTCATCTCTGTAATGCATGTGTCACAGTGTCACATGGCTAATCAGGTCCTGGCTGAGAGTGGGTACAGTAATGTCTCGATCGACGCAAAAAGACTGTAGGCGATACACGCAAAAAAATATCCCTTCCACTGTGTAATCTGATCTAGGCTCGGGTATATCGGTGTGAACCACTACTAATGCGACGCGGAGAGTCGCAGTCGTCAGCACAGTTCAAAAGCCCGCGTGTGGGTCTTTTGTAGTCCTTTGATACTCGTCTTGGATAAACGCAAGCTAATCCCCCAGAGACTATTGCATCGACCGAGACATTACTGTATCTGTATTCCCCTCAATTCGAATCAATTCCCCTGATCTGGCGACACTGTTAGGATGATTATAACGAACTCCACCTTTTCCCAATGATTCCCAATTTATTCGGTCGCACCCTGTATAATAATTACCAAAAGTATTATACATACAACTGTCTACGGGATTCGAAAGCTGTGTCGGCTATTTGGTCTGTCATTCCAATGAATTAAGAACGACACTGCGACCGACATTTCGTTTTATACCCATCCCGATTCTAAACTTAGAAATGCACTTAGCGAAATCGAAAGCACGTTCCCAACTTCGCGACTATTCTTTCTTTACTTTGCGCCGCCTTACCTTCCAAGCTATGCCCTGATAACCGAACAACCGGTTCGTCGATCCACGTTGTCCTGCTCGCGGTTAATTGGCAACACGTAAATTTGTTTCCAGAAGTTTTCCCTCGGAATCGGAACGAAGTAGTACGCCTCTGTAGAATGATAAAAGTAGTTACCTTTCAGGTGGATTGAAGTGGACTGGTACACTCGGAACATCTTCCAATATTGAAAACTGTGCTTGATAGAAATTCATGCAAACTGAAAATTGAATAAGCTTTTACGACCTACGGAAATGTCTGATTTTATACAAATAGTGTTGAAATAGTGGTCGCTGGCGAATTATTCATCATGATCTGAACTCAAAGATTTTATTAATACATAAGCTGCAGATGTTTATGTGCTTGAAAATAAGAACTATCAATATCTGTTGAATTTTATGATATTTGAAATCTTCGCAGTTAAATTTTACAGACTACATATTTATTTCAAAGTAGAATTATGGGTCCAATATTCAGCTGTGATATTTTCTAAAGTATACATTAAGATGATTTTTTCTTATACAATAAATCAGCTTAAAATCATTCGTCAGCTTTCACTGCTGGAACATGCATGAATAATGTATCTTTCAAACGTGAAATATTGATGACAAAGTTAATGGAAAAATTAATGTGGCGGATTTTATGTTTATGCAACTTTCAATTTTTGCAGGTAAGTTTTAAGATAGTGGTGCCAAATAAGATCCTATTCCATTTGTAGTAAAATTGTTTGTAAATCCAAAATGAATGAAAATCGGACTAATTCTGTCGAATTTGATACTCCAGCATTTTTTTAAATTTTAACAAGCCATAAATGCGTAAAACTCCGCAGTCTATTTATGACAATCTTCAAAACATGCTAGAATATAATATAATAAAAATTAGATAGAACTTAGTACGTTTTTATCTGTTTTTGATCTACATACAAAGGCTGTTCCCATTCAAAATAGGATTTTATTTCATTGAACTTTCTTGAATCGTGTCTACAAACATTAAAAATTGCATAAACATCCGTAGTCTATTTATAACACGCCGAAATCATGTTTTCGAAATGCAGTTACAAAAAAAGATTCCCGTAGGCGAAGCCGAGGAAAATTAGGTGGGCTTCTCAATCCAGAATTCGAAGAAACACGGTGGATGCATTGTTCGATTTTCTTAGCGGAACGATATCTCCACATTCCGAGGAAAGTTCCAGCGATGGAGAAGACGGCTGCGAAGTTCGATACTAACAGCGAAACAGGTCCATCCCATAATTCGCCGAGTCTCCGGCGCAGAAGGGCTCAGTTCATTTGGAATCTTCCGGGCGAGTAGTTCGAATTTCGAAGCGGCCTGGGTAACGCTCTCGGCATGGAATCGTATTATCCTGCCGATCGAAGAGTATTTCGTGTAACGTCATTACTAGTGCAGCCCGGTGTAGAGATCCCGTTGAATAATACCGCGGCGCGGCGCGGCGTTATACGAACTCGCGATCGCGGCGCATAAACGTTTTCCTTTATCGCGGTAAACAACAAGCAACATCTGTCGTCTCACGAAAAACCGGTTGTATTTTACGCGGAAGTCGATGCGCCCTGCAGTCGCTGCGTTACGAGTTTTCTGTTATTCCCATCCACCTTTTCCCTGTTGCTTTCTCTCTCTCTATCTCTCTCTCTCTCTCTCTCTCACTCTCTCGACCAAAAAGGGAAAAAGAGGAAACAGGGTAAAGTGAGGAACAGAAGCGAACGACGGGGTCCGTTGATTCCATCAGAGGGCAAAAGAGAGTCGCGCCTGCCCTTTTCGAGCGGGAACGATTACGTCCGCCGGGAAAATTTGACCGGAAACGGCTGCGGCGGAACAGAGACGTTGGAGTGAAAAAAATAGAGAAGTGAAACGCGAACGAGAGAGAAAGAGTGCGCGGAGGGTGGCCGAACGAAGCCAACTGAACGCGATCGCAGCAAGAGAGAGAGAGAGGGAGAGAGATAGAAAGAAGGGGGGGGGGAAGAGAGAGAACTCACCAACGAGGGAGGAAATGGAGATGGAGAGGGACCGGGGGTCGAAAACGAAAAAAAAAGGTATTGACTTGCAGTGGACGAGGAGATTGGCATTCACGGTTAGTGAAGCTTCGCTGGCCGCGACTGGAGAACGAGGTTTTCGACCAGGGGGAAAGCACCTATCGGGCACGGTTGGTCAATTTAAACGGAAAATACAAAAAGTAAATTAGCCGGACAGAACGAGCGTCCGGCGGTTTGGCCCGGCACACTCCGGCTCGGCTGAATGCGAGCTGTGCGCGTCACGTGTGTCGGATCATGCGGTGCCTGCGGTTCGCGGATTTTACGGATACCCGGTATATTATTACTATACGGACACGCCCGTGCCGCGAGAACACGGTGCGAGAATAGGCGACGCACGAGGCACACACGTGCGCGTGTTCGGATCGAATCGCCATATGTTCGTGGGACGCGCTGTTATCTGTTATGTTTTTTAAAACATATCTCCCTACACGATACCACCGCCCCCGGGACGAGATGGAACAAAATAAGCGCAAACGGAAGATTAGTGTGGCTGAATAGGATTGCAAAATATCTATTACGATTCTATTTTCAAAAATTCGGTTGACCTTACGCGACCACTTATAAATAAACTAATAATATCATAACAAACCCCCCGTAAAATCAGGTGATACACCCTGT
Source organism: Lasioglossum morio (assembly GCA_916610235.2). Classification (NCBI taxonomy): domain Eukaryota; kingdom Metazoa; phylum Arthropoda; class Insecta; order Hymenoptera; family Halictidae; genus Lasioglossum; species Lasioglossum morio. The sequence continues at coordinate 15,495,047 of OU744327.1, forward strand.
ATATGGCTAGATTTAAGCTGACGCTAGAGGAAATCCTATGGGATGAGAGGTCCGAAAGCGTGATTGATTGGTTAGAAAGGATAGATAGGTGAAATAAGAAATAGAAGAAGGGGAAGGAGATGGGAAGAAACTAAGAAGGATATCAAAAGAAAGTTACGAAGATACTTGCGCGCAAGAGAAGATAGTTGATCGTAAATGTAGTTGTAGGATTAATTGTTACTGACAAGTCAGAATGTATAATGTACAAGTGTACGAATTATGAAAGATGAATGAATGTGACAGCAAGTTATATTCTAATTGAGTATACGGTATTATACATGTAACACGAAACTATTTCTTAACCGCGAGGTCGATATTAAATACATGAATACATATGTACATACGATGCCAATTTCGGCCTTGACTTTCGAACGCGGGTGCCGCGTGCCACTTTATGCCGCGGGAAACACACCTCTCATGGAGACCGATGCGCTCCGTTGATTTTATGAATATACAAAAAGTTCGTGCTGTAGCGACGCAACGGGAAAACGAGTTTTTTCCGCGATACGATTCGATGTTTTTCCCCGACCCTCCCACCCGATCATTGTTGCTTTCTATTTCGTCACCGATGCATCGATATCTCTGGTGGCAGCAGTCATTGTTGTTATGGTAAGCACGGAACGGTCGTCAAAAGTAAACTATTTTTCCAGTCGATGTTTTTGCGTTACAAATGCTACACAGAGTTTGTAAGATGCTTCCAAGATGCTATTTTTTGAGCAAATATTCGGTTCAAGTATTTACCCAATTTGGCTGATCTTTATCTTGACGGACTCGAAATTTCGGACTTTTTCCAATGCATTATGATGTATTTGGTATGTAATTCGATAGATTTGTACCCAGCGCGGGTGCAGTCGAAATTTCAATCCTCTAGGATCAATGGTTCAGGATTGGGTTAGGATTGTAGTGGCGCGTGATAGCCACTACAAACCAATATGGCGGCGCCCTTACCTGCCAAAGCGAAAAATACTCAACTTTAAGCAACCATAAATCCTGAATCATTGATCCTAGAGGATTCAAATTTCATAACAAAAAATTATGCATACGAAACCTGGTATTTGCTTATGAACCAGCCCTGACACTTCTATCTGGAGGACGCAGGGTCGTCGATGTTTCAATAAGAAGTTATTATATCTTCCAGAGAATAATCTATTCAGGAATTCAAGATCCATGTTTAATTGACTTCTACAAGTTCATGCAATTTTATAAAAATCCATATGCGTGTATAAAGTGTTTTCATTTGTCATAAAATTTCGCAATATTCTGTACAGTTTTTTATGAAAGTTTTAATGGAAATTGTTGATATTTACTGGTGCAGCCGTCGACGATATGAGAAACGTCAAAATATTTTTGTCCAACGGTTATACATGTAATATTGGAAATATTTAAAAAAAAACTAACTTGAATTCCATACAAGATTTTAGAAAAATGATTTCCCGCGAAATGATGGACCTCTGGAAAAAGGCTTATAGCTTTTGCAAAAATATAAGGTTAATTGCTTGAAAATTGTTTTTTTTTCTTTTTATTTGAATGCTCTGTTTGGGAAATCACATTCTAGGAAAAATATTCACCTTTCGGAAGTCACAGTTACAATTATAACTTTTTAATATCGATTTTTGCGAAGATAGAACAATTAGTTTACTACGGAGAAGTTTTCCTACATCAGTGAATACGGCAAATATTTCGATTATTTCATTTAGTCAAGACAGTTTATGTAATGATGAAAAATCTTCGAAAATAATTACCAATAATTTTTTGTCAATTTGATGAAGCAACATATACCTGCCACTTTAATCGTTCGGCAGTTTCAGTGCCAAATGAAGCCAGCAGAATTTGCGTCCATGCAAACACTGTACACTGTAAAAAATTCTTCATTTGGTACACGGTATCCTGCTCGTTTGTCCAAACCGACAAATTGCAGGCGCAATTAAAGGACGAATTAATAATTCGCCATGTCTCAGGAAATCTTTGACAATGTTTGTCCCCGTACGCCGTCGCATCGGCGGTTTCTGTTGAGCAGCCCTCTCTCACCGGTACTCCCATTCACGGTACGCCGTGAAGCGCGAGGGATTTTATTAAGAGGGTAGCAGACATTAAACATGCCTCTTGTTTCCTCTTTCTTTCTTTGTTCCTCGAGAGCACTTTGTTCCGTCGCTGGAAAAATTCTCGCCGACCCTTTTGCCTCTCACTTTTTAGTCTCTTCCTCCCCCTTTGAATTTTCCCGCCGGCTTCCCTCGTCGTAGCCAGCTGTGCCGCTGATCTTGCCGCACCACTTCAATTCCTATAATCCGGCCGACGGATACAAATTTTTCGCCTCAACCCTAACCTCTATCGAGCAACCATTCCCCCTAAACACCCTCGCCACGCCACAATGCCGCGCCGCAAACGCGCCACGCCGTGGCAAAATGCTGCTCGGCCGCGAAAATAAATTACCGGCCCCGCGATTCGGATGATCTACGCCAGAGTTTTAAGCGAGCGAACACCTCGCGCCGCTCCTCTTCTCTCCTCTCCTCTCCTCCCCGCGCCATTCCTCTTTCCACTCCTCCCAGAAATTCGTTATTGTTATTATCGTCAATTGGGACACGGACCGTGGTATCGATTTTGCGTTTTTAATATCAAATCCCCGGACGATATCATCGGTCGTTCTGTGATACATTTCCAAACAATTCAGTTTGGGTAAAGGATTTATCCAAAACCCATCTAGCTATACAGAAAAAATTTTCGGTGATTGCGATACACGCGTGTACAGGAACGATCCGCGACGATCAATGGAGGATTTCTTTGACGTTGTGTGTGGATTAGCCTCGAGCGGAAGTACATTTGTCCTCATATTGTCAGGTTGTTGATTGTTCGACGGTTGATATTTGACCTGATTTCTTTTTAGTTCGTTATCTTATGCAAATATGGACTGCGGATTTTATGCATTTATGAGAAAACTGAGTAGGTAGACTGTGAAAACTGAAAATATTTAAAAAATTTAAAAATACTGTTGTACTATCTTCAACTCATTAGTCGTCAAGAAAAGATATAAATGATTTCATTGGCTGATTCTTTTTCGAGGATGCAGATATCGATTATCTCATGTGGTCTGGGAATCCGTCAATTCTTCGAGTGTATTTCATGAAGCGTTGCAAAATTTCTGCAGTTCTCGTTTGCCGCGGCTGTACAGCGGCCAGACGTGATTAACCGTCGCTCCTTGGCGCTGTTTCGTTTGTGGTTTTGCTCGTTACAAGGGTCCTGATATTTATATTAAAATTCTCGCGCTACGAAAAGCGTGATAAGGAAATTTTAAGGCAGAGAAAAAACAGGATGAGTATTTGCAAATTCAACAGTAGATATAAATTCAGTATTAGATATAGCACGAATGTGCTTCGATTTCTGCAGATACGTTTTGTCCTCTAAAACTGTTAAAACTACTTGACGTATCGCCTTTTTCGTGATGTACTTGAAGTAGGTATTGAATTTATTTTCTACACTTCAGTGGCTAAAATTAATTAAATGCAAGAACAAATAAAGTTTTCGAACAAATCAGTTCGTCATAATACAACCCATAGTATGTGCAACACTTGAATCATTTTTGTGAATAACATTCGAAAAGAAATGTAACAAAAGTACAATTTCTTCGCTTGCAGAGTGAATTCTTCAATCCCTCGATTTGAAAAACTATTTCACTCGATTTCCATCGGCATTAATCCTTTGGAAAGCCAATAAGGAACGCCGCCAATTCCGTCCAATATGACGTTTACCAGTATTTTATCGTCCAGCTGAGGTCACGGCCCCTTTCTTCCATTCGTCTTTTTCTCGGGAGAGAAAGGAACAAGCGCCGATAATCAGGCTGGGCGCGCGAACGGGCGGAGGAAAAGGGAAAGGTAAGCAGGTTGGGTGGAGCACTTTTCGAAAATTTATTACGTTGCTCCTTAAGCATTGGTAACCAGACAGACACGCCGCGGCGCGATATCGCTGATTCATCGATATCGTAAATAGAAGTTTAATTAATTCGCCGGTCGGTTAACCCGGCTGACAGGTCGACGGAAAGGAGAGAAGATTGGGATTACGCCGACGGTATAAGGGCTTGCTTTAAGCCGGCGTAATATACCTCGGCCTCTTATGTTCCTGTACAGGTTATACGAACTACCGGGGTCAGCAGATAGAAACTAGACTCGAGACGACGGATTTTCCGACGTTCACGAATACGACTTAAGAATCCGACTGAACACGCCGCGCCGTTCAGGACAACCAAATCATACCGCGCTTTCATTATGACGTTCACTGCCAACTTTACTGCGTTGCGAGCGCTGCAGTTTCCCATCTAGGATAGAATTTAATTAATCTCTAAGTTATTATTAAAAATTATGCCTAAATTTCAGATGTTTACATCTGCGAGTTCACAAAGCGAGTTCAATATCATTTGGGATATTTTTCTTTCGAGTTGCAATAATAATTCGACGTACAAAAAATGAAACTCTAGGAATTTAGTAGGGTTTATACATACAATCGAGTCGGAAAGCTAATAAGTAGACTGCGGATGTTTATGCAAAATAACACGTTATGACATTAATACATAAATTGAAAATAATACATCGACGTTCTTACATTCTTTTAATTTATCTAGTATTCTAAATTACACCAACTCAGTTTTGCATAATATTCGCCGTCTACTAATAAGCATTCTAAATATGTATACTCTGAAACTAAACTGACAAAACTGTGTTCCCAAGCCGTTTAATAATTTTTTCTAGCGTTGCAAAACAATACACTTTTTCATGGCACCGGTTGTACACACTTAATTAAAAAGTTCCATTCTGGGAACGCAACTTCTAAGATCTTTTGCTGCCAAACTTTCTTATAATAAGAATATTCTGTTCACTTGTACACAATGAGGAACTCTACGGCCCGGCTACAGCTTGTCCTGAATTATGGTAGACTTGCGCGCACCTTCTTCAGTCTTGAGTACCTAAGAGTTAGTTGCCATACATATATACATCGCTCATCTAAATCGTACCTCGTGAATTAATATCTTCTTATTTATTATAGGTGAAAGTTGTCACCTATAATAAATAAAGTGCATTTTCTTATGTGGAATATGGGGCACTTAAAAATTAACCTACTGCATTGTACTAATAATTTAATTAGAATTCTGATCTTTAATTGTTTACAGTTCGCACAATTTTTGTGACACAGTAAAGTATGCACAAAGTTCAGTATAATTCACTCTAGCTTGTAATTATGTTTTATCAGAGACTATGTTATATGAATAACTTATGATACATACAGATAATAAGAGATAGAAAATCTCCAAGAAGTTAGAAGGATTCCAAGTTAAAAAAATTAGTATATTAAAAGCTAAGAAGATACCACTAAATATTTACGCAGTGTGCACCTGCATGTATCAATTCAAGCGATAAACAAGTATATACAATAAAATTAAGTATCCCTACTTGAAAATATGAAATATAAATATTATACAACTCCTCATTTTTCCATCAAATACTAAAATGGTACAAGCAATACATTCAATCATAATTTTGTGTGTATAAAGTATAGACACCTCTCACCACATTTCTATATGGTGAGCTTCAGTATTTGTAACTATTCACTCGTATAATAAGTCTCTTTGAAACTATACTATTCAGCTGCATTTAATTAATATGATATGTAGCGTATCATTTTAATCGTTGCTTATCATAATCGGCTTCATCACGTAATAGGTGCATTCAAACTCGCTGTATTATAAATTATCGTGCTATTTTACACATCTGCGTAACATTTATCTTTTTAGAGGAATATCAAAATATATTAAGAACATTTATTTACATTTTTTACAATTCAGATTGTTGATATTAAATGAGAAACTGAAAGCTACAAATTAAAACGTCTCTAAACGCAGTGGAAAATTTCTTTCATCACTGAATCCACCCATAGATTTGAAGATTGAAACTTCCTTTCTACAGAGACGCTCTCAAACTTGACTAGAATTGCAGAAGCAGATGCTTCAAGTTTTCAAACGATTGTAGGTTTATTGTTATGCGATTCTTTTGTTGCGAAATTATAATAGTGTAAATATCGACAATTCGTCAAAAATCGGAAATTTATTATTCAGATATTTTTTGGAACCAGCTGGATAACTCATGATTGTGGCAACAGCATGATTACAACGCGAAAGTCTCGTCGCTCGACTTCCGGCGTGGCTCGAATTCAGTCGACTACCGTTATCGATAGAATCGATAAAACATTTGACACGTGGTCCCGCGACCCTTTTCCGTCCGTGGAATTTATCTTTTTGGTCGATTTAACGAGGCAATAAATTAGCGCGATTTTTCGCGGAGTCAATTTATAGATTGAATTAAAGTTAAACATCGTGCCCGACTATAGTTGACCGATTTCACTGTTGTACTCGGTCATTTTACCCTCGGATATTTGCACGGGACGGGCGCGGCACGTCCGGTCATTTAGATTTCCAGGCAATCTGACGAGATCAAATCCGCTGACAGCCGCGCGAACTGACATGCCTGTATTGGACCGGTTCGAAGCTCTTGTTATTCGTCGTCTGGTTACGTTGTCGGACGAACTGTGATATTTTCAAATGTTTTGTTGTCGCTGTGAAAAACATTGACAAATGGGAATGACGCTGTTCGGGCCAGTTTCATTCTGAGCGACCTGAAGGTAAGGGCTTCGACCTATAACAGATATAGAGAATTGTACGACAGTAAAGCTAAGTTGTTATTCCCATTCTATATTTAACTTTGCGATGCCCTACATTCATCCGTAACTGTGTCGGTACTTATACAACGGGTCATGATTCTAAAAAAATTTTACTTTTTATTTATTTTGTATTATATCGATTGATTTTACCACATTATGGAAATTTAAAAAATGTTTAATACATACGCCAAAATATAATATAATAATCATTCAGAGCCAATGTCGTCGTTAATGAGCTCGCAGTCGATTCGACATAAAACACAGAGGAAGAAGAGGAATACTCTTGATCATTGAATGGCGACCAATCAAAGCTCCAGTAAATATTTTCGAGCGATTGAGCCAGTTTTAAACAGTACGCCATCCGTTATATCGCGCGGTCGATCTCCAAAATTGTTCCTCCATATTTCCAGAAACTCGTGGCTTCCACGGTAAAGCAGCTTCCTGTCATTCATCGTTTTGTTGAGAGACGATAGTGTATCTTCACAGACATATAAAATTCCTTTATTTATCATCCAATACTCTTAAGAGGAATCGTTGAGCTTCCCAGGCTCGCCCAACCTACATTGCGGCATCGTTTTCAATCCAATCGAATTAGGAGCCAAGTTAATGGTAATATAAGTTTGGATATGGAGGAACTGAATAAATCACTTCGCGTCACGTATTCCTATATCTAGAAGAAGAAAGTTCTATTTTCTGAACTCCTTATGCCATTTCGTTAACCGAACTTTTTTTTGCGCGATACAAACTTGAGAAGTTTGATGACTAGGCTGCAGGTTATCTTGTTCGTTTTATAGCATTCGCAAACTTCTACGTAAATTACCAGAATACGGCGACGTTAACAAACATCAATCAATCAGTAGCTAAACTGTGGATCTTCATGCTAAATAAAAGCTGAGTTGATCATAAGAAATAGAAGCCAAATGAAAATTGTATTGCTTCTTTTAATCATTTTTAAAAGTCGAAAATAATAGTGTAATAGACTAATACTCTTAGATTGTTCTAATGTCCTTTCAATTTTCTATTTCTTATAAATGCTCAAAAACCTGCTAATTTAGCTATTACGTCCTGGATGCGATGTGTGTGTTCGCTGTTAATTCGTGAGTGCTTCCATAGTTAAACTACAAGGTCTCCATTATAAGAACTGATAAAAAAAAAAAATTTTTTTAAAGTTATTAAAGCTTAAAACTCCGTAGTGATTTTTGGCCCCACTTTGTATCATTCTTCTCTATCTTTACTTCGATATTTACGAAATAATCTACGAAAATTGGATTCTGTGTGAAAACGATTTCTCGAAGGCCTTCATCGAGCTACATGTAAGGATATATTACGGGCAAAAAGTTTAATTTCTGACTTTGTCGCTGGTACCGTTTTTCCGTTGGGACCAATTACAACAATACCGATGAGTTATTGACAATATCGGCCAACTGAATTTTTTAATCGGTTTCGATAGGTCACGACAAGATTGCTGACAATATCCGCGAACGCGGACGGGGCTACTCCATTCTTTACTATCTCCGGGTGTCCTCTTCGAATTTACGGCGTGAGTCCGACGTCACGCGTAAATCTCGGCAGACGCGGGGTCGCGGGAAATTGGAAAAACGGATGCACGATTGGTGATCCATCCAGGATGCCGTGCATCGTTGCATATTTTAATGACGAATGGAAAGACTACATCGTTTGGTGGTCTCGCGACAAATCCAACTGTCTGTTTCGTATTACACATTTTCGATTTTCTTCTTCCACTTTTCTTTTTCCTTCTCGTTTCTTCGGTGTATCTTTTGTTCTTCGACAATTTTAATGTAGCCATTGTTTTGATTTAAAGCGATGGTGAATTAAAAATCGTAAATTAAGTTAGTTCCTGCTTTTCATGAAAAAATATTTTCCAAAATTTTGCTTGCAACTATTGTAGGCTCGGCGAGAGTTGGCACGAGAAACTCGTAGGTACCACGTGGTGCTCCCACTACGCGCTACACGTCTTCCGCGATTGGCCGAATCGCTCGACGAACACAGCAAACGAGCGTATTGAGTGTGACTGCAACAGAGCGATGTCGCGTGGCGACGCGACGCTGAGCTCAGAACATTGGCGTAACTCTATTGTGCGTGCACGGAAAACAGGTCCATGGTTTACGCCGTCTTACGCGGATCCCACTTATTTACGCCTATGTCGACCGTCCCCGCCGGGAGTAAAGCGTAAGAGTGGGATCCGCAGCCTTGCGTCAAGAGTGGGGACTCGCCGTTCCCCCTGCACCCCACTGACGAAATTCTGTGCCAACTCTCGCCGAGCCTACAATACGTATGTACTATATATTTAATGTACTCATGATGATCTTCTTAAAATCATTAGTAACAAAGATATTTAACTGTTTCCATTTCAATAGCACACCCTGTACAATGTAATAATAATAACGATAATGATGTTTTATAAGGGCAAGGCGCAGTCAAAATTGTTCAAAAGCTGATTTAAAAAGTAACTAGTGTCAGACTACAATAAAACAGTAATACAATAACTGTTCACGGACTTCATTGAAAAAGTCAGTCTGGATGAGAGATTTTCTGATGGAAGCATAACTTTATTCAACAGAATAAACACATTTTGGGATTATATGAAAGTATATAAAACAGCCGAATCAATTTTACTGAAGAATTTAAAAAACAAGATTTGCATAAATTGAAATTTTAATGTCGGGCATAGCTGAACGTCGCGTCGTTTGCAAAAGGATAATAATATTGCGTTTATTGGAATAAATTCCTTCTGCTTCGCCAGCATTCCATCAGTTATTGGTCGGACTCGCCTTTAGCTGTCGACGAAACGTTTTAAAAGGCGAGAGCCAGCGAATTTGCTCAATGGCACCGAGCGGCAATCAATTTTCGTGGCGTGTGTTGGCTGCTCAAACACGCTCGGATCAACGATGATTAATGTCGCGAAAGAATGTTGAGTTGTTCTTTGCGCTTTAAGTATGCGATTGTGGTAATTGCTCGTAAGACCATTACATGTAAATTCGAAATTTTTAGTGGTCAGTTCAAATCATTAGCTACATGCAATAAAAGAACAAAATTAAGCTGATGAAGAATATCACAAGAATTTCTGAAGATCATAAAATTAAATGTTAATTATCTTTAGAAATAATGAGTACTGTCAAAGACGCTCGGACAAGAGTCTGTTTACTTTTGCTCTAGACTCACCCGAAAAAGTTTCATTAAAATCGACGACCCCACCACTGTGATCTCTCCTTGTGAGCTAAATAACCAATCGTCGAACCAACGTAGAGAAACGGGAATGAAATTTTGAAAGATCGTGATCGCCGAAGTGGTTGAACGTGGATCTTCGTAAGTCGGTTCGAATTAGTGTGCGACCCCATTAAAGGGAAATAAACCCGGCCGGCTCGGCCAGCTGTCTTCTGATCCGGGACTGCGGCGTTAACAATGCGCCGTCGAAGACGATAAATTCGTTAACACGGTCATTTACATCGAGAGAGCACCGGTAATACTGTGAATCGGCGATCGAGCACATATCCTAGCCACTGTTCCGCGCGGGCTTATTGTCAGCGCACTGTACGCTCGAGTTAATCGATAACTGCGCGAACCGTGTTCAGAGAGCATCTCTAATATTCCCATTGTCTTTTGAACAGACGTCCCCGTTGGTCTTCGGCGCACGGGGGCTTTCTATAGGATAGAAAAGACAAGGTCGGAAGTAGGAAGTTGGCATCCAAAGTTAGTCTCCGCCTAATTTCGCCGTAGTCGTTGTACTATATACCGGTGTGTACATGTACAAGTAAACGGCACAGAGTTGCGCGGGCTGTATCCCCATACGTGTCTGTCACCGTAGATATGTGTCAGTGGGAATTTATCTGTGTACACGCTATAATATAATACAACTCGATACCGTCTTGGTTCTCTAAGTTTCTAGCCGCATAGCGTGCTCATGATTAATCCCAGTTATATGGGAGGAGTCGTGAAATCATCACGAAGCTTCGTCCAAGTTCCGCTCGTATTGGTGGAAGAAGCGATACAGAGACCGACAACGGTGGCAACCGTCACGTTGGTAAACTTCGGAGTTGCGACGAATCCGGTTGACGACATTAGTTGCCCGATGTCGCGATTAAGCGTTGCAATAAGCACCTATTTGCGTTTCGAGCCCCGCGACGACGTCCTGGATGAGAAATTGAATCACGGCGAGAGGGTCGGGACGATGCGACGCGACGAGGCGGCGCAGGAACGTTTTATATGACAAGTATTAGGTCATTTCACGAGTCTTCGCGTATTTCGTCGCGCGAAATATTAAACATCGCTGCGCTCCCCCGCCCTGCAATCTGTTTGCCAGCAGATTATGCTCATCGTTCCGCTGGCTGTCGAAGCGGACTTCAATAAATGTGCTCGCTAGTAGCGAGCAGTAAATGTATACCACCTTGATGCGAACTCTCTTCAATATCACATCGCACGATGTACGTTGGAACAAGAAAAAACATTTTATCAGATTATTGCACAGGAAATGTTCAAGTTTGGTCAGTCACTTTAATCCCTTGCCCTACGATTTAGTTTACGGATTCAGTGATTGCAACTTTCTTTGTAGTTCGTAATTTCCAGAAAGAGGAGAAAATTTATATCTATTGTATGCTTACATGTTCTCCGATACCTATACATTAATGAAACCAAAATAGAATTTCATCTTGGTTTAAAGGAAATTAATGACATACATATTTATTAGACTCTGTTCAGAATCGTCACTACGAGTCTGACACGATGGCAGGGCGTTAAACAAACATAAATTTAACAAACACATTCTTTCAACGAATTATAAATTTCTTGATTGTATCAGGATACAAATTGAATTTTTCGATTATTCACGTTCTTCATTCACAAGCTCGACATCTTCATTTTTGAGTTTTTCTACCATCGCTACATATTCATTTGAAAATGTTCATTTGCTGTTATTACACAGACATTAACACACCCCTATAGAAATCGGAAACGGAAAACGTCATTCGCGAAGGGAGTAATTTCGAACTGCTTCTGTGGACAACGTTTATCATCGTGACGGGGGTAAAGGAGGAGGTCGTGGATGGATCGATCACGTAACAAGAGGGGAGATATTCAATTAATCGGCGATCGTTGGGGAAGCTTAATCGAGCAACGTCGGTAAAGGAAACAGATCCGAAGTTTGGAACTCGCGTTCAGAAGGTTGTCGCGCGAGGCCCGTCTCGCGTCGCGCAGGCGAACTTGTCGCGCGTAATCTCAAGATTGCGAAGCGGTACGAAGAAGGAGGGAGCGAACGATGAACAAAAAAGACGACGAAGAAACGTGGCGGAATAGACGACTGGTGGGGTCGAAGGGTGGTCGGGAAGGAGGGGAAGAAGATGGAACGGCAGCAAGAGTCTATCCGTAGGTACGTGCGACTAAATGAAAGGAATGTAAATCATAAAAAGTTACGAGCTTTTAAATCTCCTACAAGGTGGTGCACGTTCGCTTTAATTACCTTACATCTCTCATTCCTCCCTCGCCCGCCGCCGACTCCTTGGTCGTCTGGGGGTGGCGGCGTGGCGCGGCGGTTCTAGTTCTTCCCAGTGCTTGCACGGTCCCTTCGAGGGAGCGGGGTTAGAACGAGTCGACTGCATTTCTTCCTTTTAGTGCGCTCTCTGTCCTTCAGCTGTCCCTCCCCTCCCACCCTTCTCCTTCGTCTTCCACCTCTCATTTGCATTCCGCGAAAACGAGTATCTCCTGCCCCCCCACCCCGCCCCGGTTCTCCAGCTATCTCGTTCCAACGGACTGGCACCTAGAGGCTCTCTTGCTCGTAGAAATTTCCTACCGCGAATAGATCACCTTCAGGGCCGCCTCGCTCTCGGGGATAATTAGCTACGTGGCTGTGGAGCACTCACGTCCTGATATGCGGTGTATACCATAGAGGAAAAGGAAGAGAAGGGTGCAGTTTCAGCGGAGGGCCGGACCGGCCGGGTCGGGCCGCCTGGCGCGCCAGGCCAGGGCAAAAGGGAAACGGAAGAAAGGAGCTGGAAAAACCATATGTACACGTTTGCCCCGTGTTCGTTATTAACGCCGCCGTCAAGGGATTTGCTCGCAAATGCTGTGCAGCCAAGATATGCAATCTTACCATGAAGAAGGGCCGTAACCGGCGCAGGGGGATTGCTTTCTAAGTGATCGCGAGATAAGTGAAACATTCCCTTCCGTCACGATGTCTCCCACGCGATGCTGATATCTGCGAAATGGAGGCGAACACGCTTTGCTCCTTTTTCGTTATTTGCTGGTTCGCCGCAGAGAATCTGGCGCCCGACTTGATTGGCGAATCAGGCGGGGTTGTTCTCGAAAATGGGACAGAGTGCCGCTCCTCAAGTGGAGACAGAGACGAATACCATTTTGTTCGAAGAACAGGCAGATAACAGAAACAGGTTATCGGAATTTTAGACAACCGTTAAAGAGATTCCATGTTTATTTATATGGCTGATTACCTTCTCATTGGGATTCGAGTAAATGGATCTACGAAAGATTCGTTGCGTATGAATGATTTTTTGTTTGGAATTCAATGATTGAAAATATCGTGTTCGTATCGTAGTCAATTTTGCATATCAGGTATGACTTAAATTTTTCTATATTAATATCTGGATGTATGTGAAAGATACAGGACTCAAATATAACTTAAAAGTTAAAGACAAACATGTGCAAAAAAGGTAATAGAAAAGCAAAGAATGAAAGCAGCGTTTTCGTACATAAAATTGTTTTTCCAACAAATGCAAAAGGAAGTTTACTGTGAGTTCGAATTGGCATCAAAGGGTTAAATCACAAAGAAGAACATGTGTGCGCGCGTCCCGGATTAAATTTCTTTGGCGCCGATGCTTCGAACCGAACCGCGCAAGCTTTTCTTTCGTACCTAACGTATGTATGTACCCGGCTAGGTGGCTAGAAAAGGAATATACAATGCGCACATTGTTCGAAGTTCCACGAGGGTGGCCTAATCAGTAGGAAACGGTATTTGCACGCCTCCCATGTAGTGGGGTTAATTAACGATGTTTGACGAGGTCGTCGGAGGACTCACGTCCAGTAAACGCTCCTTCTGCTTTTGGTCGCCGGGCCGCACCGCGCCGTGTCGCAGAAACCCGTAGAGACTGAAAAGCTGCCCTTGTTTATGTTACGAGAGATGTTCGGAAGACTAGTATTGCCGGCGTCTCCGATAGAGTATCTTCGAAATTTCATTATGCTAGGTCGTTTACTTGGTACTCATCTAGAACGTGGCTATTCTACATTTTTGTAGCCCGGAATAACGAAATTAAACGCCCTTCAATTCCTTTATACGTGCCTATGAAGAATTCTCGTTATCACAAATTGAACTCCGGAATTTCAAGACTGTCCATGGCGGAACTCACATTGACGTAGGTCAATGTTGAACGTTAAGACTCTTAACACAAAGAGAGGTCCTTTGTCGTAGCATTCTTCTTTTTCTTTAGAAAAGACACTTGACGTGAAACTTCTAGGGTTCTGTGTTCACGCTTATAATTAGAGTGAAGGTAATGTCTTGAGTGACGTGGTTTTTCTGACGAAAGTTAACGACAGTCAAAATGTAACGATTGAACCACATGGAAACAATAATATTTCGTAACGGTCAGCATGAATGTAAAAGCTTGCATCAATTTTTAAAATAATAGTTTTGCAGTATCCCCATTCGGAGATTCGGCAATTCTTTCCTCAGACCCTTCGAGCTTTATGCACTGTTAAGCCTATTTTTGAAAGTGGTTCGAACTGGTTGATGAATAAAAGATGACATCATTCAATTCATCAAAGCGACCACATTCTCTGTGAGAGCTAACATGGCCCTATTCAACCACTCCTAACCTTAGAATGGCTAACGAGATAGAGAAAGCTTTCCGGGCTCGACAGTTACGAAATATTAAAATTACATGCACACATTCATTATTTACTTTTCTCTAGTCGCGTAATATCACGTTAATAGCTCCATCGTTTATTCTTAGTTACCATGAACATTTTTTCACGTTATTACAAGCTCTATTAAGGGCAGTAGGCATTTTATTAGGTACACAGAAAACAAGCCAGCTTCGTCTAGGTTGAAGGTACGAGTGCAAACAATTTTATACATTTATAGAATCGTACAATTTTTTCTATTTGATATTTCAAGATTTTTTTACTACAATGTGCATCTAGTATGGCATTAGATGTTCAAAAATTTGAAATTGATAGCTGCAGTGGATGCTGAGAAAACCGAACGTGAAATTGGCGTATTTTCAATGTACCAAACAATGATCACTTCCTTTAAAACTTGAATAAAAACGGGATTACAGATGGTTAACAAAAAATAGACCGTTCCACAAATTGTAACTTTTTAAATGTTACATCGAGTAAACCTTTCTAATAATATTGTTTACGCAAGATCTAGTTGAAACCAATATTAATTCTGAGGGTCCTATTTTTGACTAAGACATTTCTTTTTAATATCAGTCAAATGTGAATCGATACTAATTTGAATCAGCTGTTCCCGAACGAACAAGCAACGTTCGTGTATGTATCTCTTTGTCAATTATGCAATCGCAGGGGCAAGAATAGAACGTAAACTGATATAATCCTGGAAACCGAACTTTTGCCGAGCTTCATATAAATAGTTGGTTAAACCCTGTATTGGTACAAACTTGTTCTCGGTGAAGTTTACTGTCTGTGAAGTCTGCTGTTGAAGAACTCTTGTCGGTGAAAATAATACCGATCAATTCTGTGGTCATGCTGTACACCTATTTCTTTTGTATATTTTTTGATCTACTGTAATTTCAGTTATTACTATAAATTGAATAATATTCACTAAATTAACACGATTTATGTCCCTTTTTTTACTTTAACCATTGTTTAAACATATTTCTGTGCTAACTATATAATTAGACTGCGGATTTTATCCGTTTATGAGAAAAACGAGTAGATTATTATTTCGTTTATACTAATGGCGATGCCCTTACATTTCTAAACAGCTTATAATCTCTCAGCTTTACACAATTATAATTTTTCAACCAGTGAATTTTTGAACCATCTAACATTAAAATTTGGATTTTCGGCATCTCCTCGTTAAAATCTACAGGATTACATAAAAAAAATTAAGGTATAGCCACCTACCCATTAAAGCTCTTCTTTTTTCTAATAGAAGTTCGACAGTGGGTGCAACTTATTTATCGACAGATCCTCGAGCATATGAGAACCAATGTTTAGAGATTCGTATTCAGATTACGAAGACGTACCACAGAAACGATTTTCAAAGTGACAAATTCAAATACGTATTGAACACTGTTATTTATACCTTGTATGAAGGTAGAGTACATATTTTATTTTCGGAAAAGGTCATCGGAAATAAATGGTAATGCACGTGAACGGATTGTACAGCCCGAGAATGTAACCTCTTTGGATTAATTCAAGAATTTTCGCTCGCGAGCGCGCGCGCGCGCGCATGCACGCACAGCTCTGTTTACGTGTATTATGTAAGGGTGAAATCGCGATGAAAAATTCGGAACGATATTTCCCCACGTCCCGCGCAGTGCATGCGAGCTTGCATTCGCGTGTGCGCGACGCTCAAGCGGAGGAGAGCACGATCGGTGCGTGTAATACATGTAATATATAAAGCGTTGTAATACGTTACGGAAAGGGTGGAGCGAACGTCGAGTTGGATGGGACATACGTCACAAAGTGACAGGCGGAACAAATGGAATCTGAACCAGCAATCCTCCGGTGTAAACTGCTTATGTATTGAAATCTGCGAGACATCACAGACCGATGATCTAATAACACTGTAAGTATTGAACGATTTTGCTACGCTCGCTGGAATATTTCTATCGATGAACATTGATGAATTAATCTCGGAAACGAATTCTTTATTGTCAATAAATTGACCTCTATATGAAATATCGTTCCTCCCTATCTGACGGTCGTCCTTCTCGAACAACCTTCCTACCAATTTGATAAAAAGTTTTATTGCCGCTTTGATAAGCTCTGCGACAAAGGGCAGTTCTCTTTGTGAAAAAATGAATCAAATATATATTAATTTATTCGTCCAGCAAATATAATAATTTCACAAAATCGAAGTACATTAGAATTTCGATTGTCCGAACACATCCACATATGTATAGTCGCTCTTCAAAGTGTTCGAACGTCCTTTGAAACAGTACAACTTTTTTACGTGCAAAAAAGATTTTAGAAATATAAAAAGTTTGCGCGTCAGTCGTAAGATACAGAAGTTAAACGGAAAATTATATCTTGCACTAATACATTTAATATTGTAAAGATAATTGTTGAGTGTAAAAACAAAAATTAACCAAAAAAGGTGTTTCGACGAACTTGTCGTTAAGAGGAAGTGTTGAATGTAATAACGACAATTTTGTCTATAATGAAGGATCGAACTATTATCATATGTACAAGTTGTCTATGCTAACACCTGCCGTGTACTTGTGCGTAATTGCGTATGTGCTGACTCAATCAGACAGTCTTGTTTTAAGTATCTGTACGACAAGACGAACTGGAAAGTTAATACTCTGCGTGTTATACTAAATCATAGAGTTAAAACAGTGTTCATTCTTTAACGCTCGTATCCATAAGGAGACTCAAATTACAACAATATTAAATAAATTAATATATTTATACCATTAAAATCTTTCATCAATCCTTTCACTATTTTAAATCGCAACAATTCATGTTTGTCATAAACGCAGAAAATCCGTAGTCTAGCTACGAATGACGGTACTTTAATATTCAAGATTCATTCCGACTAGACACCAATTGTCCTGGGGCGCCGACAAAAAATTCAATTGAACGTTCGATCGGCTACAAAAGGGAACCTTATAAATATAATACAATCGTACGAATTCGTCCGGTATAAATTCATCGTTTCCGTGGAGTTTTTGTCGGGTAAATTGAAACAAAAAGGTGACGTAAAGAGAAACGAAAGGTTCGATCGCGTTTTTATTGCGTTGCGTCTCGGATCCAGTCGAGTTAAGTCGAGCTATGGGTGATACGTTTGTAACGGAGACAACAGGGGTGTGGATAGCACACACGGAACAAAACGAAATCAAAGTCGTGTCGCGATCGTCAGTGACCTCGTTCCTCGATCTCTTTCGGATCTTCCCGAAGCCTCTTATCCGAGGCTTCCGAAACAAGACGTATCGTCGACCATGATAGTATACCAGTCAACCTTGGCACTGTTCTCAGATATTATATCGACGCGCATAACAGGATGAATCATGAATTCGTCTTTCATCTTCTCACTGCCGCGAACAGTTAAATTTCGTAAATACGACCAGCTAACCGAGTTGATAAATTGAAAAGAGCTCTGAATCCGAGGGAAAATCGATACCGACCGAACGTAGACGTCTGGGAAAGTGTTACAATATGAATGTTCGGCCTAGAAAAGATTTTCAACAGCGCAGGACATCATCGTTCCCACTTCCATCTGTGCTGATGAACGATTTTTGCAAAGTAAATTGGACAGACTCAACCGTGCACCGAATAAATTTTTAATGAGAACAAAATAGATGCAATGGGCTGTTGCGATTATATCCTATGAAATTAAGTTTTATCTAGTCCTTACACGTATTGTGGAGTGGGCAGGAGGTGGAACACACCTGCGGAATGGGCAGTGTTCGGAACTGCTGAGGTAAAACTTCGTTATATACAGTCGATAAAAACTAAAGTACAGTTGTGTTAGTGTATAACTTGGGGTTTTGAACTGCCCTATGTTGTTACATTTACTTGCTAATAGTTTACAGATTGTGGTTTAAAGTGGAATCAACTATGCACATCCAAACGTACGCGTCTGTTGAATGCATCAAAAACATTTATATTGAAGCTAGAAATTTCAATTGAACGTCTGATATTTTGAACGTTTGGATGTTGTGTTATCCGACAACATTGGCTATGTTATCAAGAGTTCCTCGATAAGTTGGGATTGCGACGAGGGAAAAATTCTCGGAGCAAAGACACGGTTCCCGATCGACTTTTCTGAGGAAACAATAATCCTAGAAGGAGAATTGATCAAGAAAGCTAGTGGAATTGATCCTGCTCCAGAAGGGTCACAGCTACACTTCGGTCGTGGATTTAACGTATTGTAACGAATAAGGCTTCCTTTTATTTAGAACATATACACCGTGGCACGAAGTGATTCCAAATAAAAAATGATAAACATTTGGTATAACATTGCTTTATCCAAAGTTTCGTATTTCAGAAAATCGAGTTATAAAATGTTAGGGACAAAATATCACTAATGTCGTACCACTCGACTATCTGAAATGTTTCACGTGTATCGAGACATTACCATAGTCCTATATCCACATAAGGATTCGATAGTCAAAACACTGTCTGTAAAAGTGTTTATACATCAAAGCCCGGCCGCGTCCACTCAGAAGAAAATGTCCGCTAAACTCAGCACCCTATTCTCGTTCGAATTAGACAATTTCCGCTTATCATTTCCGTAGGAGTGTTCCGTATCTTCGGCTGGGGAATGGTCCTCCGTTTTCAGTGGCGGAATCGAGCGTATCGGACGAAGGATTACGACAAAACAAACACAGGCTTCTCATATCGCTCGGTCCCTTGGCACCGTCGCGTCGTCGTTAGATAGGGGGATGAAACAATTGTCGTGAATTAGCGGCGGGCAAATCGGCGTGCAGGAGGACAATGGATCGCGGGATGAGCACGCGAAAAGGGGATACACGGAGCAGAAAAATATGTAACTTGTTGACACGGCTGATCCCGCTGGGGCCCGATGTGATTATGCAGTCAAATGAGATTGTGGCATATGCATGAGCCTGGCCCTGGATCTCCCATCGTGACGCAGCCTCTCTCTCGATTTCACCCCGTTTCTCCTCCCCCGATGTCAGTTCCATTCTCTCAGACCAGCCTCTATCGCCTCTTCCTTCTTTCTTCCTCTGTCTCTCTCTCTCTCTCTCTCTCTCTCTCTCTCTCACACACACATACATACACACAGAGAGACAGTCTTGTTCTATGTGTCTTTAGCCAGAGCCTAACCCTCGCGCCAACCTCTATCCTTTTCCGGTTGTTTGTGCATTCGGGGGTGTCCTCTCAGTCGCGAACTCTTAACGATGCACCCAGGTGTCGTTAGAACAGTGACGATCTATGCCCCGATCCTCTTGACTTCCAAAGGATCCTCACGGTTAAGTTCGGGCTGTTAAGTTCCAAGTAGTTCGAAACGAGGACTGGTTACGGGATTGCAAGAGTTCATTATTGCGTGAAGTTGCCGTGCTCGCGCACGCGCGTGGTTGAACAAAGTCGCAGCCGGGGAATCGTATTATCCCCGTGTTTACATGAGAGGCACGCGAGGAGTTTGAGTTCGTTCGGCTGCCATCGGTTTTCGACCGTCTTCGATAACGGCAACGCATAGACGTGGTTTGCTGGCGGGTCTCTCAGTTTTCGAATTTGTCCACCATGGCACAATAGTTGCGGAGAATTCGTAGAGTCCTGCGGTCGTTCAGATGCGGTTCCACGGAATCCGAAGATGATTTTCAGTGGCTCACGAAAGTATTCGAAAGCTCGCCGTTCGAACATAAAACAATTGTTATACAGGGTGTTAACTGTAACGTGCGCACAATTTTTCATCCACTTCCAATCATCTGACAAAGAAAAGGTTACAACAAAAGTTGCAGGGAATAGAGTGCGCAGTAGATAGAACAGTAAAAAAATTTCAAAAACAGTTTGTTTTCATGGCGAAATCGAGGCCTCCTTGGGTATAATAAATAGGTATATTTTTTTTCTTTTCCCCATATTTAGAGGACATCAAGATGAATTCAAAACACATATTACATGATATTTTTACTAACGTATTATTCGGTTTGTCAAATTGTTAATATACATTAGTAAATAGTTAAACACGTTCCCAGACTCGAGATCTTGATAATTAACAGTTCGACGTTAGAACCCCGAAGCTCTCTAAAATTATCAACGTCTACATATGCTTGTGTTGAGGAATCTATTAGATCGGGATCAATGGCTGTAACGCTTTGATACGCCCGCTCTCTATCAATTAATCAACTAAGAAACCGGTTCACCGTCCCGATACGATTTACAACGCGCGGAAATTCGGATCGTCGTTCCGCGAGTTCTGGTAACGCCCCCACCCCCGAGCTGTTCAATTACCGACGAGGTTTCGTCGAGTCGACGACGCGACGGCTGCTTTAACGAATAGGATTTCCATCGTGTTACCGTCACGATATCGGCGAATCCGATTGGCTCGTGTTTTCCCCGAGACATCGTTCACCGAAACAAAGGTAAACCATGATTTATAAGGTGTAGCGGGGACGCGAACTCCGACAATGGTTTACGGGGACGGGCGGACCTGAGAGGAGAACGAAGGAAATGCTTACGGGAGGAAAATCACATTCGTATACACGGGGAAGCTGATGGCAGGAGGGTTAGGTTATGGAAAAGAGGCAGAAACTTGTCGCCTCGCGGTTTCATTACGGTGATGTATCATTGCGTCAGACTTACGTCTCTGCCTACATGTACGTGCGTATGGCCACACGTGTTACTTCCCGCCCGCTCGTATTACGTTATTTTGCGTTTGTACAACCGCGACGCCGACTAGCGACGGTTCAGGAAATGTTCACACCGCGACGCGTCGCAACGACCGAATCGATGAACACGTTCTAAGTTCTAACGTTCGATCCGGAAACGGAATGCAGTTGCAAATAGGTCAAGTGTTAATTAGGTTCACCGAATAAATTTCCTGTGGCGCTATCCTCTACGATCGCCACTCGACAGTTTCAAAATGAAGGTCGGAGTCTGGTTGGAATGCTAATGTAAAGTGATTTTTGGAACTTTCTTATAACCCTGTAATGGTGGCCCTTTTTCGCAAATACACAGTTGACATTATGTTCTTAAATTGTTGATAAATGTTAGTAACTCGAAAAAGTACAAAACGTTCAACAACATCGCTAATATATAGTCAGTGTAAAAAGTATTCGTACGCCCCTTTTGAACGGAATAACTTTTTTACGATTGTATCAAACGACCTGACTTTTTATGAGCAATTAGAAGCATTGGGTTGTTAAATGACTTGCAAATAAGATTTAAGTTACATGCGAAAATGAGGAAAGCACTGGTTAAATTAAACGTATCAGTTTCGCAGTATAAATTAATCGTTTCAAGACATTTTATGGCATTTGTGAAAACGCGAAGGAAAATTACGTAGTCATATATGTCAATTATATTGTATGGATCACTTTCTAGCACATGCCATTACGACAGAATAAAAAACGGTGGGTAAAACAGCCGTTAGAAGTTCGGATCGACAAATTGGTTGTCTAAATACGCAGTTATTGTAACAGTAGCGTTAAGAGGGGCGTAATTTGCTTGGAACAAGAGCGTGTGTGCGTGAGTACTTTTACGCGAATGTAGATCGATCTCGACGGGCTGGAACGAACGCGAGTGGTTCGATTTACGTTGACTCGCGCGGGAATGAGAACATCGTGTCACCATCGAATTTATGTAGAATTATCGATTTCGTCTTTTTGCGAGCGTTTGCGTCATGCTGCTATTCTGGTGAAACATTTCAGAAAAGGTCACGAGGTCCTCGACAGCTTAGAATCAGACTTATTAAATAAGTTTCATGGTCTTGCTTGATTTAATAAAGTCGTCACAAAATCCGCAATCCTTCGTTGATTATGTTTCGTTTTAATGCACAAAGTCTGGAATAAAAGTCATTTATTAAGCAGGCTCCTTCGTTTTCATTTCATCACTCTTCGATAATGTCTGAGAGATATGGTATATCAATGTAAGATAATATAAAAATACTATTTTACAAAAGAAAATGTTTAAACGTGCGTATTAACGCATATTGATTACAAAAGAATAGAACTTAATTAATCCTAAAATAAAGATGTAACATAACGTTCTTTTTATCTTCATCACGAGTTTGATTCGCCATTCACTATACTGCAAGACACTGAATATCAAAAAAGCTGAAATAGTTTTGGAAAACGTCTATGTAATTTACTCATTTATTCGTCTGGAATTATTAACTGTCGTGTATATTTTTACTTCTTATGAAAGTATAAATCAAATGTTAATAAACAACATTAAACTTCAGAGCCAGGGCATGTAAGAAGACCGGTACAACTTCTGTAGACAATATCCGTTTCATATTCTGTTCCAGTAATTAGTTAGAAACTTCTGAAAGACAATCTTCTTGTTATATGGAAAATATTCCAATTAATTGCATATTAGGGACTTCCTCAAATAGAAAACCGTATGACTTAATAAAAAATAAGAACATGACGTTAAAGAACCTTTTTGCTTGCTACAATATTTAACTTTGCGAATTAAATGATAAATTTAAACAAAGCATCGTGTCACGTACCAGTAGCGTTACGAGGGTGAATATAGAAGTGTCTTTGGATAGATACGCCAGGTACAACAAAGATAGGTGTAGAATACGTGCTCAAAGAGCTTATGTCTATCTCACGATTACTGTAGAATTTTGATTGCACGTTAAAAATTCTCCGGTGACTCGGAAATAGCAAGCGTGCTTGTATCGTGTGTTCCCACGAGGCGATGGTAATCAGAGCGAATGAAACGCGTTCGAAGACGGTGCGGCGAATTTAAACGATTCGATTTTACGGCGATGTCCGTGAGATTCTTAATTGGAGAACAGCATCGGCGTCGTTCCGTGTCGTCCCTAAATCCCCGACCGGCACGGAAATCGAAACTTTGCCCGGTGAGTCTTTGTCCGCAGTAACGCCGGCAATTTTGGAAATTCCTCTCGAGCTGGTGGGAGTATACCGAACGAGCAAGAACTTGCCGGGATTCTAACCGAAGCGACACGACGCGGCCCGCATTATCTAGCCAAGCGGGACCAAAGTCTTCGAGAGCCAAGACGATTCTTGTGCCGATGGTTTCGGGATTTCTGGGCCGCGCCTTTAGTATCCATTGGCCGACACCGGTTCTCAATGTACGGCTCGTTCGATCAATGGTTCATCGAAAACCCTTCATCCGGATCGGTATCGATCGAATTTCTTGTCCTGGGCCGGGCCCCGTTGTTCCCGGTCATGAATCACCGTGTTGCA
Organism: Lasioglossum morio; assembly: GCA_916610235.2. Taxonomy (NCBI): domain Eukaryota; kingdom Metazoa; phylum Arthropoda; class Insecta; order Hymenoptera; family Halictidae; genus Lasioglossum; species Lasioglossum morio. The sequence goes on from OU744327.1 coordinate 15,518,842, forward strand.
GCTCGAGTTCGGTAACTCCTGCTCGTTTACGATCATTGCCGTCGGCGATCGACGAAGAAACGCGCACTGAGGAATTTCTACTGTCGTGTTTGATTCCCTCTTTTACGGGATCCAGGCTACGCTAAACCTAAACGTGCTAGAGATAAACGACAGAACTGATGAAGTTCCAGGTAATATTCCTTTTATTGCTTTAACGTCAATACTACAGTTCCCAGGTATACAGATTCTCTGAAGTTTTAACATTACCGACGAACGTGATGACTAGGGTGGCTCTAATTTCTGTGGTTTCAAAGAAAAACGTCGCATGTCACAATTTCAAAAAATTTCAGTTTATGCATTAATTGAGTTTTATAGTATAGGAATTACATTCATACTAGAAAAAAGTTATGAAAACAATTTCGAAAGGCTCAAAAGAATAATGCAATTTAACCGGTGTCCTATGGCAAAGCATTAGTGATCAAAACTTTAAACGGCAATATCTCGAAAGTGAAAGTATGTAACATGGGGCGTTCTTCCTGACAACCACAGATTTACTCTTGTTGAAAAATGTTTTCAAAATTTCTCTTATACCAACACGCAGGATTGTACCAAATAATAGAAAAAGATCAATAGAGTAACCTGAGCTAATCACGCTTCGTGACTCACCGTATATATATATATTTGCTCATTGCATTTGTCTAGCTTTGTCCCAGCTGTAAATTGTTGTAAAACCCCTGGGAAAAAAGTCTGACAGATCTGAATTATCTGTTTGCAATGTAAACGTACGAGGGAAATTCATTGTCAGGATGCGAATCTTTATGCGTATATAAATTTTGTTGCAGTAATTGGGAGAAATGGTTCATTGAAACTTTAGTTATATTTAAATTGCAAATTTTGAAGTAGCTATAAAACTGTTATATTCCGAATAACATTTTATTTTTTTTCGCTTCCATCCGGAAAGCAACGAGATAACGCTATAATATTTTGGGAACTCCTGAATCGGTCGCAGTGACAGGCTTCAAACATTTTACCAATATTAGATAATTTCACAGGTTCAATTTTGCTCCTTGCTGAAAACATTTACAAAATTGTGTTGTTAAGGAGTTATTAACGAAGAACGTGGGCCAATTATAGCGCGGCTACAGCGGACAGATTCTTGCACGACGAACGAGACAGATGGAAGTAGAAAGAGAGATATGTAACTGTCCTCGCATCTACTGACTACCTAATTAGCAAATCACGGTTGAGAGCGCACAAAATACGCTGTTTAATTCGTTAGATGGCAGTAATGCAATGTAACCAATTTTGGAATAGGTCTGCTTTGATCTTAACGTCTTTTAAAGTGTTTGACACATCGCGTAGAAGGTTCTACTTTCATGTTGAATAAATTTCTGTATTACCTGAATTCTTACGAAAACGACTTATTTAACACTAAAACTACCGGATGAGTCATACCGATTTTTTCTTTCTTTATTTTAAGAAAATAAATGATTAATTTATTTTATCTAAGTATAGAACTTCATTATTCCTGCACATAAAGTCATTATTGCACTATAAATTTTATGCTCTTATAACAAAACCGATTACATATGTGCTACTTAAACCAGCATTAGGATCAAAAGAGTTCGCGATAGTCCTTATACTATTTTTATCATATTAAACTCATTATCATTTTGCAATCGATGCACAAACAAATATTTCATCTTAAATATAGATCCGTAATCTATGTAGTTATTAAAGATGAACGATTGAAGAATACATTTGCATACAGGGCCAATAAAGACCATAGTTTCCTCCGAACATTTTTATCCTGCGTGATCCCATGGAAATGCATCGGGACGCGAAACAATTTTCTATACATAGAGATCAAAACTCTAACACACTCGCATCTACAAAACGATACATCCATCAATCGCATAGATCGATTCGAAAAACGCAGCGCAGTTCATCAAAGACCTTTCACCGTGGCCGATGCGTCGGTTGATATCGCACGAAGAGTCACGATCGTTTAACGTGATGAAATGCAAAAAGCAGCGGCAATGAAGTTTAATCAATACCCGATTGGGCTTGATTGCACCGATCGATCGGTTACAATGTACATACGTGCATACGAATACGCACGTATGCCGCGGCTCGCTTGTAGTTCCTGCCGTGCATTTACAAATTGCTCGGCGCGGTCGACAATTAGAGCCGCGGCTCATTTGTTTCCGTTTTACGATTTGCTCGGGCGCGTTGCTTCGCGCCGTATTCCACCCTCTCCCAGCGGATACTCCGTCGAAGAATACATTATGCCGCAGGCGCCTGAGGTAATTGGAAACCAAGAAACGTCTGATTAGCGGCAACGGGGAACGCGATTTTCGTCGGAGCGAAGGTACGACGTATGGGCCCGGGGAACCCTTGAACCCGAGTCCAAGCACCCACCATCGCGAACACGTGCATGCAGCAGGGTCAGAGGATTGGTCCGGGTTACGACTCTACTCGGGGAGAATACCAATAGCGGTTTAACCAGCGGTAGCTATCCTGGTTAGTAAATTTACGGTCAGCATCCAAGTGTTATTATGTCGACTGGTTCGATTGTACAACCCCGGGAATATAGACTGCGACGAAATTTACGATGGCTCGCAAATATGTCCGCATTGTTTTATCCTCCCCTCCACTGATCATCGGCGACGCCGCGTTGTTATGTTTTTTTTTTCGTTTTTATTATATTTTTTTTTTTTCGAATTCCGGTGAACCGAGCGTATTCAACACTTTCCCGAATCCGGACACACGGCGGTGAACAAGCTTGGATAGAATCTACCAGATAGATGATGCGCGAAGGGAACGCTCGGCTGTATAGTCACGCGCTCCCTCGCGCGACCACGCTGTCGCCGAATTGCGAAAAACAAAAATTCCATCGGGAATGGACAATTTGTTTTCCAATTTATCGTTCTTCCCGTCTCTTGATTCCTCACTTTGTCCCGCATTCGCCAGACTGTTTCTCCGGTGGACGTGCTTGGATGGAAGAGATCGTTCAATTTTACTCTACTCGCATCCGTACCTTCCGGCATAAATATTACGGGTATGTAAAAATTTCAATTTTCTTTTATCTATACATGACACACAAGGAATGTGGCCAGTCGAATATAAAGTTGATTATTTCGGCACATCGATAGCAGAACAAACAACGCGAAGAGACGGAAGATTGTAACCATTATAAGTACAAATCATTACTAGACTCTGGTTTCTATGAATTTATAACGAACATTGCGTAGTAGACTGGTCCTTCTACAATCTCAAAACGATTAAATCTTGAACGATTTCCACTTAATTTTGTCCTCGACTGTACATATGCATAGTATATTACGTTGCCCTGTTACATGGGAGGGTGGTTTTCCGTGGTTTCATCCCTTAAATTTAAGTCTTCGCTGATAACAAAATACGTGTGCCATAATTTCAGGTAAACCGCATATCTTCGAGGTTTCATCAAGATCGGAGTTTCTTGTTAGAGTTTAAAGAAGTTACATGATTTCTTGGCAGACAAAAAACATTTTCCAGTATATCTTTCGATTTCTTCAAAATCGATATTGCTGTTGTTATAGAGGGTGACACCTACTGTTACTTGTAATAAAATATATTTCTAACATGTAATGTTACTAATAATATATTTATATTAGTAATAAATTTGTTTATACAATAAGTAATTTATGAATGAATATAGGTGATACAATTAAGCGACCCGGCCTGTGAAATGTCCGCGGTATTCGGGACTGATGTTAATCATCGCGGTGTCATTCATCTATCATTATAATCCGCGACGGGTCGGTATTTCTTTCGCGTTCGCGATTTGTTGAAATTCATGGAAGTCAACCTCGGTGGGAAAAATACGAGCTGGATCATCTCCAGGGAGCTGGAGTCATTTCGTACACAGAACCTTTAAGCCCGGGAGCAAGGATATACGAGAGCGATATATCGACGCGCCAGTTTACATCGCGATCCACAAACGATGCGCATTACTTATACAACGACGTGTTCCGTCTTTTTGATTTGCTTCGTGTTCGCTTTTGCTCCGTTAAAGCTGCGCCGCGTCAACTTTCTGCCGGCGCGGCGAAGTGAATTCCGTCCCGGTAAGAAACTGTTTTTTCTCGCGCGGCCCACGGAAATACGTTCGCAACTGTAGCAAATCCACCCGCAGTAATCTCTGCGGAAAAAATCTCACCGGATCTCGAAGACGTAGAACGATTCCTTCAATATCGGGAAGTTGAACGAGTTTACAAAGACATCTGCATCGGATAAGTAAAAGAATTGTTTGGTCGGGTTCGATTGAAGTGGTCTCCAACACAATTCTTCTAGATACGCCTACACATGTTTACGAAAGCCCTTAAAAACAGTAAGTGAATTTCAAGGTCTCTTCCGTGCTCATTAAGTTTTCGGCAAACCTCTTCCTCAGCAATGGTTCTAGGGATGCTAGGCGTTATCAAAGTGTCTTAAAGTTCTTAATGAACCTTCATCAAAATGATCTAGTAGTCGATTAAATTACTCTCGCATCCATTTTCAATGGGTTTACCAATTAACTTTGTATTTATTTTGTTGGAGTTATAACAAACGACACTTTCTCTGTATACGCTTAATACAAAGCTCTAAACGAAATTGAACAACAACATGTAATTAAGAACGAACATTCTGTGATAGTCAGCCATTATCAAAATTGATGCAGGAATTAATAAAAAATGTGACTGGTCACAAACGGTCTATAGTATTTCAGAGTAAACTTAATGTGAATATTTTCATTTACCGTTTTCTGAAAGTAGGAGAAACTATTTTATCACTTCAGTAGTGTAGCAACAGGTATGGTCTACCAAAAAGGTTGCATTTGGTAACTATAAAAAGTCATACTATTAGTAACAGTGCAAGCAAGCTATTTCCTATTGCAAGATTTTTTATATGTGTCATATGGTTAATTAATCTTTTTCACCGTCTGATTGACGTTGAATAAAAGTGCATTTGTTTCCGAGTCTCAGATATTCTGTCTTATAAAAGGTTGTTTCACTGAATATTCCAAAGACGCCATCTATCACCTGTGCAAGGCAAAAACAAGAGGACCCGACTGCGAAAGTTTGATTAAAATTAATTGATTACACGGTGAGTTATTAAAATCTGTAACAGCGAAGGGGTCAGACTTCCGATAAGTCTTTCGAAGGAGATTGTCGGCGGCGATTACCCGGAACCCGACGACAAACGTTTCGGCGCTCCGCGCAATTTGTCCCCGATTTTCCTCGGGAAAGAAAAGCCGGCAGAGAAACGCGGGAATACGCGCGAGCACGGACGATAAATTAGGCGGTTGAATAATATATAAACGTTCACGAAGTAATAAAGCGGTGTCGTTCTCGTGCTGCGAGCCTGCCAGTCGATATCGCGAGAATCGATTATCGATATATCGCTCTGCGACATTCTTCTCCGCCCAGCCGACTCTCTGTTCCTCGATCGCTCTCTGTCACCAGTTTTTTCGCCCAACCCCCTGTCTCCCTCCCATTCCTGCTGATGGCTTCTTGCTTTCTCTTATTTGATCTCTCTCCCCTTCCTCCAATAACGCCACGTGTAGATGTACACACGGCGGTCGCCGTCGTGACTCGAACTTCTGCTGAAAGTTTGCAGCCCTAGTTGCACGCGCGCGCGCGCGCGCCAGAGAGCACAGACCGGATGGACCATCCATGCGAATGTGTGTACCAGACATGAGACGTTTCACGCGGCAGAAAGTACGCAAAAGTTTACTGCTGATGGAGTGGCGCATTCTTCGATTCCGGCTTTACGGTCAAACGACGAGGCGGTAACCGTCTTCACTTCCTCTCCTCTCTCCCTCTCTTTCAACCTCTTTTCGTCCTTCCTCCAGATGCAGCAGCTTGCATCTTCACCTCTGATAATCAACCCTTCGCGAATACTGCCATCCCTTTCGTGCCGTCATCGTAGCATCGCGTGTCACACCGTTTCGCTGGCGAAACACCCGAATCTCGAAGTCTGTCTCGTGATAATCCAATACACGAAACGAACTGAAACTAATCGCGCAGTATTTCTTGTTTTTCCATCTGCTCCTACGACTTCGCCAAATTCATCCACTACCGTCGAGGAATATTTGAACGTTCTTGAATTTGTAAGACAGTCAGGGGTAGAAAGACAGAACTTGAATTTGTTAATTCTATTTAGTAGGTATCTTGAATGAATTGTACATATGTACATCGTTTCACACTGGTTTTGATCATTTGACTCAGTTGGTAAAACTAAAATGTTGCTGCTCCGCATGAATTTACCGAGAAAAATAGAACAAATTCATGAAACCAAATGATAGTTTTCGTTTAATATTCAATATCTTGTTGAGCCTATTTTATTATTTTTTTTTTTGAAGTGCTGAATCGTGGAAAGGGGCCAACACTTTAGGATGTAAGACACTGTAGGGGTAAGTTTCGTAGGGGTGGGGGGGAAACAGCGCCAACCGTACTTTTTTTAAATGTTATGACGCATCAACTTTACGATGCTCAGACAGGTGTTATCAAACCTAACAATTTTTATTCAAGTCACTTTCTTTTATTGTGCATAGTTAAGAAGTTACAGGAGAAAATAACTTGCGGTCGTGTAAGTATTGAAAGATCTCAAGAGAAATGCATCTATCAAGAAAGCAAAGTTCATTCGCTGGTACTAACATTTAAGAAGTCTTACAACATGAACATTAATTTCTCTCTAGTTTTACTTGTAATTTGTGTATTATTTCGAATATCGTAAATTCATTCAGTGTTGTAGCATACATGGTATGTCTATGATATAGTGCAGAGATTAATTAATCTTACCAAGTTAACTGTTTGATAGTTGATTGAATTTATAGAAACTTGTTGATTACACAAGTATGTTTCAATACGTTTAAAAAATATACTAGTTTACATGTTTATTTGTCGTTGAACGTTTTACACACGGTTGAATGTAACAATGTTTGCGTTGATGCTGGTTATGGTGGAATCAGTTAGTTAGAGAATTTCTGTGGTGGGCAATTAGTGCATATTACTCCGGGATTCCCAGATATCAACTATTTAATAATAATAGTAATAGTTGTACGCGATCTTTAGATGTCTATAATTAAAGTTTATTGTCGTTTGAGCGTGCTTGAGCTAGCCAGAAATGCTGATGGCTGTTGCGAATCTCTGTAATGGATAACTATTACGTAGATTCATGTATCAGAATGAACATATTTATTAAAGAATTCTTGTTGGAATTTTGATTCATCATATTGAAGGAACCAATAATTGCAATGTCGTATAGCAAATGTTATTGTATATGTATAATATTTTAAATTGCAGATTTCATGCATTTATGACAAAATTGTCTAGATAAAATTTAAAATAGTTACGTAAAAATTGAAAATTATTACGTGGTTTTTAATTGAGATACTATCTTATACTGAATTTGTATGAAGCATGAAACTTTACGTAAAAAATTAAAGAAAACATAGAATTTAATAAACTTAATACTTATCGAGACTAAGATAAGATAAGATAAGATTCAATACATATGACTAACCACAACTTTATTTATGACGGCAGGTCATGTGCCCAAATATAGGTTTTATTAGATTTTAAACGCGATCAATACCTTAGTATCTATTAAGATACCATAGTATATCGTAATACAGTTCCCCAAATTGGTAATAGTAAAAATGATATCGTGAAAGTTATTATTGAAGATATTGCGTGCAACTTATATTACCACGTTTAGTAACAGTGAATAAATACGATATAATAATCGCTTATCGTGCGTGTGATGAAAATGCCGTAAAAACTAAATGTTGTATTAACCTAAATACCCTGATCGAAATGAGCCATTGTATTCTACCGTTTTGAGTCTCACCAAAATGCTAAAAGGGCATGGTTCCTTCAACTTGTAAGCATGTAAACCTAATAAAAGTGTAAAAAACGAAGAATATTTTACTTTTGTTTTAGCATCTGTTGTTTATAATCCACATATTAGTATTAATCAGAGTAATTGAACATAATCTTCAGTCTTACATAACGCGTAACAAAACTTCAAGAGATAAAAGGGCAGCACTTTGTGAAACGTGTATAATTTTGTGAATGTTTGCTGAATGAGAAGCTAAATACAAATGACACATTCGTAAAAACCATTCTGTAGACTGATAGAATTACATATACAAATTGGAGAGAAGTAAATTTAACATTACATATCGACCTGGCTCTTCGTTAACTAGGGATTACACTGTGACACTACACACACTATTGCACACATTAAATGTTGATATATAGACACCTCTTCTCGCTTCTTTCTTTTTATTTGGACGTGTGTTTCCTTTTCGTTAGAATATACACTATTATACGAACTATACGATTGAATGTATGTATGTATACGTATTAGCAGACAACCCTATATATATATATATATAGTGAAATTTATAAAAGTAGAAAATCGAAAATAACAACAGAATTGTAAAATTACGATCGCCAACGAATTAGAAAAAGAAGACAGATCGAAACGAACGCGCCGGTGACAAACACGTCTGTCAACGATTGCTTATAACAAAAACGGCTATTCCTTTCACTATATAATCTGTTTGTAAAATTTTCATTTTACATCTCTATAATGAGGACAATGTTCTGGCCAGTCCTGTCGTAAACATATGCGAGCGTTATTTCAAGTTACAGTGGTTGAACGAATTACAAGAGTCATATACATGCGTCGATCATTTTTTATTGAGACAAACAATTTTTGAAGGAAAACCTGCCCAGATTGAAATCTCATTATTTTTTTATGATTGCTTAGTGCAAAAATACATTTAGAAACAACAGAATTTAGGTTATGTTGTCGGCGCACTGGTCCGATCAAATATTAAAACGAAGCAATTTTGCAATTTAAACAACGTTGGTAACTTACAAACTTAGAAACAACGTTGATAAAATAATGTCATCGTCGCACAATAGAATATTTGCCTCGAAAAATTGGCCGAAATACGATTTCTTGAATCTTGCGTACAATGAAAAATTTTGATCGTCTGAGCTATTGGAATATGTGAACAACAGTGTAACAGTTTTAATTATTTTTTTTTGTGCAAAAAGGGCTGCAAATACGGCTTCACATTACTTTTTGTGCTGCGATGTATGAAGCAAATACAATGTGTGTTGCGCACCGGTCATACTGAAAATGATTATGAAACATTACTTTTCATAAATTACTTTTCATAAAGCCCCAACTTTTCGGGGCAAATATTCCACTGTGTATCTGGACGAAAAATATATTTTCCATACTGTGGCTCTAATAATTTGATTATCCACTGTATTCGAAGTGGTCGCGCTACGAGAATCAACCCGCATTTCGTAAATTCTTGGCGGCAATAGCCGTCCACCGAGAACAATTGCGTTCGAAATTATGAGATAGTTAAAGTGTTAAATGGTTACATCATAAACCCGACTTCATATCATACTTGGAAAGAGCAATTGTCCTCTGACAGTTGATAGTACGCACCAACCGCAATACGTCCGGTGACACTGTTCTGGTTCCAGAGGAAATTGTACGCGCCCGACTCGACAATTTACAGCACGGTATTACGGAAAAATTCTAAAATCGCGAGCCACAGATGGGAACGTTATTCCATTAATTTGGCGTTTTTTTTATTAAATCCGAACAAAAAAACTTGGAGGCCGGAATGTCTACTGCGCGTGGCCCGGACCGTTACGTGCTGCAGGTATTGGCGAGTCAACAATTCTCCGATGACGGAGATTGTTTTCCGAATAGTTTTCGATGGCGGACACAGGGCCGCGCGCGGGTTACACCAGAGGAGAGGATGACCCCGGATCCGTGTATCGTGTAATCGTTAATTTTATCGATGTTGCCGTGCAATTGACAGGCTTGGTAAGCCCGCGCCAGCTTGCTAATAATTCGCTGATGTAAACCATCGGGCGGCAGTGGAACGGCGACGGCATTCCGCCACCGTTGCCGGAGATCGTCGATTTTACATGAAGTCGCGTGCGGTGTAACCGGTGAAATATTAAACGGCGACAACGAGCCACGGATAGGGCCAAGCGCGCAAAGTACGTCTGATGTAGATCCGCCATTAGCACTGGGGAAACATTCGACGCCTGAACGACGCCTGAACGACGCCCGCGAGTAACCCGTGCACTTAGGCTAGCAACCCTGAAACACTAAACAATGCTCCGACAAACTCACGTGATGCATTCGCGTGATAGAAAATCCGTACGAATTAATTTTTACCAAATGGAACTGTTTTAAGCGCCAGCATCCATTCGGCTTGACATCGATTTTTGTTACGATGGATGTCACGCGAGGATCCAGACTATGTGCATACAGAATAATCTACTCTTTACCACTTGGATTCTAATTAAAACCGGGGATGGAGGTGTTTAAAATTTACTTATGGGCTCGTCGGTGTTCTAATCCCATACGGGCCATTTCGCCTGATTAAAGACGAGGTGTATTACTGAAAAATTAAATACAGGTGAAATGAAAATTAGAATAGAATAAAATATTTTCCTCTAACACGGGAGGTTACCCAATTGTAACACGCCAATTTTAATGTAATTTTTGTATAATACAGAACTTAAAAAAATATTTGACACGTATTTTTTTTATAGTTGCCGACATTCATGTTAAGGGAGTAAAAATAGCCCTCAAAGTGGAAGAATATCTCCGAAACTATTAGGCCTAGATGAAAATTTCAAAATCCCATTGATGCGTCTTTGAATGACGAATCTTTTAGTGTACACTGATCTTAAAATAATAATCACTCGTGCTTTATAAAATCGCAGAGCCACGTGATCATGCTTCTACTAAATTGCACGTAGCACTCGTTGAAATATCCGCAGCTCGATGAAAATTAATACATTGATACACAAGGGCTCAGAGGGGTGACCAGCAATGTCATCAAATTTTATCTGATACTGTCGCGTTGCAAGGAAAGTGATAGAGTTCGATTTCTTTTTTATCACACCTCGTGTTACTGGCCATATCACCCGCGCCGTGAAAAAGAAACGATCTCATTCATACCAAAGACCGTTACTGCGTTCGATTAGGGAGTTTTCACAATGCTCACGCATTATCGAGTCAGAGTGCAGCCGAAAGGTAAAATATAAAATAAAAAAATTTCGTTCGGAACGCAACAAAAATATCTGGTTCGCCCTTTGTGCACACGGTGGGGTGAATTACTTGATACTATATGTCGAAAGAGAATGCTTGCGGGAAAAATGGGTCTGGTGTTCAAACATTTTTCAGCATCGAAATGTAATTGAACAAGAGTGACACCGGTGCGCCGCGTTATACAATTCGTAATTTTATATATGACCCGAGCCGCGCGGTGCTACTATTTCTCGTTTAATTTCCATATTAAATAAAAAGCAAATATTATCGAGTGCGCGAATGTCGAATCAAGTTTTATTCGCGTCTGTTCCACCAATAAAGAGACAAACGCCCTTTGACTGTCGCCGGGCATGATCGAGTGTTACGGAAATATTCCACGTTGCCGTGTGTAACACGCGCATACGAAGGAATCCGGTCGTTCATTTATCATGGTTTTCTCAACTAGCGTAATTCCCGGGGCCACCGCGACCGGTCTCTCCTCTTTTATTTCACCGTGCCGCGTCGTCGCATCAGCCTGGGCTACTATGGACGAGCAACTTTTGCGCCTCTTTGTTTTATTTACACGATTACCCGATATCACGCCGATATATTTATGAATTCAATACGGCAAGGCGGCGCGTCGTGTTTCACGAACGGTTCGTGTAAAAACACAAAAGAATGGGAATAAGGGGCGGCGTTGCGTTGGCGGGATGAGAATAAAAAGGATAAAAATGGCAGGGGAACGCGGACGCGAGTCGGGTCGCGGTCTCCGTCGACCGATTTTAATGGGCGGCCATAACTGCGGAGCGGTCACCGCGTAAACTTAAAAATTTTACAACGGCCTACGTGCTCGCTCACTCGCTCGGACACAGTTTAGAATAGCTGAGCGTAAAAAGCGACGAGTTCTCGGTGGCGGCCGGGTCAATAATTGCGCTTCCGTTAATAGTGGCCGCCTCGCATCCGGTGATCTGACCGGCGGGAAAAGTCTGGTCCGACCGCAGGCTTGATTAACGCGGTTAATTTGTTGCAATTTGACCGGACCAACGCAACGGCACCCCCGATCCAGCCCGATCACCCCCGCGCGTTCACCTCCACCCTCGCCACGAGCCTTCTAGCCGGTTCGTGTGTTAGTAAGTAATTTACGAGTTGTAATTGTAATTTTGTATTGGCCGTTGGACACCGAGCACGCCTGTCATCGCGAGCCGGCTCTGAAACAACGAACGATGACACTAATCAGAAATGTAAATGTGACCGATGGATTGTCATGCTCGGATAGGCAGGCCTCCGTGCGATTTCTGCTTTTGTAGAATGTTCACTCAGAACAGAAATAAAGGAACACTTTTATTTGCGTGTCGAATGATTTTTAATCGCGATATAGTGAAAATGACGCTAGTGGTCGGTAATGTACGCGTTACCTTGTATTATACGGGGCTGTGCATGTTGTATATTCTTTGTTCGTGTCGAAATACTGGCTGGTGATACGAATTCGTTCGATTCTCTTCAATATTTTCTTTTCAGTTAGGTTTCCACGCATTACAATTATCTATTTTACATCACTACAATAATAACAATAATTTATTCCGAGTTTTAGTCCGGTTTAGGTATAACAATAATTTAATCCGAGTGATTTTATCATCAATTAAATAGTAAATATATACGTAAATTAAGAAGAAAACAAAACTAGTGGTGTAGAAATATTATTAAGAGATATAGACCACATGCGATCATACGTAACTAACGTCTGCGAGAAAGAGCTTATTAAGGACGACCCGAGAGATAATTTATCAAAAGCCGAGACACGTCGTACAGAATTTAATTTGCAGTCCTCACAGTAGCCAATTTTCACAAACCTAAATTGATTTCAGACATCGCGGGTAGCATCGAGTGTCGTCGAAAAAGATTCCTTCTCCTCTGCCGAGTTTCAGGCTCAAATTGTTATTATCTCTTTATTATCAGCGCTGGTCTCTATTTGAACGGGAGAACGGTCGGGTAAAACGAACAGTGTGATGAACGGCTTGTTTAAGCTCATAACTGTTTGTGTTGGGTATACTTGTCATGAAAATATATCATTTTTTGTCTAGTGACAAGTGTACCCTAAAAAGATTTCCATGTGCTTTTGAATAAAAAAGAATCTGCGAAGTCGTATGAAAAAAAGCAGAAAAATAATTGAGTACATGAGTGCACGTGAATTAATCTGAAGAAAAACAGTTAACAGGTTAAGAACAGCATCACGTCGGCAAATATCACGCATATTCAGACAGGAGTCCTAATAAATATTTCACGGTGCTGGAAAGCTGTGGTATAATCCTGTTTCAGTGCGGTCGAATAAATTGAGGAAAGGCACAAGGATAGGCGTGCGTCGATGTGAGAGGTTTCTTGAGTATTCCTGGCCGACACATTGGCGAATCCACGGTCGGATCTCTAATTGCGAAACATTAATCCCTGCGTTCCAATTCCTTAACTCGAGACCTCGCCGCCGAGAGAGAGTAGGCAAGCAGTGTCCTTTGGGAATCTCTTCCCGAGACTCTAGTTTCGACACGTACATGTACCCTAGGATGTATGTATGGAAGTGCGGAATAAGATAGAAGTTGGCTGAGCGACAGAGACAGCGGAATGGTAGAATCTTCTCACGTAGCGCGAAAGGGAAAGGGACAGGAAGGGTTGCCAGGTGGAAAAAGGGTCGGCGGGGACCGGTGAAGACGATCGTAAGAAGAGCGGGATCTCGCTGTGATCTTCGGCATTCCACTACCAGAGAATTAACTATCAAAACGTGCCCCCGGCTCGTTCTTTTATCTCGAGCGTTAAATATCTCGCCGTTTCGTTATTAATAACGGAGCCGACGGCGTAATAAAAGTATACGTGCATTATCTCAAAGCGGAATTTCACGGAATCGTTTTTATAATAAATCCGCACGGCGCAATCTCTCTTGCATTTAATATTGCACCTACTGAAACAAACACTTGCTCGCATAGCCTGAACGATACACAGTAGCGAATCCGTAGCGAATTATTACCTCTCGTAGCGTTTCCTTTTTGTATTCGTATACACCATCTTCTCGCTATTTCTTTCCTTTGTTTTGTACCGAGCACCTTTCGCTAACCTTTCTTCATCTCCATTGAGAGGTTGGTCACTTTGGTTGCTTGAAATTGAAAATGATAGCTGTCTGGAATTTTTTTATGAGGAAATAACTGTATCGAAAACATTCCACCGGAGCTTTGTAACATCTTACGGGGTAAGAACTCTGATTTTTGTCAGGGAAGAAACGTTTTATTTAAATGTTCAACGCTGATTACAGATTAATATATAAAAGAATATTCGCTTCAAGTTTGAAATTAATTGGTTACAAACTGTGATAATCATGTACGCAGGGTGACCTGTCTACCGAATGAACATAATTCGTATTAAATTAATGGTCAGGGTTATTCATTAGAAATTGATTTCATTTAATGGTCATTTAGTCCATTTTCCGTTTAAATCCCTCGGATTTTTAATGTCAGCCGTAATCATTGAATATTACTAGAATTGTGTTCTGGGATGTAAGATCTTAACGATGACACAGCCGTTTTATAGAAGTAGCGCCCAGGAAATTCATTAACAATTTGCGAATATCAATTTCAGCAAACATGCAGCCCAAGTATTCATTCATTGGACAGGTCACCCTACAACACTGTGAACAGAGAGATTCGGTATAACGCAGCCAAACTACATACAAAGCAAATGAGAAGGAAATGTTCCAGTGGAAAAGCCTCGATTCAGTGTTGCATTTACTAGAAAAGATTCATGAACGATAAATATTATCTTTAGATGGCTGGGGAGTTTTACTTCCTAGAGATAATCTGTGAAGCTGGTTGAACGATAACGTTTCTCACAGCTGTTTATTCTTTTCTGCTTTCCGAACCAGTTCTGACTCGCAATCGCCCTTTTGGATGTAAGGGACCATGCTTAGCGTGTAACTCAAAACCCCGTGCGTGAGCTTAAGGACCGACCCGGACGAAGACAGCCGCTTAATCCGTTTAATCCGGCTTACCAGAATACGACTGGTTATCGTGAATCCCTGCATCGCATTACTTATACCGCTATCCCGGAGCCGTTTCAAAATTCGCTACCAACCGTGTACTTCCGGTCGCCCCTGCGGAAGGAGAAGCGTCGGTACAAGGTAACACGATTCCATGTTCTTTTATCGATCAACCACCATCTCACCTTAAATAGCTACACACGCACCATAGAATAGCGAGTCACCCCCCCCCCTAACCCCCCTTCGACTCACCCCTCGAGACGATATGCAATCCTGAAATTTGTATCCACTTGACGCATGACAAATGACCCTAATTCGAACAGATAGCAGCTGTTCACTGACTTATCGGCGTATAGAATAATCCTACGATTAAGGGCCCAGATTGCACAAAGGGATGAATTTGTACTGGTGCTACCTGGTATCAAATGGGTATGTAAGATACCCATGAGATACTCGAGTAGACTGTTGAGAATTTCGATTCGGTATACGATCTTCCTCGAGTTAGATGTTATAACTAGGATTTACGCGCGATGCGACTTTCGAAAATACGGGGTTTCCAGTACTGATACATCCGAAAAATCGATTAAACTGGATTTACGAAAGAGAACAACATTTAATTCAAACGGCGAAGAAATATTTATATTTATGTCACAATTTTTCTTGATTTAGTACAAACCGTACGGTAAAAGTATAACAAAATAAAATATATTTCATAAATAAATAAATACGTAAATAAAGAAGAAACGATAATCCACACAATTTGTGAATATTGTTGTTTAATACAAAACGGGTCTAATGTCGTGGGTAAAACGTTGACTTCTTTGACCGCATCTTCGACCAGTTCTGCAACGTCATCTAGCCAGGAGGGGCGAAACGATTGGATCGGTCGTGGACCAGAGATCCGCAGGTTCGGGTATCGCGAAGCTTAGAGCCCGCAAGTCCGTAAGATAGGCATTAGCATGCATAGGTTGACCCGACGCATTTAGCAAACTCATCCCAAGCCCCTGACAAACCCCTTCCAGGTCTTTTCGGTCGCTTGGCCTGCTCCTAGGACCGGCCTGACTCCTCGGCACTCCAGTCCGGGGTAAGTTCAGCCGAGTGAGGAACGTAAACTGAGGGATGAGTAGTGGCGCGCGCCTCCATTCGCTACGCGGAACACCAGCTAGACTTTCTTCGCTTTTTACCCTCGTCCGATCTGTCCGCTTGCTCGCTCAAGTATGCATAAATTTCATGCTCTTACACGTATCAGCGACGCCTGTTTCTCTTCTCCCCATTCACGCTGAAATACTCCCCTTCACTGCTTATTAATTAGCCGGATAAACTGTCCCATGGGAATTTAATTTCTCTAATTTTAAGACTATTCGTCCGCAGACCTGCAAAAAAGCTATTAACATGGAATAGAATACTATCTATCATCAACAGCAACCGAGTTATTCAGGTGGCTCACTTTCTGTTATATTTCGGAATTCGTAAAACTGCTGGATATACAGAGCTCTGAAAGTTTGAGCGTTCGCGGTGTAACAGGGACCGTGGCCCTCAGGCGAACAACTAAAAATGTAGCATTTGTTTTTCGAATAGAAAATGTTAAAACGCCTGAGTGTAAGCAACATTTTTTTGCATATAGAAGCTGTTTACGACAGTGCAGACCCGTGGACTGCGTGCACTGGTACTGCAGAATGATAGCAGAGAATTGAAACTTTAAATATGTATTTCTTGAGCCGAAAGTTTCAAAGTCGGTACCAGTAATATCTAAAACGCTATTGAAACAAGCTAAATAAAATTTTACAATTTTTTTCACGAAGGAAATGTGAAAATCATTTTTTTTAAGAGAAAAGATGGAAGTACATTAAAAATCATGTCGGCAGTTAATGGGCAATGAGAGTTTTGAAGAGTTATATGAAATTTAGAGGTTGAATTCGTAAGGGTTAAAATGGCTATACATGTTTTAGACAATTTGAGAGATTCAGATTAAGAATGTGTACACCTGCGCAGATATTTCTAACAATATTCAACGTCTATGTGATCGCTAAAAATTGTTTTATGGCGCTTTCAATAATTTTATGTTATACAGAGGTTATAAAATCCATGATTCTTTAACGTTTAAAATGGTGCACAAAGGTCTTGAAAGTCCACCTGAATACGCAAAATTTCTTAGTTGGAAAAGTATGTTCTCGAGATTTTTCTGATACTTGTAATAGCTTTAACAAGCGCAGGTTCGAGGACCAGCTGCTCTGGTAAGCCCGAAAGCGTCGACTCGAGGTCGTACTAGTTGCAGATTGTTAGTAACTGTTTCAGTATGTTCGAAACTATTAGTATCGGATTTCGTGAGCTCTGAATTTTTTGTATCGTAATTATTATACATTGTATACATATGTACTTCAGTGCCGCGTTTCCCTCGTAAATTATAAAATCCAAACTCTTAAATCCCGACTATGATGAGATGGGTCCCATGGAAATCACCGACACAGATTTCCCCGACACAGGTTTCACCGACAACATTTCACCGACAACAGATTTGACCGACAACAGATTTAACCGACACCAGATTTCACCGACACCGGATTTAACCGACAGCTGATTTGATCGACAACAAATTTGACCGACAACGATCAACTTAAGTCGTTGTCGGTCAAATTTGTTGTCGATCAAATCAGCTGTCGGTTAAATCCGGTGTCGGTGAAATCTGGTGTCGGTTAAATCTGTTGTCGGTCAAATCTGGTGTCGGTGAAATGTTGTCGGTGAAACCTGTGTCGGGGAAATCTGTGTCGGTGATTTCCATGGGACCCGATGAGATACGGCCAATTTTTTAACTGGCTTTCATTATACAGATCATCCGTAGCATCAAAACAAATTTCATAAGACAGTAATATCTATAAGATTATACTGATCTATATGCCATACCTAAACAATAATCTTGTGCATTGATGCTGAGCATACACATACTTCGTGAAACTCTAAAAAATTCAAAATGTCGGGTTGCTTTGACTCTTTTGATCTTTTTGCCTCATCGATCCGAAGATGTAGAATACGCCTATGGCCAGCCAAGGCCAAATATTTCTTTACACACTGTACTTAAACTTTAAGGTCAAAAGTTAGATTTTCCAAAACAATTAAATAGAGAATTTTATACAAACCTGTGCTAATACTTTTGTTCCGCGCTATGTATGCAAGCGTTATTGTAGATCCTTTAAGATTCCCATTGCTAGATCGCAGCAAGAAACATAAACCACCAAGATTGCCTCGCCGAAATCTAATACGCCGGAGAAAATTCGCGCACGTTCTTTCTTGATCAGTTTGAGGGCCGTGTACTCGCGGCCCAGACTGTAATGAAACAAAATTCAAATAAATCGTGGTTCAGGATCGTATTTCAGCGTCCGAGCGAGCTGAACGACAGAGGAAATAAAACAGAAGGCTGCGCAGACGTGTGGTTGCGATAAATCAGCACCGTCGCCGATAAATCACGAAATTTCTTTTCCCCTTGTTTGCCGGGGGCCGTTGCGTATCCCCGCCGGATGTCATCTGGCGAGTTATTCGCGACATCGATCGTGAATATTCGAGTACCGGGTAGCTCATCGGGTAACCGGGAAATGCAGTCGGGCAACATGTGCGAGATAATCCGAAACTGTTCCCGACGGTGCCGTCTTAACCTAATTTCACCGGCGCGCCGCGGCGTCTATCCTTACGTCGGCCCGGTTATTCACCATTTCGGTTCTGCTCAGCCCCCGTAACATCCTTTCCCCATTCTCTGTGTTTCCCGGGCACTTAATAACATCGGCCCCGCGCAGGCTAGCTTGTGTACCTTCGAGTCGCGTGCGGTTTTATCTCGCGATTTCCGTCGACGCTTCGACGCTTAACAGCTGCGTTATGAATCTTGGGCGGTTAACCGCTCGTTAGCCCACCGTGTACGCGTGCATTCTTTCAGTTACTCCCACTTCCCCCACCTCCCGGTTCACCGCCCGGATCCTGCCGCTAATAAATGAAGACTGATAACGACGCTGTTTGAAATCTCGGTAACGGCTCTAATGCACGTTTACGGCCGGTACTTGACTCCACTGGATTCAACGAACACTCCGCCGCCGTGCCGGTGTATGATTTGTGCGGGATCCACCGTGTAAAACTTTCGAGATCGCGAGCGATAACTGCGATCTGTGGCCGGCTGCTCAGAGCTCCGACGTGTTAGACATCGTTTTCGTTTTATAATGGTATTATTCGTTTAGAAGTTTCTACAGTGTACCAGGCGCGGTCTAACAGTTATCTTCGATTTCCTCATTCCGAGGATAAATGTTCTGGGGATGATAGTGCGAACATTGATCCTTTTCTAGTTTTTGGGTACTAGAAAGTGTTCGATTTCCCTCTGGTTGTGTTGGATTCGATATAGAATGGCTGACATTAACCTTTAAACACGTTATACATTGGAAAAACTTCTTTAAAATTGAACCAAATGATTCAAGTTTTCTCAAGGAGTTAGAAATGTTTAAAGAATTAGCTGGATTTGCTGACTTCATTGTTTTATCGGTTTTGAAATGATTATTGATCAGTTGCGTTCCATTACTAAAAATATATTGATTATGAATTAATCAGATATCAACATCAAAGCAGTTATATACTTGTTTATTAATTTTGAATTTTGCCATTGAACTGCCTTTATTATAGTAATGTCATTATAATTCAACCGTATAATTGATATATCCATAAATCATCAGAACCAAATGCTATTGCACCGGCAAAATAATCGAGATTATCCATTTATTATTTTTAATCCCCTTGTATAGAATGTGTTTTAGAGGAAAGTGTTGTTTGTTTTGTGGATTCTTACTTGTTATTGTATTAAAAATATTCACCAGTCCACTATTATTCGTTATTAATGGTTCTTTCCTATATCTGTAGTAAACTAAATTGGCCTACGAAAATTGGTATAGTTTTTATTAACAATTACTTAGAAACTATCGCAACCCTATTAAAAATACGAGACGAGTATTTTTGAAACTGCATATTATACATATGTATGTGACATTCATGAAAATCAGAGGGTGCCATTTGGATAATATCCCTGGCAGCACACGGAGTAACAATCTATCATAAATTCTCTGAACGCACGAAATCCACGTTCGACTCATCTCGGAATACGCTACGCTACGTTAATAGACACCTTGTTTCGAATGGGCTAAAGTATCATCAAAGGACTTCCCTATCTTCACTCGCCTTTACCGTTGAAACCGTGCTTCAACAGTCCTTTCACCACTCTAATTTCCACTGTTTGTACTTCAAACTTGTTCAGTTAGTCTAGGACCCCTTTGCTTTGCTTTAACTATTTGACTCTCTTTCTTGCGCAGAGTAGTAGCTTCGACTTTGCGCTCTTCCGTTTCCCTTCGATTCCGCGTCGTCGAGCAGGGAGCACGTCAAGATCCACAGGTCCAGGCCCATTCAACCCTTTCGATACTATCCAGGACTGTACTCGCGTCCACCGTTGAATGCTCACTCTGTACTAATGGCAACTTAAATCACCCGTTAACGAATTGTCTCATAAGGTTGGTGAATCTGAGTAAGTACATAGGTGGCCAATAGTTGGCGAAATAAATATGTCAAATCCTGTTCAATATTTTCGATTTTATTTGACTCAAACGAATAGTATCCTAAACGGGTTCTATGAAGCTGGAAAGCATATCGATTAACACATTTTTTAACATCATTCTTTTTCGCATATCGTTAGCCAGTAATAAAGTTACCGTTTACCAAACCAGATCCTACATACATGCATAATGCATACAGGGTCAGTCAACTAACGTGTATACCTCAAATATCTTTATTTTGTTTTTTCAAAGAAACATTAAATGTCTTGAGGACAAAGAAGAATGGTAAAAATGGGGCTCACACGAAACCAAAAAATTGTTTTGTATAGTTGAAAATGACCTTGCATAACCTTGAATTATTATAGCCACTGAATTCGTAATGAAAGAGACTATCATTGTAGGTGTTTAAAAAAGGGTGGTTCCATTTTTAAAAATGAAGGTGACCTTGCTATTTCTAACAGAAATGACATAAGAACGACCATTTTTTTGGTACCGTGTGAGCCTCATTTTACCATTCAACTCTTTTCCTGGAGACATTTAATGAATCTTCGAAGACAACAAAGATATTTGAGGTAAAAATGTTAGGTGACTCATTAGAATTTCATCAATAAAATATTTTAAGAGGACAATCAGAGTTGAAATCAAGTAAAGGATGTTAGGTAATGGTCATTGGTGGGTGGTTAACAGAGTTTCCCGGTCAATTAAATTTTTCGTTTATGAACAAGGGTGTTAGGTCCAGAAGATCCGTTTGGTCTTGCAGTGGGGTCAGGTGGGTTAATGAACAGGCGGACTAAAAAGATCGGCGGCGGAGGCGCACGGTTAATTCCCGACAATACAAAGTTCGGAGTTTTGGTGGGGCCGCGTCGCGCGTGATATAAGGAATGAGACGTTATTAGGCAGTTATGGGTCCCAATAGGTGCATAGATGCGTGTTCCTGCGAGTTGGGACGTGCGGCTGGTGTTCTTACGGCTGTGTACGTGCCGGTGAGCAAGCGGAACTAAGCTACTATGCTAATAACGGCACACAGCTCCGAGTGGACCTCGTACACAGAATCGCACTTGCATTACGAACTCGAAGGCTGAATAATTTTCCTATTAACGTTTTCAAGCCGATTCACGGCCCCTCTGCCAACCCCACTTGCTTCAACGATTCACGGCGATCTCATTGCACAATTGAACGAAGAAGACGCCCGAAAGCTGTTACCGCGAGAACAAAGGAATCTCTGCCCGGGATTCTAATGGTAAAGTTCCGTAGGAAAAAGCTCGCGGAGAAGCAGTCTCGGGACCGTCTGCTATTTTTTTGTTATCCTCCCCCTCGCTTTTATTTTTATTTTCGAGAAAACGGGAACACCGTGAAAGTTAACCGAATTGTGCATATTTCAAGTTTAAGGAGTAATTATGCGTGCAGCTGATTAAATAACCCGCCTCGCGGAAAGGAAAGTTGCCCGCGAGGAACTGGGTCCCGGAGCTCCCACGGGTGTTTTTTGAACTTGTCGCGCCCTTTCGAGTGCGACCCGCCCTTACCCGTTCCCCGTTTCGTCCCTGGAGTTTCAACCGAGGGGACGGAAAACTTTCGAAAATAATCTGTTCGATCGCTCCTCTGCTCTACTGTTCTAAATCGTGGTCGAGTCACGAAGGGGAAACGGGTTTTATTAGTCGGACAGGATTATAGCCTTCGGAATGGCGAATTTTCATGAAATACATATGTATGTATGCACGTGCACATGAGTTGGGAACACCGGTCATCTATGATAAAGTCGGAATTCGTGTCTTGCGAGGAAATTACCAGTAATATTTTTATTTCAGGCTAATATAACAGGATATTATTGCGTCCTTCTTGTTAGTTTTTTTTTAACATGAATAATGGCAATCTTGTGCAAGATAGATTCCAAACTTCAGTGAAATTCTTCGTTAGAACATTATTAACGAAGTGTATGATTTTTGTGGAAAGTATTTTAGCTATAGGAGAAATACCAGCAAGTGGTAAACAAAATATCACATGAAAACTTTCCTTTTACGAAAATAGTGTGCAACTGTACATCTAGGTAAATATAAATGGAAGTAAATGTTTTCATTGGACATTTATTTACCTTGTTACGAATATTTTCTCTAGACACTATTTATTACGCGTACTATTACACTATTACAGTGTACTATTATTTGATATTTGAAGCTATTTACCATAAACAATTGTACTATGACTGTGTTCCACAAACAACTAAACGGCTAAAAACAATCGTCAAAGAATTAAATGAAAAGATAGACTATAGGAAAGCTCTCGTTCACCGCACAATGCTCGAATAGCGCAGCAATTATCGCTTCAGAGAAAGTTTCGAATCACGTAATTGCACTAGCCTGCTCCATTGAACCAAGTTAACCAGGATCCGTTAACCAAATAATAATCGACTGCGAATTTGTAATAATTGGCGAGCCGAAGCGTTTCATTGATTCATATTACCCCGTTCAAAGGACAAAACTGGTCAGATCGAAAAACCGATTGTCCGGTTTAACGGTCCCGAAACCGCTGGACCTGACGCCCGGAATTTTGTTTCCATTTGCTGTTTGCCAATAAAAGTCACCGTCACAGATAGAAGTGGTTAGCCGTTAATCCAGTCTCGGCAAGATGATGGATCGACACCGGTGATGAATGCGAGCTAGCGAGCAAGCGAGCGAATGAGGGTTCGATCAACGGAAACGTTCACGATCGGAAATTGTCACTTCCGGCCGACTAATGCTCTTCCGTCGAAGATAACGCGGCTCGTTGCGCGATTCACGGGAACGATCAACTTCCCTCGCGACTTTTCGCGATCGTTCTGTCGTGCAAACTGGCTTGCTAATAATAATTTCGATCAGCGCACAGTGGGCCACAATCGCAAAAAGCTTGACAAAATTCGTGTCTCTATAATTATTTTTCTTTTTGTTAATGCAATTTGTATCTCAATGAGAAGATTATTTTGCACTACTGAACAGATGTTTCAATACTTTCGATACTTTATGTAATACAATACAAATTAGAAAGAGTCGTATGCCTGCTACACAAGCAATTTAAAACTCTATCTTAAATCTTTAACCCACTGTCATTCAGCATCTTTAATCATATATTATTAATTACAAACTAAACGGTATTAGTGTTTTTTGGGTCGTAGAATCCAATTCTGGTATTACAGATTTGCTAGAAAGAGAAAATCTTTATAAAACTACCCTTTTTGGGAGTGTTTAAATCGAAATATATCAATATCATTTCAAATGTGAAGATAATGTTAATGAAAGTTGCGATTTTTACTGATTCTTAGTTGGGCATGTTGGTATGCTTAAATTCATTCAATTAACAAAGTCATGACGATTCCAAAATTACCAAAATTATATTTATATATTGCATGTATCATACAATATATTTTTGTTTAATATATTTCTAAATCATGAAGGAAATGTCTGAATATCCAATTTAAGCATTCGCCACTTGGACAAATTTGGCACGCATCATTTTCCCACCGGGTGTCACAATTTAGGACGGTAAGACAAAATCGAAAGTTAAAAAATAAAAAACTACCCTTCGTGATAGTCGGTTCCTCGCGTTTCGCGCTGGTTTCTTCAGCTACACTCGTAACCTCTCGCCGCATTAAATATTCACCGACCAAGCAGATTTCCGTGGTGTCGAGTCTGCTCCTGGAGGTCCAGTGTATTTGCACTGGGTTACAGTCACTGCAAATTAGAGGATTCTGTCGGTCGGAACGTTTTAATTTCCGTTCACGAAGCCTGTCCATAAATAATCGCCACATTATCTCTCCTGCGAAAGACGCTTTACGTTCACCCTCGTGCTTCAACGTCCTTCTTTCTCTTTTCCCCTTTCCCATCCCTTTTCTATTTCGCTTCGGATTACGTCTTTTATTTCTGAGACTTGAAGAACACTCGTCTCATCAGCAAACACCGCGTGAACTTTCTTTCCGTCGTTTGCTCGTCCAATTCACGTTATTCCTCCAGATTTTCTTGAATCAATACTGCACGCTCAACCGAGTGAGAGGAACAGAAAAAAGAAATGATCGTTGTATGTACATGTAGATTCGAACGTTGCTTTTCGTTTTATTTTTTTCCCGTTTCTATTTTTGTTGTTTAAGTCGGTTGGAAACACTAAAGGAGAGAGCACGGTTCTTCTGGATTTTCAAACAGCTAGAGGAGCAAACGTTTTTCCCGCAGGTTTAGTAAATTGTTTCTCGCCTTTGACGTCGCGACGTGGCGCTCGCGGAAGCTACGCTCGCGAAAAGAAACACCACCGCGAAGGGGATTTACTAACGGGTATGCATAAGCGGGTAAGTCGGACTTGGTCGTAATTAAGGCAATTACCAGACTCTCGACCGTTGAAGGCGACCGTGGGCTTAAGTACTTTCTCCTATACACTACCTACATGCCTTACAACGTCGCAATTATGCGAACCGGGCATGTAAACCGCCACTATTAAAACGTCGGCAGTTAGTTTGATGCGCCGTCTGCGTTCCCATGTTCTCGCCATCATGAATCATCCGTGATGTCATCTCAGTGATCTCGAACAAGGTGGGATCAATTTTTACCAAACTTGAAATAATACTAATATAGTCAGGGACGAAAACTAGGACACCCTATTAATTTCTTAATTTTTATATCGTAGATAACATAAATAAAATTTCTTGCACATACAGGTATGGTCGTTATATGATTTTTTTTGTATAAAAAGGTATAACAGTTCAAAGGCAACAAATTTTTGGCGACAATTTAGTGCGATTCCATTATTCCATATTTATTGGACGTAGAAATTTTCTAACATCCGGTTTCATGTATTTATACCATTTATATTATGCCCATTAAGGCGTATAACGTAGAACTCGAAAAAATAGTTTCAAAAACGCGTGTGAAAGAAAATGTTCAGTCAAACAATGAAATTGTGCATTAAGCAAATGGTTACATATTTTTCGAGCAGTTTACATTTATATGGAATTTTAATTAAAGTAATAAAAAAAATAAATGAAAAGGAAAATAATATAAATCTATAATGCAAATATTTTACAATACAATCCTTCAAAAAAATATTACACGTATTTCTGCCCTTTTATTAATCTCACCAAAAATTCACTATCTCGCGAAAGTTTGAAAGCGCTCATATTTTTTACCTAAATAAATAATTTCGTTGCTAACATGTGGAAACGAAATATTTTTTAAAAAAATATATGCATTTGAAAAATTTTACGTATGTTCCACGTATCTCTTTTACATTGGTTTCTCTGAATGCTACTAACTCTAAAAGTACCTATTAAGATGAAATAAAAATTGGCTGGACATAAGTTTTTCCTTTATACTAGAACTTTGTATATCATAAAGGGAAGAGTTGTGCAGTATTAACCAAATCAGTGTCGTTCATTTCAGGTAGATGCTCTCTATTTCAACGAAAAACGTAAATGAAATAACATATATTCCGAGTCTTGAACAAGATTTTTTGAAAATTGTATGTCATTTCTCATTACTTAAATCAGGTCTGTCCAATTTCTTTGTCGCGAGCCACACGGTCCCCACCATCCATCAGTCATCCTCACTACTTAAGCTTTATGATATGCCATGCACTTCTGACTGTACTATCGTAGACCGTGTCAAATAGTGAGGGAACGTCACCTCGCACCTTGACGGAGTAAAGAAGTGGGAGAACGAGCCGAATGTGACTCACCACAAATATGTATGTTATATACATAGTTATCTTAACCTGAAATAAAATTCTATTTTTTTTTCTGTTATGGTTATTTAGCCATTTGAAAAAAAGATAAATACCGTGCGCATGAGACCGCACGACTAAAGTGAAAACTTATATGACAATTGCAGACCTGTTTGTTTCTCGCTCACTCGGCTAAACTCGGCTACCTCGAATTTACTCGAATCGAGCAGTTCACTTTGGATCGTGATGGATCAGACTTATTCACTGCCCAGCAATTGTGTACGCGGTGCGTCCAAGGAAATTTAACTTAAAAAATAGTCATAAAATAGATGTAAATCTTCTTTTTTTTATAGAAAATTTTGAACAACGAAGAAGTTCTAATGACTGTATCTGTGAAATAAATTATTATAAGACGAATGGTTCCTTAAGCGCTGTCGGACTGATAGACAGTTGTCCACAGATTGTACACGGATAGTGCAGTATGCGAACTGTCTGTGGACAATTTGTGGACAGGGCTTAAGAGGGTAGACTCGTTTTTCCAGGATTGCTAAGGTGCGATATGCGCTTTCTCATTTCTCGATAATGTAAAGATGGGGTTTTATAATAGTGAGAAGCACTACAAAAAAGATCGATCTAGACTGCGATCGTCCTCAAATGTCCTATTTTTACATCTACGAGGTGTAATTCGCATTACAGTAAAACCTTAAATGCTGTCCGAGGTCGTCTACGTAAACGTTGTCCAGTGTCAACTCCCTCCACTGCATGTCAACACTGTGCAGGCAACGGCGACACTTTTCGCTCTCTATTGAAGTCTCTCTCGGCGCGGACAGCGCGGTAGACGCAGTCATAAATCAAAAAATAGTCTCTTCTACGTAAACGCTGTCTGTACAGAATACGGTTGTTGGAGAGTATTTCAGTATTTACTGTATTCGGAAATATAAAACTGCGCATGCAGCTATTTTCATAAAGCTGCGACAGCTATATGCTGCCGAATAATGCAAATTACGCCTCGCAAACGTAAAAATAGGATTTTTGAGGGCGATCGCGGCATAGATTGATCTTTTATCTAGCGCTTTTGACTACTGAAAAATCCCATCGTTACATTACCGAGAAATGAGATGGCGTATCCTGCACCCTTGCAGTCCTGGAATCGATCCCCTTAAAAGTGACGTTTTCAACCCATTAAGCTGTACAGATAATCAGTAGACGTTCGAAAAATTTCAATTCAATCGAGAACGGGAACAACAAATTTACATACATGGACATCGTGTCATCATAGAGTTTGAAAGTACCGTGTGCTGGTATGAGGTAATGTCGTGTTTTCAGTCGATTAAAACAATCCCGAATAATTTTCGCAGCTGGTCGAGCAGCTCGACAAGTTAACGAAACCCGATCGTTCCCACCGATGCACAACTACGCGATGCGGGAGCGCGACATGGAGATAACGAGAAACTAGCAAGCGTTTCTGGTTACCTCGCGGAGCATTTGTCAAAAAGAATTCCAACAACGGGGTCGAATAACGAGACTAGTAACTGTCGGACTCCGCTCGAGGAAGAATGGAAATTAATTATGACGCTCACAGGGTCAGCATCCCCTTAGCAGCGCATATCTCCGTCCTTCTCGGCCGTGGCAGAATATGAATTTGTAAAATTAATCGTTATTTCTGCCGTGGTCGGGGAAGAAGCAAGTCGGTGCCCGTTGCCACGCGGAACAGCCGGTAACGAGGTAATTGCGAAAGTTTATCTCGACGAAGACAGCAAAAATTAATTACATGGAGATAGGCCAACGTTTATGTTTCAGCGTCCTTTTACTTTCGCCCGGTGCACGCACGGTTGACGTAGCCATAGTCCATCCATTCACATAGAGTTGTATTAGGCATTAGCTACTCTACTTGTGTGCAAAGTTTCATAATTTTTTTAAATTTGCGTATTCGATATTTTCCTCGTTAGCCGAAATACCTCACCGAAAAAGAAGTTAACTTTCTGAAAAATGGGAGTCCAGCACTGTCGCAGTCAATTGGGTATTACGTGCGTTAATTTACCCTTACTGATTCGACTGCACTAGTTAGATAGAGGTTCTATAGATAGAGGGAAAGATTTAGCCGGGCCAGCTCGTTTGGTTGTTAAACCCCTTTGCGATTCATGGGGATACGTGACGTTCCGAAGCGACGTCGCGACGCTCGACACGACGGTGTGAACACCTCCGTGGTGCGCGCAACTTTTCCGGCTGCTGAAGCACGTGTATCGCGGTGATTCAACCGTGCCCACCGCGTTAGCCCGTAATTCGTCGAGTTCATCTTTGCCTAACGGGACTTCATAGATATTAATTATCGCGTCGCGTTTGTACGTCAACGCTTTACCTCCCGCCTCTCGTCCTCTGATCTTTCTTCGCCCCCACACTGGAGACTCTTCGCGTGCTCCTTTCGACATGAATCGTGTTCTTTGTACGCATTACCTTTGAAACTACTTTCCGACCTCCTACCACCTAGCCTCGGTCTCTGTCTCGTCGCTGTGCGTGGGACATTCATTGTCTCTGTCTCCGGTCTCGTGCCTCTAAGCCGTCTATTCTGCCTCTATCCTGCCTCTTTCTACGACCCTCATTTCCTCTTACAGATGTATGCTCGCCTGCACCTTTTTTCACTTCCCTTTTAGCGACGCTCTGACTCTGGTCCTTCTTTGTACGTCTCTCCTCTCTCATCGCCGCGAGCATTATTTTCATCGTTTATTTCCGCACAAACAACCAGCGGCTTGACGGAAAGATAGAGGTCGGAGGCTGTCGGAACTGGGCGCAACCGAGGAACACACAGAGAGAGAGAGAGAGAGTGAGAGAGGGGG
The DNA here is from genome assembly GCA_916610235.2 of Lasioglossum morio. Taxonomy (NCBI): domain Eukaryota; kingdom Metazoa; phylum Arthropoda; class Insecta; order Hymenoptera; family Halictidae; genus Lasioglossum; species Lasioglossum morio. The sequence continues at coordinate 15,548,016 of OU744327.1, forward strand.
GAGAGAGAGAGAGAGGAGGGAGGGAGAATGAGAGAGAAAGGGTGAGGAGACGGCGACAGGAAAGAGGACAACTAGAGAAAATAACGGAAAGGAAGTTCTTCGTGTGCAGAGGAAATAGCACGGGGGCTGAAGCGTGCGGAATGATCACGCGTAATTACGCACACCGTCGAGTTGCACGTGTAATGGGAAAATTACGTCGACCACAGGACGAGTTAACATTAATTCCCGCTTTTTTCAAGACATTTCACATTTCACTTTACAGGTCGCTAACTATCCTCGACGACTCGAAATATGCTGCTGGATTTTTTGATATCGCGCAGAGACGCACTGCATTTTACTTTGGTTGGGTTAATCCGTTAATAGCGGTGTTCTAGTTTCAAATGACATTTTTTTTAGCAATTTTTTCGGAATTTTTCCAGGAGTAATGTAGAACTTTCTGCATCTGGATTTTGCACACACGTGCATTGGTATTTGAAATGTGTCCATTATTTTGATAAAGTATAACCAATAGCTAAAACTTTTGTTCTAATCTCAGACTTTGACTTTGTAGGAATTTATGGTGTTTATATTCGGTAATTAACGGGTTAATAATCGAGTCAGTGATATAGTGATTAATGTCTGCCTTGGCATTTTCAAGGGATAAAAAGAAATTGACGTGTCATAAACATGCTCTGACCCCTTTAGATGCAGTAGTGTGTGATCCGTTTCATGGGCCATTCTCACTCCCATACAAGCGCGACAACTACCTATGTAATTGACTTAATTTCTTTAGTTAATGAAAGATCTTGCAATAAGCCCACTCCTCTTGACCATGAAATGGCCAAGTGAAGTAAACCGTGGCCTTATATTGTCCAAAATAAAATCCAATTTTACTTTTTTTCTGAAGTGTGGCGACTCATTATCCTGCTATCTTCCGATCGCAGCACAGGATAGATTCTCAATTGTTTTCGGTTTGCCTTCCATTCCTGCATTCTCTCTCTCTTTAGACCCTTTACATATCTTTCTTATATAATCTTAACTCTTAGCAGTGGTGGCTGAGAGTCACCACTAAAACTTGCTGTACTATGATTCACAATATTGTTTTCATTATTAATTAAATATTTTGGTATCGAATGAATTACTAAACATTTAATTATATTATGAGGTATTTTATCAATTTCTAAATAATGGAATAAAATTTAATTATCACAGGTTTCTCGTGAAGTACTGCTGACCATAAATCTACCACCATCGGTCAAAATGGCCGGTACCACATTTTTTATTTTTCAATTATTGAAATAATAAAAATGATTTCATTAGAAATGATTGTACAGATTATATTCAGTCGAGCACGCATTACATTAAGAGCCACACAATGTCTAAATAAAATCAATTTTGTTATTTTTATAAGGAAAGATCTACCAGTTACTTTTAAGGCTCGTTAGATTTGGTGTTAAAACACGCTAAAGAATTGCTACATAGTCCAGTCAGAAGTCATTGTTTTTCCAAACTCGATGGTTTATTAGTCGACCGTCACCGGCGCTTTTGAATCACGCGAGCAATTAAGAACGACAATTGGCAATTTGGCTTATCGGCTTGTTATCTCCGGGACGCGTAACCGTTTTCATTTCTGACTGTACGCGCGTTCCCAGCATCGACGTATTACAATCGCTGATATTCTTGTGACGTAATTGTATTAATTATATTTACTTGCGTTTCAATTAGCGGAGGCACAACTAATTACTCGACGGTGCCGTGAGCGGTTGACTCGCTTTTAATACCGCACATTGGCTCGATAATGAAATATTGTATGTAACGCTGCCACCTAGTTCTCTCTTATTTATTCGTACACTATAAATACATACATATATCTTCTCCACATATACAGGGCGTCTAAAAATTCCCTCAACATCCGGAAATGGGAGATTCCTGAGATCATTGTAAGCGACATTTTCCTTTACAAAAATGCCGCCCGATGCTTTGTTAAGGAGTTATTAACAAAAAACACGGTCCAATCAGAGCGTGACTACAGCGAACGGAGTCTCACTCGGTGACAGATCCCGCTTAGTGTGAGATGGCAAGAATACGCGTTGCTTTTGGGCCCGTGGAAATACCTCCGCTAAATGTGACAAGCGGCACAGCGAAGGTATAAAGTACCCGGAAGGACAGTTTCAGCAGAAGGTCCTGTAGGCCTTGGGCGGTGGGGTTTTAGTGTGTATGGCGGAGGCATAAGGCCATATAAATTCCCCCAAATTCCATCTTAAGGGGGAGCCGAGCCCCACACTACCCTTTCCGACCACCATCGGAGGAGAGGGTGTGCGTCATTTTTCAGAGGTAAATGTCACTTTAAATGACCTCAGAAACCTCCAATTTCCGGATGTTGAAGGAATTTTGAGACACTCTGTACTGTGGCGTTAGGGTATAATTACAACTGTGAGTGCATCAAGTTTTCAGAAAACAGAATAGGAAATGGATGAAGAAAACTTTCGTAATTATACAGATAACGGAAGTTCTTCAGAATGATGACCTTGACAACATATTTCAAGGTCATCAAAATCGGTGAGGTGCACCCTTTTCTGTATAATTGCAAAAATTTCGTGGCGGAAGATAAATCGCGATTTATAAAACTTGCTTATTGAATCAATGAACAACGAGCGGAAGAAAGCGTTCCGGTCCGCAGAAATGAAATTCTGTGGCAAGCACTCTTTACGAACGAAATTGTCGGCACTGAGTCTATCTCTCTATCACGTCCTCGGTTATCCACTCACCATCGGTGCGCCGCCGGTAGAAGCATCACAGTGAATAAACAACGTGCGGCCGCTTCAAAGGGACCGAGAACAGATTCCGGGACGATGAAAAAAAAAAAAGCGAAAAAGAATGAGAGGTAGAGGGGAGAGAAAAAATGGGGATGAAGTTAACGACGGTCACGGTTGACGCGAATGAAAATAATTTTCCTGTAATTAATCGAGCTACAGGTTTAGCAAAATTTTCTTGCACGATCGACCGTTCGCGACAGAGTTTGCCTCGTTTGCGCGAGTTTCGACGTCGCTTTGCACGTATTAACTATTCGTTAGTAGCGTGGTTCGTTCGTAGTCTCATTAGCGAGCGCTACGTATAGCCGCCGCGCACGGCAGCGAATTACCGAGTCCTCGCAGCTGTAATACAAATTGCATGAAAACTGTAACTGCTGGGGCTAGACACCGCTTTGCGACCGGCACTTTGTCCGGTATTTCGCACTGACGAAACACCTTCCGCGAGGAGACGACAAACGCTGTCCACCGCAGAAAGTTAACGAATCCGCCGAAAAATTTACATGTCAGTCGATGTCTCGGTCGGTTAAGTAACCCGCTGCGAAGTTCCGCCAACCTTGCGTTCCGTAGCGTCGCGTCGGGTCGCGTCCACGCAACAATTCACCGGAAAACGGAAATCGGATTACCGTCTCAGTTTGCTTAACATTAACCCGTCACGGCGCCCGTTTAATCACGATAGGCAACCACCAGTTGATTTTCTTCTCTTCTCGCGCGATTAATAATCTTGCGCCTCCCCGTTGCTGCGGTAACACGCAACCTAACGCCGAGTTCCCTCGCAAGATGAGATGCTCGATGATACGGCATTAACCTTGGAAAGAGTCGGCCAAGCTTCTCGAGCCCTCTAGTTACAAATATTAACTCTCCGTCGTGCAAAGTGCTCTCGGTCTTCCCTTTCAGAACTTGTATCAACATCACTTAACACTAAATGTATCCGAGATGTTGAACTCGTTTTTCATTTGCGACAGTGTGTTTGTCGAGGTTTCCCGGACGTTTTATTGAAGTTCATTTTGAATTCATACGCGGTGGCTCCAAGGTCACTGGACGGTTCAAAGTTCAAACTTGTATATAAAAAAAAAATTAAATGTGAATTTTAAAAAATTAAAATAGGTTAAATCATCTTACAAAATAAAATTACACTGTTCATTTATTCTCGTAAATCAAGACGGCAAAAGGGACGTTTTAAACTATTGTAATTAAAAGCGGAGTACTTTTCGATATCTGTGGAAACAGAGGAGCTAAAAGCAGTATATTATGTATATAGTAGATGCTTCGAAATCTTTCGAATCTTTCGAAAATCTTCCTAGGAACTTCCTTCATAATGGACGACGCATTTATGAGAAAAGTTCTTGCGTGTTTGTCGGCAGCGATTATTTAATTTGTAGAAGCTGAGCGGTCGTTCGTGAAACCACGGCCCTTTGTATCCCGGATGATCGTTTCCATTTTCAGAAGTCGCCTTTGTTAAACCATTTAGCTTTTACCTCGAATAGCAGGAATAGTCGGCAAGTAGTCCGGATATGAGCAGAGGAAAAAGAGTCGCGAGACGAACGGTAGTCGCCTTCGGTGGGAAAAGAGCTCTCGGCCGAAAGAACTCGAACCCTCGAGCTCATTTGGTTCCGTTCCTCTCCTTTGCCTCTACAGACTGCTTAGTTGGGTGTACAGAGGCGAGCGATGCTTGTGCAGCCTCAGACGTTCAGGGCTTTCACGTATCGAACTACGGTAAATCTTGGACCGCTGCCTTTCGAACGACTGGCTGCCGTGTCAAAGCAACAACTTACGCGCTTCTTCAGCAAGTGTTTAGCTGCTGAACAAATAGACGTACTATGGAAAATGTTTCGTCGTCCGGCTTCCCGAATTGTTCTTGAGAGCACGGTTTATGCAAAATATCCTGCTGTGCGTATCAATTTGCACCCTTAACACTGACTGATGAGTCTAACCGTTTTATGAACATTATTTTATGATATTGAGTAAATATGATCTAAATTGTGATTGTGTGACAAATAAATTTGTAAAAATCTCATAAATAAATAATGTAAAAAAAAGTATTCCTATCAGATTAGTATCGATATCGATGTTTCGGTCACTCACTATCTTTCTCTACGTTCGATGCTAGCGGCAAGAAATGAAGGTATAGTGCCTGTACACGATACAAGTTCCACTTTGGTCTCGAAGTTTTCACATATATTGAGACGTTATTGCAGTTCTAGTTGTAGCGATTAAAGGACATGCCCTCGATAATGAAAATAAACTGGAAATTCAACACGTTCCAGTGTACATTCTGTTCCAGCATAAATAAAGCGAAAGATGTGCAAGATCTTTATACAGTTTGTCGATATGTTTTTAATGAAAATTTTTACTTAAAAACCTGCAAGATCAGAGCCTTTTTTTATTTATTTATTTTACGTCGCTCTCAACTCTTTGCCAAGGTTACTTCGCGTCGGGATCTACAGTTTATGCAAGGTCAGAGCCTGTCACAGTGAATAGTCCCCAAATCTCTGTTAGGTAGTCCACCAAGAAGGACCTCTATTTTTTTATAAGTAGCCAATATATTTACGATGAAACTTACAGGGGTGGACTTAGGTAACCAGGAGTGGCCAGGAAAACGTAACGAGGTATCGTGGTGGAAAGCGTATCGGCAACTTCCGGCTACAGCAGCGGCGAGAGTTGAGGCACGAGCCAAGGGTGTCGGTTGTTTGGCTAGGGTGGTATTAGGTGCTATCTAACGCCCATGTGGCAGTTTGTCGAGGAGGCCTCTCTATGTTTCCCCAAAGTATGTATCTGAGACTCTGTGTACGAACGTGCTTGTGTTATCGTGTGTACTCGGTTAGGATTCGGCGTGTTGGGTCCGGATTCTCGAAGGTGTTCGCAGTCCGGTGTGCGTGATCGGGGAACGCGTTTCCTCGCGCACGTGCGCGGGAAGGAGTATGCTGGGTGTGGGAGTAGGGTAGTCCCTTGCAATTTCCAGCGTCGTTGTGTACATCGATAGCAAGCTAGAGTAACTGAGACCTGTTATAGCCGAAGCCCGGGGTACTGTGTGCGTTCAACGTGACTGTGTAAGGACGCACGTACAGACGTATAAAGGCAGCAGAGGCAGCGGTTAACCTATCTGGTGGGCGTGAATAGAGTGCGCCCATGGAAACTACACGATGTCGGACAGCACCTCTCGCTCGACGACACGAAGACGAAGGGGCTCTCGTTGAAAGGAGGTCCACTATGCGGAAAGAAGTCTTCCTGAAAAGCTACCACGGACAATCGCCGCCGAGTTACGGTTTCGTTCGTTCACGTTCCTATGGACTTCCACCTGGCTATACTTTTACGATTTCTCGATTGCCTCCTGGTAAACTGTACCGATGCCATGCCGATGGCAAATATTTACAGAAACGGCCATTTGAATGGTTCGGTTCCCGCCTTTTCGTGTGGGAACCTGGCCAAACAGTGCCAAAAGGCGCGATCCTGCTGCTTTCAAAGTTGAATCATTAAAATTGGTACTCAGAGTCTATAATATTGATGCGAATTTCTGTATCGTTTTCAAACGAACTCCCAAGTTACAATATAATTTGAAATAAAGGATTTTACTAAAGAAGAAGTTTACTTTTTATAACATTGACAAGCATTGAGGATGCCTGCCAACGAATTAGACGTGCTATTTTTGGAAAGATTTTTACAATGTACTTAGAAACATAGTTCCTCGATTTGTAGTGATTGTATACAATTTTTCATGAAGTATACTGAAAATAGCTGAATTTACTTACGTATATTGGTTCTCTAAGCAACAAAAAAATCAATATTATATGATATAATGCATATTTACGTTGGAAATTTAAACATTTCGAGTCTCGCTTGACAAAGAATTATATATGCAATATAGATTATATTGCAACAAATATTGATCTGATTGAACGAAATAAACGCAAATGTTATTGTCGGTTTACTCTAAATTCGAAATTATTATCCAAGGCAAGAAGGATCTCCGATAGAATTGTATTCAAACTCATTTTAGTAAATCCCAGTATTTATAAGCTAGAAGTACCTACTACATAACATTCTGAGAACCACAGACAATGCACAATGTTATGCGAACAATGGACAGTTAAGGAATATACTCTAAACAATTTTAATTGTAGCAGAAGCAATCCCAATGTACACGCTGAAATATGTACTGGGTGTCTCGCCAGATATTACCACCTTGATGTACGTAATTATCAGGCCACAGAACATGTCTACTTAATTGAATTTTTATCTTCATACCAACATTATTTGCGACTGTAGAAACAGTAAACGTCATTACTAAATTGCGGATTTCGTGAACTCATAAAAATGCAATGTTAAAATAATTGAAAGAGGAAATGCATTTTTATTTACCTTCTGTTTCTCACAATTGACATATACAATTTTATTTTGCATAAACATCTGCATGTATAATACAAATTTTCTGAATAGCAAGGTACTCGAACGCAATAAAAACTTGTTTCTTATTTCTTATATTAATTTTACTTATATTCACTTAATTTCACCCAGTTATTTTTGTGACAGATACAAAAAATTCGCAGTTTATTTCCGTAGACCAGTCATTTGAAAACTAACTGAACATGTAAGCACGCACACAACATCCAAAAAATGACTACAAAGGGGAAGAGAAGAAAGAAACTCGTTTTTTAAAATTTGTCAAGGTATTTGTAATTCTATGACAGCTGGATAACGTGTTGCGACACGGTGAAAGCGATCGTGTCAAAAAAAATGAAAAACGTCGACGACAGAGATATCGCTTCCGGTGGACTTTATTTAAAAGCGATCAGCAAAATTGCCTGAAGACAAGCGTTTTGCATATCCATTTAAAGTGAAGCGTTTCGCGCATTGATTTGAGCGGGAGCTAGCTGCGAATATAAATGACGGGGCAGAATGAGGATCGCGCGAGTGGCGAATGCAAAAATCCCACGCGCCGCATAAAATCCGGCCAGGGTAAAGCGGATCGGACGCGGCAGCCAATCGGACGTAGTCGAAATCCGTGCAAGAGTGACCTCCACTTTATATTCTGCGTCGCGAGCGCTGATGCAAGCCTTACCGGTGTGCAGGGGGTTGCATCGGTGCAGTCGGTGCTCTCCTTCCCACCGGCACAAGATCTCCCTCGAACATCGATCGACCGAAACGGCAACCGAGCAAACGTAAACCGAGTCTGATCCTCATCACTCTCCGGTTTGTTCGCGGCGTTTTATTCGCGTGCCTGCTCACTGGCCCGACAGCTGAATCAGACATTGTTATACGCCGTTCCTGGCCAGTTGTAAACGTCTTGTCGGAACAACATCGAAACGTGCGCGCTGGGAAAGTTTACGCTCTGACCGCGTTTCCGTATTTGCGAACGGATCCACGAACTGACCTTAGCCTCGTACTCGCAATTCCCATCGCGTTGCGACCGGTGTCGTAACTCGTTCCCCGAAATTCACCCGCCTCCGACGTATAAACTGGGTTGACCCGCCGGTTTATTACACTTTCTACAAGATAAAACATAGTCCACATCAAAAGGACCGAATCGTTGGAAATTTCGCGGCACTAATTGTCTTTTTAATCCTGTTGTTCTTCACCAGATCTCCTTCTAGTACCGAACTCTTGATTTCTTGGGCACTCGAACAGCCAATAACTAGCAACGGAACATATGGAGGTGTCAATCGGTGATGTTAATCAAATGCATGTACAATGTACATTAGGGTGGCTCTTATTTGCTCTTGACAAAAATATTTGTCAAAATTTCTGTGACGGCACCCCCCAGAGTTGTTTTAAAGAATTAAAAAAAATCTGTACAAAGTTTGAGCTCGATCGGATAACAGGAATTTATTTAACGGTTCATTTTATAAGACCTTGACACTTGAGAATGTGGAACCGAATTTGTATGACTCTTAATAAAAAAAAATTTGATTAATAAAAGCTTTTTTGTTTCTTAAAAATGAATAACGAAATCAGTGAACAGAAGTAAATTATTTATTCGAAAATCTATTATGTCAATATTACTCGTATCGTAATTGACTGTGATAGTGTAAGTTGTACATTTTTCACACTCCGTGGTCTGTTCGTGTTACAGTTTAAATAACACAAACACATGTGTTTTGTCCCCCCTCCATTCGGGAAGTTCAATGTAAGCCTGTTGGTCCATTGCACATGGGAAATTTTGCCTTGCTCGCCGCAATTTTCTGACATTGCGTTTCCGGTTTAATTTATTTCTGCGAATATAACGCAATTTTTCAAGAAAAATGTTTTGAACCTAAGGGAAGATTTTCCGCGAGAGAACGGAACATGTAGACGTTGAAGCTGAGTTCTATTTAAGAAACAACGGAACGCTGAAATAAGGAAACTACCTTAGCTAATTCATACTTAACTAACTGTGCGCTTTTAATAGAATGTTTCACATCTAGTGAACGCCGCATAGGAAAGAAAACTATATTATTTACAGAATAAAAAGGCTTAAATTTCCTCACTATTAATTGTATTTATACACTGCACGAGATTAAACGTTAACCGTAACAGAAAATAAATAATATAATCATGCAAGTAAAACATTCGAGTGTACACAGTGTAGAAAAACATATATTTTAATGATGCTGTAAGAAGCAAGATCCAAAGCCTTGTTAGTTCCCTCTCACATGAAATATAAAACTCAAAACTGAAATGCAAAGTACAAAAAACTGAAAAAGAATGTACAATTGTGAAATATAAAGTTTAAAACGAAATATATCACACCGGGCTTACTACATTTCAAAAATAACGAATGACCACTGAATTGTAATTTATCCTCCCTGAAATTAATATAGAAAGTGTCAATACTCCGCAGAATATTCATACTTCGTTGGACGCCTGATCAAACAGTCTAACATAGATTACGGGAAGCTAATGGAAACACCGACGACAAGAGTATGTAAATCGTAACAATCCTCGACTGGTGTTAAAAATTCTTGCGCGGAAGACGCTCTGAACGTGTTCTTACAAAGAACGCTATTCGATTGATTACAATGATTACAGAATCACGGAGAATTTTTCAAATAGACATTTTAATGTCGTTGAATATAATTCATTTTAATAATTAAATTATTATTCTGATTTAAAGTATGTGCCACCAATTATGCGACAGACTGTATAAAATCCAGTGCATCATCAATGATATAGTGTTCCTTATCAGTTTTCCGTCGTCAGCCAGAAGAAGAGGGATGTTGAACTGCGGGAGTGGTTTTGCGGATGCATTTGACACTTGTTGGCGTGTCGGATTTAGGCGAGCGTCGAATTAATCGCGTGCTCTTCGAAAATTCATTACGTCTTTATAGTTTGCGGCGTTTGTTCCTCGTGTGCTGTTTAACGGTGTACATAGGAAAAGGGGAGCAAAGAGAAAGAAGGGGAAAAAAGAAAAAACGAAACGGTGGAAACACTCACGAATAATGCCGCGATGCGAAATGCACGGTTCACCGCGCATAATTACGAGTGCACGACACGCTGGGAACCCAGAGGTTCTAGAATTATTGCAGAGCCGAAGCGACCGCGACCGAGGCAAACCTAAAACGAAAAAGGTTAAAAACGCAGTGAAGAAGACGACGCGACTGTTAAAAAAGATAGGAAACGACGGAGTGAGGGGTACAGGGGGGTGGGGGCAAAGAAGCCAAGAAAATAATAATATTCGGGGCTTTTGAATCCCTGAACAATTAGCCTCACTGTGTTCGCCCAGCCCAGCCAGTTTCAATTTAATAACAACAGCTCGTTTCTCCCTACCCACCAGCTCGCATTTGGTTATCATCGTCCTATTGCCGCAATACTTTTCTCCTCCTTGTTACTTCCTCGGTCCTCTCGGCATTCTGCCCTGTTGCTTCTTGAGGATCCCTTCGACTTTCACCAGGCTTTGTGTTATTAATTCGTGAAACGTTCTGACAAATTAAAGAACGTCTGCTTGACATCTTGAGGGGGTATTTTAGTCTAAAATGTAACGTTCGCAGCAAACTTTACAATACACCTTACTATCGGGCTTTTGCGGTTTCCTTTATTTTTCAAATTGAGATTGAGGTTGCTGTAAACAAGTTAGCAAGAAAAGGATTCAAATGACTATGATCGTTCCTGCAGTTCTACAAGATGAAGACAGGAATTCGTTTCTGGTTTCTTAAAAATGCAGTTACAATACAAGCATGAAAAGGAAGATGATATTCTTCTAATTTTTTGGTATATACTGGGGGACAAAAATATTCGGACACCTTTTAAAGACGAATAACTTTTTTAAAATTGGACGAAACGACTTGAAGTTCTTTGAGCAAGTAATGTATAAAAGCAATAATTTATAAATTACTGTCGCTCGAAATTTCAAACATTTTTATGTGTGCCTATAACGAAAATTTAAAACATGCTTTTTGTACTTTCAAGTAAGTTTCAAGTACGTTCAAGTCACAAGTAAGGTAATATATATATATATATATATATATATATATATATATATATATATATATATATATATATGCACAATGTTTCATCGAAATTAAAAGAATTATCGCTATGTCATTTTTAACTTATTAAAAGTATTAAATATGCATAGAAATTTCTACTTGGCTTCTATTCCTCGCAATTGATGCAAAAAATTTTTATTCTATAGTTTAATGATGCCTAATAGAATATTGATTCAATTTATCCTCAAGCTAATAAAATTGATATCTGTATACTTCGCGTTCCAGACAATTAATAAAAATCAAATCAGCGGAAATATCGGTACTATAGGTATTGACGGGTCACGTCACTTATTTTCAGTAAACAGAAGCGGAATATCAATGAGTTCCCCGTATTTTCATACGGCTCTCTATGGTTTCAGTTTTTATCGGTGGTTCGATTATTGTGCGCACAACTATTGTCTATCTGTTGTATCGTCGTATTTGACGGCGCGGGGATTTACAGTGATAGGTATAATAGTCGTCTTGTAATAACAAACTGAAAAAAAAACGAGGCACCGCGTGATTGCGATGGATCGCGGGTGTACAAAAATATAGGAAAAATACGTTCGGGGCATACTGGGGAGATAGATAAACAAGCAAGGAACAAGTTGGTGCTCGACAGAAGATCCGTGCCAATGGCAGTTTTGACGCGGGATTGCGGATTCAATAATCCACTGCTATTAAATGCTGAAAGCTGAAAATGCATACACATACCTGTTCTCTCTCTCTCTCTCTCTCTCTCTCTCTCTCTCTCTGTCTCTCTTCTGTGTCGACGATAGCTTTGTTACCCTTCGATCGTTGCCTCCAGTAACATGCACTTGTAGCACTCGAAACATGCAAAAGTGAAACGTTGAGAGGCCACTGGAAATATCGGATTTTAACATTTATTTCCACTCCAGAAGCGTTTATAATTGACGCGTTGCTACAATCGTACTTCTAATCATAACAATCGTTTGAACATTTGGATCCTTCATACTGGATTTATTTCCCACAATTGTTGTTGAAATTATTACTGTTCCACGGTAATTCATTTCTATTCAGCCGTTCAGAAATTTTTTCATAAATTGTTCAATCCAACTTCTATATGTATTCTATAGTATTTTATTACATTTAAATTAGCGGGTTTGAACCGGAAGCCAGAGTTGGGCAAAAATGTTATTCAAATAAAAATTTTTGCCCAACTCTGCCGGTGGCACACTAGTAGCGGCTGATGACCAGACTGCGGATTTTATGCACTTCTGATGAAACTGGTAAGTGCAATTTAATGCAAAGGACAAATTAAGAGAATTTGCAGTTAGAGCTGATGAAAATCACTAAATAAAGAACAACATTCTGTTTAACTTTTACGCTTGTTGGATTAATTGAAATGTCTGACATCAGGTGTTCGGATAATCGAGTTCGCACTGTGGAAGTTAGTCTTGCTTGCATGTGCACGGCCCATTATTTCTGCTGGGTTTGTACAAAGATAAGAACATGGTTTTATTAATGGACTACATGCGTACTGCTCCTACAAAAGTCCAACAGCATCCGAGGACAAAAACGATCGCGCATACTACTCTAACTAACCCATACCGCGGCACCTATACACATATCACACTTATGGCGGGAGAGATGAATGCTTCTCTGCGTCAAACCTTATACGCTATCTTACCTGTAATAAAACGTCCGTGACGTATGAGCAAGCAGCTGCGTTGGCTGGACGAGTTGATAACTGTGTTTAATCTATTTGCCGATCGGTTTCCTCGGTAATCGATAGCCTCGTTGACTGGTGATCCCTATGACCCACGGTCTTCCGAGATTCTGTGGAGTCGCGACGTTCTGGCGGCAGTTACCGTTGGTTCTTGGCGGCGAGTGAGAAATTAGAGAAGGTTTAACAGTGGCCACAGCGCGGCGTGCCGCGCTCTAAGTGATCATGGATTAGCTGCACGAGGAAATCTAGCAGCTGCAGCAGCAGCAGCGGTCGCTCCTAGAGGGAAAGGGACACGGGTAAAGCACAGGGAACGAGGATGGAGGGCTTACGGGAGGGAGGGGGGAGTTTGGCAAAACCATGCGCCAGCCAACTAATTACTATGGCACGGGCCACCGACGGTGGTTAGAGCTGGTCCGCCAGCTTCAGTCATGATCGTTACGGCCATCCGGCCTGCGGAGGGTGGAAATTCCGCGCGTTTGCCAGCTCGCCGTCACCTCTGACCCTCCCTCCCTCCTTGAAGTCAATGACAGTGTACTTGCACCCATTACGCGGACTTGTCTAATGGAAGAAGTTTAAATCCTCGTTACATGACCTCTGTAAACGAACGACCGACCGAATCAATTCCCTGGTATTCCCGGAAAAGTGCCGCGGCACAGATGGAAAAAACGTTCGGTTCATGCACCCGTTAATGTAGTAACCTTCTCCTACCCCTTGTAGCCACGGTGCTTTTACCGGCTACGTGTTCCAACTCCGGCTGGAAACGTAGTCGCCGCGCCGCCATTTCCATCGGTCTCCGCGTTACGAGCGGAACAAAAGCTCTCACCGTGGAATGTCAAAGGCACGGAATAAAAATAAAGGTCGTCGCTCATTATCCAACGATGGTATTTGCCAGACGAACGACGACGAGGGGGCCGACGGCAAAGGGGGTTGAGTGTTTCGCGTGGTGCCGCGTTTCAAGTCGCGGAGGATAATCACGGGGCTGAATCGGAAGCGTGCAATCTCGACGGAAAGGGCTGAGGGGTGGATGCAAGCGCCACGCGGCCGAAGGGAAAGATTATCGTCGCTTACTCGAGGAACACGGAAAATGACTAGGAGGGTGCTAATTAACCAGCCGGAGTACCTTTCGGTCTCTGACACGACGAACCCCCTCCACCACTATTTCTTTCTTTCTTTCTCTCTCTCTCTCTCTCTCTCTCTCTCTCTCTCTCTCTCTCTCTCTCGCTCTGCTTCTCCCTCTCTCCATCTGTCCCTCCTCCTCTTTCTTTCACCCTCGATCCTCAAAAGATGTTTACGCCGTGAGAGAGGATGCTTTAATCGAGTTGAAGAGACGAGTTGCGTAACCTAATTAACTCGCTCTTCCGTTACTTCTACGAGCGTTCACCGTCGCTTCTCATTCGCATTTCACGCGATCTTCCACTGTCCCAGTGATTTTCGGAGGAGATTTGCGTAGAGCCGCGAGCGTAGGCGTCAACCGAACGAACGCCAGGTGAAAGGGCAGCTTTCCCAACGGGAGGGGCTGTCGGAGTGGGAAAAACATTTTCCTTCGCCGTTGCCGCGCGGAGTTTGGTTGAATTCTCGGGTAGGAAGATTTCACTTGACGTTGACGCAACCGTTGACGGAGATAATTAATTCCCTTAATTGAAGCCTGTATCTTTCTGCTGCGATTAACTGCCCCGCGCCGACCGACGATGAATTTGAGATAGTTCTTGACGGTGTCTGTTTGACGCAGATTTCCGCCGGGAATTTCGTTCGGGTCTATAGACTGATTCCCTATGGGTAATCAAACTTAGCCATTTCAAAGAATTTTTACACAATAGCATTATCTGTTAATTACTTTTCGCAATTCAATGTCCTGATGAACAGTTCCGGTTCATTGTTATGGATTTTCAAGAATTTAATTTGCATTTGAGCAAGTACAGAATGAAAATTCATTAACGTAATTACATGCTGCTATGATTTGATGAGTAACAATTTGTTTACGGCAACTTCATCATCTCAGTACTGCTGACAAAAAATAAGAACAATCACCCTGTGTATCCGCAAACCTGAGTCCAAGTAGAATTACCCGTTAATGATCAGACGCAGTATATGCAGTGTTGCTCTCGGATACATTCATCGACATTCTATCTTTCCGAAATAAAATTTCACAAATAAACAGTACGAATCCATAATATATTTCGTAGAATTAATTATACGTCTATTTATACTGAAATACTTTTCAAATTAAATAATCTCAGGCCAACGTGGCAGGAAATTCAGACAGCTTCCAATTATTGTTTTAATTAACGCCGAGGAAAGAAATCCGCGGTTCCAGGTTGAAAAATACAATTACACGAGTGCAGGGGTGCACGAGGCCGAAGAAGAATGCGGTAATTATAACTCCTCCTGAAATTTTCAGAGCGGAATGTTTTTTTCGTATCAGCGTGCTCGTTCAGCTTTCAGCGGGAAACCGGCGATAGCAGCGGCTCGAGTCGAGTCGAGTCGAGTCGAGTCGAGTCGAGTCGAGTTCTACCGAAAAAAATTCACCGTGTACACCTTATCCTCGACACGCGGCGCCGTTAATGAAACCGTCCGTGCTCCACGATACTCTTCGTCGCCGGTTCATAAACGTCATGTCGACGGTATGGAGGAATTTTCGTCGTCACGTTCCTGCCTACGTTCGCAACTGCAACCGCGAATCTCCGGAACGCGTGCTAAAACGCCAAGCAGTTGCTCGCCGATCTCATCAACCGGATAAATAAATGTGTAGAAAGAACGACGCCAAGAATTCTACGAGAGGTTGCACGTAGGGGAAGAGGTATCATACGAACGCTAAGCAAAATGCAGAAAAATTTATAAGCAAACATTTTATTGAAGTTTTTATGAATCAATATATAATTATAAGTTAATAATTCCTAAATTTTTTTAAAAATAATTATTAAACTTTAAAGGGAAATACGAAGACAAATAAGTACGCAAATATGAATTTCTTTTAAATCATTTTGGTCAACGTCACACAGGAGTTGTGGAACCAACGTGTACAAAATTGGCATTCAATCCAACATTCGGTGGACTATAAATATGATTCATTGCAATACAAATATTTGCAACCTTCGAATTCTGTTGATTCTTCTACTGTTTTTCTTTGTATTTTGGGTCTAGATAATAGTGGGTCTCAACATAAAAATTCTGCAGGTCATGTGTTATAGGACGATTATGTTGTTCTATGGTTGGTTGAGGAATTGCGTTACGAGTCTCGGGGCAATCAATTTTTCAGAGGATTGCGGACCATTTCGCGAAGCTAATCGTCCACTTGTTGTAAACCAGAGGATCTTGATAACGCGGTGTCATCCTCGTGTACGAAATTGCCCGGGGTGCTTGATATTTCCGCGTAACCTGAAATTATTACTCGGAACGTCACGAAATTGAATGAAAGCGGGCCGCAGTTTCGAGTGTACGTGGATGAAATGCATCGTATTTGCTCGCGAAGAGAGTAGCGGGCGGGGAAACAGTTCCTGCGGCTTAACTGAATTGCGAGTAAAGCGGCTACGAGCGTAACGTGGTTATATCCGCTTGAGATTACACTCTCGTGACTTTTCTAAACACACCTGAACCCCTGCCGTGACGTCGATTAAACCGTCGCTGGCCGCGATCCCTAAACTCGCTGAACCGCGATCGCTAGTTACCAATTACTCGTGTTACCTACTTCTCTAATTGCTCTTTTCGGCGAACTGGAACTCGTTAACGGAAGAAATCGATGGGAATAGTTCTTGTCTGTCGTTGCATCTTTTATAGATTGAATAAAAACCAGTTCGCCATTGAAAAATTGTACATTGTCAAATCTACTGGGTGATCCAACTAGAACTTTATTTATCATTTATCACTTTCAGTGTCGCATCGTGTCGGTCCTACATGACCGGACAGTGGATTTTACACATTTGTGACAAACATGAGTAAATGCAATTCAAAACATTAAAGATATTAGACGAATTTAAAAATACCTTTATACTATTTTCAACCTATTGAACATATTAAGAGAGAAAATAAATTTTTATGACACTCCGGTTTGTTGCAATTCAGGTGGAAAATTTCTGCTCTCAATATGACCGACACAATTTTTTCACCATGCCCGAAAATCAATTTTTAATACGATTAACGTTGCTGTGAGAAAAACTGGAATGGTTCGATCGAATTTTAAAAGATTTATTCTACTCTAACGGGTGTGCGAGCAATTACGTGTGTCATTGTAGCTTATTAAAAAGTTCCGGAACCCAATCAAGCCCTGGTATCGATCTCAAATTTCCAAATATCCATATCCATACGACTCTGCAGAGTTTATAGAGGCACCGAGCGCACTATAAGGATTAATAGCCGAGTACACGGTCCAGTGGATCCGTAAGATACCTTGCGCGCCATTATCTCGATCGTTGGCAGCGAATGTAGCTCGACGGAGTCACTTGCGGAGCAAAACAGGCGAAAGAAACGGAAAAAACACGAACGGAGAAACGATCCTCGGTGTCGAGGAAAGGTCAGGGAGCGATTAGTTACGTAGCGGGCCGCGTAATCGCGTTAAAGTATTGCGATCCCGCTGTCGTGCAGATAGGGCGGCATTACGGCCGCTCGCGCGCGTAATCTTGGCATCGGGCGAAATGGGAAAATAATGTCGGCAGTAAGTGCCGGCTAAAGGGCCTGGACTCGTAATTACTGTAAAAACGATATGATTATAGGAGAACGGACGCGGGCTGCGTGCTCCCATTACTATTTCTATGATCGTCACCACCTCGCGGCCAGGCTTTTGACACATGCGCGGTCGGCTTGAGGCCTACACAACGTCCACGCATGAAACAGTTTCCCGGTGTTTCCGCACGTGCACGAGCCCCTTCAGTTTCGCCCTGTGTACCGACATTAAAGCCGAAGGGGATGGCTGGGCGACCAGGGATGGGGCGATTTGTAGCTGCGCCGGTGTTATGGCCAATAAACTACGCACGCGAATATAACGGGTCGAGCTTGCGAAGAGAAAAAGGGGCCGGGGGTTGCGCAGGACAGGCGGGATGAAGGGACCGAGGGCTCGCGGCCGCAATAAATGAATATTTAATCCATCCTAGCGCGTGGAGGTAACTAATTTGAAAACATCGCGAGCCCGGCTCTTAATCGCCGTGCTAAATCTCGGAAGTTCGCGCCTGCGAGCAGGTAACGTGCTCCAGGGCGACACGAAACGAAGCGCGACTCTCGCTCCATGGGCCACAATCCCGCGGCCAACCGTGACGACCTCGTTGATCGAGTTTCCCCGAAATTCCCTGTTTCCATTTACCCAACTGTCGTCTTTCCTAGGAGTGTCACACTGCTATGAACTATGATGGAGCAACGAAGGGAGAAATCTGGATGGCGGCGCGCCAGTACGTGCATCTGCCGACGAGGCGCATAGCGGTTCGGGTCGAAGAGTTTCGTGACGTTTTGTTGGAGAGTCAACTTTCTCGAATGTTTACTGCTGTGTAGGGACCTCGAATATGAAAAATTTAATTAAATTGAATATATGCATACCTTGTCTTATTGTTAGTTACTACAGTCAGAGACAAAAAGATAGAGCACCCTATTCATTTGTTAATTTTTATTTAGTAGATCACTTAAATGAACTTTCATGTATATGTATACATCGTTCGCAAATCGCAGTTTTTCGTGTCTTCCAGCTTGTAACTGTTATAAATTTAAGGATTCTTACAGCTTTTGATACCCGTCGTTTTTCCTGCCTCAAACAATATTTCAATGGAATTTTCAATGCAGTTTTAAATGCAGAATTTTAAATACAGTTTTCTCAATTTTAACACCGACCCAGATAAAAAAAAAACTTGTGAAAAGTAACCATTGACATTTTCCCCACGAATCTGACAATTTTGCGATTTTTTCAAAACATCTTTTCACGTAAACTAGTTAGCTAACCCTTCTAACGTCTCGAAAAAATTCATGTCGTTTGGTCCAATCTAAAAACAGTTTTCTGCCAGTCGCTGTGCATCACTGATAACCCTCTTCACAATTATTACAACTACGTCATAATAACCCAAAATAAAAATGTTCGGGACAATCGAGAAAATCAGCAGGATTAATATAGAACTGTACAAAGCACTCGTAACTTCCATTTTACAATGCCGAGCGGGCCGACTTTTCATTTTCATTCAGCTTGATCAAATATTTCAACCGCTGCGCGATGTATTGCTCGAATTTACCGAGATGAAGTGACAGAAGTGGGTTAACGGTTTCCAAGGCAAGTCCGAAAAGAAGTTTCCATTCGAAACTGCACCACGGATTAAATAATTAATTGTTGCCCGCGTAACATTGCCCGAATTAAGCCGCTGT
Organism: Lasioglossum morio; assembly: GCA_916610235.2. NCBI lineage: Eukaryota > Metazoa > Arthropoda > Insecta > Hymenoptera > Halictidae > Lasioglossum > Lasioglossum morio. Next base: position 15,567,266 of record OU744327.1, read on the forward strand.
AATATTAACCCGGTTCCCTCGCTGAACAAATAATTAACACTGCGAGCGAGAAGAATACCGAGAACAATAGTCAGGCTACTTTTTGTTCTGATGGCCAACAGAGATACGAATTCTGTTTCAGTTCCTCCTGAGAGATTTCGCTCGGTGAATTTTCCTGAAAGGCATACGCAGGGCGAGGTTCCATGAACAGCGAAGGGTCGCCTGGACAATTCGGCAACGAACGAAAAAGCTGTTATCATGTAAATGTTATCAATGTACCGCGTATTAATTCGTCGGAGCTTGCGCGCGTCGAGAGAGAGAGAAAGAGAGAGAGAGAGAGAGAGAGAGAGAGTTAGGATCAAAGGGGGCGGCGGGGGAGTGCGCACGGAATTATTTTAGCAAATATTCCCAGTCATTAAATTTCCTGTAACAACTTGGTACGTGTTAATAGAAAGGAAAGCTTATCTTTGCCGGGGGCCGCCATTAACGAGTCTCGTCGTGTCCTGACGCTTGAACGGGGGCGGCGAGGTTGATGACAAAAAAAGGTGAAATAAAATAATATCCCTCTTAATGGCGCTTAAGAGTAAAATGCTGGTTGGACGTTCCGCCGGCGGAGAAACGAGTTGTGAACGTTTCGCCGGAACGAATTGTACGCTTCCATCCTCGCGACTCCCCCTCCCCCTCCAACCCCTCGTTTTGCCTTCCATCTCGGTCGCCACGGATGTCGCCCGAGTGCTATTTGCTCTCGAGTCGTAAATTCTGATGCACGAGAAAACATGCAAATATTGAGCTGGCGCCGCTCGCGTCTATCATTTCAATGAATTTCACCTAATAAAGGTAGCCAGCCCCCTGGCTCCTCTGCAAATTTACCGTGTGCCGCCGCGCCGGAAACGCTTTGCGACGCGAGCACCGTCCTCGATTCAGGGGCCGCCCGAGTAAAGAAATTGGATTCGTGTCCGTGAATTGAACCGGAGCTAGTTTATTCGACGCGGGCTTGTTTTCATTTATCCGGTTATGGGAACCTGGAACAAGGTTATGAGCGTTGTTCCAGTATCAGATATAGTAACGTTTTAAGTCCGACCTTTTTCTCCCCCAGTCGCCGTATTAGACATGATCATCTTCCTCTTGAAGTAGATAATAATTAGATAGAGAATCTTTGCGCAAAATAAAACTTTTCTACCTGCATTGTAACAAAGTGGAATGAATTAATAATTTATTTTCTTTCAAAATATGTTTAATAGGTTGAAAACAATACAACAGTATTTTAAGTTCTTCTAATGTATTTGCTATTTTAATTTACACCTATTCATATTTACCATAAGTGCATGAAATCCGCTATCTATTAATACTAATAATGATGGAACTTACTTTCAATATTTTCTCGATATCTTATAATAACATTAAGAGTGTCTATAAATTCTGTGAAATTGGTTTATCAAAGTGATGTAAGACATTCATGATCTTTTTTGGGAACTGTCATTGTTCCCAAGTCGTTCGACGAATTAGTATGCCCAACACATGGATCGTATATTATTGCGATCGTCAGAATTGGCTCAGCATCACGAAAATAGATATAACCGGTTCTTTTATGAGATCACAGCATCCCAAGACTCGTGAAACTGAAACAAGACGGAATGCACGAGTCATCCGAGAATCCGTTTGAAATATTTCTGGAATGGGAGGAAAGGAGCTGACCATAAACTCTCGTCGTGAAATGCCCCTTCTATTATTGCGTTTATTTTCCGGAATCACGAGACTGCAGTCATTCAAAAGTTTCCCCCGGTTTCCAAGTCGGTCGAGACTTGGACGTCTAGGAAAAGAAGGATTTTCCGCTGGCGAGGGACGCGATATCGCGTAATTATTGCACGATTTCAGCCGCCTGGAATCGTGGACGGCTCCTTTGAAGGCAGCCCGGACTAATCAGCATCTAGAATATGGTTTGTTCAATAACTCGCGCACGCCAAAAGCCGCCGGACACGTCGCTGCTTCATTAAACCTGACGAAAACTTGCGGTCTAATCAAGACGGATCCCGACACTAACTAATTTCGCGAATGGCCGAATTCCATGTTGTCCATGGTAAGATTCGAGGCACGCAATTTCTATTTTCCTTTGATTCCGCTGCTGCTACTACTTCTGCTGCAGCCGGATAGCTTCCTTAATTAAAACCTTGGATTTTTGGCGAATTTTTTCGTAGAAACAAGTAAACTGTTCCGACTCCTACAATATCGTTCTGTCTAGTAATTACATATTATAAATTCCTGTTTCTTACTTTTTTCTTAATTTATTCTTCTCTCATTGAGACAATGTTCTTCAATATTGCTTTGATATCTCCGCAAATTTATACTTCTTTTCACGCTACTTTTATTCATATTTTTATCAAATACAGATCGAACATACCCAACCGACATTTGTCCTCTGTTTAGCAGAAGTTTTGTATGACAACGCCTGGGGTGGCGGATGGTAGGGACGTATGGTGAGAGGGGAGGAGGTAATACGGAACTGAAAGAATTGTATTGAGGAAATGAACGGTTACCGAGATATTTACAAAAAACAATATAACAATATAACAATATAATAAATCTAAGCCGTATTCAATCGAATTATTGCAAATATATTTGGGTTAGGTCTAAACAATCTGCAAATTCTGAATGACATCTACAATGAGAAGATTATGCGAATAGAGTGAGTTGTGGGCCGGGGTCATTGGAGGGGCCGGAGTGCATACGAAAATCCAGAAGTAGTCTCTCAAAAATAATGTATGTATGTATGACCAGAGTAAGACCCTGTTTTCTTCCTGATCTCCACAACGAATTTTCGAAAACAGTAGACATGAAAAGAAAAAAGTTGTTCAAAATGCGTAGATGCATAAAATATTTAAATTTCATCAAAATCGGAGCGGATTTCTAAATTATTACCCCAGTTTTTTGCGAATATCTCGATGACCATTTATTTCCTCAAAATAATTCTTTGGGTTTCGTATTACCCCCTCCCCCCCCCCTCACCATACGCCCCTACCACCCGCCACCCCAAGTGTTGTCACTATACTAAACCGCCGCCCTCTGTTCATCTTCCTGCTCTTTCACATATTTTCTTATAGATTATGTTCTTCTCGATTCAATAAACCTACCAGTGTTAATCAAACGAGAGTCTCTGATTTTTCATTTAAAAATTGTTAAAATAGTAAAATTCATTTCAAGAAGAATGGTTGAACAAACTTCTTAATGCGACCATATATTGCAAGGTAAATAGCGAAGCATCTACATAATTTCGATCTTATACTGATGAAGCAATACATGTGAGTTAGTTTTTGTGCTCGGTAGGTCCAGTGTTAAGGAAGCACAAATCACTAACATGGATAAAATATATATGATAAAAGTACATATATATAGTTTGTCATTCGGTACTGATTGTTTAGTCAGTCGCTTGATCACATCCCGAACGCCCTACGGCAGTACATACATACCAAGTAAAACGTAAAAGTTCTTCCGCTTCCAGAGAATTACCGAGAACAAACAGGTACAGCCGCAAAAATCCGTTGAAGCATAATCATATTGGGCAAACAAAAATTCCGGAAGCAGCGAAACTTTTTACGAATCGTTTCAATACCTTTTTCCCGGAGGACGATGGGAGCAATCTGTCTTCTGAAGGAAACCAGAATTTTCTTCGCATCTCCGCGTCCTTCTTCGTTTCTCTTTCTTTTCATTGTCCCGACGCGATCGCTGCCGCGTCCTTTTTTTCTTCGACCGCCGTTGGAAATCCCGCAGGAAGAAGGGAAGTGGCACGAGAGTAAAATTTTATTGACCTGCAAGCCGGTGGAGCCGTAGCCGGCATCCTGGCCGAGTCGTGTGCTACAGGAACGGGCTGAAGGCAGACTTACGCGATTGAAAGCTTGCCGTGAAACGACTAGAGAAGCCTTGATATTATGCATTATGTATGGGCCTATGCAACGGCACCTGTACTTTGGCATGCGAGCTCCCCACGTACCAACGGTGGCCACTTCCACGACCCGAACACCAGGGACCCGCGATCCTTCTGAGCTTCGATTGGGACCAATTTTTAGGTGACTCGATCGCTGTCTACTTTGTATATCTTGCATTTTCTTCATTCTTCATCTTCTATCAGGCTGTTGCATATCAAATATCCGATTTGTAACAGTAACGTTAAACATATTCAAACACCGAATTACAAGTTTCTTAACTGCATTATGGTAGAAATTGAATTTTCTAATTGTTCACTTTCTTTACTTACAAGATTGTCATTCTCCATTTCCGTGTTTCTTCTACCAGACGAATAGTGCGTTTATTTACCGTCACATTGATTTTGCTATGTAAAGTAACCGTGTAACTCATTTTTTAGGGTGGCCCTTATATTTACCCTTGTCAAAAATTTTTGTCAGAATTTCGTTTACTCCACCCCTCAGGATTGTTCCACATAATTTAAAACAAATCTGTGCAAAATTTGAGCTCAAACGGATAACGATAAAACGTGCACCAAGGCTCTTAGCCCTTTCACAACTATGGATGAAATATGTATCTTGTTTATAGAATAAAATATGGAAAAATATGTTGGACATAACCTGCAGATCTGGACAGACTGCGTTTTTTCTGTAGTATTACTGTTTTTGTAAAAGCAACGGTTTTCGAAAAAATTGAGAAAATTCAGGACGAAAATGCAAAATTTTTTTCTGAAATTTGAAAATTGAAGTGTGGTTTCATTAGCTTTTATCAATAAACATTACGGAAATTGCATATATTCTTTTTATTAAAAATCATAAAAATTCTTTTTGAACTAAATATGAGCCAATCCGTGGTAAAGGTGATGTGCTACATGTTTCCATGGTATAACTAGAAATAACCATTATACATATACAAGATAGAATATCTTCTTTAAACCGTAGTAAACGATGTTTCATTTCGAGTCAGGAAAGTTGAATGACATTTATGTTTGCTGAATTCCTTTGATTATCACCGCAAGTCTGATACAATACAATAATAATCTACAATAATAATCTGTATATTATTCGTGGAATAAAGACAAGTAATAATAACACTCAATTTTCTTCTTGTAGAAATGCGATTTAATCGACAAAAATTACCAAAATCTATCTTTTATAAATTAAATAAATTATTTCTCCAGTGTGCCCATTTAAAAATTACATTTCTACTTCAATGAGTGTATAAACTAACTTCACGCATTAATTTGTAATTATTATCACAATGCAAAGAGTACACTTCACTTTTCAAACCTAATTAAACATTCCCCACATATGTATATACCAGCCTAGAGAAATGAAAAAGCACCTACGACTTCGTTAATTTGCAAATATTTATTCAACCAAGCACGCGTCTTCAGCTCTCGTTGTTGAAATACGTCACGAAAGAATACAGCATATAAGCACTTAACGAGATGGTTGTGAAAGCGTATTTAACAAGTGTCGATCAAAAGTGTAGATATGGTTTTGCACGATTCGTGCTGTACAGGGTGAATCTGACAATATTTTCCCTCCTATATCATGCAGCTTTTATATGTATCATTCTTTCATATCATTACAAGTAACAGGAATATTCAAGGTGGACAAAGTTATTTCCCCATCTTGTATTTTATATTCGAGCGGCCATCGAAGCTAACACGATCATGTGCGTATATATCTTCAGGAGCAATAACCATCAAAGACTATAGCTGGTTCGCGATCGAAATTTTCTTCTAGTCGTACCCGTGACGCGTGAATTTCCCTCGACACGAAAAACAAGGAAAAGCTCGAGTCGTTCGTTCACGTTCTTGCGCGTTCTTCTATTTGTTGTTCATCTGCCGCGTGCTCGCGTCCCCGTTGTGTGTGCTTCTCCCCTTTCAACGCGTTCGTTTCAACGTTCACGGAACGCTGCCGTTAAATCTGTCGCGTTCCCATGCGTCCAGTCTGGGAAACCGCGATTCCGGAGAAGAATTCTTGGGACGGGGGTGAGTTGCGAACAACACACGCCCCCGTCGAGGGAAGAAGTTTCGACTAAGTGCGGTTAAAATAAATCAACGGCCCGTTGCGTGCAAGCTTTAAAACGATTTTTTAATTTAAACGTATCCCGGCGCAAATACGTAATTTCCATGGTTTAACCGGCTTTCCTCCCCGTCGGTTTTTTTCTTCCTTACGCGAAAGACTGTCGGCCGTCTCCCTTTTCTTTTCTCCTTTTTTTCTCCTTTCCTCTCTCTCTCTCTCTCTCTCTCTCTCTCTCTCCCTTCTCGCGTTGTTTTTCCCTGCTCCTTTTTTTCGCCGCTGAGAGAAATTAAAAACGAATCTTTACGCGGGAGAAACGACCGGCTCGGCTACTCGTGCGGGATATTTAGGATAATAGGGAACGGGAAACCGCTGGATGTAACATTTTCGCGTAATTCGATATTTAAACACGTTTATTTAGTACTGAAGCCGGCCAACTAATTGGCGATTATACCCACGGTTTTGAATGTGCTTTTTAGTCTGTTTGCAAAATAATTCGGGAATAATTGTAACGTGCACATTAACTGTCGTTTTATTTCAGATGAATCGACACATGCGAAGAATACGATGGGACTGTGCTAATTATTTATTTACAGTTGTTTTAATAGCTCTGATTCTTCATGCGTTCGACGCGTGTTTATCAATATGTATTGATTACATTCTGTTGGATAGAATATGTTTACAATTTTTATGTACAGGCTGTTCGTCGATTACACAGCCTGCCAAGAAAGAATAGTTGATTTAAGATGCAGTTATTGCATTATATCGTAAAGGGTAACACACACACAGTGACACAGACACTGTATGAACAACGAGCAGAAAGAGAATGTTTATTTTTTAAACATTTCGACCGACTGGACTTTCAAAATATTTTTTGAAAACGTAATTAAAAATCTTTATATCCCAGAGTTTACTTTAGCGTTACCTTATTTTTGGTGGTGATTTTATAGATTTTTATCATGAAAATGTTGAACACAATTTTTGCACGTGTACTTCTTTTGCAGTTTATATTCAGTTTATATTTATTTTATTTTATTTGATGTATGAGACATTCATCCTATACAGCCATATGAATTACGAATTATACTTTATATTGTATATATTTTACGCAGGTCAATTCACCAGACATTACCACCACGATTTACGTGCCTGTTATTATTTATAGCGAACAAAGTTTCACGTACAATTGAATGATTCTTTTTTTTTAGTAGAGAACATATGAAGGTTGTTAATTATATTGTTAAATTGGAGCTTATACATTTTATTGGGATAAAATCAATATGTACTACACGTCGTTGCATTGCGGATTCGTAACAACTAACTACAAAGCTAGAATATACAGAACATACTCCACATCCATTGATATATATGTGTTGTCCCGATTACTGAAATGCAGTTTCTATTCTGAAAGGTTAAATTAAATAAATAAAAAACGTGGTAAAAAGAAAAACGAGCCATAATCATCAGTTTTTCAAACAATGCGCACGCCCATTCAATCGAAATGAAATTGTTGCTCTATCCATTATTATTGTATACGTATTATAATATAACGTTATAAATGCTCTCAACACAAACGTTCAACTGGCAACAAAAGCTCTTCTCTCTCTCTCTCTCTCTCTCTCTCTCTCTCTCTCTCTCTCTCTCTCTCTCTCTCGCTCTCTCGCTCGGAGAACAGAATATCCTCTTAACAGTTGCACAATACCACGTAAACAGTGTTGTCTACGATTTCGTCGATGAGAGACGCGTACTTAATTGCCCACTTTTATCATCGCGACACACCGAAAATTGACACGCCGCACGTTAGTATTCGGCGATACATTAACGGTAACACGATAGATCCGATCCGAAAGCGGTGTGAAAACGATCTCTATCCGCAAAAAGGGAAGGGACGTGTATGTTCCACGTACTATTCTAGGTCGAATTACAATATAATTCGCGGTGACGTTCCGGGAACGGAACAATAGGACAGGGGCAACGTCGTCGCGGCACCGTGGATTCCGAGCAGCCTAACGTCGGATCGAAACGCGAAATGTTAAGCAATTTCTCTGGCTGATTTCAATTTCAAATTAATGCATTCCGGATGCAAATTAACGCTCGCGATGTCACCTGGTCGTTGCGTCAATATTCATCGGCGATTCGTTGAACAGGTTACGACTTTTTCTTCCTCAATTCCTTGCAGCAGTCTACCATTTTATCTGCGCGCATCGCTGCCGAAAACTTTCCACGGGAATCATATCCTCTCCTGTTCGATTGAAGTAACCCGCCGCTTCTCGCGCGACCAGCTTAATTACCATCGAGATTGACTCGAGACAACTGTAATTAAGACGAACCTCGGGCTTTGAGGTCTTAGAGGCCGGTCGGAGGAAAACGGATAGACGATGGATAGTTGACGGGAGAGAGTGAGAACAGCTAGAGGGAGTGGGAGAGAGAGAGAGAGAGAGAGAGAGAAATGACGAGATGGTTGGCAAGGGTGAAAACACGAGAGCACGGGAGAAGATGATGGGTCTGAGGAGATGGAGATATCCGTATAGACAGATCGGTGACTTATTTGCATGTAATGGCTCGAGTCTGACTCGATAACGAGGTTCTTCCCTGATCGTTCCACGAACTGCCGTTTAAATGTTCATTCGCAGGCTCTTATTTCGGTGAATTATTTTCGTTTTATTACTGGCCTATTTCTGGCGCGGGTACAGCTTGAATGGACGCCACAGTGATCCTTTTCATTGATTTAACTAGCCAAAAGTCAATTTCAAAAATTTTATCTAATGAGGAAAATTTTCATTGCTTGCTATAGTTTAATACATGGGAGACAATGTGTAGTTAGCTTAAAAATAATAAGCTTGAGAAACAGTTATAAGTACCCTATTATTAGTTTTTATTGTTTAATTCAACGATATATTAGTTTTTCTTAAACATGTACCAAAAAATATTGAAAAAGTATTAAAAAATCAATGAAATTATATGTGATTTAAAAACGTTCAGTGGCCATTAAATATTATAAATAATTTAGACTTGCTAAATCAATCGAAAGGACTATTGTGGGACGCTAGTTGCGTAATTGGAATACGGGGATAAAATTTTCTCCATGCAATTATACAAAAATATCTACTTTCATACATGGAATATTTCACCTAAATTCCGTTGTTCCAAAATAATAGAAAATACAGCTTTCCATTACGTAGAATTGCGCACATTCTTTTTCAGAAGGTAAATCTTTTAACAATTTCGACGTCACCGTAACGTTTCATGAGAATGAAATACAGTGGCACCACGAAGAAATTGGCACACTATATTTCTGATTTTTATATAACATTGTCGGTGTTTAAACTGTTATAATTAGACTGCGAATTCTATGCATTTATGACAAAAATATAAGAATGTCGATACATTATTTTTAATTTAATGTATCTTGTGTTTCTTGCAATTAATACAGACAATTTTTATTTTCTGTAAAGATCCGCAGTTTAGTTAAAGTTTCGCAAGAGAAACTCATGCAACAATTTTGGGTCTACTTTAACACTAAACCTAGCATCACCGGTCAAAATGACCGATGCCAGATTCTTATTTTACGATTATCTTTAAAGGAGCTCATATTACAGTAGGAGCTGCACGAAGTCTACATAAAATCAATCTTGTTATTTTTATAAGGGAACATATACTAGTTCTTTTTAAGACTTGGTAGGTTTAGTGTTAAAACTCCTAGTCTCTACTTTCATAATTTATCATCATTTTCTCGGAATTGTGAAAAACAATAATAAAAATTGATTTTTACAACTTTTTTAGCTGGACCAATAACAACACTTTAAAAGGTGTATTTGGTCAGCTCGTATAAATTAAATACGTTCTGAAGACTTCATTGAAATTGGTTAACTGGTTTACAAGTTAAAAACTATCAAAAGTGGTAAAAATTGTAATTTGTCATGATTCTCGGCCTTTTTACCACTATTAATGGTTTAACTCGTAAACCAATTAACCAATTCGAATGAAATTTTCAGAGCCTATATAGTTTGTAGGCTAAACCTATAAAATTTTAGATTTTTATTCTGGGTAACGGAAATTAACAACATTTCCACAGTACATTCTGCTCGAAATCTTCATTAGGAATCTGACTTGATGTTGTAGTAACAAATATTTTTATTTTCATCAAACAACTGAAGGGCGTATATATATATATATATAAATTTGAATGGTCCTGACTTCCATATATTCATATAAAGCTCTTTCATTATTCATCGACTCATGAAAAATGTTAGCATTCCAGAATCAGGCACCAATTATGACAGTCAGAAATTCTAGAAAATATCTTCTCATAACAGGTTTTCTGACAATAATGGTATTAATTAAACGGTGGCCCAACAGCAGCGTTGTAAAGTTAATTTCAATTTCCCGTGACATGTGTATCTGTGCTTTTTTGTAATTAGCGTGTCCGCTTGTATTTCCCCTCTCGCACTGTCCACGCGATTGTTATATAGTTTCGTTACAGTGGATAAAGGATTAGCGGAGCTCTAAGATCGCGAGCAGCTCATTACGGTCACCGGCCGCATTTAAACCAGTGCACTTTCCATCCCCGGATGTCGAGATCTCCGAGCGCCAAATCCGATTTAACTTTTTTGCGCTGCTGCACCTTCTCTCCTCTTTCTCGCGCGCTGCAACCGCCACGCCGTCTAAAGCTCGCACTCCGTCTCTCTCTCTCTCTCTCTCTCTCTCTCTCTCTCTCTCTCTCTCCCTCTCTCTCTCCCCTGCTTGTACAACTCTTGAAAAAAAAAACAGACGGGGGGTAAGTTAAAAAGCGGAAGAAGTCGGCCAGGGGTTAAAGCGAAACGGAAATCTGCATGAAGTCGAGACTTTAAATGGATCTGAAACGAAATTCATCGCTCGCAACCGGGAGAACCTAAACTTGAAGGAGATTCTGAGTTGCAAGAGGCTAAGGAACACACGGCTTCTGACTTTTTGATTTGCCATCCGCCGTTCTCCGACACGCCTTTAATCGTGTTTCCCCGGCTTTTTTGTTTCCCTCTCCTTCTTCTCTCGTCATTTCCCTTTTTGTTCGCCGTTTCACAATGTCTTGGGTCGAACGTGACGCCACGTCGCGTCGACCGACACAAAGGGATCAAGTTTGTTCGCAAAGATAAGGAAATAATTAGATTATTTGGATTCTTGTTCGTCGTGTTTTAATCGTTTTTCGAGTTGGTCTGTGCGTGACATTTGTAAATGGAACGGAAATGAGAAGACGGAACGATGGAAATTCTCTGCTAGTTAGAGAACTGCGACGGCGAGCTGACTTGCTATTTGTACGGTTGGCCACAACCTTTTCTTAATGAATATCACAGACCTTGGAAATAGCAAAACCCCTTATTAACACTACACCTACCAAACACAAAAGAGAAGTGAGAAGATTGAGTTTACGTTTACTTTGTACAAATTGAATAAATTCGGTCATTTTCTATGATAGCGTTATTATATTTTCAATTATTCTGAAATAGCAAACTGGTCCCGGATTGTGTTTCCGATTGCGAAATTACGGATGCTCAACATCGTCCGCCGCGCTGTATTTCGTAGAATGCTCGCTCTAGTGGTGAGCATCAGTGGCGGCAACCCGTGTCGGGCACGGATATTTTGCTTCCTGGATCGAAAAAACCGTCGACGTTGGAAAGTTGAAAGGGTGGTTTCTCAAGAGAAAAATCTGCTCTATCGCGTGGAGCAATTCGATTTTCCGTTGGACTCTTATTTTTTCAGATAAATTACAAAATATCATCAAAAAACAGTGCAAAAGTGGTGCCTCTACATCTTTAATGATTATTTAAACATGTTTAAACAATGACAACATGTTACTATTGCACATCACTGGATCCGGCAAAGTCCAGAGAATCTTTTTCTGTAAAGAACAATACAATATCTTATATAATAACATCACAATATTTGTTCAAATTCGAAAAGTATGTCTTTTTTTCAAACTCACGTTTCTCGAAAACTGTGCGTGTAGGAGAAAAATTAAGACCCGATTCGGAATCAGCGCGAAAAACTCTATAAGATCCACGCAACAGTTATATGGAAACATGAAAAAAGTTGAAATTTGTTGGACAGTGTTATTACTAGCACTTGTCCCGCATATAATGAAATAATACCTAATGAGTATTATTATAAAGTTATTTCAACGACCACTACGTGCGTTATTTTAGAATCCCTTGTTTCGTGAAACTGATTCGAGAACATTCTATGAATTTGTGATATGAGCATTCCGCAAAGTGTAAATAATGAGCGGATGCACGGTGCTATCAACATACCACGATCATCTCGTCCGGGATGTGCGTTGTTGCGAAAGTATCCAACAGATGTGTAAAACTTACAGAAAATGAGAATTCAAGGAATGCACGCGTGCCATAGACCATGCTGGGCAACGAAGATGAGAGAGGGCGCATTTATACGTGTGCGGGGGTGAAAATGTTCTCAAGGGCGGTCAGTGTGCTTCGTGAGAACAGAGTGCTGCAAGTGAAGCAGGTCGAGAAAACGTGGAGAGAGTTTTCGAGTAAGCCTTTAGGTGGCGAGTGCTAATGGAGTGTTGTAACCATTGTGCCGAGTTTAAAGAAAGTAATTACCACGTTTTGGGACTAACTCGTTTCCGTGATGTTCATCACGCAAATATTCTATTCTCGGCACAGAAATGAATTATCATCGATTCGATGTTACTTCCATACTGATCCACATTCGTAGAATGTATCCTGAATCATTGATTCTTCTACTGCTCTTAGCACGTAATTCTCATTCAATAACTAACCTATACCCAACGCTAAATGTGGCTGGTATGTATTGCCTTACAAAAATTACAAGATTGGATTTATTTAACTTCTGTGCGATTTTTATTATCCATGGTTGAATAAAAAAATTTATTTCATCATTTTTTGTGGAATAATGTTTACAATTTCAGTAATTTTGTAATGAAAAACTCGAAATCAGTCATCTGGCCGGTAATTATAGGTGTAATAAGTTGATTATACTAGATTGCGGATGTTACAGCAATTATAAATTATTTTAGGAAAATTTTAAGTAGGTGGAATCGTGTAAAATCCTATTTTCAGAGGTAGTAGTCTTTGTAGTACTGAAATAAATCTTTTCTAAAAATTTTCAAAAACCATAAATGCATATAAAATATCCACAGTCTATTGATTATAATGGTGTTTACTTTGATCAATAAGTGTAGTTAGAAAGAAGTTGCGGTTGCTTTAACGTTCCTGTTAAAAATTGGATATTCCATATGTCACAACCTAATAAAGCCAAGGACAGGTTCACTGTATCGAGCGGGAGTAACGAAAAAAGTCGACAATAGGAAATTCGTGAAATGAGAGATAAAAGGATATCAATACGCGAGCATTGAAGGCAATTAACCGCACCACCGACCTTTCTCGGCATACATATCGCTTCCCGTTCACCCACCGCCAAATGCGTTCGCATAGGGCGCGGATGGCGCCTTTAGAAATTCCCGATAAAGCAGAATCGAGTATGACGCGGGGTGCTGGTAATGGATGCGTCCACCTCTAAGTATCGGTGCGGTGCATGGGTACGGTGCACGCGGTGCAGAGCCTGCAGAGCCGCATGCGCCCTCAACGATCACATTGCTTTCCGGAGAATCGTGTAAGGGGGTTCCCACTAATCAAGCCCGATAGAGACGCTCGTATTTCACAATATCAAAGTTATCTCGCGCTGGGGCGAAATAGTCTCAATTCGAAGGTCGCATCTGCATATGGTCGAACAGGTAACACGGCTGCTGACCGACCCTAGACGATCATAAAAATCCCAAGGACCTTCCACGAGCGTTCTTGTTAGCGAAGGTCTCGCAGCCATAAATCACTGAGAGCTCGATTCGAACGGTCCAATACATCTGGGCATATGTCCGTCGAAATAGTCGGGAAAGATTAAAAAAAAAAAGAAACATCGGCTGAACGACGTAATTGGTATTTACCGGTGTCCGGTCAGGAGTTTCCCCGGATTTTACTCGCTTTTAACTTTCGTCGTATATTGGTTCCCTGCACCGTTCCCTACCGTCTTCTTGGGAGTAACGAAGGACGGGAAACGCGCGCGCTGACCGTTCTCGCGTTCGACGAGCCTCGTTTTTTCCCGTGAATTGATGTATGGAGAAAGTTAGCCGATTTTTTTTCATCTGACCATGGACACCGGACACGCCGACACTGTTTCGCCATTTTTGTCATGGTCGAACTTTGTTGCACGGAAAATTCCGGCGGGATCATCTGCGTTACGGGGTGGTGCAGGGAGTGGAGTTTCGTGAGCAAAATTAATTTTAGAAAGAATATTTTCTTTCTGGTGAAAATCGACTATTAGCAGTAATTTGTTTTCGAGGAGAATGATTATTAGTGGACAACGGATTCTGACATAAATAGATAGGCGTAATTTAAAACGGCAAAAACATTAGAACTTCAAAATCGATACTGTATGTGAAAAAAAAATTAAAAACATCTAATTATTTAATAGGGATACCTTTGATCCACAGAATACTAATACCAATAAAAGTTACATTGATTTAATTTAGTTTAAAATAATGTGATGTGAAATAACTGACAAACTCAGGTTTTTTCTTTTAATTTTGACTTAGATCACTTTCATAATTATGGGCTCATTTCTAGACTAGGAAATTCCCTTAGCTCCACCGTTGCATCTTGCTAATACGAGTACGGAATAATGCACAGGATTGCGACAAGTATTAGCGGTACGCGCGGTCCATCGGATTACAGTTGGCCTTGTGGTACGGTCGCATTCATAATGGAGTCGATCATCACCGACTGTGTAAATTTCGTCGTCATTAGCCGCGTGTATATACAGCGACGCTCCGATGTCGTAATTCATCAGGCTGTACCGGAGCACATTGTCGACCATAATTCATTCGTATCTTTGCTCCGAGCAAAATATAGAAGGTCCTCGCGTAAAATATACACCGCCTGGCATGGGTGGGCTTAAAGACCTTCTGAGTAGGAGCAGCGGCGCGGGCACGTTCTTCTATCGAAGAATTCGCGATAGTATCGCTGGGAAACGCACCCGCCGCTAATAGAGTATACCGATCTCTCTCTCTCTCTCTCTCTCTCTCTCTCTCTCTCTCTCTCTCTCTCTCTCTACCCGATCCTCTCGAATTAACCGGCTTAGAGATTTTTGAAAATTCCTCGTTTGTATTCCGAGAACCAGAACAAGGCATTTTGTATTCAGATAAGGTCTCTGCGGAATCTTCGCTCGATATTTATCAACACGCTAGGCTGTCGCCTCTGGCAATCACGAGAGCCGTGAGTTACCAGAGATAAATTAATTTGTAAGCCACTGGGCTCGATTAGAAGGGTGAAAGTGAATCAAGCACAGCCAGCCAGACGAGTTACGTGCCCGCGACGCGATATAATCATTCCACGTTGCCCGTTTCTATCCACGTACCGGTGGGAACCCGTTAAATCCACCGCGGATAGGGACCGCGAGACACATCGGGGTGGATCATCCATCAATTGAGTATCAAACCGTCAATCCTGAACTGCAAAACTGCAGACTGGAACGGCGTATCCCATATGACGCGAGGGAGACCGAAAAATGTCGTGTCGGAAGCAGTTTGTGTCGAGGCTCGGTCCACAGAGATGTTTTTGCTCGTTATCGCAATCGTCTGCTACGATTCTTCAGATTCTGTCTTGAAAAATACGTGAAAGATCGCGTCTTGAATTGTTTATGAGACGAAAAGGAAGATGCGGATGATAGGGAATTGTTGAAAGTCAATTGACAGCAGTGGAAAAGGGCTACCAACTTGGGAATAGTCTGAACGTAATTTATTATGAACAGCAATCGTATTTCTTTGTCCTGTTTGTTTTCTTAATAGATTTTTTGTAGGTATGAGTGTAGAGGACACAAAGGTAAAGTCCGTTTTTTTTTTCTTAAATTAGAATGATATACTTTTCTATGGACTATCCAATAAC
Source organism: Lasioglossum morio (assembly GCA_916610235.2). Classification (NCBI taxonomy): domain Eukaryota; kingdom Metazoa; phylum Arthropoda; class Insecta; order Hymenoptera; family Halictidae; genus Lasioglossum; species Lasioglossum morio. Next base: position 15,583,185 of record OU744327.1, read on the forward strand.
GCGTTTTAAGACGCGTACCATCACCTATGACTCAAGGACATTCAATATTAATGAAGATCAACCGCGATGGAAAATATTTTACTTTTATTTGTTTTCGTGAATACGATCACTTTCCTCCGTTGTCCACCGATCCTCCCCGACATTTATTATGTTTACCCTCCACACCGTAAACAATATTTACAATAACATCGCCTTACCGATCGAGAAATGCATGAAACGACGGTGAACCATAACACATTTCCCACCGCTGAAATTTCCACGTGCAGCCCGAGCTTCGTCAGGAAAACATCCTGTCTACTGGAGCGGAGATTTCGAACGAAGCCCGCGCGACGCTCCCAAATATTTCGTTCATGTAGAAAGGCAGCTGTCAACAAAGTCGGAGATTGCACGGGTGGGCCGCCTTGAGCGAAATTTGTTGCGAAATCCAAAGGGAGACGCGGCGGACGTAATCCGGTGGTGTTTAACGAGTGCAGCGCTGGAAGAGAGAGGAGACTTCATAGAAAGCGGCTCGGTGTCACGTAGTCAATAGCCTCTAGGACGCCGGTGGCACGTGACAGTGTCAACGAGTCAACTCCGTTATGCTATATTGCCGAGCATTATGCTACTGTATTATCAAACCTTCCTACAACTACAGCGAACCGAGCCGAGCGAAGCCGTGTGCTGTGCCTCGCCACACCTCGCTGCGATTCGATGCTGAGGCTCACGTACCTGGCTGCACGATGCAGGTGCGCGCTGTGTGCGTCGGTGTGCTCCCCCGGATTTCGATCGAGCCGGAAACGCGTCAGGAGCACACCCAGTGATACGTATCTGTCACGGATATCGAAACGATCGGCAACTGTGTTCCTGTTCTTCTTGCACCTCTCAAGAGTGTCAGCCGGAGGTAGGAGGCGGCTCGACATCCAGGACGAACGAAAGTGTGCTGCGAACCTTTATTTTTGTCGGCAGACAAGCATCACACGTGAACAGGACATCCGGCGAGGAACGCGTATCGCCGAGGGTGGCGTTTCATTGTTAACACAACGCTCGCCACCCATCCCCGACAAAAGGGGAAAAACAAAATGGGAGAAAAGAAAATAAAAACTTGATCGCGTTATTTTTATCAGCAGCGATGTAATTGCTCAACCGTTCTTCAAATATTTGACCAGCGACGGTGTTAACGAGTCCACCGGATTTATTTGGGTTAGCAAATACACCGGTCCCGTGTCTCTGTCGACCCTCGGGCGACGTTGTATCGCGATCCCCTATCGCGGTGACTGTATTAATTGAACCGCTTAACCTTTTTCCCTCAATTATTAACGATACAATCGCGCGTCACCCGATCTCTCGCGTGTCGGCTGGCTAACGCGAAACCAGCTAAAATATGTACGGGTCGCATAATAAAGGTACATATGTTTAATAAATAGCCGGCCGGAATTGCGCTGGTTTCACGGCACTCCGTGTTGCGTCGCGACGCGAGACCGTACGCGCGCATTTACATACACTCGTGCCAGCACGCGACCATTCCGAACCGTGTGCTCCCGCGTACACGCGGGCACAAGACGCGCACGTGGCACCAACACTCACGTAACCAACGAGTTCTTTCTCTCTGTCTCTCTATCTGTCTCTCTCTGGTGTACTTTCTACCATGCCCGCACATCTACACTCCGGGCTGAAAAGATGGCACAACTTGCAGTTTTTAGTTTTGTAATGACAACTGATAAAAATACATATTTCATGTTATTACTAATTTCTGTGCACATAATTGGTAATAGTTTTTGAGTTTTGTATATGTGTGCTACCATTGTTCTCTTTTCTTTTGTAATTTTATCTTGACAACAATGTAACTTTTAATAAATAAAACTACACATCGTGACGAAATGCAATTTCATTTTATTCATACACGTCAATGAACGAATCCTGAAAGAGTGTATAGAAATAAATTTCAGTTGCAATGTAGAAATAAGTGCAATTCATGTAAATCTTGTATATGTGCCATCTTTTTGTCCTGGAGTGTACACCCTCGCAATCCTATATGCCAGTACTCCTGCAACACCGTATTCCTACATCCTCGTGCTCGCACGCCTCCGTACCGTTGCGCTTAAAAAGTTCTGCGAGAAAAAGGGATGCGATGTTCGTGCGCACGCCCGCGCACCACGTCGCCGATAAAATTGTAAGAGCGACGCGCTTCGGAAAATGCGAGCTGCCCGGAAATAAAGGTGAAACTTTACCGGCGTGTCGATGCTAAAAAGGATCGGGGAAGTTCAGAGCGGATGCGTGGTCGTATGGAATGCCGTGGAAGAAGGATGCTGCGCCCGTTGGTTTATAGGCAGACGTAATGGAGACGAAGTTAGTGTAAGAGAGATTCGAGCGAGGTATTGACTTGCCGGATTGGGTACACGAGATTCATGCAATATCGTTTTGCTTTTTTAAAGGAGTACTTCGGCTTCGTAATAAGGACCAACTGTGGAGTAGAGGTGGTGTGCAGTTTTTTAAGGGCGCGTTCTGGTTGTGAACGTTATTCCCTTAACCATCTTTTCATTCATTTTTCTTCGAAAGAACTATGAAAATACTGAAACTTGTACTTTCCAACATTTTTTATAAAAAATTTTAAAAAGGGACTAGACAATTTCGATGTACTTTACATTGACACATTTAAAATATTGAAGTTATTGATATAGAAAATAAATTTTATTTTATTTTTCAAACTCAACAATTTTGAGTACATAGCTTTCATGCCGTAAAATATTGTCCTCACTTTTTGGCAGTTTCTTTGTCTCAGAGATTTTCAAATGGCTCAAGAAAGACGCATAATACACGGAGCTTTACTTTGAATTAAATTTAATTAAACTGAAAATAAAACTGAGCGTACGTAGTGTCTACACAAGATCCTTTTGATGAAAGTGTTGTTAAAGTATTCTCAAAGCATAAACGCTCAAAGAAGATAATAGTTACAGGATAACTCGAAGAAGTTTTGAGTCGTTGGCGTGTAAGCACAGTCCACAAGATTTTAAACAAGATCTTCCTACCGAGTAACTAGAAATTTCAAGAAAAAATCGTTTAGCGTCCCGTGCACCGTTAAGCTTCAAAGCTTTCGCTAAAAGAGTATCTCCATTCTGAAGCTGACTGACTCGCAACTTTAATGACTTCCTTCGCCCCCCTCCCCTCGACGTTGCATTTATAATAATTATCTCATCGTCGAATAATATGTCCTGCATCTCAGCCGAATGCAATAAACACGGTGCTAGCGTCTGGGCCGAAGAAAGTTCGAAGCATAGTATTATTCCAAAGAAATCTTCTTATCGATACAGTGTACAGCATGCAGCGAGTCTCGAATTTTCGGATCGTCCCATTCGACCTGGCGCTTGGCGCAGAAGATTCATTCCTCGAGTTTCTTCGCGAGCAACAGCTTTTACGATTCGCGCGCAGCTGCTTTTTTCCTGGTCGGTCCTCCGTCTATTAAGCGAAACAGGACACTCTCCTCGAGGTGCTATCCCGCATACATTAAAAATGAATATGTCTGTCGTTGCGGGGCCACCGACGGAAAGTAGTCAGTGAAGTTTTGCGCATGAGTGGAGCGTAATAAACGAGGTATTAACGTGGATAGCAGAGGGTGAGAATAAGCTGGCGGAGAGAGAGCCCGCCAGTTCGCCTACCCCCGTAACAGGCACCAACATTATTGTAACCGGTGTAACGAGACTGACCGATAAAAATATCGATTCGGATTTAATCCGCGGAACGGTCACGCTCGATAGAGCGGAAAATCGGGAAACGCTTCACCCGTGCCGTGCCGCTTTTCCTGCTCCGTGCCCTCTTATCCGTCCCAATACCGATACTCTAACCGGAGGCACTCGCACCGGTGTAAGCGGTTCAGCTGCCGCTCGGAATGAGATCGATCCCAGAAATTGATCGTTCCTAACAGTCTTGTTAATTAATCGAAAAAATTACTTTACCCGGAACCGTTTCACGTTCCGACGCCCAGCGTGCCCGTTCTTCCGGAAAGAATTATTTATTAGACACGATTGAGATTCACTTGAATCATCTGGGATTCTACCGCACACGTCTGAATGTATTAATATATCTGAACAAATTTGTTGCATTCTCGTGAACATTTCATTAAAAAAAAATTGTTTTGTTGTCATTTCAGGGTTAACAATGTGATACTTACTTTCACAGCAACAATAAAGCAATTGTGAATTATTTTCGGTAGACGAGCGCGTGGCGAAAAGGCTTACGGCTTTATGATAAAAAGCACCGACTGTTCGTACGCAGGTTAAAACGAAACCATCCTAAAACGAGATAGCTTTCTTTATAAAGTCAATTAAGGCTCACTTTATTTAAGGCTTCTGTGAGATATTTTAAATTTTAATTTAGGAGAACTTAATGGTGTTCCGTTTGCAATTAGCTTTCTCCTTTGAAGATCTCACTCTAATTATTTATTAATTGTTTTCAAGCTAGTTGATGTACTTTCTTGAGATACGTACACGCATTGTAAAGACACCATTTGGAAAATTAACAACTTAAATTAGTTTCCAGAAACGATAAGATGTTATCTCGAATCTAATGAGTTACTACACTATGCATGCAACTCTTAAGCTAATAAAGAAATAGTTTTGGTTAACTTCTCGGGGAAAATACTCCGCTGTGCGGTGGAACAATCGTGTAACAACGCACACAAATATTTTCTCCCTCAATCTTTACTGGTGTCTGATTGTTAGCCGGGTCATGCCGACGAGCTCATTGGAATCGTTCGGCACACGTTGCCCGTGCAACTGAGGTTCGCGATCGGAAATCAGTCAACGTTCCCCTCGAAGCGGTACACTTTGGCAAACACATCGTCCCCGACGTCCTCCAGAAGTCTTTTGCCCGATAGCGTGTCCCCGCGAGGCGAAATTACCACGGGGAGAAGTCTCGCTCCCAGCAGGTAAACCTGGCCTCGGTTCCAATCTCGGCCAGTGGTTTCACCTTGGGTTTTCATGGTGTAGTCGAAGACAGACACGGTTTCTTTCACCGGGGGCCCGCGCCACGTGAACCTGATCCCGGGAGGAATATCCTGCCCCCGGGTCCTGAGGGTTCCGGGGAGGACGGCGACGCCAATAGTAACGGCGAAATCCATGGAAGAAATCTTCGTCGACGAGAGTGCCCGTGGCTTCTGGCATCGGGTATGTATGACGTCGCGCTATCGATACGTTTCGTATTCGTATCGGCGATGTATAGGATCGAGAGAAGTATCCGTGCGTGATCGCCGGAATCCCACGGGCTTTCCTGATATGCATGTGTACCCGACTATGACCCTGAATGCACTCTAACTCCCGGTCTTACCATTGAGGCAATCTTTCGTCTTACTTCTTCTCCAGAAATCGGCAAGTTTCGTTTTGTTTCCGTTTGGTTACACTAGCCGATTGATTATGGCTACTGATATCTCACTAATTAAAATTTCGAACATCCTTTTACTAGACACATAGCATGAAACTGTTGTAATATCGATTTCTTCATTCCAATTATACCGAATGTTATAAAGAATCGAAATATTTAACTACCACCTGTTTCGGTTCCTATATCGATCCCATACACGTTATTTTTTCCGTTTTATGTCCGTTGAATCAAAATGATTCCGGAATCGATTTCTGCATCGGCGTCCGCGTAATTGATTTCACGAATTATCGCAGCTGCAAATTAATGTATACTTATACATATGCATGTTCTTTACATATCACCGATTTCAATAAAGCGTTTAAATGTATCAAGTAGACTTCTTGTTTTCAGTTTTTATTTAATTTTACACTATGGTTAACGAACAGAATGGAATATAAAAATGCAATGGATTAAAAGTAATTATATTCCGGTAAAATCCGGCAAATATTTTTCTATGGTTTTCGTATATCCAAACGAGTCAGTAGAATATCATTAATAATGTCTGATTTGATTGACTAGCTATGGAAGTATTAAATAATTTTTAGCTTTAGATTGAAAAATATTCCACATGTATCTTTGCGTATTAATCGGAAATCCTCGGGGACAATTTAAGAAAAAAAAAAAAACACAGCACATTTCATGTTCTCAACCGTAAATTTTATGAGTCATCATGGATTTCTTTAAATGTACGTTTACACGTGGCAGGAAATTGCGACTTTTATCACCACGAATTTCGTCTTCGCGAAGACAACGAATGGCGCTGTCATGACGGCAAAGCTCGTGACATTTAATGTCACGCGAATGTGTGTTTTAACAACGAACCACATTTCACCATCAAACTTTTCCCACCGTTACGAGAAAGACACAATCAGTTAGCTTACAAATGGAATACGCTCTCTGCGTGCGCATCTAGCTGGCGATCACCCTCGATAAGATTTGCCCTATCCGGTTCTCCATATGCATAAGAATCTGCTGGATCTGCGAGACCTACGCTCGCCGAATTACGGGGACTTGGCACGCAAACGCGTTTCTCCTTTCCTCGATACCGATTTATGCCGTGATTTCCACTGTAAATCGATTCCGAATGCCTTATACCATGATATCTTCGAGCATTCAATCGACAAATTTTCCGTCATGAATTCGTGACGCGAATCGGCCGGCACTACACACGGCAATTTCCGCGATGATTTGTATTCCCCGGATAAAAAGCTGCCCGTAAACTACAGTTGTCTTCATATTTTCCGGAGTTTGTGGACCGTCGCCGGCACTCAGTGCCGGCAAACACGGCGAATCTAGAGCAAAGGGGAACGTTAATCTTCGTTTCTAAAAAAAATGTTTGTAAGAAGTATGCTAGTTTTTCATGGCTGATGTATATGGCACGCGGCCCGAGGCGCGACTACTGAGAAACGGGACGATGTAGAGGCTTCCATGATGGTCCAGCAATCTTCCTCCTTCAGAATCTATTCCCAACTTATTTGATAATTGGTAGATTTAAAGAACAGTTTTCAGTGTGTAAAGTGCAGATTAACATATAATCAATAGACTGCGGATCTTCATGCGAAATTACAATTTTATTCGTACATTACAAGACACTGAGACCATATAAAAAATTCTTTCCATTTTTAACAATTAAGCAGACGCTAGTGAAAAATCATTTAAGAAAATGTAAGTTGCAATGTAAGCGTCGGTGATACAAACTGCTACGTCCAAACTTCAAGTAGATCTTACTTATTAAAAAATTAAAAATTATTTTTAAATTTTATCTTATGGATTTATTTTTCATATTCATTTTCTACAAATGTTGTCCGAAATTATTATGCGACATAGTGGAATAGGCCTACAGGGGATACCACTGACAAAAAGGACCGCATTAGCAATAGTACCTCATGGGTGATGGGGAAATTATTGATACGAGTATCGCCCTAATGCGCCACGAATAGCGCCAATAGTACACGCCTGAGCTGGTTCGAAAATTAGGGCCGCCACGTAGAATGAGAAGCGCGGCCGGATCGAGGGGGCGTTGCCATCGAAAATCGGCTGTCGCGAGCCATTAATTCTAAGCCTTGAGTTATATGTACACTGAAAATCTCTTTTTCTACCATTAAGTTTGAGGCGCAATTAGTGAGTTCTGATGTCACTTGGAAATTGTTGCTAGATCGCTGCAGGTTTTGAGCTTTAATCTGATTTTAACCAAAGATTTTTCCAATAGGCAAATGATGTGTTTATTCCTTGAATACATGGAGACATGAGATTACTACAATTTAAAATTGTGAGCAGTTTCCATGAATTGAATTTCAGTGTTTACGATGTAGAAGGAATATGCAAAAACCCTACAGAGAAAAGGAAAGGGATCGAAAATTACTGCATGCGCGAGGACAAAGTTTGTTTACACGTACACCCTGTAATTGTAAGAATAAGAATACATATAATATCGACATACTAGATCTGGGAAAAATCTAATTATTCGGAGAAAATCAAGCTTGATTGGTAAATTACCAAAGCACTTCTGTTCCTCGGTTGCGACTCAGTGGCGGCAGCGGCGTAACAGAGGGATAGCTCCCATTATCAGATCAGCGGACGTTAACTGGCAAATAAAAAGCCATCGTAAAGTCTGTCAGCGATTCGCATCGACGGAAATAATTAATTTTGCTTATCGGCTCGATGAAATCGGCCCGCAAAGTGCTGTTCCACCCCCTCGGGAAGCAGCTCAGTCGTTCCCGGAGTGGTCTTCCGAGGATTGCCGGTCGAAGACGCTCTTCGGTTGGTCAGGCGTCCTGATAAACGGCCGCCCTATCCTCGAACACCATCGAGAGGGATTGTAAGTTCGAAGAACACCGAAGAAAGCTAGGGATGGGGAGATGGGATGAGGGAGGGGGCGTGGGAGGCGTTAGTTGTCGAGCAGGGTGCGTGCCAGAGAGACATGAACTCTGACGGCGGGTGAATAATGGGCCGGGACTTTGACACCAGCGAGCTGTTGGCTTGACTTAGACGGGCGAAGGCGGTGTGTTGGCCACCGGGGAGAGCAAGAGAAAGAGTGAAGCTGAAGAAAGAGAGACGATGCACACCGGCTGGGGATACGGGTTGCAAGAGGGGCAGAAAGAAAAGGGGAAGAGATCGGCGAGTCGGTCGTGAGCTATGAAAGGACGGAGAACGAGCGACCTGTGATTTATATTCATAACTTTAATACGAAGCAACTCGCAGTCACGTTGCCCTGACCCCGCCGCCACCCACATAATTTATGTATTTCTCTTATGTCAAGCATCGAAAATGGGAGACGACGGAACTGCTGCACTGGGCGCAGGGATATAATCGAGTGTCGACCATTGCCAACACATCACTGGTCAAATTAAAACGATTTTTCATTATTTAGTACTGGACGATTAACTGAAATGCTCTCGTTTAAGTTTATGCACTTATAGCACATTTTCTGCGAAACGTAGAACCGTAAAAATTATAACACTAGTTTTTACAATATTTCCAGTATATAGTTTATAATGGAAAGAAGTTTTTATGTAATAGCGATTTTCGAAAGTATTCTTTTAAAAACAACAGATTGCATAAACATCTACAATCATATAATGCAGAAAAGCAACAATTCTTAATATTAAGAGACATGTTACGAATGGAATATTAGAATACAAAGAACTCCGATGAAATGGCTAAACGTAAGAATGGGAATGGGTGGGATAATAAGGAAAGTAAAAGTTGGGCGAAGAAAAACGGCGAAAGAAGTCGCTGGACTATTAAATAGGCCGTTTAAATTACTGTTTCGCTGCCTTATCTGTCTGTTCGTGTTCGCGGCAAATCACGTAGTCTAGAATTCAATTTCACTCGCACGTTGTTTACGAACGATTACTTAATCATTGCATCAAGTAATTTTCCTCTCAAGGGCCATTCTACCACAGCGATGATAGATCGATCGTAGTTTCACGTGAAACATGCGAAAACGTATTGTGTGTCAAGGTTTCACCGCCTTATTATTAGATGTGAGATTAGATGCCGCGATAATTGCGTCGCCGAAGTCGTTACCGAAGTTCGTAAAACACGGAGTACAAACGCCTAACTAGGTCTCGGTACTCGCAGAGGAGACTTCGTTTCGCTGCGCGGAGATCGCGTTTTCGATTCTGAATCCGTGGAAGTTTGACAGTTTTTGCGCCCGGCTTGGCGCGACGCGCAGTCGTTTGCCCGATTAAACGGAGACGATGGGACAATTAGGAAAGTCGTTCGCGAAATACTTCCACGCCGTTATTTCCACTGTCTCGACGAATCATCGAGAAACGATACCATTCAGAGGTGGGGAATAGGAGAGAAGACGCTGGAAAACCGGGCCGATTTCATTGCGGAGACACCGAAAGGTGGGCCGTAAAAGTGGCAATAAGACCGGGACAAACAAAATGCGGCTGTGTTTCGGTAGCGGGCGAAGGGGCTTTAGAATCCGTAATTAAACGGCATCGCTCGAGTAGCCGCAGCTGAAAGTAGAAGAGAGTTTCAAGAATAAAGGTTTTATGTCCGACCCAGTCCTGCTTCCACCCCTTAACCCTCGCCCGAACTCCTTCTTTTGTTCATCTTTGATACCTGGTTTCTTCCCCAGTCTGGGCACACCTAGTACTCCATAAATTCCACAATGTATGGACCACAGGCGAGACCCGGACACTGAAAGTACTCTTTGAGCGCGTGGAATTCCGTAAAGCGCGGACACTTCCCAGGTGCGAGTAAAAAATCGTTGATTCTTTTTACTTTCTACACTACTTAGCGTAGCTTACCGGGCTCGTTTAAGGCTTTGACGCCAACAACACGCGCCGGTTTAATATGTTATACAATTCACGTTGCATTGCAGCTTACCTACATTCTTCTGACGTAATTAAAAACGCAACAGACCTTCTCGGAAACTCCTTCGAAAGGCTGACAAAGTCTTCTCTCTTGAATGGAGGGTACACTTTCAGTCGTCTACAATTGTTACAATTTAATCAAGAAATGCTACTATAATCTACAAGTTAATTGTATACAATTTCAAGGTACAAAACTAAGATTTCAACCCTTATGCTTTAACCGGAAGCCGTGGGACGAATTTATAAGGTAGAGGGTTAATCCGTATGTGAAGGGGTTAATTCTTCAGAAATACTGTTGAATTTGTGTCGTAGAGTACCGGTATAAAATTATTATTCGTTTCACGGAGATCACGAGGTATAAAATCAACCCCTCATTTTTCATCCATTCACGGAGTATCCAGCTCAAAGAAGATCCAAAGAGGAAGACTAGGAAGTGCTGGGATGAATCTCGGTTGGGTATCGAGGAGGAAACGAAGTCTCGCGACACGAGTCGTTCCATCATCGAGTGAAATTTATCATTCATGTTTCGAGTGGTCGGTCGGTGAACGGTAGTCGTTGGCGGTCGCTTCATAATTACGAGGTCATGAACCGCCGTAGGATCGCAGTGGTGGAGGCCTACGCGAACACTAACGGGAATAAGAAGCGTAAAAGCTTTTCAGCGACGGGGCGGATTCCGGGCGCGACGCTTAAAACGCGAGCGAAATGTTTAATTTACCCGCCTTACAGCCTGCTAGTCTCGAGCTTCCGTTTCGAGTCGTGAATATTCGCGAAACTCGGCGCTCGTTAAACAGCAGAGCGTAATCGGCGATTTGTATAACCTTAATGACGGCCCTCGCCAACTCCCCAGTCCCCGATCCACCCGCCCACCCCCATAACCCCAGCGCGTTTTGCTCGCCCTTTCCGGCACCTTTGGGCGAGCGTTCACTACCCCCGATCGAACGACCAGGAACCCGGTCACGGTAGTACTTTATTTTTAATTAACGTAGTTGCCCGTTACCTTGAAGCTTATAATACAACCCCGCCTCGCCGGTTCCTGCCGGATTAAAGCGACAACCAATGAAAGAGACGAGCGAGCTAGAGAGAGACGAAGAACTGGAGAAACCGGAGGACGGAGGATAAGAAAAATTGTTAAGACGTCGACAACGACGAGAGGACCGTTTAATCAAAAAGTTTGCTAGGAATTCAGCGAGTTTTACAGGCTTACAAGCACGATAAAAATTCTCCCTTCCACTTCGCTTTTGACGAAACTATTCGCTACATAATTGAGCACGTAGACGAGACCGCGCATCGATGCATAATGTAGACACGTCGCGTACAAATTCCTCTCTTCCTCTCTTCCTCTGCGCCCTTGTTCCCAATCTTCTCCTTCTCCAGCTATTCACTCATCTAACTATCTATCTATTCATCTAGCTAGCTACGTAGTTCTCTCTCTCTCTCTTTCTCTTTCTCTTTCTCTTTCTCTTTCTCTTTCTCTTTCTCTTTCTCTTTCTCTTTCTCTTTCTCTTTCTCTTTCTCTTCCTCTTCCTCTTTCTCTTAGCACATTGTTCGCTGACACTTGCCGCGAGAAAAATATACGAACGCCGCATAAAATACGAGTCTTTCAATGTCGTTCTCGGGAGTGCTACTTAGCGGATGCTGTGGAAGATCAGTGCCTCAAGTTCCGACCATTTCTTTCATTCCTCCATTCTTCTATCCCTCGCCGCATCCGTACCCGCCCCCTTGTTTTTCCGTCCTCCTCCAATTTATCCGTTGCCCCCGTTCCTTTCGCCGGTTCACTTCTCCCGTTCAGGGACTGGTTTTTTCCTCGTTTTCTCTGCTCGAGCCTTCTTAAAGCCTCCACGCTGGCAAGCCGGAACGCAAATGGGAGAGTGAACTTGACTAAAGTTCAATATGCGGATCGTCAGGGGTGAGAGAAAGAGGCCGCGCGAGGGGTTGCGCGCCTGCGAACCGGAACTTTTAAGGTTACGAACTCAGTCGAACTCGTTGCCCGACAGTTGGATTGATTTTAATATCGACTTTGTTCTCGAACCCGACTACCCGCACCAGCACTTTCATGGCTTCTGCCTTCCTTCGCGGCGTGTAAGCCACAAGAAAACGCCCGCAGTTTATTCCACGTCGATGGACACCTAACTCTTCCTATTAGGTTGTTCACCATATGCGTGGTGATGATGTTAATTGTCTCGGAGCAAGAACATCATACTTGTTGTAAGGCTACATACATTTAAAAGTTTAATGCAAATTTAACAAAATAAGAATTTTTATTGTCAAATCAAAATTTAATAATTATTGTCAAATCAAATATTAATTATAACCCAGGTCTCGATTATCCGGTGGTCTCGATTTATTCGGGCTCTCTCGGTGCTGATGAAGCCAGTTAATCAAGGTTGTATTGTATGATTTCCACCAGGACAACCAAGCCGTAGGCTCGTTAAGTCATTTGGATTGCCTCGCATGTAGGAATATCCTGGAATGAAGGAATAGATATCCTAGTCACAAGGGCCTTGTCCTTTGAAAATCGTATTCACATGATACCTAAAACTGCACACAGAAGGCTTAATGTCTAATTAGTATCCAAAACGATGTTGGACACGTTGGTCACAAGGGACTTGTCTATCTGGAGATCTGGATCACAGTAAATGTAAGCATTACTTCTATAAATTGCTGTTACGATTCCAACATTTATAAGCATCTGATTCAACGGATACCATATAATATTGTTCAGTAAGAATGTGGCCATCGTCTTTACCGCGATCTTGCATTAAAATTGATGTTTAACAAAACAGCATCAAGTTAAAGTGATACACACTGATAGATATGAAATATTCAAAGTCGATATTTTTGGGACACAATACCCCCTCACGCGTTGCAAATTAATGCAGGGACAGTGTGTATTGTATTGAAACAGTACGTTATCCCCATCACGTTTCATTGAAAATTTTTACGTGCGGTCGGATGTAGTCTCGAGAAAGAACAGAAATTACCGATATGGTGGCCAGCGTAACCGATCCTGTTCGGTTTATTCTTGCCTGACCGTTTTAATACGCTGTCAATACCACGTACCGCTTAATAATTCAATAGCCAGGACGTTTGTTATTGTACCGTGAGATTTTCGAAGGTATCGAATCGCGCGTGCGCGCTCGCGTGCACGATCGAATATTTTATCCAAGTCCGCTTCGGACAGGCCGACCAAAAAACATGCGCGTGAACGAATCCTCATAATTCACGGTATATCGCGGCCACGGTCACCCACCAATATCCCCTTAACAGTTTCCAATCGGTCGCAATTAATATTTCATCCGGCATTCGATATTACTTATTAATTTGATGCGCGTCAAATTACCGCCGTTTCCATCGTATACTATTTTCACAAATTATGATGGAATTACAGCCAGTGTGCCCGTTAACAAACTGGAACGCAAAGCATATTAACTATTGATCGAGCTCGCGTGCCGCTAATCAATATTATTAACTAATAATGGCTGGAACCGGTGGCTGTGTTTGCTTGCCGCGTGTGAACCAATTTTACGCGAACTGTGCTGACACCAAATGATGCTGGTCTCGTAAATGACACGTTGGGGATCAACGCCGCTTAATGAGAACAATCAACGCTTTCTCCTCTGTCAACCTGACACGAATGAAATCTTTTTTAACAAACAACTCTTCGTTTCTTTCGATGACGCTCAAAAAATAACGTACTTTCAGGGGTTTTGACAACTATTTCAAAATCGCGGAAAATTGATATTATTGATGATTACAGAGCTACATATAAATTTTGTACTAGTCGTTGCCTAACTTACGTTCAAATCATATTTCTTACAGATTTCTGAGATAATATAGAAAAATTCACAAATTTTGAAGTCCAAGGTCAACCGTAGGGCATCGTATTATGGTCATTGAATTCTTTTTCCTAAAAATGTATGATTAAAAGTAATTGTTAAAAAGCCAAACATAAAAAAAAATCAAAATGTACATATTTCAATCAATGTCTTAATCAGAAACATATAACAATGGAACTTGAGATTAGAGTTTTTTAGAGTTTGCAAAATTAGATTAAAGAACTCAGAAATGTTAGGTGATAATGAACACAACATGATAACAGTTAACAGATCGTTTAATGAGTCGAAAGAAGTATTATCATTTAAAAGATTACGTTCGTTAGGGAAATTCTGGAGACGCAACACGAGAGTTACATTTCCAGCAGTATCTACAGATTGGAAAGCGATCTCGGTGTGACATTCTCTGAAAACGGAAGGAAGTTTTGATTAGTTGCGGAAGGAATTGACGGGAAGTAGCAGCCGCAGTCTCGGGACTTACTAGCTAATTCCGGAAAGTCAGAACGTCCCCGTTGAAATTCGCTTACTTCCGGCTCTTCGCGACGATTCCCTAGATCCCTCCCACCCATCTATCCGCCGAAACTGTAAGGAGTCGCCGAATCACCGGTTCGCTGTGTGTTACGCTTAACTTTGCGGCAATTATGAGATTGCGACAGGTAACAACGATTGTTATTACGCAAACGGGGCCGGCAACTATTTCGAGACAATTATCCCAACCTGTTACCACGATCGTCTACGTCTCTTTGCTCCCCCCGAACAATTTTGCGGACGTCGTCGTTAATCTAGACGATTGCCGAGTTACTTCAGGCTCTTTCGTGAGGATATTAAGGTGATCAACTTGTTTCCACGCTGGCGGAAACGAGATTAACGCAGCTAGACAAATGATAGTCTCTTCTAGCGAGCAAATTTTAATTACTCCTTCGATATTGCTGAAACGTTGAACGCGCGAATGAGAATTTCGCGGAGAGGGGACGTTGGTACTTTTTATCGGCGCTCCGATATTCCGTCATGGTACAAGTTTTACGCTTCTCTTAATGGCGCGAAATTGTTTTTCTTCGCGATCGTTTAGTATAATTTCATCGGGAAACTTGTTCAGTTTTTTAATTGTTTTTATTCATATTGTTGTTAACTAAGAAATTCGAGGTTGTTTGAACGATTAACTCCGGTATATACAACTGGCTGAAAGTTCCAGCGAAAATTATTTCACGTTGCAAACTCTTCGTGACTCAAAGTCAATATTTTCAGGAAGAGCCACTGGAAACCTGAAATCCTGCCGCACAACAAATTAATGAAGTTATTTCGGTTTGTTGACTAAACAAGCGTCTCTACGTCTCTATCAATTCAAAGTTTCAAACTTCCGATCGATCGTTTAGATTAGTTTCGAAAAGATTCGAATTGACGAAAAAGATATGATTAAACGAGCAAGACTTTTTACGTACATAAATACACCTGTCTCGTTGATGTGAACGACAAAGAAACCAGCGGCTGTCACACGAGCAATCTTGGATTTTTATAAAGAAAACTGCTGACAGACGAACCGTTAAAAAATGTGAAATAATACAGTCGAAAATAATCGTGCCCATTAAATTGATCCGAGCAGACTTTAGCGTTTCATAATCATCGAATCCGCAAGATGTTGAGGTAGCGTTAGAACGATCGAAAAGAAGGGGAGGAGAAGCTGTACTCCAGGAAACTCCATAAGACAAATTGCAGTTTTGAACTATTTTAACTACATTTAAATATCAAATTATGTCGACAGCAGGCTGCGGAGGGGTGAGAAGAGATTATCGGGCGTATCTCGGCTTGCGAGACGCGTGTTCACCGGGAACGGTTGTTGCACGTAATCCCGGGCATAACCGACCTGTCGGCTTATTTAAATATAACGTCAGGCACGAAACAAATCTTTAAATTCGATTCATCTATCGCAGTTCGCTCAGCGTAGACGCGCAGCGTCGCGTCGCGCGTCGTGTCGAGTTGCGCGTCGCTCTTCAATTATAATCGAGTGTGCAAGCCTATTATAGTAGACTGGGAAACGGTACATTAGAGTTTCAAGCAGTTCAAGACGACGTCATTCTTAGAATCAATTTAAAGTTTCTTTCCATTGACGTATTTGATGATTTATTAAATGCTTATTTCGCACATAAAAGAAGGTTAACCCCTTTACACTACGATTTATTTTACGGTTGCAGCATTTAAAACTTCAACCTCCTTGATCATTTTCTAGGAAAGAAAGAAAATTTCCATGTGTTATTCAAAGTCAATACAGGGTGAGTCACCTAACGTTCGTACCTCAAATATCTTTATTGTTTTCAAAGCTACATTAAATATTTTCCGGATAAAGTTGAATGGTAAAATGGGTCTCACACGATACCAAAAACATTTTTGTTTTTATTGTAGCAGTTATAGCTATCAATCTATATGTGAGTACGCAAAAAATTGACCAAGAAACAGGCATACGCCAAAGCTTTCATCTTTAAAAGCAACAAAGATATTTTAGGTATAAACGTTAGGTGCCTCATCCGGTATATACATAACAACAAGATAGGTGTTGCTTACGATAGAATAGGAAGATACAAGTGACATTAGGTGTTGTATTTTCAGTTCGCGTCGCATCTAATTAGAAGTCGAAAGGCCTTGAGTTAATTTGTATGGGTTTGGTGTTGATCACGTTTATTCGTGTTGAGTTGAAGAATTTTCTCGTCGATCAGCCGGAAGCCAGCCTTTGGCACAAGTTGTAGAGTAATCAGAAGTTAGGGTATTAGTTTGGGGATTCTATTTTGCAACCTTTGTAAGGCGAGTATGTGGGCTTCTGGTGCTGATCCTCAACACTGTGAGGGACACCCGAACAGGAGGTTCAGCTTTCGAAGTGGTATTTCGAAAATTCTCGTATACCGCGATGTGACTATACTTACTATCAGTCAACAAGGATCGTAAATCCTCGGCACAAAAGATTCTGCGCAAGTCAGCTAATTACTACTTGTGATAATGATGGGAATACTATGTTTGAATTTAATTGACTACGAATTGTGTGAGTCGAAATGAAAGAATAAATTTTGTTTCCTTTGATGCTATGCGTCAAATTTGTTGTGTAGAGTGGAAGGGTTTTTTCAGGAGAGATCAAAAAATATGAAATGAAAATATGTTTTATTACTACTATCTGTCGAATGCAAACGTTGTTTGCTCTTCAAAAACGGTTTATCCGAACAGAGGTCTAGGTATCAGCGATTTTTTTAAATATTTGATCCCAGAGCGCGAGTAGTCGTTGTTCAGCTGTTTGTCCTGTGACGTCGAAATAGGGCGACTACCGCGCGTCATAATATTGTTCGAGGAACTATACTTTTTCCTCGCGTAACAGACATACATAAAGATATACCTAACAGCGCACGTGTTTTTTTACGGTTGGTAGATTACCTAAAGCAATTTTACCTCCGTATGTATTCCGTTGACCTTGGGTTCGGAGGAGATCGAAACAAGCTGAATATTGTTTACAGTTCAAAACGTGGGCGTAGCGATCGCGGGACAGGATACGACGCGGAAGAAGCATAATATCAGCGAAACGAAGTAACGAGTGGCTCCTTTAACCATTTCCGTCGAGCATCGAGAATTCGAGGCACGCGCCGCTAACTGGATGTATTCAAATCACAACCGGCGTACCGGAGAAGCAAGAGAAATAGTTTCACCCCTCCCTCGGTTCGTCCACCACCCCAGGCACCAGCCATTTCTCGGGTCGTACGGTGGACTGTTTAGCCAACCCTCCCACACCGACGAGTCTGTCCGTTCCTCCGCCGACCTCCCTACGGAGAAGATGCAGCCGGATTTCTCTCTCTCACTCTCTCTTCACCCCTTCTCTACCACCTGGAAATCTAATAATCGTAAGACTTCGTTTCGCAAGGCGACAATCTCGACGCCGATCGAGGAAACTCGATTTTTACTCGTAATTAAACTCGCTTCCTCTGCTTTTCGTGTCCTGCAGAACCGCCTACACCCCTACCCAACCCAACTCTATACAACCCTGCTCTACCCTACTCTTCGACTGTATCCCTCTCCGCTTTTCGTTTTACCAATCTCACCGTTCTCGAAATTACACAGCCACACAGTCAGCCAGGAGCTCCCAAAAGCTGGCCAAAAATCTTAGATAGTTCCGAAACTTGTTAGCTAAAGATATTGGAGGTAGCTGAAAACGACTCTAACAATAAAAATTCAAGATCGCATATTCGGTAACGTTCCTATAAAATTTTTTATTAGTGACGCCTGGATTTTGTCTACAATATCGAACGTTTTTTCTACATTACCTACTTCGTGTTTGGCCATTTTTTTTTTTTTTTTTGGGATATCCAAGTAAACTGTGGTCCATCGAAAAACTTGAAAATCTTAGTCCCGACTACCTCACCTCCGAAACACGCGTACGTAAAACAGGCATTAACAAGGATTTCTTACTCTCGCGGCTTGCCTCCGCCACTCCCGAGGCAATTTCACTTCCCGCGCCATTGCTCTTACCAAAGTTTTTCTCTCGGCGCGAACTTTCTGAGATATTGCAGCAGGTCGAAAGAGGTCTACTCCGCAGCGTTATCATCCCTGTGTACCGTTTAATTGCCAAATCAGTTCTACGCTGTCGCGTTATTCTTGCCTCATATTTCTGTTTCCAATCAATTGTCTTTCGGCCAAGCGAGCCACGCGCGGCGCATCGATCGGCCGGTTCCATTCGGAGATTAGCTTCCGAACCGGTTTCGCGGGTTTGGGTCGGGTTAGAATCACCTCTAATACTGGTCTTGCTACCCTTAAGTGCAGACACTGAAAATAAATGCTTTTAATGGAACCAGTCCTCCTTCTGCCGGTGCGATTTCTCCTTACTGCTGCCGCTGAACCAGCCCCCGTCTCGCCTCATGATGCATGAAAGGAACGAACGAGCGAAAGACGGATAAATTACGCGGTTCTCGGTGGATTAACGGCACGTAATCCGAAAGGCATTAGACGTACTCGCGCGGATTCATTCTGCTGGCCGCGGCTCGTCAATGCGCCTTAACCGTGGAAGTCAGTGTTGAAGTCAGTCTTTCTCTCTCACGGCTGCTTGTCATTAACCTGTTCGGCAAAGGACTGGCTCCGCACCACCAATCTTTATTTGCGTAATACGAGAGAGATTTAAATATTTTCGTAACTGTACAATTTTACATGGTACAGAGGTTTATGCAACAGAAAATTATTTTACTGCAATTTCGCTGATTAGGTACATGCATGTTTTTCGGAAAATTAAGTCAAGTTAATAATTTATTTATTAATTTCAAAATTATCAGGTCGGCAAGAAAGTAATTTCGGTATTTTAAGATGAAATAAAATCTAATTTTGTGAAAATTTTGAAGTTTTATATGCTCGAATTTTGAAGCTGCTAAAAAATGATGGCGAAAGATCATCGAACAAGATGGAAAATATTTTACAGATTAAAGTTGTTTGCTTGAATAGAATAATTGGGTTTTATTTCACCTTAAAATACCGAAAATGCTTTCTTGCCAACCCAACAGTTTAAAGTGTTTCAATTCGGAAAAGTTGGAGTAAATTAGAATTATGTTTGCTACTGAAATAGGTCCAATAGGCAAAGCTACCTCTATTGGATTCATTAAGATTTGAAGACCCCGGGGTTCTCCCTGTTTACCCTGGACCTCTTGTCCGTTGATAAATAATATAATTTTAGCCATACATAATTTCGATTTCCTCAGTTGATCCATATAAGCCACTGGTGTGCCCCCTAGTGTTAGTATTCGTAGGTACTTGCATTGCTGCGTCTGACCGCGTAATTATATAGTCAAAAAGCACCTGCTCAGCGTACAACGAGCAGAGTTGTTCCCGCAGTTGACCCTTCTCTCACGAAAGCGAACGAAATTGTTGGAAGGGGCGGAGCGGGCAGAATGCGGAGGAGCGAAGAGGGCACAGTGGAAACGAAAGTTAGCAACGACAGGGAAAACTTTTTCTCGTGATTCTATCCGCGAAAGTGGAATCGCATTATCCATCGTACGTTTCGTTCTTTTTCCGTTTCGTTCCCTCGTTCGCTCGAAGCCGTCCCTCAGCCGGCTTCACTTTCTTGACGCCGTAATTCATGGCCTGAGAGGCTTTATTCCAGTCGATACAGGTCGGGTTGCCAATGGATAATTCCCGGGCGACACTATTTTACCGATGTTTTCGAAAACCGTGTCCGGTAAACACTCGTTCTTTACTCGTTCGTTACCGAACGGTTTTTTCCGCATCAGACAATCGAACGACGAGAAACGGGACCGGGGAATTTGTTGTCGATCTATCTAGTTTCAGGAAACATTTCTGTACCATGGCTCATGGAGTATCGGGTGTTTTAAACGAACCAATATTAACGAAACTCCCAAAATTTTGTTATCTCGATCAAAAATATATCGAAACGTAATATTGTTATAGCTTACCAATTAAATTCGTGTTCACATAAAATTATTATTTATAACTAACTAATCACTTAACTAATTAGATTAACATTCATTGTACGGTTAATGTAATTATTTTATAACTTCCCAAAAAGTTTTCTAAGCGACTATACAATCTTCCGAATAGCGCCAATAATTTGTGCCTAAATCCCTCTGTAAACCAACGAAGTTCAACTATGTGATACTGACTATTTACAATTGCGCACTTCGAATTTCGAAGCGTCTAATTCTCGAGAAACTGGTGGGACGAAGGATCCAAGTGATCCGTTTTCCTTGATCTACGACATAGAGATCGGGGGTGGTGGTGTACGGGATCCCTCGCGCGAGCGTTTCATCGGAAATTAGCGTCACTTCGTCTCCATCCATTCGGTGGAAACGAAGAGAACGGGGCTGCGGTAAGACGTACGCGTGGATCGCGTGTACGGTTTGAAGTAAACAGTGTAATGCATAGAGAAGTCCGATTAGGGAAATTATGGATCCTAATGGACTAATGGTAATTGCGCTGGCTGGCGCAGCCATGCTTCTCGCTCGCGCCTCCGCGTCTCCCGTTGCGGACGGCTCGTTCTCCTTTCCCACAGCCCCGCACCCGACGATAACGTTCCCGCCGACACTTACGGATCATTAATAAAACTAGAGACACTACATACCGACGAGCCGACACCACTGCCGGCACCTGCGCGGCGTATGAATGCAGATGCGGAATGCAAATCTAATCTACGCCGATGGAACCTGGCGAACCCGGGCTGGGATTTGCATATAGAAATCTTAAGAGAACAAATTTTTCTCGTGCCACCACCTTCATCTTGCTGGTACACCCCTTCTTCTCTCTCCCACGGCCCACTGTTCTCCCACCACCAATTCGCCACTATTTGCATACAAGATTGCGCATGATGCTCTTCGGCACGGCACGTTTCTCCTAACTCTATCTGTTTCTCTGTCGCGCGCTCGAGCTCCTTCTTGTTCATCCGCCTCTCCATGCTTCGCCCCGTCTCGCTCGGGGTGTCTTTTATCGCCTCCCACGCCGCTTTCCGCGGCATGTCCTGTTTTAAAAGAAATGCCCAAAGGTATCGAATAACGTGACGAGGGTTCTTAAGGCGACTGCCCTCGCCCTCGTTGGATAACAATGAACGATTTATATTAGCGACCTCTTAGCGTCTGCAACGGACTACCACGTCGTCGTCCGGATCATTTTTCAAGTCCGTCGAGCAGAGGAGGTGAATCGCAATGGCACGACGCGTTCGCCGAGAACGCGCAGAAATCGCGAAATTAGTTTCTAGGCACGAAGCAGGGGCGCGACAGATTCGTTGGATCCCGGTTGGGGGCGCTCGCTGTTATTCTTTTGACAATCTTGTGTTTCGAGATAACATATAACATCATTAATAGCGGAGGCTCCATTTCCGAGAAAAATTACTTGGAAAGTTTATCTAGCGAACTTGTGTGAACACGCGACTTTGTTAATTAGCCTGCAAACGTTTCGGACGATTTAAATTCTAATTATTAAAAACAGAAGTTTTATTTTAGTTGAACTATCGGTCTATGGAGATTCATAGTCCACTAATTATGCTAATAAGTACAAGCTTGTTATTAATCCTTTGTAGTCGGAGCTATTTTAACTTGAAAATTAAACATTTCTTCCGACCTAGAATAATTCCATTGTATATGATTTTTTTCATTTTGTGGATATGAAAGTGATATACCTCATAGAATACTTAAATGTGTAGTAATCGAATAGATACCAACATATGTATAATAATGTAAACAATATTATGAATAATGGTATAGCAATTTTTACTGATAACTCTGACTCACCCCTCGACTGCTAAGGGTTGATATAATTTTCAGGTTGTACTTGATTAAATGACGACGAAGAATATTTGAGTGTTTGAATAGAATATTCTAAAATTTATGTTTCCCTATATACACGCCAGCCGTTCTCCCATAGAACATTGTAAACATGCACAACGTTGACTACAGGTTCGAGCTAAGGCTCGTAGAAACTAAACTTGATTATTCTTGCCGAGTTCCTCTTCTGGTTCAATAGTTCGACCGCGTACGAATGCTTTAGTGGTCCATCTGTGAAATTTATTAGTAGTTTCTTTTACCGTAAATATAGCAATGCACGCGTCGCATATTCTATGGACCAATACATTCGCGTATCGATCGAGACGCCAGTTTCAATTTGCCGAGGCGTGCTTTCTCTTATTCGGTAACATCGTCCGGAATCGCCTGATTTAGAACCACTCGAGGCTTTCCCGGTAACCGTGGAACCCTATTTAACCTAAACCCGTGAGAATGCGTATCAAAAGGGCCTGAAATGTGCCATTAATTTGTTTCCACAGTGTCGCAGCGGAAGCAAAGACGTTCCAACGTGGGTGCAGTTCTAGACTCGTTGATGAGATATTAAGTCCTTTTGCGTCTGAAACATAACCGGCAATAGTGTCGTGTTATGGTTTTTCAATGGCAATTTCGTTCATAATACTTTTCATTACCGTGTCCAACTTCCGATTCGGTACACAATGGAAAATTCTTTTGCAGAATCGGGAAAATTCAATCCTAAAAAGAGAATAAAACATGATTACCTAGAAAGTGTACTTCATGCAAAATAGAAATTGTCTGCACTGATTGTAAGATACAGGAGACACTTAAGAATGTCTTTCTTCCCTTAATCATTTGAGCAGATTGGAAGTAATGTATTGACACTCCTCGATTTTTTAAATCGTCTCCTGTTTTATATTACGGATATCCATTATTTTCATAAATGCATAAAGGTCCGCAGTCTAGTGATGACATATATAGTCAAGGTCGAGGCAATCATATCGTAGTCTTTCCTAATGATCATTATTCGAACTCTCAGTCTCTGCTGCTACCCACTTTATCGGTTTCCTACGACAAGCACGCTCCAAACTTGGCAATTAAATTAGTATTCAATACTTTCCATCGATCCCCATTCTGATTGAATTATATCTCGTATTTCATTTCACTTCTACTAATTCTTCGACACCGCTGTCAACGAAGATTCAGCCTTGATCGAGGATTGCGTTCTATCATCAATCGATGAATGGGAGCTCTTTAAAAAACCCATTTTCCTCCAATTAAAGATCAACGCGTTCCCAAAGTGAAACCTGAAATAGAAATTCTCGGACAGGTCGAATTCCACTTGTCCCTGGTCGTCGGTTTCCTACGACGAGCACGCTCCAAACTTGGCAATTAAATTAGTATTCAATACTTTCCATCGATCCCAATTCTAATTCAATTATATCTCGTATTCCATTTCACTTCCACTAATTCTTCGACACCGCTGTCAACGAAGATTCAGCATCGATCGAGGATTGCGTTCTATCATCAATCGATGAATGGGAGCTCTTTAAAAACCCATTTTCCTCCAATTAACCACTTCGCTCTCACGGACGTGTTATGACGCGACGTCGCTACCATTCGTATAAGGTCACAGACGCGTTATCACGCGACGCAATGCCGCTTCCGCGGTGCGCGGACGTGTAAATACGCGACGCAATGCCGTTCGTGCGATGCCACGGATGTGAAAACACGCGGGCTTGTCTTTGCTCCGTCTGAGGACACCGCTTATTTCTATGTCGTTTCAGTTAGTTCCTGTTTAATTGTTCACGGGAGTAGACCATCATGCGGAGAATTAGAAATCGTATCGTAAGTGACAGCGATAGTGATAGCGAAAGTATTGTAAGTGACGATGACGTTCCATTGCCCGAAAGATGGAAAAATTTAATTACTAAAAGAAAATGGAATATTCCCAGTTCTACAACAAACTTTGAAGCACAAGTTTTTAGTTATGCCGACATACATAGCGGTGTACTACAGTCATCCGGTATATCGGAAAACAGTTCTCCTCTTTCCGTTTTTGAATTTTTCTTCCTGAATCCTGAATCCTGAAATCAATGTTTTTCTTTAACTATACCATTCCCAGAATTAATAATTTTTCGAATTAAAGGACTTAATCTAATAAAGAAACACGCGAGATATGTCGTGTGTAGCATCGCACGAACGGCATAGCGTCGCGTGTTTACACGTCTTTGGCACCGCGGAAGCGGCATTGCGTCGCGTGATAACGCGTCTGTGTTCTTATACGAACGGTATCGACGTCGCGTGATAACACTTCCATGAGAGCGAAGTGGTTAAAGATCAACGCGTTTCCAATGTGAAACCTGAAATAGAAATTCTCGGACAGGCCGAATTCCACTTGTCCCTGGTAAGAGAATCGTGGTGGCACGGAGTAGCGTGCCGACGACTCAGACACGGGCTAGGAGAGTTCGCGTAGAAATGGCTCCACGGACCGGAAAATATCGGAATCCATGGACCGGTCTCTCTCTCTCTCTCTCTCTCTCTCTATCTCTCGCGTATTCTGATTTATTCGTTGAACTTGCCCGGCTAGATGCGTGGAGCTCGCCGTGAGGAGGAGGCTGCACCCCAGTATATAGGCGTCTGGCGTATACAAGCCTGTCAGGATGGGCAAACAAAGTATCGCATATCGGATACGGTGGTGGCAGATGCCGCGAGTATAACACAGAAGGAACGCCCCCCCGTACCCTCCTGTCCGCCCCCGTTACAACCACGCCGGGCCCTGTCTTCTTCGTAAACTCACGATCTTATTTTGTGAACGAGAAAACCAACCGACGCCTTTATGAAAGCGGTCGAGCCTCCGGTATTAGCATAGGAAGTGAACGCGATCGTTCCAAAGCGGCCTATGTCGTAACGCACCTTGCCAGCGATATCTTTTTCCACCTCAAGATTCCCTGCGGAAACGAAATTAGTCAGTCTCCTGCCTGTTCCGCCTCCAGATGGCCCATGAAACAAAAGACGAGTCTATGAGATGGATCAATTGATCATTGAATTCGAAACGATCGATCCAACTGCAAGAGACTCGTGCAAAAGAGTCATAAACCAGTAAGAATCGCACTTTTCAACAAAAAAAAACGAATTCTTTTATGATGCAGACAATGAAAGCATGTAGAGTGAGTCTCGTAACGTGACGACTTCAAATAAAGTTATTTGTTACAAATCTGTTTTTTTCTTATTTTTCTTTCTTATCGAGATATGGGAGTCACCCGCAGTTTATTTAATGGAATGCTTAATATTTATTCTCGAATTCCTAATTCCTAAAATATTTATAAGATTTTTATTTCAAGTGTAATCAGATTATATGAACGAAGAACATTTTCTAGTGTTTCTGCAAGCTAATTTATTACTGCACATGCCATCTAATATAGATTCCTTTAGAACTCTCTAGAGTTTTAAACTCCACGGTGGATGGCAGGGCAACATGCTGCTATAAGAGGACACGTGTCGACTAAGCGCACGCCCATCCTTTCCGACCAGTACTCGTGCAAGTCGCCTTATAGCAGGTTACACCTCAAAAACAGCACGAAAAAATCGATTCTTAATTGATTAGATACAGAAATTGAACAACATAGAAATTCAAGTAATCACTTAAAATTAAAAAAAAAAAACATTTTTATTTACTAAAACACTTTTCACATTTTGCTTATGTTTTATGTTTTTTTCGGTGGGTTCTGCAGATGAGGTGCACGGTTACCAACATTTAAAGAACAGTTTTCATTTGTCCGCCACTATACAGGGTAAGTCCCCTAACGTTTGCACCTCAACTATCTTTGTTATTTTTAAAGATAGGTCAAATATCATACGTATAAAATTGAATAGTTCCATGGTCCTCAAACGATGCCATAAAATATTTTTTTTAAAGATCTCGAGGTCACCTCCATTTCTTTAAACGTTTCTACCCCTTTTGAACCATTTCCGATAATAGCCTTTTATTGGCAATTCAGTGGCTATAATTACTTCAGGTCATTTGAGGTCACAGTCAGAAGAAACGTATAAGATTTAATAATACTGAAATAAATACTAATAACTGCTCAAAGTTACCCAGGGTCACAGAAGGAGGAAAAGTATAAGAATTAAAATATGAGAGCAGAGTACCTATATTTCATAAATGTTCGAAATGATGGCCGCTTATAACAATAAATTTTTATAGACGAGCTTTGAAGGAATGTTGAGCTCTGACAGGTACATCCGAGGTGATCTTTTTAAATTCTATACGTTTCTTTTGTCTGTGATTAACCTTGAATAATTATAGTCACTAAATTCCTAATGAAAGGGACTATCATCGTAGGTGTTTAAAGAGGGGTGGTTCCATTTAAGAAAAATGAAGGGGACCTTGAGATTTCTAAAAAAAAAATAACAAAGACAAATATGTTTATGGTATCGTGTGAGCCCCATTGAACCATCCAACTTTATTCTTGAAATATTTTACGTATCTTTGAAAACAACAAAGATATTTGAGGTGCATACATTAAATGACTCACCCTGTATATGTGGGCCCCTTAATTTGTGTTCGGTAGAAAAAGTCTGAACAAAATAATTTGTACCACCATTTGCTGTATCATTCAAGCTTTCTGCGCCTGGTATCAGGGGCTGGTATCAACGACCACAACCTAGTGAAATCAATAAATACTAGGCTGTGCGAACTTATGGGATGACCTGATAGAATCTAAACCAGCAAGTGTTCCAGGTTTTAATGATTAAACGGGGGAGCGTACCTGTTGAATTAGAAGCGGAGTATTTACGGTCGTGTCGAGACAGGGCTTGAAAGAGGGTTTAATCGCGCCCAAGAAGTCGTAACGCTCGGCTCGCGAGTCGGCACGCGAGATCGTATTAATACGGAATGCCGTGAGTTACTAACGCGTGGTTCTTGTTGGTTGTTTAAAATGTAAGCCACACGGCGAGCTTCGACTACGCTGAAAGATCCTAGACGGCCTCAACTAATGTTAAAGTCAAGAGCTTCGAACTATGAATTGAAACAACAATTGCGAAACCCTCCCCGTTGAGCTACATCCAGGGCTGCCTAAAAATATAGAGATAAATTCGAAATAGATATTTCGAAAAGTAAATAGTGTACGGTCTATTTTTTTGGATTGGTGCAAAAAGAATTGCGGTTTTGTATAAACCCAACTGTCCGCGGACAGTACTGGCTACATCACATTTACAAGTTAAAACAATCGACACGTGAAATTCTGCAAATGTAAACTCCGAGAATTGGAAAATGCCAAACAAAAAGGAAGAAAACGTTTGGAACTCGTTGTATTTCTGCTGCAACTTCCGTGTGTAAATTGTGTTCCGCTGGCAAATAAATCAGCTACTTCTGTAAATGTACGAAACAAATTTTTATATTTAAATTGGTGGCCAATAAATTTGCACTACTACTAATTATATAGTTTTTTTTAGTACCATTTTAACATTTAACAGTTTCACTAACTGGCATGACTAATTTATCAAAATTAGGATAGAATTCAAGGAAAATTCTAAAACAAAAATATCGATATTTTTAATTCAATTCTGAATTCAGTGTGATTCGGTGGTTTCAGACTTAAATGTACTATTTAATTGTACATGACGTTATATACACATAGGTAATGGTCAAATGTGAAATGGTTTGTATTGTTCTAAACTGACAAGGGAGGTTACCCAATCGGAACACACCGATTTTAATGAAAGTTTCGTATGGTATATACTTCAAAAAAATATTTGACACCTGCTTTTTTATAGCTACCGACGTGCATGTTGTAGGAGTTAAAATAGCCCTCAATTTTGGGGTGCAAAAATCCATTTTATTGAATATCTCCTATCCTATTAGGCCTAGACAAAAATTTCGAGATTGATACTAATCGGTGATTTTTAATTTGTCATTGCCGGGTGAAAAATATACATATAGATTTGCGACGCCGTGAGATGACTCAGATCCATAGGGTACAGTATGATTATAACATTGTTAAACTTGTGCGTTCGCTGCGGCACGATTTCAGCGATAATGCAGAATTTATATACGTAAAACATCTCGTTCAGCTACTTGCTTAACCTTCTAAGCGTGCAACTAGTTGCAGAATTTCTCGGACGGAGGGAGAATAATAACGGATGCGGTTTGAATACAGCTGGTTTCCAGTACGAAATTGTTAATTATAAATATAAATGTACGTATCCCCGACATTTCAATTCGCTACCAAACACGAGATTTGTTTAATTTTTGCACGATGAGGATCGAAAGTCGAAACAGATGTAGTCATTAAATCCACGAAATTGTCGAACATAAATTTCTAAATCGTGGTTATTTCAATTAAAATGAATTACCTGCGGCGTATCTGTATTTTCTATATAATATTCGTCCCGATGAAAAGGGGCAAAGCGGGAAAAGCACACATACAATTACTTCTCGACTGTTATCGTTGCGGCTTGTTCTCCGAGATCCTAACAATTTGTTAAACGCAAACAACAATGTTAAATGCAGAAAAAAATCTCAATCTCGGTCGTTCCATATACAGGGTGTTCCACCAGACATTGCCACTTTGATTTACGTCATTATTAATATTTGCAGCAAGAAATATTATATATAGTTTCAAGACTGATAATTATTCGACATACATATATAGTTTAACACATTTTTTTGGTGCGTAAAAGAAGCGACAGTTCCATTGAAGAATCAAAGTTGACCTTTGCAAGGCCTTGACGCATTCTCCTACAAAAAAAGTTAATAACAGTATGCGAATCTCTTGAATCATTTAATCTCCATTCAAACATTTCTCGCTGCGAACAATAATAATTACGCAAGTCAGGGTAGTAATGTCTGGTGAACCACCCTGTATATCAACTCCAGTAATCTGTTTGATTCACTTGGACAGGAGAACAATCCTATTTTCTAGTCATTTTCGTAGAGGCAAGGTGAAACTGGCGGGCGGAAATTGAATCTTCACGATCACGGAGTCGATCTGACATTTCTTAGTTTTACAGCCCGCTTTTTAAAAGGCTGGCATACCCAAGTAAGGCTT
The DNA here is from genome assembly GCA_916610235.2 of Lasioglossum morio. Lineage (NCBI taxonomy): Eukaryota > Metazoa > Arthropoda > Insecta > Hymenoptera > Halictidae > Lasioglossum > Lasioglossum morio. The sequence goes on from OU744327.1 coordinate 15,612,545, forward strand.
TCGCGAGTAAGAGCTTTCTTTGTGACTCACGATCCAGGTAACGACGCAGCCGAACAGCTGGAGACATAAAAACTGAAGAAAGTGCAGTGGTATTTATGACGATACCTCAGAAATGACTTCATCACATATGTATATATATATCTAAATCTTTGTCGGCGTAGCTGCACTCACAGACGCGGTAGCTTCAGTCGTAGCCTCTAATAGTTAAAACCGGCTCAACCATAAAACCTATCTCCAATGAACACATTGTTGTACGTAGAAAATGATGCAACTATATCATTTGAGGTGGTGTGCAAGATGCAACCTTATTCTCAACATGAAGAAATATAAACAAAATCGTAAGCCTTGAGGAACAACAGATTAGTGTCAATAAGCTTGACTAGTTGGGAGATTTACAGACTCTAAAATTTGTTCAATTCTCAAATAGTGTGAAATAATTATATTTAATTCTGGCTGCGGGTTTAATCATTTAATAGGTGCATCCAAAGACTGGAGAGCGTCAGTATGTCCGAAAAATAATTCATTAAATAATTCACGTCGTCCCTGAAGGATTCAACTACATTCTTACTTTCCGTATAGAGGATAATTTAATTTCTTAAACTTGTGGTCGCTAAGAATATGCACGTCTCTAATTATATTATTAACTGTTGAACCCTTTGCAGTCGGAGCTATTTTAACTTGAAAATTAAACATTTCTTCCAACCCAGAATAATTCCATTGTATATGATTTTCTTCATTTTATGGATATAAAATTGATATACTAGCTCATGTAATACTTAAATGTGTAATAATTGATTAAATTCCAACATACAGTGCTGTGCAAAAGAGAGAGGTACCCGGCCATATTTGATAGATAAGCGTAAAAAATCAATTACGAATACAATAAGTTTTGAAAAACGATTCCGCTGTTTAATTGAATAGTTCTGGGAATATGTATTATTGCGGTTTATCTAATACTTTAAATGAAATATTGCAATCAATCAAGGTACAATACAATTTCTACATAAAGATATTGTTCTTTATCATATCTTATAATTATACTGAGTGCTTCTTTCTTTTGCACAGTAGTATATTTAATAATGTAAACAATATTGTGAATAATGGTACAGCAATTATTAGTGCCGATTCTGAGTCACCCCTCGACTGTTAAGGGTTAATAAGAATTCTAAATCAGACCAAAACCGTTCGTCTCGAGGAACGGAATGACAAGGTACGTCTGGTTGGTAGCGGCAACACGGAGAGACAGGTTTGTTGAAGAAGTCAATTTTCCGCATCGAGACGCCCGAGATCCGTGCGTACAGAATAATTTCCCTTACGACTGCCAGCGTTCCAGTCTCATTTCCCGTTTGGGGATCAAGGGGGCCTCGGCTTTCCTCGGTGCTAGTTTGCCACGCGCAGCCTGCAGACCTCGAATTACCTCAGTGTCCGGCGTACATCTCGAGGAAATGTTCCACTTCCGGTCGTGGAATTCGAGACGAGACGACGCGAAAGCTCCCGACATCGCTCAACGCTATCCTGGGAAGCTCGCTAATACAAAAAGGCCATCGATAAGCAGGCTCGAGTTGTTAATGCGAAACTGATCGAGGGAAACGACACTCTCAGGCACGGTGTTACAAGGAGACGCGGGTCGCCTGGTATTTTCCGGCGAGTTCACCCCATTAAACATTTTTGCTATCTCGCTGGGATCTGTTCGAGGGTAGACGCGACGCTGAAACGGGAAAGAGAGAGAGAGAGAGAGTCGGGAAGCTCGATGGAATGAGAGAGAGAGAAATGGCATAAGCGCCACGGAGGATAGGGGGCGGAAAGCAGCGCAGGGGTGCTTGCTATCTAGACGTCGGCACCTGTTGCTTTTCCAGTCGGCCTTACTCGGCTGCTCTGCTCTCCTCCCTCTCCTCACCCTTCTACCCCCTTTTACCAACGCCCACCCACTCCATGCCTGCTTTCTTTTTTCTTTCATTATTTGTCTATTCTCCACAGGGTTTTTTCCTTGTTTCTTCTTCTCCGAGCCCGTTTCCTCTAATTCTTTCATGGCGACGAGAACTGCCTCCGGAGGTTGAAACGCGACTCTCAAACCCACTTACGCAGTTGCTCTCAGACGAATGAAATTATATTTGCACCGATACTGTCGCCGCCTGCTAGGCCAAACTATTTTCATTTATGTTTATGGAACATTTGTCTCGCGCTGCCTGAGATGCGGATGTTTGATCGCACAATTCATTAACCTTCTAACCCTCATCCGTCCCTCGTGCCAATTTGACACATTTTCTTACATAAAGGATGACGGTATTCTGCCATTTGTAAACAATTGATCTGAAACTTTGTAACGTTTATTTTCTCAGACATGAAATATACAATCGGGGACAGAATTAAGCGGATATCCTTTAAAAATAACTTTCTTAAAATTGGACCAAACGACTGAACTCAAAAAAATAAAAACTCAAATCGTTTAGTCCAATTTTGAAGGATGTCCACTTCATTTTTTGATAGCAACATATACGATAAAAAATGTGACAACATTTGTTACAACAAAGGATTGGTGTATCAATCTGACACACATAATTTTCCCGGTTTTGTAATCATTATTAAAATATCATCTTCGCGAAAATTAACTCTACATAAAGTCCTTGTTTTCTGAAACGATTAATCCTGATTTAAGATAATATTTTTTACAAAATGTAGTTGTAATAAAAAAAGGCAGCAACAACTTCAAACATTTTGAAATTAATGTATATCAATGAATGATGACATTCAGGACCTATTAATATTGCTAAGAGGATAAAAACCAGTTTACGTTGATGGTATTTTTTCATATCTCTTCAAGGATACTTACTATTATTAATCTCGAATCTGCAGAAATGTAAGGTGTTCCAGCATATTGTTGTACATTGTATTGCAGTATACAATGGATGCGCAGATAGTTCGATTCTGCGACTCTTCAATACAGAACAACGTCAGAACGTATTAGAGGAATACCACCGTGATGTGGACTTGATTATAAGGCTGTAGCTCCAAGCCTCCGCAACCCCCGCAAAAGCTCCGAGCCTTCTACATCACTCCTTTGTCTACGATGTGTTCTACGAGAGCGATCTTACGCTCACAGGTCCGATACAAAGGTTACTGGTTATTATCGGGATATTATCTTGATCATTACTCCGCGACAACAAAGGATTCGATATCCGTTGGTCTTAAGAAATAGATGTGTTACGACTATCGGGGCCGGAAGTTTGTTCGGCCGTTAACGACACTGAATCTCGGCCTTAAAATCCATTGCTTCTAAGGATTATCGGCCGGATTCCAGAGGTTCAGGAATCTTCGAGACCACGTTGACTAATTGGCAATTATGGTTTATGGACGAATATTTGTAAGGTCTTCCGATAGCTTTCGGTAGCTCTCTTTCGTGCGGTGGCATAAACGGTCTCTCCAGATAATGTTATCGATGTTATTTATTTGATTTAATATTGGAGATATGAAGATCCCCTTTTATTCAACTTTTACTCTCGAATCGAAAGTTCTAATTGAATACCGCTCGAATTCAACTTTTAATTATAACAATTATAAGCATTGATCGATGCCTTTTCCTCACGTGATAACTATTTTCTTCGCTGCATTTTAATTCAAATCAATTGAATTATGACAAACACGGCATTATACATGGAAAAGTATACTGAAAATATCCCAATTTGAAGAAATGTGGAACTATTACGAATTCAAAAGATATTCCATGTCAAAGTGAAATAACTTCGACAAATTTTATTATTCTACTAAGCATTACTTATTTAACGAATGATAAACTGTAATTCTAAATTTGGGGTATATATTTTCAAGGTAAAAGAATGTTTCTCATTTAAAAAAAATGTTTTTAAATATTATATAGATTCGGCAGGGTTCACAAAAGAAAATTAGTAATTTTTGCGATCGAAAATCATATTCACAAAATGTTTACATTTAAATGCTTGTTCTAATTATAATTTTTATTAAATTACATTAATATAGATATTTTCGGTATTACTAAACATTTCAAAAGTAATGTACATAGATGCATTAAATACCGATACGAGACCCGTCATTTTTTATCAAAGGAACTGGTTGGTCGGTCGCCGGACCACTGTGGACCGGTGCGAAAAATGTATGGCCGTATCGGAGTAACTGGGACGAGATTAGGGATCTTGGATCTCATTCAATTACCATCGGTGTCGCGATCGGAGAGCGCGTGTCGGCAGAATTGCTGGGCAATCCGTTCTCGGCTCGGCTACGGCCCGTGAAAGTGCATTGATTGTAAATTCAGCGCGAAGTAGCCTCGTGGGACCGGTAGCGTTGCGGTGAATCGTCGATCATTGCCCTTTAACGACCCGGTCGGATGTACCCCCCTCGAAAGGGGACCAATGGCTATTACGTATATACTGCTATTACGCATAGACTCCGCGGGAATTCACTCTGCAAGTAGCTTTTTAATAGTTACGGGCTGCCTTTGTGCGAGCGACTGATTCACAATAGCGTGCAGCTTCCTCCTTCATTTTTTCAGAATTTCCTTTCGCTCGCTTTGATACGACACGTGCTTGAGCCACGCTGAAAAGAACGAAACATTCCGATAGAAAAGAAAACGTTATACACAAACTAGGTGCCAGTGTGCTGCTTCATAAACGCGCCATTCGTGATTTTAGATTTATGAATATCATTTTGAAAATAGCACGGTGCGGCACGGCGCGGCGCTGCAATGCGCCGATTCAAAACGTTTGTCACAGCTATTTCCACGCTTATGGAACGGTGAATGAGCCCCGGGATATATGTATATACTGCCAGAACGTATAATGGATAGCGTACATGTAACACTACCATGGCGAATCATCGATCATTGCCTTTTAATGGCTCAACCCGTGCGCTACTTAAAAGGGATCGTGACACTCTATACGGGATACGTCTAAGATAAATCGTCGTCACTGCCAGCTTAGAGTCAAGTATGCTTTAGCCCTTTCCAGCGTTCGTTGGTTCCACCGTCGCGTGTGAGACGCTGCATTATACCTCGCTTTCTATGCACGGTATACAAATACATACCTTGTTACTCCGCATCCCAGAGTAAATATAGCATCCCTGTCCTACTTTCAGCCGGATGGGAAGAATTATGTCCTTAACATATAAAAAACAAATTTATTCGAACGTTACGCATAAACCGGTGCAATTGCTTTTATTGCCCTTGATGTTCCGTCCAGGGCAAACTAATGGTATCGTTAGTCGATTTTCCTAAAATATACAGAAATTTCCATCGTAAATCCTCGGATGTATCTTTTGAAGTGAAACGGATTAAGCATCAACATATCGATACTCGATGTAAATGTGTCATTTTAACTATCACTTGTTCAAATATTGTTTTAGTAAATTAGTTTCAATAGTATTACCCTATGTATAAATTTATTTTGTACTATTGATGATGTGATACAACCGGAACATCCGGAAATGGGAGGTTCCTGAGATCATTTAAAGCAACATTTTCCGTTGCAAAAATGGCGTCCGCGGGTTTGTTAAGGAGTTGTTAACAAAAAACACAAATTAATCAGAGCACGGCTACAGCGAGTCATACTCGGCGACAGGTCCCGCTTAGCGTGGCGTCGCCGTTGGTCGAGCCAGAATCAATCCGCTGTAGCCGCGCTCTGATTGGTGTGTGTTTTCTGTTAATAACCCGTAAACAAAGCCGCGGACAGCATTTTTGCAAAGGAAACTGTCGCTACAAATGATCTCAGGAACCTCCCATTTTTGAATGTTGAAGGAATTTTGAGACACTCTGTATAAAAAAGTTTCTACACTAACTGCCCATAATATCAATAATTAGTATTATGAAAAACCTTTATTTCAGAATGTCATAATGCTAAAATCACGATTGCTTCCATATCCAATCGTTTTTATAGTGGTGCATGGGATAATGATTTTTTTTCAAATATTGTATGGTATTGGCTGTAGCAGGCATCCGTCCGTCACATGTAGCAAACGCAACACAATATTTGGAAATAGCTTACAGAAAAACAAACAAATTATTGGTCGTTTCGCCAGTATACTTTTCACATGGTTTCGTTTATTCCACTCAATTTTCGCTGTGAAGTTGACCAACCAATATTTGCCATTTCATGAAGCTAATTGCCTGTATAATCGAGTGGCGGCAAAATGGCATAGTAAAAAGAATAACGGCCAAGTAGAAAACCGGAAATATAAACTTTTTGTTATGTTTGGTAATATTTTAAACAGGAAAATGTCACAAATATATTCGTAAGAGTTTCAAACAGAAAATCATATGAAATATAAAAGATTTATCGTTTAGTTAGTATTATCTCACCGATACTGTGTCTCAAAGATTTTACACATATTGAGACACTGCTGAAATTGGTCAACGTTCAATTGTTATCTGGACAGCAAAAACAAGTGGTAATTATATAGAAAAGGACACACTTCACCGATTTTGATAACCTTGAAACATGTTGTCCTTTTTAATTGACTGAACACGCGTTTTAGGACGAAGTTCCATCCCCTGCACTCCTCCCCTAACAAAACTAATAAAAATGACGGAGTAGGCTGTAGTGGATTTTTTCATAATTATCATGGTCGACAATTGTAAAGTCGAGCGGCGGTAATACGTATACAGAAAAGTGTTGTTTAGAATCACACCCCAGATAATGAATCCGGAGCTTATCTAAATCAGTAGGGAATTCCGTTTCTAGATTGTTATCGTTAGATTGAGAGTTAAGTTTGTACAGTTTTTAATCCTCATCGGTCCCTCGTGTCCATTTGACACAGTTTTCCCGAAATAAGTTATAATGTTTTGTTAGTTTTAGGTAAATTTTCCCGAAACTTTGTGGCCTTTATTTTTTTAATGCAGAACACATAACCACAGAACCAGAGATGTAAATGTTAACATATGAATTTGACTAAAAAACATTGAAATTTTTTTATTTTGTGTCACTGTGTCAATTTGACACCAACGGACAGATTCAGTTCGTGAAATGAGGGACGGATGAGGGGGTTAATGAATTTTGATTAGGTTTCGGTTAGGTCCTGGAGCGATTTTTTCTACAGAAAGTGCAGGGAGAGGGGTATAGGCCCTGTCCCGCCTTAATGGACGAATTCGGTCATTGAGAAAATGCAGCGATCGGCATAGTCATTCTATAATTTTTTTGCGAATGTTTAAGAAACTAAGACCGCGCGGCGCGGCGGTAACACGCAGAAGGAAAAGTTGTTCAAATGTTATGAAAATCGGCGGGGTGTACCGTTTTCTGTGTAATTGCCAAACAAGTCAGTTAGAACTGTACTCTAAATACGTGCGAACGCATATCTCACCTTAACGAGGTCCACGGGCCAACTAAAAGTTCGATTCCACGGCCCGAACCAATTGTGCTTTAGTTTTTCTGTTTGAGTGAGGTAGGTTCCTCTCGGAAGAGGAAGTTGCCGATTCATCCATTACCATTAAAATAACTTCGAAACGTGGGTACACGCTTTCCACCAATGGAAATGAGCAGTCCGCGAGGGGTGCCTAACCAAACATAGTCAGCGGTTAGCGAGCTGCCAGCGCAACGAGTAGGAACAATTTTCCCGCGGATTGGAGTCGGCTTGCTCGTGTGTAGCATGATAGGGCGAGTCAAAGATCAGATGGAAGAACGAGATAACAGTTAAAGGGCCAAGATCGAAACAAAGTGAAAAGACACGCGGTGATGTCTCTCGGTTGCTCGGGAAGAGTACCGGTCGACCGGGCAAAGGGACAAGAGACAAGGGGCGCGATGCTGAGCGTCGCGTCGGGACAGAGGGAAGATCCCGGCTAGTAGATAGCACCGGGAATCGAGCAAACGAGTTTCTCCGAGTTTGGACAACACTTTAACCGTTTTGCGGCGGTGCGCGACGGGGGCGGTTTCAACCCCGGCTGAAAGTGACTGCGCCCCTGTGCACCGAGCGTTATCTGATGCTGAGGAACCGAGTCGGTGTAAAAGTGTTGACCGAACGACTGCTTTTAGTCCCCTGTTCCGTAGACCTCTTCGAAACGGGTAAATACCTAGTGCTCGTTAAGAGTACCAAGCCGCGCTACTTACTGCATGCTAGGATTAGCGTGCGCGACTGCTGGAGCTATGCCGATCTCGTCAAAGTTCTTTTGCGGTACGTTTCACGGCGTCACGGCAACTCCTCGGACGGCGGCGTTGACTAGGAATTTCACCGAAAGAGACTCTCCCTGTGCCTAGCCTGGTTACGTCTGACATTACTTCGGGGCATTGTGTCTCGTCTCTTCTCGACTGTAGCTTCATCGAACAATGGTAATTGCGGTGGATCGTGAAAATACACGAGACCCGAGACTAGTTAGTGCTTCGATAGTTATTCCAGAACAAACTCGCAAAACCTTTACAAGGTAATATGTATACATATACAATACGTCTACAAAATAGAATCTAATTGGAAATTTTCATGTCACGTGTCTCAGAGCAGAGATGTCATGTCCACTTTGAAATAAAGGACTCTGAAAATTTTAGTACCACTATGAAAGTATAATAAAAACGTACACAACATTTTTCGGTTAATTCGATTGATTTGTTTTTTAAAAATGAAATGCTAATACGGGGTGTCCCAAAAATTTTTTATTTTGTTGAGGAGGGTAATTCCACGGTCAGTTGGGCCTGTCGTCGCGCTCTGATTGGTTCTCTTTTTTTTCGTTAATAACTCCTTGCCGTAGCCGCAGAGAACATTCTTGTAAAGGAAAATGTTATTTCAAATGACCTTAGGGATCACCATTTTCAACAAAATACAAGATTTTTAGGTAACGCTGTATTAGCACTTTTGTGAGCATCTGCATCTTCGCAATGTGTATCAAGATTCCTGGCGAAGTGAATAGAGCAGCGATGGGACAGTGAGAGACAGATAGAGAACAGGAAAAGCGAGAGGATCAGTTTGGCGAAGAGGAAGAGGAGTCACGAAGCGACTATAAATACGCGGCGCCACCTGCACCTAACGTCCACCTACGTATGGACCAGACAGAACCGAATCGTGGTCCCTCGTTTCCCGACCCGTGCGGAACGGAACACGGCATCTTCTCTAGTTTAGTCTCCCTCCCCGACCTCGTTCTTCCTCGAATTAATGCATGAAATTGTTTTTCTTCCACTCCGTTGCGCGTAGGCGAACATTTATACGACTCCCGTGGATCGGGACCTCGCTCGGGAACCGATGATTTTCTAGACTTTCGTGGGGACTACGGCATAAAGCGGAAGAGCATGGCAGCATAAAGGCATATAGGGATCTTTCATCTGCCAGAAACCACGTCAAACAGAATTCTACTTCAAATAATTTGTACAAACAGTCGTTCTTCAGTGGTTTCCTCCACTCCGATTTAAAAACAGTAGGTACCCTCTTAGAGAAATCTAAGGTAGTTATCGGAGGTCGAAGTATTAGCAAAGGAGCGAGGTGGTTCACCGGGAACAGGAACGTTTATGCCAGATATTTAGAGTGAGGGTGTTATTGTTGACTAAAAATTAGCTGCATTGATTAAAAGACACGAGTGATACGAGCGAATTTATTTATCGTTATGATCAATGCAACGCTAATGCAACATTAAGATATAACACTCTGCTGCAGCATCACGTCGAATGACAAGATTCCGTACTCGTGTAATCGATTTCCGAGTAAGTCGATTGATTTCACGGGTAACTCCACGGGTCACAGATGATGAATCACGGCGAATTACCGTTGTCGATCCCGGCCCGTGCTTCCTAATTTGTCATTGGACTTCCTTGCTACGGTGATCGGATAATTACGAGTGTTTCAACGCAGAGACGTCTGACCGGGCTGTGTTCCGCGCGTTCATTCGGTTGCCGGGGGAGGGGAGGTGGGCGAACAACGTGACACCGGATCAAGGTTTCTTTTATTCATCAGTGAAACGCGGCACACAGAGAGAATCGCGAGGTAGACATCGCTTGGGATATAAGGTAACTCGATGCTCGCCGTGCCGTAGCAAAGCCATGGTACATGCGATATCGTCTGGTTCCGGTAAAACGATAATAAAACGGAGGAAAAAAGTAGACGGGAGAAAGAGTGGGAGTGATAGAGAGGAGGAAGTTTGGCAGAATACGAAAAAAAAAAATAGACGAAATGAAACCGATTCTCATTGTGTGAGGATATTAAAAGCGTGTTGCAGTGCGACAGGTGATGCCGCTAAAAAAATCGTTACAAAGACACGCGTCTCTCGCGCCTCCACCTTTTTTCCGCTCCTGCTATTCCCTGAACACATACCCTTGTAAATCTGACACCGTTGAGCGGGGATTTTAAGCAAACAAACACCTATCGAATGTATCGCGGGGAAACGAAGGGAAAACGGTCTGAGCGGAAAGCAAAGAGAGCGGAGAAAAAAAACCATAAAGTGCTCGCACACCCACGCACATACACACCGAACAAGACCAAGAGGAGACCAAGTGAAAAAAAGAAGGGACTAGGAAGGGTGGGTGAATTGAGGCGAGGAGGGACCCGTTGCATGGTACAAGGGTAGTTAACTACGAGCGTGTTAATTAAACAAAAAGCCACCCCGTATACCAAGCTAATTAGAGTGGTTCTCTTACCGGCGAGCGGGCGTTCTTCGCTTCAAAAATATTTTCCTCCAGCTTCTTCGCGCGAGAGAGATTCTTCTATCCTATTCTCTCCGTCCTGTGTACCGCTGGATTTTCCTTCAATTTCTTCCTTCCCCCATCCGTTTCTCTCTCTCTCTCTCTCTCTCTCTCTCTCTCTCTCTCTCTCTCTCTCTCTCCCTCTCTCTCTCTCTCTGACTTCCTTTTTTTCGCCTCTCGCATATTTTTTTCCGCCGGGACTTTCCTCTTTGGAGCGTTCGAAAGCTCATCGTGTGCGAGCAGACGTCGGACGAAGCCTTTTCCGCGATGATTACCAGTGCGTCGCAGGATAATTTTGTCCGGGCAACGTTAGCCATGAAGAATATTTGTCATCCAACGTCTGACATTCTGCAGGAATTGATGTGACGCAAGAGCTTCCAGAGATACGTCGTTCTGAGAGATTCGGTCGAAAATACATATAGGAAACACTATTCACAAAGGAACATAACGAAGTATTATTTACCGACATACCTCTTTTTGTATTGACGAATTAAGAACGTCTCAAGTATTCTACTTTGCACATTGAGCGACAGAAGTTAATGTGAAAATTAAGATTCTAATTTGTCCGTAGTTCGTACTGGGATGTATAGTCTTTATAAACAAATATCCAAGAAAATGCATTAACATTTAACAGGAGAAATTATCAAGAAAGGACAACGAAAACAACGGAATTTTTACAAAACATATTACACAAGTTATTTTACACACGTACTCCACCGCAACCAGTTTTCCTGTTCGGAGGTGGTACTCACGCTTATAATGTTTCATTAAAATCAGTGATTAACACGTCGCTATATTCTCTCGTTAAGCTTGTCGTTTCTTTTCATGTACGTGGATATGTCATACAAAAATCTGCCTTAACCACGGGGATCAAATACAAAGCTTACATTTCTGGCAAAGTCATTTTACTATAATTAAAAATATCCGACAGGCTTATACCTTATACCTTTTCCTGCTTCTATAATAAAAAACAAAGGGAAACACAACGATTCTACCGCCACACCGTGTTACAAATTGTTAATCGAGCTAGACACGAGTTATTTTAGTGACCATCGTAAAATCTAATTTTTATTCTATACTAGCTGACCTGACAGACGTTGTCCTGTGCAAATTTCCTTTGTAATTGTCTCGAATTTTTATCGTGAAAACTATTCCAGGACTATAACAAACAAAACAAAAAAGGAATTACGCATACCCATCATTCGAATCGTGAATTATGGTCTTGAGTTCGTACAAAAATTCCATAGAAAAAAAACACTATCATTTTTTCCCGAGTTTTCCATTTTTCCAGGCAACTATTCCAATTTTTTCCCCTAAAAACTGTATTCGGACTACTATGAACATTTTTTTTTTAAATTAGCCAAATCGGTCCAGCCGTTCTCAAGTGATGCGCTTACCAACAAATAGCATTTAATTTTTATTTATATAGATATATCGTTTTACACTGCGTTTGTTTATGTAGTTCAGTTGGTGAAACTAAAAAATGCAAATCTTCAAGATAAATAGAACCAAATGAGTCTTTTAAATGTGAATTTACCAGTTTTGATTAACATTCAATATTTTCTAGAGCCTCCTTTTGTCACATAAATTATTCGTGTGGGCAGAGATTTATATAATTTTTTCATTCTTTCCTTAATTTACCGAAGTGCAGACTCTTTATTCCAGCATTGATTTTGTTGATCAGCTTACTGTAACGGTTTCACGGTTCGGTCTGACGCTACAAAATAATCGCTGCCGCGAAGCCAATGTGTTCCTTCGCGTCACTGTCAGTCGGTAGAACGACTGACAGCGTTGAACCTGACAGGCAGCATCGCTTGGAGACCCCGTTGGCAGCTATAACAAAGCGGGAAGATTAAACAGTTCGTCGAGCGGTTCGCGTTTTATTCGATTCAAGCGGTCCGGTCTCACGCAGTGGCAGATTTAGGGTGCAAACGGGCCAACCGCGATTAGGATTCGCTAACGCAGCCGCAAACAAACACTGCGGTCGGAACGATGGTTGATAGAGACGCGAAGCGAGGGGCAGAGAGGCCGGAGGACGAACGAACGAACGGACGGAGCAACAGGGACGAATAGTAGCAAGGTAGCAAGGTAACGGACAGCTACGGCCAGCAGAGAGAGGAGTAAGGGCGAAGGGAACGGTGCGGCGGGTTGAATGGAGAGAGAAACATCTGCGATCGGATTAGCGGTGAACAGTGGCGACACTTCCGGGTGATTAGGCTGATTCCGCATCTACTCTAAGCCGGCGCTTACAACGCTACCGTTCGATGGACTACCAAACCTCCACCGTGTACAATTCGCATTATCCCGTGCCGATTTTCAATGTATTTTTTTGCGGAATCCCTTCGCTATGTCATTTTCTTCTTTCCAATGTGATTTCTCGTTGTTCACCGAACGAGCATTGAATTGTATATGGTGCCGCTTTATGGTCGAACAATTTTATAAATCATACTGGGTTTTCGAACGTAAATGGTATATAAAACATGATTTTTCAACTTTTGTTACTGGGAAAACTTTCCATAAAAAGTTTTGGAACATTAAATAAGCGTTGATTTCTAAGCATTCTACTAGTACAGCACAATTATTGAAAATCGTATTAACAGGCGTCTGGTAAATGAAGTGTTAAATTCACCTTTTTTTTATCTTCTGTGTTAGTCATCTGGCATGGCAGAATTTACTCAAAACTGGCGGTAAATCGTCGACACTGGTGGCGTGATTCCCAAGAAAATTCAGTTTTTTCTGGTCCCTCGGGGGCACCCGCGAATTTCAGGCCAGTCAATGCCCGCCGGACGATTGTCTTGCTGGATATGAGACAAGGTTGAATGTATCCCGAGTGAAAATACTTGTAGGTTGAGCAGATAGACGGGACGAGGCAGACACGCGAGTTTTCCACCTGTTTAACTCCGCCCCAAGGATCTCCGGAATTCTTCAGAGCTTTGCCTGTTCCGGGTTCAGCCGTAAACGCAACGCCACTTCAGCGTGACTCTTCTTCTTTAGCCGTTTGGCTCTGTCATATAGAGTGTCTACTCCCTGGCTCCTTATAAACCCGGATTCGCGACACAAAGTCATATCACGTTGCGACAAGCCTCTAGGAATACGTTCTAGAATACTTCGGGTACAGCGGTTGATATAAATAAGAGAATTCTAGATGAACAGGAACATATTATTCCTTTATGTGTGTTGCTACTTTATCGCCGCAACAGGCGCATAATGAGCAACGTGGAATTTGAAGTCCTGCAAGGGGGAAAGAAAACCGAGGCGTCATGTCAGAGGTGTTTACTTTACAGGCGGAAGAATGTACACCTTAATTAACTAGTGAGTTTTTAATTCATTTCATTTAGTGCTACAGTCTCCAGGTATGCTTTTGGAATAAATATTATGATCCGTCGGAAGTTCTAATTCATACAATGTTCAATTAAGGCACAAAATGATAATATATTTTGCATAATAAAAAAGCATCACATATTCTAAACCAATTGAACATTTTTTTTGTTTTTACTTTAGATTGGAGGTATTTGTACGCTACTGTAAAGGAAAGAATAGATAAGCGTACAAGACGTCATGAGAAAAGAAGGGGAGCAGTATTAAGGGGCAGTATTCAAATACTGAAGTATGTTCCGCTTAAACAATATTTGCCAAGAAAGATATGCCAGTAGACTGTCTCCAAAATATATGATCCCAATATAGATACGTTCTTGGTGAAAATACAGAGTGATTCGTATATTATTTTCTCATTTGTACATACACATACATATATTTAAGCTGTCATTGTAAAATGTTTTGAAATTCTTTCTACGGAAGGTTCTAATTGTGCATTTTTCGAAGTCATTTCACAAGCCTTTGCTTTCAACTGATCAAATTCCACCTTTTTCCTTTGGGGATATTTGTAAAACCGAGTATATCAAACGTTGACAACTGTGATACAAAATGTAGTGGAAAACAGATTTGCCAAACAGAAAATGTGGTTCATACATTCATAGTTGTTGTGGTGTAGGTTGAGCACATACATGACGTGGTTTCACAATTCTGCACTTGAATTAATCAAACTCTTCTTTGTTTGTGTGAAATATTCTAAAACATTATTTTTCAATTTTATTTTGATAATACAATTGTAACGTGTATTTACATTTGCAAATATATATTTTCTAATTGTAGATACCGATTAAATTTACAATATCCCGATGTTTTTTTAAACAAGTGTGCCATTACTTTGCGACTTAGCCCACTGGGACACCGAGTATAATTAGAAAAGCTGATTGTGCATCAGACTCTATGGCCATAGCGAAAATCTCCACGGCTATTTCCAAGCTTCTTCAGCAGCGCGTTGGTCTACCGCTACAGAAATTCCCGCGAACTTCAGACGTGTCTCGTCATTTAGCCCCACTGCGTATTTCAGTAGCAAGTAGGCGACCTCGGCGTCGTTTCCCTCTTGGTTCGTCGACTTCTTCATCTTTTGTCTGCTACCTCCACTACTTTCTTTGTTCTTCCTCATTCCTGCAGAGTAGCTATGTGCGTCGAGATGGCAAAAAGAAAGAATGAAAGAGAGAAAGTAAAGAAAAAGAAAGGAGCGTAGAGGAGAGGAGGAACGATAGCGAGTCTCGTGCCAAGAGATACTAGTCGGTGTGGACCGGGCCGGGCCGGGCCGGATCGGGTCGGCTCGGGCCGCGCCAAGCGCAACTTGGCTCGGGCACAATCGAGTGAAAGTCGTGCGAGCGGGGCGGAAACGCTTAACTCGAGCCGAGTGAAAGTCGACGAGAAGAAAATAAGGACAAATTGAGTGAAGGCACCGAAGGAGCTCGTTCCCCTCGCATACAAGGATCGGTGGGATCGTGGAGGGCGCGGGTGGAATTTACGGTGACTGAGTGGTGATTCTATCCAGGGATGAAAGTTACCACGCGCTCCGGCCGGATTACAAGGTAAATGTTTGCGCTGCAGGTGGCACGAGTTACGAGAACGAGGATAATAGCTAGGAATCGGTTCGGCTCGACTCGACCCGACTTCGGGATTGTCAATACTAGCTCTCGTTCGCTCTCTCGTTGCCGTGGCCTTCGTCGTCGTCGTCGGCGGCGGCGGCTGACATTTCCTCTTTTCTTTATCTGGCGTGTAACCGCGACACGGACTGAACAATAACTGACACTAGTCGAACCTGTTCTGCCTGCCCACCCACGCACGATTGCCAATTAGCGAAAAGATTGAACTCGTAATAACGACGCGTAACTAGCGCCCCGAACAATCCTTTGATAATACCCGCGGACGCTATTCAATTTCCGTATGAATCGAAACAATTATTATTGTCTGCGATGCGACACCCAGCATCCAGGACAGGCTAGCCACCGTCCACCCCATTGTAGCCCAGGATCGGAGAAATTTCCATAGCGATTAATACTGGCCCGCGTTACACCGATCCACGTCGTTAGCGCGATTTAGAAAACCCGACCGCTCGAATTTTCGAAGCGTAAGTTCCGTATCGACTGTGAACAGGAGCAGTTCGTATCCAGAAAGATCGGTTCGACCGGTCACCCGGTACCCGCCGCGTAAATTCCATTCAAACAAAGCGAAAGAGAGAAACGACGCGATCATCCAAACCCACTAATCGCTTCCGGAGATAATTGTATCATTCCGCTAATAACTGGCGCGATCGGAAATGTAATTGCATCGTCGATAACACAAGTCGCTCTGTTTGCTTTCGCGGACCCCGAACCGTACAACGCTTCGTTTGTGTTAACAAAGAATCGCTTGCTAGAGAACAGCAAATACAAATGAATAGTTGATTTTTTACCAACCAACAATATGGTGGACAGGAAATTATTTTATTCTGATTTGCGTTTCCACAGTAGTTTATCAATAGACTGCGGATGAAATTCAAAATTTTTAGGAAACTTTAAAAAATTGAAGATGTCATTGTACGATTTCACCACCTCTATTGAAATCATTAAGGGAAGAAATAACATTCAATTTAGTTTCTACTTCTTGCAATGGATGCAGACAATTTTAATTTTGCATAAAAATCCATAGTCTATTTATGAAATCATTAGAGCCACAGACCGGTAAATTGAGAGCAGTTGACTTTTTCCCAACTCACAAGTAAATTTGTTCTTTCTAACTTGTGTCTCTACACTGAGTGATAAAATTATTGGAGTCAAAATACTAAATATCAATTTGTTAACCATATGATTAATAATGTTCACAGGCTAGTTGGGTAGATTGAATCGGTAAAATTCGTTGATATTAATTTGTTGCTTTTCATCGTCCACGCCGTTTACATGGCGACCAGTTTACTACAAATTCGATTTCCCCGAAATATTGCTCGCGAATATACGGGGGAAATTTATATCGTGGGTTTTCTTTAGCAGTCTTATTGCCAGCCGATGCCGTCAACGACTCCGGAAAACGATTTATTGCGCGATTTCCGGTGGCCGGGCTCGTCGACGAGGAACAAGTATATTGCTTTTGGAGACGGTTGTTCTGTGACGGCTGCGACCCTCGGACATCGTTTTGATGGAATTAAGCATTACATTTCCAAGATTATTGCATTCCACAATAGCCCATCGTAGGGCACTGCTACATTGACCGATAATTGATTCGGTTACATGAGTGACGGAAGCAATTCATGGATACCACGGTCTACAACAATCAGATATCTTTAGATGCACGTTAGATCTACGGTGTACTAAAACTGGCTATCTTCCATTAGTTTATTAGTCATTCAGATTTTTAACCCTCACACGCTCCTCAAAAATAGCTGCATAAAAAGACTAGGATAACAATTCACCCACTCCTATTTTACCCGTTAAATCAACGAATTATGTTTCCTTTACAGCGTCACATTTTAAAGAAATACATCTCACAACGTAAACATAAAAGTATGAACAATTTTACAGTATGTGAAAATATTGAATGGGTGAATTTTCACGCTAACGGACGTATGAGGGTTAATTACTTTTATTGTAATATACAGGGTGTCCAAGAAGTACAATCGAGGATAACGTTCACAACAACGAAATTGAGTTGCTTGAAATTTCGAAGAGAAAAGTGAAGATCGTGTTTTTATTAAAGTTTTTTATCGATGCTCATAACGAAACTGTAAAGCATGCGTCAAGTAAATCTAAGTGAGTTATACAAACCCTGTATTCATTTGCATATTTTGAACACTATGAACGTATAAAGTCTATCAACTACTGATTGACACTGACCCCAATTATACAAGAAAATACCGCGCGCAAAACTACACGAGTTTTTTCCACCGGTAGAACAGAGAAAGCGAACGGGAGCTTGAGAGAGGTTTCTAGAACGTGGTTCTTTTGTGTTTCAGACCGGCAACAGTTACAAATCGCCTGAGGAGTCACCGCATTCGGGGAACACTAGACTGAGGTGAGTACCAGCTTTTTACACTTGCCGAAGTTTAATTACGTTTACCGGGATCCGGGTTCAAAGAGAATCCGGGCAGAAACACGAGAGAAAACGCCGCGTTAAATATCACCTAGGGTTTCTGGTTCTTCGAATAGGTAATTCAAGGTTAGCGATCGCTCGTACTGCGGCGAATCAGACAACGAATTCGCGACAAATGCTCCAAAGAAATTGTGAGCCTCGTGAATCCCGTAGTTCCGGGGGCAATTACATGGTCAAAAATATGTGCCCGAATTACCATCGATCCGTGAAATCAGCTTTATCCGCGAGCAATTCAGTTACATCGTTTCTCTCGTTGGAAAGAACGTACGAGGACTCCCGGCGTTCGATTTGCAACAACGGCGTGTGTCACGTTAAAAGCCAATGAATTTTCGAAAACGAAAGTCAGTTTCAGCTCTCTGGGCTATTAGCGAGACGGAAGATTTAGTGAGCGGAGACGGGAACGCGGATTTTTCGATTGCTCGCGGCTATTTTGCCTGGGAGAATATTTTATTTCCAATTTACGGGTGGAAAAATTCAACAGATTTAGAGTCGAAATAATTAAACTCACATCGACGGCTCGACCATAGAAGCATATAACTGTCCTCCCCGTTCGTGCCCTCGCGCTTTTCGTTTATGTTCGGGAGCTCGTTTTGTCCATTTTCAATTTTTAACTCAATTTTACTTTCTGCCCAACGGCGAGCTTAGAGGAGTATTTTGTTTCCTCGTTTCAATGCCGAGGAACAAATGGAAACGGTCCGAACGTGGAAGACACGACAATGTTATTTAAACTAGAACCTGAGCTCGGACTGCTGTCCCATAAGAATGAATGGACGGAAAAAATATCATTGCTTTCGCATTTCACGTGAATAGTGGAAGGATTTGGCCGGGCTAAGGAAATCTCATCTACTATACGTTCAATATCAACTCCTGCTGATGGCCGAATATATTCGCGTATCGTAACCGTGATACCCATTCCCCGGACCATTTTCGAAATACAACCCCATCTCCGCCGTTTCGCAATATCGTTGGCCTTGACACCGTCTTAAATCGAAATTCCAACTGCTAATCTAGTTAACTTGGTCGCGGAACTAAAAACCCGTCGACGTTGGAGATACGAGTAGTTTTTGCCGAGTTATTGATCTACAACAGCGTGTACCTATTTTGAGTATTTCAGGAGGGGGAATTCCGGTTTACCGTTAGATATTATATTTCGCAGACAAGTATTACATGTATACTAAATATAATATGTACTAAATATTCGACTACGCAGGCAAATTGAATTGAACTGAAGGCGGAATTTATAAGCAAATATTGATCGCGTCAGGTTCATTAGAACTTCTTGCATTTGATTAATTTGACGTTTACTTGATTACAAATTAGAATATTGTTGAATGCTGACGATATGTTCTAACATTGGAGAATGACCTTATTGTGTGCACGTTAAAATTGTCAATGAACCTGTCTGTTTAGGTAGGTATAGACTCTATACTATAGAGTTAATTTAGAAGTTTTACTTCTTTCCGACATATCGATAATGATGTTGATTATTGAGGCACATCGATAGCAAACAAACAATTGCTCGCAAAGGCAGAAGAATATGACGATTATAATTATAAGCAATTATTAGACTGCGAATTTTATGCATTTATGACAAAAATGAGCAGTCGCAATTTTAAACAGTAGAAACATTAAAAGCTCTAAGAGTATCAACACTTCACTTTTGTCCTGTTAATAGTATTAGCCCGTTATTTGTGGCGACCTCTTTTCAGAGCACGCTCCTATATGTGTCGCGAAAATCAAGCAATGACGCCAATGCATACGGGGATGCATGAATCCATCTCAAAATATTTATCTTCTTTATTTGTTCGTTTTATTTCGTCTTGACCTCGAAATATTCTAAGCATATTTAAATTCACGAATATATTTTAGTTTTTGCTAAAATTACAATTTAAATAGTCAATGGTAACAAAATTTTACGCATGACGAGGACACTCGTCATGACACAAAATAATGCCATTTCTCCATGACGAGTATACTCGTCGATCACAACTAACTGGTTAAAGGAAGTAACCAATTTTCATTTAGCTCCAGAATCTTGTAATTGATGAAAAACATTTTTATTTTACATAAAGAACCGCAGTCTAGTACGCATTATGTACGAACGGTTGAAAAAGACTAAAACTTTTGTATACAACACACTGTTCTGCATAACTGCTATTAAAAAAAAAAGTTATTTACAACTATTTCAATCGGTGCCTCGATATAACGAATTGAAACACATATTTTTTTAACTGTTTCAATCCCAATCCGCAGTGGTCTCTTTAATGCGGTTGCCACGCGACCCTGTTCCAAGGGCCGTTAGTTCCAACAGTCGATTGCAATACTTTTAATAGAGAATCGAGGCTTTCGTGTCGGCGGCGATGTAACTGCGGCGAAAAGGCGAGCAGACGAGAACGATTATCTTTCATTACACCTGCGATTCCCAGGTGCAATGTGTTCCAATTAATCGGAACGAGCGGTTTCAAGTCCGAGCGCACACGAGGACGTACGGGGTCTGATTAGGTGTGGCACGAGACGCCGGAAGTTACGAGACCCGGACGTCACGGATTTCAAACCGAGGCTTACTAAAAGTGAAACGTGCCCCGAGATATACATAGGTACGCGTATAGAATTCCCGGCGTCAAGTTTCGCCAGGCCGATAATAATTTCTGGACGTGGGTACGGGGCGGCCGGTCACGTGTCGTCGCGTGTTAACCGCCGCTTCGAAACTGGGGACTAGAAAATCATT
The DNA here is from genome assembly GCA_916610235.2 of Lasioglossum morio. Lineage (NCBI taxonomy): Eukaryota > Metazoa > Arthropoda > Insecta > Hymenoptera > Halictidae > Lasioglossum > Lasioglossum morio. The sequence continues at coordinate 15,633,332 of OU744327.1, forward strand.
TCAAAGCCATAAAATGGCGAACGATTGCCCCCGTATAGATAACGTAACCACCCCAACGGAATTTGCATTGTACAATGACATCTTCGGTACTAAGTGAACCGCCGCGCCGCCGGTCAAATGTCGCTTCTACACGGTCCGACGGAAATCATAATTTCTCACTCGCACGAGGCGAGTTCTAATGTACGGTTTGTTTGCATTGTGTTTCCACGAATGAACGCACTGTTCGGTAACTGAACGGAGGTAAATAGTCAAATTGACTCGTTGCGAGAGAGTATAACGAGTCCGCCACTACAGGCATACAGTGTCGAACAAATGTATTGACACAGTCCGGGTATTCGTATAAAATCCTTTGTAAATCTGCATAGAATGTGATTTTCTACTTGATTTTTTTATAAAATATAACTTATAACCGTAAGTTTAAGTGTATCGTGAGTCACGAACTCTAAAGATGGTTATGATACAGGAAAATAATAAAATTTACATAAAGGCCCGTTGAACAATTTGTTACTACATGTATTCTATCTAAATATTTTCAATGTTGGCAATATCGATAAAACATCGATACTCGGTAGTCACACCTCCATGCCATCTTCTATATCTCAACCGTTACGATTTCGGTGAAAACCAGTAGGCAGGATCCATTTCATTGCATCCGGTCAATAATGTGTCAACAATATAATGCACATGTCCTGACTTTAAATGTACGTAAAGTGTCTTGTTATATTGGCGGGCATAGTAACGTGGCGGCGAGAAGCATTAAACATTAGCGATTCGAAGGAAGACGTATCTGTGCGAGGATAATGGTGACAGACGCGATATTTATTTGCGAGCAGCAGGAAAAATTATACGTCGCTTAGGAAGAAGCGTTACGAGAGAAAAACCGGCCCGGAGAAAGAATCGCGCGGTTCCGTTACAATTTTTTCACCCGACCATTTATCACGCGGACGACGACGTAATAGACGGCGCAGCGAGACAACGGTGCTGCCGTTGCGCCGCGATGTTTTACCCCGTGCGCTTGATGCCTGTTCGACCCTCGCCCCCTTCTCGAACTCGAATCTTTATCGTAACAATACGCCGTGTTTCGGTAACAGTGATTAATTCACAGACTGATCCCGGAACTCGGAAACTTACCGTAACGACTACCGAAGTCTGAATTACAATCGGGAACCTTACGAGATTTATTGCCGGCCGGTACTAATTACGCCACGGTACGAAATAATATAAAACTTTAAACCATGTACTCGCAAAATTCGAATTTATATGGTTATCAGCGGCTCGTTATACTCCGGCACGCTGCAAACGAGTGTCATCTGGTACGCGCGACACGATACCACCGTGTAATAGAGTTTGCTTAACGCGTCTGATCATTACAGGCCGCTTCTACTTATTACGGGGACGAATGCATCCGCGCGGGATTGTTCAAAGTGAATTTTCTCTTTAAATGGGACCTTGTATTGCAGAGATTTTATTCGGTATTTTGGGGGTTTTCTTTTTGTAGAAAATTATTTCCAAAGGACGATTTTTCAAACAATAAAAATAGATAAGTGAGTAGTATAACTTGATGTGAGCAGATTTCAAAAACAGAGGAAATCACAGAATTAGATATATTTAATAATTTCTGCATTATTTTACTTCATCTCTTCTACAAAGTCTTTTTCAAATCTTAATTTAGTGAGAAATTGTATGTCAATTAGCGCGAGAAAGTCTAGGTAGGTGGATACGACCCATTCACAATGTTTTATTTTAACAGGTTCACTGTCTAGTAAATCATGCGTGATGCATGGTGTTTTGTATCACCGCGCACTATACTTCACATATGATGCATAGTGTTTGATGCACGCTTATAATTTGTATTGAATGACATTTATTAAAAACAGTGGATAAATACATATTTATTGACGATACCATTATGTGATATTTGTTTTAAAAAGGTACGTTTGTTTAATGTTACTGTTAAAAACAAGATATTTCACATGCAACAACCTGTTCGACGCATCAGAACCATTCTGAATCGTATGAAGAACACTATTTTCTTAGTCCGCAGCGAGCCGCAGATATGTGAACCCGTGAATATCAAATTTCCTGATAAGGGCTTACGTAGCAAATGTATGTAATTTTGTGCAGCAAGAGGTTTTTTTTCGAAGTCAGCATATCCCCTGTCCCGATATTCATTTGCACGGACCAAGCTACCTTAACTCAAAGACAAAGTGGCACACATCGAAATTTCGGTAGCTGGTCTGTAACAGAAATCGCTTAGTGGGTAACGTGTGTTAGCGGATTTTCTTTTCGAATTCCCGTGGTTCGTTGGCGAATGACTGAACGATGGCAAATGACTGGCAGCCACTCCATCTTCGTGTACACGCTGCAAAACGAGCCGGAATATGGACGCGTTTGACGGCGCGTTTAAGCTCTCGCGCAGTCTATACGTATCTGACAAGCTATTAATTATGAACGTGCGATTAGGCATAGGTTTCGATAGGAGCTTGTCGTTCCGCGAGCAAATTCGTCCGAGAAAACGAGCGCGCGAGCAATTCGAAACGGTGCGGCGCGGCGGCGTGGCCGACCGTTTCCCGGATCAGCCCACAGTTTCTCTCGCAGCGGTCCGGTATAGATAATTGGCTTCGGCAGCCGCGAACTTTTAATTGGTTCCGGCCATACGTTTCACCAGGGACGCTCGTACGAACTCGGTTCCAGCTACGCTTCGATGATTTTTCATTTTCGTTCGTCCGCAAATCGGCAGAAAAAATAATAAGCAAACAGTTCGTGTCGTGAAATCATTGGATCCAGAACCGCTGTAAAAACGGACCGAATAGACGTAATCCACGGCACCGTTCAGCTTCCAGCGCAGCGGTTTCTCTCTCGTTCCGGTAATCATGTCGGCGCTTCATAATTGATAGGAAATTATTATTAACATCGATGCGGAATAACAGGGAGAAAACTCGTGAGCGGTATTCAGCGGATTACCAAGCTGAAACCCCAAGCGCAGCGGAACGAATCAAGCAGTTATTACGTTTCAAGTTGATCAATTCTATGGACGTCGATAGTGTAATTCGAGTCAACTGTTTATAGTACCTTGAATTTTTATTCTTGTCATCCGACTTCGTTCCCGGACGAACAATATTATTTTGTTCTGATTATGGAAGATCCCGCAACCAGATTAACGAATTTTTCCGTTGCAATTTTCTGTTCCGATGAGAAACAATTTTCTTGATCCCTGGATACAGATCGAGGCCGCCGCTGCTCCTTATCCTGTTGGATTGAAAGAAAATACCGCGATGTTATTTCAATTATAGGAACTTCATCGATTCCGCGGAGCAGCTCTGATTACTGCATCAGTCGATTGTTCCTTGGTAATATCGGATTATAGGTAAAAACCACAATTCTGTTTGGTGAATTAAATAATATAAATGCATCGTGAACTATTATTTAGTACTCTCATTTATTGTTATGTGAATCTTGTGGTCGAGTAATCTTTAGTTGAAACGTGATCTCTCTCTCTCTCTCTCTCTCACTCGACTGTGGAATTTTGTGCAAAATAAAAATTGTTTGCCTTAATTTTAGAACGCAGGAATCAGATAAAAGTTCGTCTGACTGTTTAGTAGTATAAATGCTATTTGTATAGCTTAGATAGTGTTTTAAAATTATTACTCCAACATGGATAAGTATTTTAAACGATTTTACCAACTTAATTCGTACTCGGTCAACTGGGAGTATATTCACGGCTTTTAATTTCAACTTATTGATTTTAAATGACCTAGAATATTCAGATATTTTTGTACTCGTACTTTTGCATGTAAGTGTGGTAGATCAATAACGAAATGAAATGTCAATTAAAAGTGTCGTCGAACGTAAACGAAGGCTGGGCATAAAAATACTTTAAATATTTCAACTGAAAATTCGCTGAATAAAATCCTATAAGTAAGGATCAATTATTAATAAAATCAGTCTGGATTTACTTTTGTACCTTGGCCAAGCTTTTAATATTTCCATGTTACAGCCATAGATACATACAAGCTTTTTAGATTCTCTTCCATTGCTCAGATATATTGCAGTGCTTCCATTACTCCGAATGATTTCAATACTTGTATCACTTTAAATAGAAAAAGTTCTTGTCCCCAGCTGTGTTTTATATTTTCCATTAAAATCCTCTTGTCCACGAATAATCAGCCTGAACAGCACCAGAATGTACAGAACGACGTTAACGCTAGTATGCTAATACATAGGTCATTACTCCAAGGCTCGGCGACGTTTCGATTTCAATTTCGTTCAGGAGCGTGGACCGTGCACGAGGAAAACTATCAAACAAACAACGTGCTTCCGTACATGTATCAGCCATATTGCTTCGAAATGCATTTGACCGTCCGATGGCGCGTTGCCAGCGTAAATCCGGCGACTTTCGCCGCCATTCAAACGGTCCTCGTTTCGGTAGAGTAGGTTTTCCTTTCTCTTTACCCCTTCCCTTCCAGCTTATCCTCCACCGGTCTATTATTAAAATAGCAATTAGCCCGCCAAACGGCACTCCATAATTTCGCGGGGGAATAAGGGCTCGCTCGGTTCTGAAACCGGGGAGGGCACGTGTTCGTATACGTGCACGTTGCCGAACAATAAGCGCGGAGAACACGCCGCCCCGGATTTACTCCTCGATACGAGTGCTGTGGCTTGTTTCCAAGTTAAACTCGGAGACGTTCTCTCGCGAGCACAGACGCATTATGCTGCACCCGCCGCACCGCTCCAAGTACAGATACCTGGATAAACAAAACGTAAATTTAGGCCGCGTCTCCATGTTCCTCGCCAGTACCACGAGCAGCCGGCGCACCACTCCTGCTCCATTGAGCTTGCTGAGTTCCATTGTGCGACAGCTATCCCCTTATCCTTGACCTAACCACTCAACACCGATGGAATACCACGTCACAAGTTAACACGATCGCTACCACCATTTGTTTTCCTTTAACACTAAACCTACCACCACCGGTCAAAATTACCAATTCCAAATTTTTTATTTTGTAATTATTGAAATAATAACTGAAATAAATGATAGTGTAGACGTCTTTGGTAGAGCATCTATAACAATAGAGCCGCACAAAATCTAATTAAAATTCATTTTGTCATTTTTATAAGGAAACATGTACCAGTTGCTTTAAATCTTCACTCTGCGTATAGGGATGTAAACGCACGCCAGACTAATAAAAACGTACATGAAAAGTTACCAAATGTAAATTTTCTGAATTCCTCTTAGGAATGTTATCTGCGACATATTTCACATAAAGGAATTGAAATAATTAAATTTATTAGAAAAATTATACAATAAAAAATATCTCCATTCTATTCTAGAAAACTATCATCTGTCACAGACAAAACAGTAGACCTGCTAAATCTATAATTTATGAGAATTTAGCTGTGTTGAAATGAAAGCGTATCGTACTGCGGGAGACGATTTCATTTAAAATTGTATTTCGAGAACGCAACTGCACTAACTAAGGTACCATAAAACCGAGTTTTAAACTTTTGCGTTTCACAAGAATGTATAACTCGACGAAGTTTCCCGCGATTCATCACGCACTCTTGGAACTCTCTTTCGACGATAAACTGGGGCTTTGACCCAAGTACTTTGCTCCCCTCGCGTGAAACGCAAAACCGAAAACACACATGCACTCGGTAAAGTGGTGGTACAGTGTTAGACTGCTGGTGCAAAATTTCGCGTACATATTCCACTTACGCAACAAGAACCGGAACACAGCTCGGTACAATTTTTCCCAGACGAAAGTTTTTGCATCTCGTAGATATCATTTAGGGATAATACACTACGAAATTATACAAGAAAATATAATAGTACAAACATTTCTTTAACATACAACATTCTCGTTTCTTACCGTCTTTCTTAGCTTATGAATCATTGTGATTTTAGAACGTTACCAAGCTATTTTGAGGTAACTGTGGAAGCTTTAATACCTGCAGTTGCCAGCAAATCCGAATGGGGCAATAAACTTTGAACGTTACCAGTCGACATTAACCGCTGCCATTCTAAACCCGTGATTTTTGGAAGTTCTTCCAGTAAAAGTACAAGAATATTTCTACGAGTAATTGCAAGGTGTGTCATATTGTGTGCCACAATTCTTTGTTTATACACGTTATATTTGACGGCTCCTTTGAACAGGATTAGTTATCTCTCAAGAAAAATTTTATTATCTGTAACTAATATTTTTGGTTTCTAACTCTTCTAATAAATTAAAAATAGGGGAAACCAACTAAAACCGAATCTATGGCCAAACCAGTTTGCTTTGCAATGTCATTTAATATATTATAATGTTATTTTAGGCTGAAATTCGACTCAGGGGGGTAAAACTTTTTAACTATTTTATATATAATACTGTAGATTTTGCGAGAGAATGCCGAAAATCCAAGTTTTAAAGTTAGGAATTCACTGGTTCAAAAATTATCCGTGTGTAAAGTTGAACGATTCTAAGCGTTTTTACAGGTAAGATGTCGTCAAAATCTGCAGAATTACATTAAAAAAAATTAAAAATTTTTGGTTTCCGGAAGTAAAGAGTAACTTTTGCCTAAAATTATTTTTTAAATCAAGCAGAAAATTTTCGATTTCATAGGGTAATTCGATTTTCTAAGGGTAGTTTTAATACCAACACAAAAATAACCGGAGCTTTCGATTTAACTAATTGAGAAAACATAAACACTGTACTCTATAATAAATACTGCATAGTTAAAAGGTATGTGAATTTTGTCCACCTACTTTACGATTCTTGAACCATTGTGTGTCGCGTCGATCTCTAATAATATAATCGACCCGTTATGGAAGCACACGACGAACAAAATTTCTTTGAAACGTATCGATGGATGGGGTCAAGCGTGACGTCGGGAATCTCTTGTCCTTTTCCCGCCGACAAAGGCGACGAAACTCCGCGACAAACTTGTCGCATAAACTTTCGTCCTGCTGGTGGAGGTGGGGCGGCAGGAGCGTAAAGAACGATAGATAGAACGAAAGAAAAAGCTATCGTCGGCCTGGTCGGCAACGCGGTGTCATCTTGACGTAAAATATGGATTATTCCGGGCATTTGCATTTGGAAAATAAGCCGACGAACTCGCCCGAACGTGGAGCCGGATCTCCATCCGGTTCGGTCCGCCTCCGCCACGCTCGCGCTCCATTCTCTACCCTCTGCGCACCCTCTCTCACCCCCTATTCTGTCTCGTGTTTGGCTGCCAGAAAACTTGTCGCGAAAGTTTCCGAGTAATTATCGAATCGTTTGCCGATTCATCGACAATTGAAAGCTACACCGTTTTCTCGGGCCCAAGCCGGCTGCGCAGCGAGCGAAAAAAAGGGGAAATCTGACCGACGATTTCCCTTGAAAACAACTTTCTTTTCCTGTAGAACACTCGAGAGTCCCCTTCCCCGTACCCCGATCGCGCAGCAAATCTTTTCAATAGCACTCGGTCCAGAGCTGGGGGATAATTAGATTTCTTCGTATTCAGCATCGGTCGAATAGAGGCCGGATTCATCGATGTCAATTACTTTCGCCGGCGATGTTAATCGATTCGCACCACAGCGCATTTTCGACCGACGAAAATCGCCGACCATCGCGCGACACTATGTCCCGCGATTACGCGAGATGGTTAGTCGATGCTGGTGGCGCTATCCGCGCTGCATTGCCGCACAAATACTCGTCGATGAAACTAGAACATTTTAAACATCTCCTGGATAATAACCTCATGGGGTCTGCATACGAAAATTTTCAATAAATATTAAAGTATAAAATACAGCAGAGAGTTTTCTACGTAATTTATTTTTGTTATCTAGAAAGTTACCAGTGGAAATAAAATTATATCTGAACCCACTTTCTTAAAATTTGTCTACAACCATTTTAAACTGCATAAACATTCGCAATCTACTTATTAGTTGGCAAGCTTTTACAATCAGACGTTTCATGTTACCAACTTTTACATTAACTACTATGGTGAAATTGCTGCCGATTGATGTTCGATAATTCATCTGAAGCTGAATTTTCAAAGACGCCACGTGTCCTAATCGTTATCACCGACGACACGAGCACCAGACAATCACGAGATTGTGTTATTAGTCGACGGGCCACGTGCGAACGTCTGTTATCCGAAACGATTTGCGCGGCCAGTTTCCGGTAGCATTACGCGACAGATGTTTTTCGATATTCCCGCCGATTAACGCCGTCGATCGTCCTTTATCAATTCGACGGCCGTTGCGTGTCGCATCACGATTTATTATTTTATTCCCTGCTCGCCGTGTCACGGCCGCTTCGGTATAATCGCTCGCTTTGAATATGATTCTGCACGCGTGACTCCGTGCGAGAGACCGTTAAACACACTCTCGCATTAAGAGTTCAAATATGGATCACTCACATCACAGCATGCGATTACCGATGGCTGTGGAGTCACCTTTCCCGTCAAATAATGTATTCAAAAGCGCTACTCGGATTCAAATATATTTCCTCCTGACAGAGGCTCGCGAAACGGAAATTGAAATGGAATCGAATGTAATTTGGTTAATTTCTCGTGTTGTTCCATTGTACCAATAGAAGGTTATTGTAAATGTATCAATCCTGACATTTATGCAAATTAACGTTTTTCTTTTTTTGTATACATTAATTGTAAAAGAGTCACTAGCTGGACGTTTACCATTTATACCATTGTTCGTGTTTCGACTACGTCGGATTTATACAAAAGAATTATTATTTCAGTGCGGAGAATGGACAGTCATTTCCATTTTTATACGAAAAATTTCTAACAAATATTTATTCAGTTATCAGAAGGTGGCCTGAAATTTGAAATGGAATATGTAATATGGGTTTGAAAAAAATCGATCTTGCAATTTATATTTCGTTCAATTCGCATGAATTTTGATACTTAATAATGTATGTATGACGAAAAAATTATATCCTTCGATGTGATTGATTAGCATTTAAAAATTCATTCAAATGTATATGGAAAATGCATGCGCGGGATTAAAACGTTTAAGTAGATTCGCATATGGAAATTTGCTCTAATTGCGTTTTCGTAAGTACACGTTTTCGTTTCAAAAATCCATCTAAACGTTGCAGAAGAAAATAAGTGCAGTTCTACATTACATGCAAATTTTAATAATTATATTAATACTCAAAACTTAGTAAATACAGTTTTAGAGCAACGAAATGGATTTGAACATTTGTTCGGCGATTCATTATTTCATTTTTTATTGAAATAACAGTTTCAAAGCAATGTTCTCAAAATAAGAGAAAAAATCCATTTAAAGAATACTGGAAAAAATAACTGACTACTAGAATGGATGTTATTTTCTTCTGAAATAATAATTTAGAAGAAACGATTTAAATATAAGATGACAATCGAGAGTGTGCAACGTAGTCCACGTTTTGTTTCGACGGTTCGAATTGTGGAAGCACGATGTGTAAATGATTTTAATTTCGAGGCGTAGGATTCAGATTTTGGCGGGAATTCGTACTATTCTGTGCCGCCGAATACGTTAATAGACCGCAGAGAATTGTTCAGTGTGGTTAACGAAGGGCCACTGTTTAATGCAACGGCGGTATCCCGTTAAATTTCACAACCATTCGTTTCGGCGTCGAAGCATGCTGTTGAAGTAGCGTACATATCGTGGTTACGGCGAAGTTCAAGTAGATTTATGCCACCGCCACTGTATCTCAATTAATTTCACGTTGCATGCGCCTGTCCATGATATTGTTGCAGTTCAGAACAGTTCGACCGTGGAAAAATTCTAGTTAACGTTCCTTGGTTACGTTCAATTTTCTACATTGTGCACGACTAATTAAATATCAAATTTCACTCCAGTTGAAAACCTCCAAATTTAATTAATTCGATATATTCTATATGTTTATCGAAACACCACTTGGAATTTTCCTATTCCATTGAATGACTAAATACAGTGACCGAAATAATTTTTGGTTCACTTTATTGTTGTGACATAAGTGTTTCATATTTGTTATTAAGTGATTCTTTATAATGTAATTAGTAGCACACACAATTTGTCTTCCAGGAAAGTTAAAAAGAAATACAAATTATACAAAGAGCCAATAATGGTAGAATCGTAAGATATAAATAAAATGGATCTTATTGTAGATTTGTAACATGATGAATATTTCGAGTCGTTAGCGTTATAATGGAATTTCGCTACTTTCATGCGTTAAGGTCTGCCCGGTCTTTAATTATCATTCGTTCCCCGTTTCCCCTTTGCACCGGGGAACACCAGTGCGAGATGAGGCGAGGCGAGGCGAGGCGCGGCGTGGCGCAGCAAGGCGGGGCGGGGTGAGGTGAGAGAAGGGAAATCATTTATCTAGAGAAGAAGCAAAATGTTTACGACTTCCCGCGTGGCCCACAGAACCTATCAAAGTTTGCGCTTTGTCATAAAACAAATCTCGAGCAAGGCGAGCTTCAAACTTCTGCCGCGAATGGGAAACATTCCGGCAGCTCTTCATTCACGCTCCCGTTGGTTCTCTCGCGTCGAACAACGTTCGTCCATCGTTTATGCCTCGGTTTTTTCGTCCCGCATGCCTCGCCGCTTCCTCGCGGGCAAATATTGATACAGAAAACAGGGGCAGAGGAGAAAGAGGCAGGGTGGCTAACGAAACCCGAAGACTGGAACAAGAGAGGAGAGGGAGGTTGACGTGGGAAACAGACGATGCACCCTGTACTCGCAGATGGACTCGGATAGGTGCTTTGTGCGAAAATGAAAAAGTCACGAGGGCGGAAGGTAAGGATGTACTACGCGCGCAGGAACAAATTCACGCGTCAGAAGATGCAGGGAGAACAGTCTGTCCCGCCCGCTCTCGATACGCCAAGGAAATCTGTGCCGGAGCCTGTGACCCAAAACATTCCAAATATTTCACGCAATCGACTACCAGTTGGTTCGACGTCGCGGCCTGCGCTTGCGTTCGATTTTTAGCAACCGGGCTGAAGTGGCACGGCAAACTGAAGATCACACAATAAAGGAAAGAAACATCTTCTGTCGTGAAAATGTGAACGTGTGCAGGAAAGACTTAGATACCAAAGGACAAGGTAATCGGTCAAAGAAGGGTCGGACGAGTACGAGAAAATTGAAAACAGAGTACCCGAATACAGTTGCCTGGATGAAAACTGAGTTCGCCCAAGAATAAGTAGACTACTTCAAATTTCTTTACAAGATCAACAGATGTGTCCATATGTTTATTTAGATTTTTAATATTTTTTATAATTATATATGCTGAAAGAAATAAATTTGTTGAGTCCTTATGGATACATCTTTATAATCTCAATAATTATAAATTAAATAGTTTAGAATCAGTAATTTTAACAGGTTTCATAAATCGAGCGTTAAAACAATTTGGAAGTTTTTGACCGGTTTTCATGGAGGCTCTAAAAAAATGTTTAATTTATTGTTGAAAATTAAACAACAAAATATAATGTAGTTATAATTAGTATTGCTGGACACAGTGAATAAAACGAAACTGTATGAAATCCTAAGTAAAGTCGTATTCTATAAGGTTTCAAATATTTTTTTATATGAATAATGCCAAAATAATGAAGCCAACGACCAACAAGTTTCAACATGGCTCTTCGTTTTCGTGTTCCGGATTTCATGCTTTTGAAGCTAGAGATAACCGTAATTATTTCTCTTTTAGGGACAAGTTGAAATATGTACACAGCCCTTTCATTTTACGAATGAATTATGAAATACTAAAAATATTATAAAATAGTAATCAGTGAACCATTTAGAAATCTGAAGGTGAGCCTCATATATCGATAAAAAAGCAAAGTAATAATGCAGCATGCGTTTGAAAAGCTTATTCGTACAGCAAATAACATAAGAGTGATACGGATTTTCAATTGGAGATTGAATAGAGTAGCATGTTAGTGTAGTCGAGGGTTACCTCAGAGAATCACCACTAAAAATTGCTGTACCATTATACACAATATTATTTACATTATTAAATATGTTGGTACCAAATTAATTACTAAACATTTGATTATTGTATGAGGTAAGTACTATATCAATTGCATATCCGTACAATGAAAAAAATCATGTACAATGGAATTATTCTAAGTCGGAAAAAATGTTTAATTTTCGAGTTAGAATAGCTCCGAGTGCTAAGAGTTAATCCAATCGGATATTATTGGATCCTTTTGCATTAAGAATTTCATCAAATATTCTCGAATGTCATCGGCGCGATGGAGTAGTAGAGCATCGCGTTTCCCTCCACTCCGCGATGATCGTTAATGTAAATTGCACTCCTCTGAATCACGCGGAGAATAACGAAAATGCGGAAAAGCAAAGTTTCCACAGTTTTACTGCTACCGTGTGAGAAGTTGCCGGTGAGAAGTTTTTCATTGTACGCGACGCATGGACATTCAAACCCTGACGTTTATTCGAGCGACATTTTACTGGTGACGCTTTGATAACCCACAATACGCGATCGCTATTTGGGTATCCAACGGCAGCGCGTTAAAGGGCTTCACGACCCTATGAATATGCAATACTTCTCTACTTTCGCGTTACGCGCACTGCGTTACAATGCATCTGTCGACCTCGCGGAATAACACCGAGTTTCCATTTCCCAGGCGTAGCTTTTTTTCATAGGCGTTGCGTTTACGTATGTCCTTTGTGATTCTGAAGGAAAGGTTCTTCGTTCAATGTTGACCCGGACCGGGCTCCTTTCAGCCTTTATTCTATTCGGCGCACTCGCGTGGTTTTGAATGGGAACAATTTGTGCTTGAGAACAGTTATGAAGCAAATTAAGTACGAGGTGCATTCAAATGCATGTATGACTGACAGTCCTACAGTAGCTATCGGTGCAAAAATGAATGTTGAATTTGAAAGTTACCAATTTGTATGCTTGCAAAGGCTGTTGTTGTGTCACATTCAGACATTTGATAGATTCGCGAATGTTAAAAACTTTGTCTGCAGACGCGCTTGATTCGGAAACGTCTGTAGCACATTGTGCCAGATGTTTCCCTTTTTCAATGTCACAACGGGTTCGATCGGGGAAGCGAAAGACACTATTCTGTCGTTTCCTTGTCAACGCACGAGACACGCGGGCGGCGTTCCCGTTTGATCAGCGTCGACTCTTTTTCCCCGATCCACTTCTTCTCCTTTTTTTTTTTTTGTACGCGCGAGTAAGACGTACAGGGAAAGAGAGAGAAAGAGAGAGAGAGAGAGAGAGAGAGAGAGAGAGAGAGAGAGATCCTTTGGCCGCTGTTCCCGCACGCGTACACTCTCCTCTTGGTAGACCGTAAAAAAATAAAAGGAGTCGCGAGACAGGAGAACCTCAATCAGCAAACACACAGCGAGGACGTCATGAATATCGGGGAATTGGAAATCGGTTAGCCCTTGGGATTCGGCGTCAGCTCGCAGCGAACACAGCCTCCTTTCTCGCGTTTGCGGACCAGCTTTCTTCAGAGATATCCACCGGGCCGGATCCTCGGCGAAATCCTCGGTAGACGTCCTGCGAGGAATCTCGAATTAACGTTCCCCAGTCGTATCCACTTCTCGATCTCTTACCATCGCTGGGAACTCTCCGTTCTCCCCGTTAAGTCCCTCCGATATTTGCGTTCCCCGATCTCACCGTAATTGTACAAATTGGATCGGATAAAGGATCCACCTTTTTACATCTCCTGGTGAAACCGCGCTCACTCGTCGACTCGAGAAACTTCCTCGCTCGCTTCACCGCGGACCGACGAGTTGAGAATTTGAATATTTCCCGTCTTGAGTAACCGCATTCCCGTAAAAGAAAATTACAACGTGGCGGGAAGACGAAGATCCGCTCGAGCCTGTGAACTTGCCTCTCCTTCGCTTTTTCACACGAGTGGTTTGTGTCGTTCGCGGAGCTTGTAACGCGATACTATTTTTGACGCGACCGATGCACTGTCTTTGAGTCATGGACCAACGCGACCAGCGCGAAACAATTATTTGTGTCTCCGAGAGGCGGACCGCGCCGATAGCTATATTCAGCGTTTATGCTCGTATCCTGTCGAACAGTAATGTCATAATACATATGCAAGAAGTGTGCACAATTGTTGTGAATTTATAGAGGTCTACCAGATATCTTTGAATCAATAATAGTACAAATACTGGGTTATCAGAAAAGTTAGGTTACATTTTTCATGTTACACATATTTTTATTCATTGTGCATACTCAAATAACATTAAAACAAAATGTTTTGCTTTTTCGACAATGGAATATATGAGCATCTTTGCTACATATTGTCATATTTGCTTCTTTGTTCGTTTTTTCGTTGTTCGAATACCGCAGCCACTATTTCTGTAACTGGGTCAACTTGGTTATATTGTATTTTACACATTACAGAATTAATTATCTGGTCAAATAATTCATGTATGACTTTACATTTAAATCGTCATTTTTGCCGTGGGCGTCCATTATACCTTATAATTCAATTGACACAGTTAGCTTTCATTGCGATCCAGACACAAAAAAAAATCTGTTTCGGGATTTAATTTCAACTTTGATGCAATTTCATTCGGGGTATGGTACCGAAGTTATTTTATCACAATGCGAATTATCTATATTTATAATATAAGCGACTATTCCTAATTTATTATTCGTGTGACAATATAATTGATAACTTATTTTTCGGAAAATGTAATTGGGTGATATATACCGACACGCTGACGTTAATGTTTGTTTACTACTTACTCGTATACTTACTATCGTCGATACTTATTACCCTTTCCTACGATCAACGCTAGTGATAAGAGATCAAGAAAGAATAATATTTGTTCCCGATGCAAGGGACATTTGGTTCTCGAAGTTTTCACGTATATCGAGACATTACTGCACTTTCTTTATTTCGAATTTCTGTCAAGCGTGCAGTACGCGAATGTTCTCTAAATTGCTTGAATCACAATAATTCAAAATGTGACTGAACCGAAAATATGGATAATAGTATTATAAATGTGCGAGTTGTATATTGGGAGATCTGTTTTCCTTCACAGTGGCAACAGAAAGAACTTCGTATCGGTGAATCCATTCCGCGGCAAACACGAGTGGAATAAATGGCAGAGGATAGCTGCGCTGCGGCACCATGACAGAGAAACGGGAAAGAGAGACTGCACGCTCAGGATCATTGCCAGGGAGAGCAGCTTCCGTTAGATTTATTCTCCTCCTCTATTGAGACGCGATCGTTTATATTCCCGGAAATAGAAATCCGGCTTCGATCCGGGTTCGAGACGCGTCGCTCAAACGTTTGCTCGCCTTATGGCATGATCTTTGGATCGACGTGCCAGGAAACGTACGTTCGAGCATGTTCCCTATCTCTGACGTTTACACACTGCCAATCCGTCTTGTTACCTGATGATCTGATCACTTTGTCACAACGACAAGAAAGAAATAAAAACACGGGACACGTGTCATCATTGGGTCTTTTTATTGTATTAGGTTGTAAAGAAAGAAATGCAGGATTTTTGTTCCTTTGTTTTAATTGCAATTTTATACCAACAAATATTTACCATAATTTAATGAGTTATATGTCTTCTTTAAACCTTATTTTACGCTCTATTTATTTAATTTTAACCATATTTTTATTAAATTTTGTTTTTTTTCCCCACTCACAATTTGATTATAAAATAACAGGTTGTTTGGTACAATTATAAAAAAGTTATTCTATTTTAAAAGGCGTAGGAATACTTTTTACATTCACTGTATATTACCCATTAATTGGCATCACAGGGCGGCAGTGATATGTATACACAAAAATCCAGAATAATGATATTGAAAAGATATTTTAAGGTAACTGAAATCGGTTAGAAGACCCTACTGTGAATAATAATCGACACAAGATGAATCTGTTCGTAACCGTAAACAGTATAATTATAACTGAAATATTACCGACGTTGTAATTGATATCCGAACAGATATACATAGAACCGCATTAAATGCAGATCTGAAATAGTAGAACCGATACCAGATTGATAGTAGAACTATAACCGCACTTAGGTCAGTGCTAATTTAATAATTGGCATTGTAATCATGACACAATATTTTCCTTTTTACAAAAGATCTTGGTTGAAGTGGTAATATAAATCGATTGTAAAAATGCACTAAAAAGGAGAAAATAATTTTTTTCCTGGTTCTCCATTAAATACCGAATGCAGTTAAATGAATAATAACATTTTTCTCCAAAATTTCTTATGATCTAAAATTAGTGTCAGAATAGATAGAAAAATTTAATATAAATTTAAATAAAATCGTGATATTAGTGACTATAAATAATAGCATGGAGCGCCCACGAAGATTACGTAAATATATATAACATTCCACGCTTTTATTTATAATCACTAATGTCATGATTTTAATTAAATTTATATAAAATTTATCTATCTATTCCGACACTAATTTTAGAACAGAAGAAATTTTGAACTAATTGTTTAAAATTTTGGGGAAAAATGTTATTATTCATTTAACTGGATTTGGTATTTCATGGATAACCAGGAAAAGAATTAGTTTCTTCTTTTTAGTGCATATTAATATAAGCGTAGTTTTCAAAAAGTGTTTTTGTTTAATCATCGATTTCAAATGTTGTGTTGTGTGCCAAAGTTATTTCATTTTTCATTCGGTTTTCCACCCAACGCAAACATTCCAAAATTTTATTCAAACGCTCAATAACTGATGCTATGAATTACGTCCCGGTAGAAACGCGGATTCTCCCCATTGTGTTTTATGCGAGCTGGGAGTGCGATCAAGTATTTCAATGCAATCAAAAGAAATAATAGAGCATGGCTTTATGAATTCCCGTGTACCGAGTTGGTACATAATAAAGGACTTCTCAACGGGACGTAGAGGTTTAATCATATGAGTCGGAACAAACTTCAAGGCAAATATCGAAGACTCAACCGGTTTAAAGTCAAAATACAGTAGATCTGTAGGAAACGATTCGCAGGCTCGGTCTTTGCGCGGGGAATCCCTTATTTCCTGGCCGTGGCGTTCTTCTGCAAGGACGCATTTACCGGGCGGCATGGCAGGAGAGGGATGCATACAAACGGCAGTCATGGTGCGCGAGACGAAAAGGCTCCCGCGGGTCTGCATTATCATCCCCCAGCATTAGGTAGCTTGTTCAAGCCAGGAGAATCCTTCGCGTGTATCGCATGCGCGTACCTGCATTCACCGGTACACGTGTATACGAGCTGCATTACGTGTGATTTCTATGGGAATGCGGCCAGGGGAGGCGGGTTTGTATCCGAAAGATAACCCTAGACGCCCTTTCTACGTCTCAATCTGTTTCCTCTCCGTGTCTCGACCTCTGCCGTCGTCTCTCTTTATCTCCCCACCAGAATTATATATACTTCTGTTCTCCTGGGCAAACGCTGGCAAATACTCGCATTACTGGACCCTGTCCCCCCGTGTCCCCCCGTGTCCCCTGGTGTCCCCTGGTGTGCCCCGGTGTCATCGGACCAATAATTTTCCAGGGAAACTGTCACCCGGGTACAAATTTCCTCTCAGTACCCGATTAAATCCATGTGGGACCGACACAGACTTTACACAACACGATTCCCATTAGGCTCGGTTGCTAACCAGACCGAACAGCGGACATTCGCGCGATTGTTCCGGTATGATCAGTTTAGGCCACTGCATTTCCAACCGGCTATTTTGCGTTGTTCTGCTGCTGGTCCCGATCCTGGCGAAACGCTTACACCTTGTTACCCAGAGAAACAAGTATCGTTAGACACTCACAACTTCCTACTCTGCACGCGAACTGCATCGTTGGTCACATGTTGGCGACACTAATCTGAGACCTGGTTTCGAAATTCATTTTTATTGTAGGTACTTTCAAGAAAACCGAATTTTATTGGGACTTCCAGAGTGCAAACGGTTAAAGTAGTTTCCAAGTTGATCAACTTTAACTTTCTAATTCTTGGTTTTATTAAGTCAGCTAGCTGGATTCTATAGGAACTTCACGGATTGATGTTTACAGTAACGTATTGATAGTAGTACATCCTTACGAAAATATTCTCCTAAAAGCATATAAAATAATTTGAAAACATGAGACGCCTTTTACTATTTTTGCTACCGAACGACTGATACACGTATAGAAAGGTACGAATCCTTTAAAAGTGTTTCCTGAAATATGATGTAAAATGTAACTGAGAAACTAATCAACTCAAATTTTTAAAAAAATTGCAATTGGTCTGATTCGTGAGATGAAAATAGTAAAGCTTTCTAAAGACTTTTTAAAATTTCTAAAATGCTTTTTGCAGCTACGAGCCAGCAGAGTAGATACGCGTTTATTGGTGAAAATCAAACAGTAATTAATCTAAAGATACTTAAAGCTTTCGATGCCTGTCGTTTTCTTTCGCACCAACTGATATAATTGTTCGACACGCATTTTAGAATATTCAATGTTGATTCGATTCTACATGTAACAATCGCTACCGATGCAGCTCGAGAACATTTCCTCGGCATTTAACGGAGTCGCGGGGCGACGTTTCGGCTAGGCGAATCGTGACAAGACGGAACTTTGTTGCTGTCCCGTGCTGAAACGCGTTCCAACCTAATGCTACTCATTATGCTCGCAAAGTACTTGGGCTGCCAGCGAAATAAGCGGAATTGCACACAGCTGCGCGTTCCCTGGTAAATGTGCATACGAACATACAACCGACAGCGACGTGCTGCTTGCGTTTTCGTTTTCATTTCTTCGCGGTGCCATTAACGCTCCTCCACCGAACTTTTCGAATCAAACTCGCGGAGCTTCGAACTGGTGCAATTATTCCGTGGCGTCATCTTCGAAATCGTCATCTGCCTGTTGCCCTCGACCCGCTGCTTCAACGACGACTCCAAAGCAATTTCACGATTGGAGGAGGTCGCTCGACTCCTTTTCCATCGAAGTGGGACATCGAGAAGTCGAGTTTACGCTTCGAAGAGCGAAGCTGTGGGGTTGAATATTTTATCTTGTTCGAGGCGTTGAGTCTTCACGATTGACTCTATAATTTACGCATAATAAATCCAATCTTCCGATCAATTTGTTCGAATCATGAACTCCGTGTACAATATTTGATTTTATGAATACGGCAGTCGGTTACAGAATCGGCATACAAATTGAATGAAGTTCGAGGTGATTGAAGTAATAATAATAAATTCGAACAAAGTATATTCCTGGAACGATACCACTGTCCAACAAATTTCAATTTTTTTCATGTTTCCAAATAACTGTAGGGTGGATCTTATAGAGCTTCTTGCGCTAATTCCGAATCTGGCCTTAATTTTTCTCCTACACGCACAGTTTTTGAAAAACATGACATAAAAAAAATATATTTTTCAACTTTAAACAAATAATATTCTGTTATTATAAAAGATATTAAATTGCTATTTGCAGCAAAAGATTCTGTAGACTTTCCCGAATCCAGTGATATCCATCATTAATACATTGTGATTGTTTAAAGTGATCGTTTATCTGAATCTATCCCTCGGGAGAATTATTTTGTTGTTCTTCATTTTATTCTTTCGCTTATTTTTAAGTTCGCGTGTTTACTCCTTTGCGAATAAAACACACTATACGTATTTCCTCTATTCCTATCTCAATACTTTCTTAGAGTCTTCATTCTACTGCGAATATTTTTTATTATCTACTGAGCGCAATAAGGATGACATTATTATTAATTATGTTGCGAGCTACGTATCGCGAGTCTGGCTCAAGAACAGCTCCACGAGGGTAATAAATAAATAAGTCGTACGAGGATTCTCGTACTTGAAGCGATGACTGGAACGATGAAACACTTCCGGTCGAGAGTCGAGTTAAGCTCCTGAGTCATGACGCGCCCCGTCCAAATGGACACTATCAACAACGGTGTTGATATCGGCGGTCTTACGGTGGCCCCATAAACTCGAGACAAATGGCATTTAAGAGTTTATCGTTTCCGGGAGATGGGAGCAGGTAAGAAGTGACGGCGTTACAGAGAAAAACGCCGTCTAGGAGAAAACAAGAAAGTAATGGACAGGGAGTCAAAGAAAAGGGTCTGGCGACGTATAAAACTGAAAGAAACCGGAGCACCGTCTAATGATCAACAACAATGCCCTGGTTCGTCTTCGCCATACAGGCGATTTTACCAAATGTGAACACGTACTCCACTGTCATTAACATTTTTATGAGATCACGTAAAGCGCTGCCATCAGACCGCCGCGGCCGCCTAGCCGTTCGCGATTCCTATCATTTTCCGACAATCAGGATTTGATGGTGGAGACAAGAGAGACGCTACGGTACACGAGTTTTAGCCGACCAAGGAAATTGGGGACCGGTTCTGTTTGTTTAACTCGCTACGATCTCCATTAAATATTGGTTTTCACGATTTTCGACCTATCACTATCGTAAATCTAAGGACTTTTACGTTCCTTAGCAGTCGAGGGTTGACTTAGAATCACCACTAAAAATTATTAAATATGTTGGTATCTAATCAATTACTACACATTTGAACGGATAGACTCTCGTTTCCAGGATTGTAAGAGTGCGGGACACGCCTTCTTGATAATACAAAGATGGGGTCTCTCAATAGTCAAAAACTCTAGATAAAAGATCAATCTAGGCCATGTCGCTCTCAAAATTTCTATTATCGCGTTTACGAAGCGTAATTTGCATTATTCGGCAGCATATAGTTGTCGCAGCTTTATGAGAATAGCTGCATGCGCAGCTGTGTACTTCCGAATAATGCAAAAAATGTTATGGAATATTCTAGTTCGGAAGAAATGTTTAATTTTCAAGTTAAAATAGTTTCGAGTGCAAAGGATTAAGTTTACATACAAAATTTCTAGTGGAAACATTTTTATAGTTCAACTAACAGAGAAAGATAACATCGTTGAAAACTCATTTCGTTCCAGTGTCGACTACCACAATTTTGAAAAAGCGTTGTCACGCGCGCGCGCGCGCGCAACCGCCAAGGGACATTAATAAATCTGCACAGACTTCTTCACAGGACAGGGAACTACCTGATAGTTTCCCACGTATGATCCACGTGACTAACGTCACGTTCCAGCAAAGCCAGTAGTAAACTAACACGCGAACGTAAAACTTTTCGAATCTCTACGCGAAGGAAGCCGAAGATAATTTGCATACCAGGTATCCCCATGGGCTGCGTCTTCCTACGTTTCACCTGTTCCTCAACGTCTTCATCTCTCCAACTCGTCTCTTCGTCTCGTCTCTGTCTCTTACGGAGGACTCACACGGCTAGAAAAGAAAACACGATAGAGCGTCGTGTTTGGCGTCGATGGCAATGCAGGTCTAGAAGAGAAGATAAAGTTTGCGGTGTGCTGATACGTCAGGTTTGCACCGCACGTGCGATGCTGAAGCTCATGCTGCCTCGTATCTCGCAACCCCCTCTAGCCACCCTTTTTCTTGTTCCTCTTCTCGGCCAGTCCCTTGTTTCCTCTTCTCCTGGCTATCTCGTCCGCCTCGCGGCGAACTTTTCAACTAAATAAACTACAGTTTGAAACCCAGTACCTCGTTGCACCGGAGACCCTTTAATAATGCAGCTCCGATCGACTGCCGGACACCGGTCCCCCGAGATTTCGAATTTTTCCCTGTTTCTTGCTGTTCGAACCGGAAATTAGAGGCGCCCTGTTGTGCGCCCTTTTGTTCCGTTCCGGCTCGCGTGACCCCTTCTTTCGCGATACTTCGCGCCGCCGGTCTCTCCTCCTTCGAAAGCATACTTCTTTTTTCTTTCTCTCTTTTACCTTTTTTTTTATACGACGAGCGTCAACTTCGTCGTCACAACGACGCTCGCATTGTTCGCCGCCGCGCCGTTGAAAGCACGATGGAGAATATGATTGATCGACGATTTGCTAGCGAGACGATTATGAAAGCGGACACGCGGGCTCGTTTGGCGACAAAGGGTTCTAATTTGGCGAACGGTGATTTGATCCGTGCTCGGCATTGCATGAAGCTTTTAAAAATTCGATGCTATTCAATGACAGTGAATACTCCATCGTATATAGATCATCAGTGCACACGATCTGAAATTCTTAGTTAGCCTCTTCACCTGCGATTTCTTGTTCAACGCGAAAATTGGAACTTCTTTGTCGTCAGTCGTTTGTTAGAAGAAAGCAAGTGTGTTTATACTGTGCGCCTGGATCTATTATTTATGGTGTTAATAATCAACAAATGTTGGGAGTCCGTTCACAAAATCCGATCCTGCATGTACACCTAATCTTTATAAAAAAAATAATTTTTTCATTCATTTAAATATCATTTTGTTTATCTACACAGTTGATTACTTGATCCATTCGGTTCTAAATTAACAATGAATTAATTATCAGTGTTTCCCCTTCATATACAATTCATGATTACTATTTACATAAGATATAACATATTACAGTAAAACTGATTTGTTGGTTTGCTATATTTTTAATGAGTATATTAATAAAATAACTTCTATCACCTGTGAATTCTGTAATATTAATCCGTTTATCTTATAGTAACAGTCATATCTATAATCAGAACTTTTTGAATCACATGTAATTGTACATTATACAGCTTTATCAATTCTTTGTTTTTACCTTCACATTAACCTTCTCTATTATAATTATGATTACATTTTTTTTAAGATTGTCAACTTCACATTTTTATTTAAATATCGCGCGCGAATTTGTAATTACCTACAATAAAAACTTCAACTAACTTAAATAGAGTTTATGATTATCAATTTTTGACATCTCTGCTTACTTTTTCAATAATGCCCGCCCCTTTCCCCTACATCTACAAAGTACCACATTGAAGCTCCATAAAAAAGCTATATACATTGAAACATGTAAAATAAGTTATTATCACCATGTAAAACTACGTTGCGACTGCGACTACCGTTAAAAGGTAAAAAGGATTGACAAAAGCCGGACAGGAAAAAGTATTCGTTCGAGTCTCGTAATCCAGATTAGAGAACGTTTCCCATGTTTTTTTCCATTCCCCTGTCGACCTTTCAATTACTGGAGGCCACGTTTTATTTTTCCCGTGGCGCAGCACGGGCCAGTAATTAGGTGGCGTATATAAATTCGTTAACTCATTAAAAGGTTAATGGTCTGCACAGCGCCGCCGAAGTACTACCTTCCGTGGGTTCCGTTTCATTTCCCTCCCGAATTATTTAGGCTCCAAGGAACAAGATTGAATGCGCCGAGGACAAGCAACGGTTACCAATAGACTCGAGTCGTTCTTACACTTCTGTGATACCCATTTACCGGGAACTGCAGTCTCTTAATTAAAAGCCCTTAAGATCTACGAGAAATTGCCGAGAGTTTTCTCGAATATGATTTCTTGCACAAGAAAATCGTCCTTTATTCGTTCATTCACGCTTAGCCTATCAGTAATATTCTTAGATGCGAACTATTATAGTTATCACTTGAGTAGATGCTTATCGGAATTCGAAGTACCTAGTTGAGTTAATTAATGCCCTGTAGGGCAAATTGATAACATCGTAGCACTTAAGAAATTTTGGATCCTCGAAGTTTGAGGTAATTATTTATAAAGAAGTTTGATCTCCCCGCCGATTCCAATGATTGCTAATTATATTACCTTGCACACAGAGTTATTATTCTGTCTATCATCTGTAAGTACTGTCGCGAGACTGTTAAGTAATTGAATCTTAATAATATATGATAAGGTGGTACAATGTCTAATCAAACGAAAAGTAATTCAAACTGCATGAATTGTGTAAAATTCAATAAACTAATGTTTGATCATTAAAATGATAAAATTTAGAATAACCCCAGGTCTGCGTGTTACCGTAAATTATTAACTCGCAACTATTTTGGATTTCATTATACATATAAGTAATTACATATGTATAGTCAAGGTGTCCATATTTTTTTAATAAAATAAGACACAAATCTGGAATTGTTCCGCGTTTACAAAAATTTCAATTTTCATGCTTTTTACAAGAACGAACTTCTTTTTAATAAATCAAGATTGGGATTTAAAAATTCAGAAAACTGGATACAATTCATGTCAATAAGCTTACTGTTTTAAATTTTACGCGAAGAAAATAGCTTCCAAAATTGGGAATGCAGGGAATTTTATAAAATATCCGGTTCTATGGAATATTCTGAAAAGGAACGAAGTTAAACGGAAAATATTAAATATAAAACGTCGTTTATTCAACAGATAATGAAATACCATTAAAAAGAGTTCAAAGAAATAAAAGTACATTCCACGCGTACAAAATTATAAAAATAATTCCAACCCCACTTCGTAACGTGATAAAATTAAATTTCTTATAAATATTTACATACACGAACCAGCAGTTTCGACTGTAGAAATAGGTCCCTGCATGGCACACGTTCCAAAATTTCCGGGCTGATAGAAAACGGAAATATTGGTTGACAAGGGATGAAAAGGGTTGAGGAGAGCCGCGCAGAGAATTTACAAGGTACAGAGAACTTCTTTGGTGTTGGTTCCACGGATTGTCCAGCATCGCCTTTCCGCTTCCCTTTATCTGGAAAATCTGCCCCCAGCCTCCACCCTTGTTTTCCATCGTTTAAGCTTCCTGGACGCGTTTTATTAAATAAATACCTGAGCCTTCTCGCTAGAGGTAAGCGGCCCTGCTTGTCTAATAGAAAAGTGCTCTTTCGCTCCACGTCATCGCAAAGAGAAAACGCAATGAGCTGTTCCCCTTTGAGGTATCAGTCTCGGCAACCATCCAATCGCCTCCTGTCGAAACACAGGTAAAAAACAACAGCCACGATAAACAATACACGTGCCCATGGCGTCCTACGCGGCTACTAACTCTCCCCTGCGGTTTCGCTTTTCGATGATAATCCGATTTCGCTCACCGATACCCTGGAAACTCGATCGAAAGTCGATGCACCATCTGCGATCGTAAATAACGCAGAAGCTTGTGGAACATTTATTGTTAGTAACGTGCAAATAGCCTTTATCTTGACGTCCTTTAACACTCTTGGGTCCGTTTGTCATACGCCGGTGATACAATTCTTTGTTTCAATTATAAGTCCATTTTTTCACGCGATGTATTAAGGCAATAACAGATCTTGTTAAAATCTACAAATTACTGGAATGTTAATCCCGCAGAGATTACAACGACATACCGACAATTTACAACAATATTCATTTTTTTGAATGAAGAAAGTGTACGTACGCTTGCATAGAAAATGTTTAATTGAGAATTGGGATTATCGAGTCCTATACATTAATTTAATACCGCCAGCTAGTATATATTACCGACAATCTTTGCTTCTTGATTGAATGTCCCCTTTTACTCAATTTAATTAATAACATAATATCGTATGATTATTCCAACATTAACTATATTATTTTCACATTGTGCAATTTATGCAGGTGGTGATTTGATAAGTAATGTTTTATCATACCATGAATACGTGGATACTTTTAGAAGAGCTCTATGCACTAATAAACGGAAACTACTGTTGTACAGCTGGTCTATCAAACATTTTCTAAACTAATATCAACATCAACAGTTATGCTTACAAAAAATGTTGAATATATGCCTTTAACTTAAATTAAGCAACTTCGATATAATATCGTATTTATTCTTTTAGAAATCCTTTGAAATTTAAATCATATTGAAATCGTTATTATAAATATTACTGTCACAAAAGAATACATAATTACTGGAAATTATTAGTTCATTGTATTTTTAACAACGAGATATACATATTTATGTGCGTGATTCACAAATTCGTCATCCGTGAACAATATTCTAAATTGATTATATGCATCGCGTTTATGTATAGGAATTTATAATAATATGTAGTATAGGGATGTGGAATAATCATACATTTCCGTAATGTCGTAATAAATATATATATTAATTACCTATACCGAATGAATGGACAAACAATACTTGTGAATCTCCTTCATTAAACTGATTCAGGCTTTAAAATGTGTCAATCAAAAATTCCTCTCGTTTCAAATGAAAGAATCTTTCAAAAACATTGAAATATGTATAACGAAAATGTAATTAAGCTTTTCACTGTAAATTATATTCGCCACTCAGCTTGTAAAGTATCTAGATATCTAATGCACACATTACCTCGCAGTAGAACAGCTGCGCTTTCACTGTGCGTCAGTATCAGCGTCCATCTTCCCTGCAAACACCATAAATCCATTTTGCGCCGTATCAACAGCCCTCGACCGTCATTCGAACCTCGTAATAATGCGTACCGACTGTATGCTTATTGAAATATCGTTGAAATATTTGCAGCAGCATGTAAATCGGCCCAAACGTAGCTATAATCGTGAGGGAAATCGACCCGGTTCGCGAGTGTGGCCACGATTGGCAAACCATTCCGAATTTACCAACTGGAACATGTCTTTCACTTACAATGATTACAAACTGAAAATTAAATCATACATCCTATTACTCGCTATTCCATTTGGTGGCAGACTTCTCCGAGTGCCATGAGTTTCTAACAAGCTCTAACAGTAATGTTTTTCTATTCACGACACTTTATATTATTATTTGCATAGGGGAGACCGGGGCTAAAAGTTTCTCCCAACGACTATTACAATATTTTAATTGTAAAGTTGGAATCTTAAAATATAATTAATTTAACAGTAACTTACTTGTTAAAGACGAGAATATCTATAGTATTTCTATGTCATTTTAAACGTTTCTTCAAATTCGGTACTTATAGTCCCGGTGTCGACTTCATTAATAATGATCGAAACAAGTTCGAAGAAACAAAACGAAAAAATGTCGAAGAGTAATCGTGTCAGAAAGCGAGAGTGAACTTCGGAGACTGGCTTGTAATTATCATAATTACTTGAAGGAAAATCGCGACGGGGTAGGTCGGGGGAGCCATAATCGCTAAATCGGCCGTAGGGTTTCGGTGACGAGAATCGGAGACGAACGTCGCGTCGTTGAAGGAAGTTAATCGTAGACTGGAAAGATCGCGTCGTCGGGGGAATAGCATCTCGAATGTTCAACCGAAAAACGCTCGTGCCTGGCCTTTATCCGTGGGCGAACAACGACTTGGCTCCACTTTTGCAGCCGGCAGAGAGTTCGTGTTCCCGGGGCCATGAAAAGGCGCCGCGGCTCGCTGGACGATGCTGGAATTTGTCCGTTTCATTTACCACGAGATATTTTCAACGAACCGGGTGGAACAGAAAAGAGCTCCGCTCGTACCAACTGAAAGTTATATTGCATTTATTGCGAAATGAAGTTCCCCGGCCGACCATTCTCGCCGCTTTTCCTCCCCTCCCCCCGCTGTTCGTGCCTCACACCCATACCGCCCCCGCAACCTGGCCTTCACGGACTTTCCTGGGTCCACCGAAACGTTTCTGGGCGTCGTCGATACGAGACAACGAACTTCTCTCTTCACGGTACTATCCTGGCTCATCCGACCCATCCCTGGCCTAGGATACTGTATGGCCATTGTCGAGATTTTCATTGTGCGCCTGCAGAAGCGAAGAAGAGGAGGGACAAACTGTCCGAGTGGGTGGTAGTTTCTAACGAATTGGTCGACCGGAAACTGTCCTTCGCCGGGAGCAACCTGCGGGACCACGGCTAAATAGAAGCTTTCCTGCGGAATCCCTACGTACTCCGACCTGCCCCCTGACTCCTCTGGCCCTGCTCTGCCCTAGCTCCACCCCCGCAATGCCCCCCGGAGCCCTCCCTGACCGTTCTTCTTTCTTCCATACCGGCCCTCGTGGCAGCGAGCATGCCCGGGAGGTCACGAGGCGCCGGATTCCTCGCAGCTTCCCGAACCTGCCGGCGCTGAAAACATTTCGGAGTGGCTTGTCACCGCTGGTAATTAACCAGACCACGAAAACTGTTAGCGGAAACGGTTGTCCGAATATTCCTGGTAATATAGGTACTAGCAGAGAAGGCTCATTCTTATTTGGATTTTCGACGAATCGAAAAATTACTGTTTCGTAGTTTTGATGGTTTTATGGGAGTGGAGTAGAAAATAGATCCACTTGATTAATACTACCTACTTCTTAGAGCAGTTAGTACCGTACTAGATACATCTGCATGTTAGCGAGATGGTAAATAGAAAGCTTGTTATATTGTTTGTTCTTATAAAATTCCATAAGGAAGAAAGTTTAATTTAAAACTGAAGTGAACTCGATTGATATTCAGGATGTTTTCAAAGTCATGGAACGAAAACGAATCACTCTCGAAAAAAGAACAGAAGACATTCAGTTTTTCTGACTAGAAACATCTTAGTTTAACTTCTTAATTTCTTCGTACTTCGTAATAATCTCTACTTTGTAATAACTTAATTTCTAGGAATTAATCCATCAAGGTTTGTATGCTAATTGGTCTACAGTCGAATAATTACTGATAATCCGATTTTCGTAATTTCGGATTTACCAAATAATTACCTCGAATTTCGTGGGTGTCTTTTTTTGCGATAGCTCGGCAGCAAGGGATTTAACCAACTTTCCACGAGATGGTATCACGTTTACTTTCCGAGACATGGGTCCTTTTAAAAATTCTTCTCTCACGTTCGAGTTTGCCAGGGCATTTCATCCGCCGGTAGAAGTTTAACGATGCCGGGCGTCTGGTAAGTGGCGCGCTCGAGCGATGATAGATTTAATGGGTTCGATTTCGTCGATCTGACACTAGCGAACCGGTGTACACACGACGTTTAGTCACTTGCCGGCAGTGTTGTCAGCGTGGGGAAACAGGCACGCTTTAGAAAGTTTCCAAAGGCGGGAATATTAGTTTGTCGAGCGAGAGAGGAGGCGAAGCTGGGCGGACAGGCAAGGATCGGACCTGCTGGACGAGGGTGAAAATTGAAACGTCGTATAGCGGCTCTTCAGGGCTTTCCTCCTTGCGTCCGTTAGAGAGATCCGCGAAGTGAAAGGAGCCACGCTTTGTATCCTCTCTTGCCATACCCCTCGTTCCTGGCTCCGCCGCTTCGGCCTGGTGGTTTCTTTCCATCCTGGCGACGAAGGGAAAAAGGACGAGTATTTTCTACCCGGGAGTAGTTTTAGCCCTATCACGAACCGCCACTCTTCTTTTCCTTGGCTGTCAAGGCTCCCCTTGCTTGCCTCCAGTATCGGCAGATCGGCAAGTTTCTCGATCGATGTCCGCTACCAACTGATAAAGGTCTTTAAACAGTGTGAACAAAATAGAGTTTACAAAGGAAACTATTCTTAATTAGCTACTCTCTATTGTACAGCCTGTTACATTCAAGTGCGAATGGTGGAACACCTTGTGAAGGATACAAGCTACTTACAAGGAGCGATCCTAAAGTGACATCTCCAGATCATAATAAAATTTTTGGAGGACAGAGTTCTTGTAAAAATATTGAGCACATCTTATTTTAACGACCATCATTCATATTCACGGGAAGAAAGCAGCTCTCAAAGTTTGGGGTCGGAACTGTCTTCGTAGGATATCTCAGGACTATTAGCACTATTAGCGATAGAGGGGTGGTTCACAAAGATTAAAACAATTCAATAAAGTCAATCCATTATTTTCATCTTATTGGAATTATTAACGAAAGAATGCAATGTCTTACAATTAATGCAGTCATTTTTCAGTTTGCATAAAGATCCGCCGTCAAAAAATCAACGATTTTTCAGCAAACATTGTTCCCTTTAATTTTGTATGGCAGTGTATGATTTTAAAATCCGGGTGAAGAATTTCTCAGTGATGTTTTGTGTGTGTGTGTCACTGTTGCAACAATCAATGGGATTGTTAAGTCAGTTTCCGCCGCACCGGTATAGCAATAATAAAAGAATTTAAGGAATCCAGCGCGATCTAATTGGATGAGAGACTGGAACAAACCTGGTTGAATCGCAGCTCCGTTTAGGCCACTTACTCCCGCAAAGGGAGTCCTTTAAGTAACAAAGTTCCAGCGTGATATACGTAAGCCATCAGTTGTCTCGGAACTCTCGTCCAAGGTGTATTCCACAGGGTTCCCGGAGACGTTGCCTCGGCGATAATAGAATCACCATGTGCGCACGGCGGAGATCTACCAGGGTAAAGAATGAACCGAGCAGGTTGACAGAGGGTGAACAGCAAAGAAGAGGCGAACGACGAAACGAGCGATAGAGGAGGCAAGATAAAGTAAAGAGGCAACAGGATGGCGTCTGGTGACAAACAAAGTTTTGCTCGAATCCCGCTTGAAACCGAACCGACGACGCTCATCTCGCCGAGTTAACCTGCCTTGTCGGTTAAACGCTCGTTCTCTTTTCCGAGTATCTTCATCCGGTCGTCGCTTTTCCTATCGCGAACCGTGCTACGTCGGCCGAAACCGTTTTTCCTTGGCAGCGTTCGCTGTTATCATTAATCTGCTAAGGGAACGCGCGGCAACGTATGGTTCGCCTAACGTATTGCTTTCTTTTCCTCTGCGCTCTTATTACGAAAGCTAAGGCTCTGTTTTCTGCTAAAGAGGAGAGAATATTGGCCATTAAGGACACGTCGGCTCCTCCTAATTTGTTCGGATAAACTTCAAAGCGACCCGTTCGAGGAACGAATTTTATGAATTTCACGGAAGCCGCATGCTGATACAATTTATTTCTAGACACGCTGACAGGGTTAAGGCCTCGCATCTTATACTGAATATTACACGGTGGTAAGGTTTCTTAATCTGTTGTGCTTTATTATCAAAATCGAGCTACTATAGAGCACATGGTAACCTCTGATCTCTAATGCTATCAATTGTTTTCATGTGCAATCAAGTCAGAATAAATGAATTTTCTTGTATCTCTAGTTCTATCGTTTGCTTCGCGGACAATCAAGTCGAAATAAATTGAAAATGTCGACACTATCCAAAATTATACCAATCTGTGCTATGGAATAAATCTGCAAATACATTATAGATATAAAAATCATAACAATAAAACTAATAAAAGTGAAAACGCCTAGTTCATGTTGTTTGTTAAAACTGAACATATATAGTTTATTTCTATTATTCATTGGTAGTATGTATTGCTATGTACCTTTATCTGCTGTTCTGCAATGCTTAATCGCGGTTTTTAAAAAACTGCACTGAAACTTGAACAACACCTAAAATTATGAACACAAACACATTGAATCATTGATACCGAACTACTAACTCATTCCGCGGAAGCTCGGCTTTTAATTTATACACGTTACGTTTGCTGCGCGCAGTACCAATGGAGAAAAACTCATACGAATCCTCCATCTTAATACTGTTGCGAGCGCTATTCAACATTACCATCTGTCGTATGAAAATTCCATTCTCATTATTTTTAACACGTCCACTACTGCGTCCGACCTAAATTGGTCAAAGAGCACAGCATAGGAAATTCCCCTGGCAACTTTGGCCTTCCAAAAGGCTGCTGAAATTTTCATTGAAAATTAGGGCTAATCGACTATGGTGATGTAATTAAAGCTGCATCAAATAGATCACTCAAAAGTTCGTAGCAAAAGACTTAAAGCCCTTTCTATCCCTTACCTATCGAAATAAATTCAAATAAAACTTCCGCCGCCCCAAATTACAAGTTGTGAAAGTCAGAAACTCGGTATTGATCGTGAAAACGATTCCCAGACTTCCTTCGTCGATAGAATGTCTCCGCGACGCGGTGGCCGTCCGAAAATTATTCGAGCATAATTAAATTCTACGCCCACCGAGCGAACTATCGAGTAATTTGTCAAATAATTCGCATTCTGTATGGCGTTCGACTGTTAACCAAAATACAGAAAATTACACGGTAATCGTATGTGCGGCACTATCTTCTTCAAAAATTAAAAGAAGAGTTCACCTTTGTTTGTATGTTCTTTTTTTATTTATACGATATAGTTATATCATAATATAATATAGTTCATCGTTATGATATAGTTAGCTACATAAACCGAATTTTATTAAAATTTATGAGAGCCTGTTTATGTATAGTGACTATTTAATCCAAATTAATTCTCAATTCAACCTAATGCCAAAATGTCGGGAATGTTTGACGAAATATGTATGTACTCCTGAGTGTGTCTCAATGTTCTGAATGTGAGAGTTTCGCTGCGTCCATTGTCAAGACTGACTCGTTGAACTTTCCGGTCGCTTTTACAGTATTTTGTGCACCAGCTGCGCTCTAATCAGCGAGCTAGAATAGACATGAGGGGGAAAACGTAGAAGAAAATATGCGAATGTTGGATTCTCCCCGAGTGCCCACGTTCGAGCAGCGACAGACCGCGTGGCCAGATGTGACTCACAATCAGACTACCTGTGTTAGATGTGCGGCTACGTGTTTAGGATAATCATACAATAATTCAGAACTGTGCGAGAACAATTTGTCGGAAGGTTCGTGATTGTACGTACGGTACTTAATGCCCTACTATTTTGAGTTTCTGTATATGTGTGCTATCATTTGGACCCACTAGATTTTGCGTTTTAAGAACAGTTATTGTAATTCCAATTTTTCGTCATGCGAAAATATTTGGAATAATTATATCAGGGTGAAACCCGATATTTCAATTTCGGATGATCAAAAATTATTGCCATGGATGTAACAATACTGGTCGCAGTGAACGCCCGCTGCAAACGGTACAGGGCTTTTCCTTTATAAGATCCCTTAATCCCTTCTAAGATGTCATAAACTTTGGGCTTCGATACCTCGCCAACTCTGACAATATTTTCGTCCCAGAGCGTGGAATAGAAAAGGGAAATAAAAGAGACACTGCGCGAAAGGGAATTGTTAGAAGAAAGTGTGGCAAACGGTTAGTTAGAATCCTCGCCGCGTAACAGAACGTTTACGTAGAAAAACATCGAGGAAGCCTGAGGAAGGGCCAAAGAGATGAGGTCGAGCTGCGGCCAGAGGAAGAGAGGCTTATTACACGCGTCGCAGAGGCGGCCCGTATAATCCTGGACGGGGCAGTCGGAGAAAGACTTGATTAAGGGAAATCGAGCAAACTAGACGTCACGTAAGGAGGCGGCTAGGCACCGCGGAGACGAGGTCTATGAGGACAGAGTCTATTTGGGGGGATGGAGAGAGGATCCTGCCGTTACGAGCGAACAAGAGGGCTCGACCTTATCTCTGGCGTAGATACGTGCCTGTTGGATTAACGCATTACGGAAGTTCCGCGGGAGCTCGTCCGACCTATAAGCTTCGAGTTCTCGTACACGGCCCGGTCGGGGTTATGCGCTGCCGTGAGGATCCACAGCGTCCTTCGAACCGTCCTCGGACCTCCGAGACGGCGTTCACGCGTACGCGAGCCGAATTTCGAGATTCCTGACGAGCTCCAAAGGTGGATGGAATCGTCACGCGCCACTTACCCACCTGCTTTAACTGCCTTACCGGCGACGATCGTAATTCGAGCCACGCCGCCCGCTGGCTTCGACCGCGCGCGATAGGAAGTTTCGACGCGCGATGGCCGACAGACTGGACGCTTTAGAACCTCCGCTATTTAAGTTCGACAGGACCCTGGACCAACTGTCTACCTGTATGCCTGCTGAAGAATATATTGAGTGAGTCTTAACTACACCTCCTAAATGGTCTAGTAGGATAAGCATAATCCAGCGACTCCCATGACCACTTTGATTGCTACCGTGTGCAAAACAATGCTTTAGGTCGAAAGATAATCCCCCACCATTGTAAGTCACTTCACTTCAGGATAATACGAGGGTTTAGCTATCTGTGGGATGGAGTAAATGTAAATTATTTTCAAAACTCGAATCTGTTCTGGTTGTTTGCACACAATTAACAAAATGATGAAAAAGCCACAAATTAATTTGTACACCTAGTATTATATGTAGAAATAACTTACAGTACGAATATTGCTTCATATAAAAGTAGATGAAAGTTTTGGCAATCACTGGCAGTAATTCTTGCAATAATGTTAAGTGGCAGCCGGCAAGATAAAAATGATCTACAATAAACGCTTACGTTGTTAGCGATTTCGTTCGAGAAGACTCCGTCTGTTAAGCATGATTTTTGCGGAGCGACAAGGAATAGTTTGCAAGGTGATCTTGAATTAAGATAAGACAGTCGGAGTATAGTAGTATGCGGCGACGAGCCAGGCGCTCGAGTTAGGCTCCGGACTCCAAACTAATCTTCCGTTTGAAGGTTCAATGCATGAAGATGGCAACGGACAACGTAGTCGGGGACACCCCTGAGACCCTCGGTTGCGGTAGAGAGATAATGACTCTTGAGGTAAGGCAAGCCGAGTTAGATCCGAGCGCGAATAGTTTTCCTCAAAGTCACGACGATACCTCGGTGTCGTGCATTTTGCAACGGTTGGTCCACCTTATAAAATCTACTTAATTTTTAACAAGGAAACTTTTCTTCGTGCCCAGAAGAATGTAGTCTCTGTCCAATGTATGTTTTTCAATAATCAGAGGTGTTCTGTCGTGAAACCCTCCGCGCGAAGAGACATACGTGCGACCGAGGTCTGATAAATTTGGGTCCGTTCTACTTGGCTGACAGTGACTTCGTCGGCAGTTACAGTGTCCCAACATCTCTCAAATAGTGTCCGAATAGTGTGGATTTTAGGATGTTTTAGATTTTGAACTGTTTGGTATACTTTCATTTGATGGTGGAAAAAAAGAACAGAAATTTTCTTCCCGAAAATGAGAATCAAAGTGATCAGAATGAAACGAAGTTTGAAATGGCCAAGAAAAAGAATGTGCAGGAGGAAAAGGTAGCCGCCCCTCGTAATAGTAAAATCCATTTGCTATCTGTTCGTTTGTTTGGTTTGTAAGTCTCACGGGTAACTGGATAATATAAGCTAGCGGGACACAGTGAGGCAGTGCAGCTTGACTTTGGTGGCCGCGTAAATGTGTGCCTAAGTATGTGTGTACACGCGGCAATCGGAATACGGGGAGAACTCAGAAGAGGATAGGAGTCGGAGGCTACACCAATGTTTGAGTTCCGTCTCGGATGTCGCTTTGCCTGGTCCTCTGTGTTCTGTCTTTCTGTTCCCTCTCGTCTCTCTCTCTCTATCTCTCTCTGTCTCTCACCCCCCTCTCTCTCTCTCTCTCTCTCTCTCTTTCTCTCTCTCTCTCTCTGTTTCCTCTGGATTTCGTAGCTCGTTTTACCTAGCCGTCTGACCGCCTTCACTTCTGACCTTGCTCGAAAAAGTTTAGTCTCCGATCGTTTCTTTTTTGGACAAACCCCAGTCCTTAGACAGACGGTCCAGAGATGAAGCATTCACCACGCTGACCTGTCAGACCATGTATACCTGTCTTGGCTTATCAGTGTCCGACACTGTCATCCATTAAACTTTTGGCTGTTACCGATTTCCTGTCTCTGACATGCTGCGACTGTTCACTGGAAAACCTGAAAAGCGGTGAACACTACAAATTGATAAACAGACAAAACGATTATAGGCTAGACCAAAAAAATTAGAAGCTTTGAGAGGTATTTAAGGGATGAATGTGTGTTGACGTGAGCTTTCACATTTTGATTATATCAGGTCTTTTGATTAAATCAAGAACAGTTTCCTGTTTAGATGTTCCTCTAAATTCAATTCTAACTGTTAGTTGGTAATGTCAGGTTTAACATATTCCTATTTGACCATGTGGTCATGATACATAGAAACATGTTCTTCTTTATTCAAATTACAACAGTCGTTTTACGTTTTTGATAATAGAATTAGAATAAAAGAACTGGTTTTTCATGCCTTATCAATGAATCACAATAGCGTGGCTGAAAGACAGTTCGCATTACTATGAAATACAATATACAAAAAGAATATTGGAGTATGATGATGTTTAATTTGCGAGATACTTCATTACTTATTACTGACGTTGAATATCAATGGCAGGAGATCGTGTAATGTTTCATCGAGACGAAAATTACCTGGATCTAAGAGATTCTCTGCTTCCATGACAATCGGATTGATTCGCATCAAATACTGAAAAGGAAAGTTTTTGCGACGATTCTTTCCATTTGATTGGACTGGCTCGGATCGAATGCGCTTCTCATTGATCATCTCGAACCTGAACGCGTCTTTTAGGCGACACTCTGCGAAGAGGTTGATGGAGGCATAGACGAAGAAAAGAGGATCTCCCAGGCACTCAGCCAGTGTCTACCTACTCTAGATGCGACCGTAGGTATACTACGTTCTATTGAATAACCGAGAGAATTCCGAATAGAATAGACGGAGATTCCGCGTGGTATCCCCCGTTCCTATTCTACAAGGGACAAAACTGACAAGAATTTCACTTGATTATTGAATTATTGAGTTATTGAGTCCCCCGAATAGATAACTTTTCCTATACCAGGGCATCGTTTCGCCCCTTTCACGCCCCGCTATTAAAAGTTCGATGGCAGTCGTAATTTGTAACGTTAATTAACTTGAACATAATGAAATATTCCTGGGGATTCACTTTTCTGACTAAGAAGTCTGTTCTTTCCACCATGGAGGTATTGTAACGTCCCATGTGTATACTTATGTACAGACATTATTTCTTAAAATCTCATACCCGAACGTAAAAGAGGATAGTCGATGACACGAAACGTAATGCAATATGGACCATAGTTACCCAGCCACAATGTTAAATTAAATTGTTATTGATAATTAGATAGCGGATCTTTCTGCAAAATAAAAAATTTCTAACTGAATTGCAATCTGCAGTGAAGTAGAAAATCTTCTTTCTTAATATGTTTGATAGGTCGAAAATAATATAACATCAGTAAATTCTTCTAACATCTTTACTATTTTAAATTACACCTACTCATTTTTGTCATAAATGCATAAAATCCGCTGTGTACTGATCATATAACGACACTTAAATAATGTAAACATTATTCGTAGGCCATGTCCTGCTGGGCCACTACAAATTATCGATGCTGATAGATCCAGGCGTGATTCTTGCACCGATCTGTCCGATGCTCAAAGAATCCGAGATTGGAACAAGCGGATCGATTGGATCGTTAAGCGCTAACGGAGATCAGATTACCGGGAGCCAGTAATTAGCAGGATTAAAGTTCTCGGGCCATTTTCGCCGAGTTTATTGACTTACTGTTAGCCCCTGCAGGGACGGGCCGGGCCGGACAGTTGGTCATGTTTAAAGTGGCGGTATAGCAGTTTGAAATTCGACTTGGCTCGGGCAGCGTGCCTCGTAATAGTGTACAACGGGTTTGCTAGCTGTTCCAGGCGCTAGAGCCAGAAGTGGGCTAGTCGAGCGGGACGCGTCGAGTTAGCAGCAGACAGCTGACCCCGACTCACGGCACCGAATCACGTTACTCGTCGACCAGCAACGCGTTAGTGCTCCGAAATTGTACTCGCATTGTGCATCAGCCGCCGCCACGCCAACTGGACGACAATCCGTTTAGTCTAATTCCGTCGGATCCGAACGTAAACTCGCGCCAAATTAATCAAATGCTGTCCCGGTTCGCTGTTGCATACCCTACAAGACGTCGTGCCACCGTTTCCGGCAAACTTTTCGCCGGAACAGCACCGCCGGGGCTGGCTCTCTCCTCTTCTTCCTCCTCCCGTCGTTACTTTCCAAGTCTTTTCTTTCGTTCGAATTATAATTACAGTTGCTCGAGTTAATTTTCCTTCCTCCCTTCCAGACAAGCGACAAGCGTCCCTCGAAATTTGTAATTATAATCGTATTCGTGGGAAACGCGTTGCCGCAACTCCTTTAACAGAAGTCTCCAAATCTTCCTTCTCCAAACGAAGTAGCATTAGCCGAGCTTTCCACGGCTGTTGATCTTCGGCTTCTTCCCGGGGCTAATTGAATTCTGTCGGAGGATATGTGTAGAGAACAACTTCTTCTGTCTTGGAGCTTTTAGCGCGGTCTAGCCAATTAAAACTTGTCCGAGATCGGTTATACAATTTGCGACAAATCAAAAAACTTCTTTCAATCTTTTCCAATAGAAAATTCTTCTTTTTATCCCGAGTGATACTTTTCAATACTTCGGCACGTTCCATATCTAAATTTGTTCATGTTTTGGAAAACCGCGTAAGATCACGCAAACAATAAGCCGATGTATTAGAAGTGTCCTGCTAAAATTGGGTTGGATACTACGATTTTCTCGTCCTGAAGATCAGTCCCGCCCAAATAATTCCCATACTTAACTTAGCAGTTAACCCATGCAGATACGGCAGTTTTTGTGTTTCAAATATGTAGGATTTGGACATAGAGCCGCGAACCATGAATTGAGGAGCGGGTATACGCTCGGTCTCTTTATTTTTCGCCATCTGTAGATATTGTGGTGACATTGGTATAAAGTAGGTATTATACAAAAATATCTTCAATTCAATTCAACCTTCGAAATTTTAATTTACTGTTCGATATGCGTTTAAAAAACTCTAGCACACCATGTGCACCATTCGACATGTTCAACTAACGTTGAGAA
Source organism: Lasioglossum morio (assembly GCA_916610235.2). Lineage (NCBI taxonomy): Eukaryota > Metazoa > Arthropoda > Insecta > Hymenoptera > Halictidae > Lasioglossum > Lasioglossum morio. The sequence continues at coordinate 15,671,543 of OU744327.1, forward strand.
AATGTACACAATTACTTTTATCGTTATTCTTTCATCGAGATTTTGCAATATTTTGTAATATTCCATTCTATGTTCTATATGTTCTATTCCATATTACGTGCTTTCTCACATTACCTGCATTTACCCTAGTAGGTTGCCGAAGATATTTTGCAGTGCAAAAATGGCAATCTAAGTTAACGGAAATTAATTTGCATAGTTTCGAAAGGAATCTGCAATCAGTCGTGGCAGTAATTCGTTTGACTTACACAATCTCAGTCAAGGTTCATTCGATCGTCAAAAGCGATAGGAACGCCGCCTGCACGCCATGCCAGGGGAGATAGAGTTCGTGGAAACTGGGAAACACCGTTGTTGCGGAGTTAGCAAACCAGAAGACAATTTATGTCTGTTCGCGGCGCGATGCCGGGACAGCTGTGTCATCGACGAATCGTGAAACGTTAACCACGAAACAAAATACATATTTACTTGTCGTACGTTGGACTTCCGGTTTCGTCGAAGCGCAAGAACGACCGTTCTCGCTCGGCCACGTCCTCGATATCCTAGCCACGAACGTTAAAGGATCGAAGCCGGAGTCACGCAGGACGAGCATTTAATATTTCCTTTACGAGCGGACACGATTCCATTAGCAAAGTTTCGGGAACCGACGCCATGGCCAAGAGGGACCAACCTGTTCGTTAACGCCCGCTGTTTTATTCATTCGATTAGTTTCGCCGGCGAGTAAAGGCATGACGTGGAATTTTCCGTGTGCACGGTACGGCTCACACGTACACTACCAACCGAGGAAGCAACGCCATTTTCGAAGCCTCGGAATACAATTAATAGCGCCACGACTCGACTCGAGGAGATGGCTGCCGTGCGGAGAGTACTAGGTCTTGTTGCCAACATTAACCAATTATACCGTTGTTATGTATCGGGTCAGTTCATAAGTAATGTTGGTTTTTCACACCACTTTCTCTCTTAAAAATTTATAGTAACTTACCGTCAAAAAAGAATCGTCCGAGAAATTTCAATTACGCAAAAACAAACACTTGTTTTCAACACCTGATTTTCTTCTTCAGTGAAATCGGACAGTCTGATGAAATGATGAGGGATTTTTATCTATGAAAAAAAAGAAGACAATTTGTATCTATTATATAGATATATATCAATAACAATCCAGTAGAGTTTTATTTTGCTTAGGTATTTAGTAAATAGTTGAACTCCGGTGACAGTTCGGGTGTATAAACAGGATGTGATAAATCATTCAGTTTTTGTATTATTATCTGTGATACATTTGGTCGAGCATTCTGAATGAATGATGAAGCAAAATTGGGCCCCTTCGACCAATACAGAATGTTTTTCATGGAATTTAGAATGCATTGTTCCACTTTCGATGCAGCACTTCTCGACTTTAATTGATTCTTCCGGTTTTAAAAAATGTGATGAATTACTTCCTCCCAAACTTATTAAATAACCGTCGATAGATAATGTGTTAACCTTTTCTTCACCTCTTCAAACTGATCATCGCATATTACCGTTACCATCCACGCAAACCACAATCATAAGACCAAAAAACCGTGCTATCTATAAAAAGCCACTTGATCGAAAAGATCGGATCAAGAGTCTGGTTGAATCACGACTACCGATTCATCTTGGACACGAATTCTCCCGGATGCGATCGTTTAACTCTCAGAAGAATCCTGGTCGCGTTTGTTCGGTTCGATCGGTCAGGATTTAACGCGTAAAGTTCGTGGCGTCGCGGAGCACGGGCCAGCGGAAAACGGTAGGGGATGGTTGTGGCATGCGAGAAGAAGCTGCAGGACTGCAGGGGTTACAGGAGGTAGGAGTGGAGGGGAGGCGAGAGGTGCAGGTGAATCGGAACATAAAATATTGCTAACCGCCTCGCGACCGAATTTAATTCCCCGGGCTGAACTCGGGAGAGAACGTCGAGCGGTAGAGGGATTGCCGTACGGGAGGGGGGGGAGCTGGGGGACAAGGGGTTGGTGAAGGGGGTTGGCAAGGGGGCAGAATAGTGCAGAAAAGTGGGGCGGGTTCGCGGAGGAAGGAGGGTAGCCGGTGCTGGCCTCGTCGAGATAAATCTTCCTGTCGATGGCTCACCACCGCTCGGATTAGAGTCTACATTTGCACCTACTCTGGCCCACCGGCGCGCCCTTTTCCTCCGTACCCTTCACTCCTTCACGACCCCTCTGCTACGGCCAACCGATCCCCTCGTACCGCTACGTTTCGGCTGGAAAGACCGTCTCATAAATTCGCCACGGCTCGTTATAAATTCAACCCTCGTCGGACACGAGCAGCCAACTGACTACGGGTCCCAGAGACAAGGTCCGACGCGTCGACGATCACGATCCGCTATCCCCGCGTGTATGATCGGATACCGGAGCGTTATTGGGGATCCAGCGAGCAAGGTACCCTGCTCAATTCGGGATAGAACGCCAGATAAGGGTGTTTTTTCGGCGAGAGCGCTGCACCGACTACCGGCGACGGGCATTCGAAGAGCTATGTGCGCTTGGGAACGATGAAAGTGGATTTACAATGATGAACGAAACTGCACACGCTTTTATATTACATTTTAGGAAATATATTCAACCCTCCTATCACACGGTTAATTCGTCTCGTGTTGTATCGAAACCGTGCTGACCCAAACGTAGTGTACATTTGACGTGTTTCAGACTGTACCCAAGGGTCAACCTTTCTGGAAACAAGTTTTAATGAATACACTCTGAAGGAAAGATATTCATGTAAGCATATTTATAAAAAAATTGTTTTTTTCCATGCCTGAGTTCACACAACGCCTTAATGAATAACTGATTACAGTATGGCGGAAGCTTCTGGCTTAGAGTGTTCCATAACATGCGAGAACAACTATGGTTGTATATTTAACAAAAATGGGGAGGAAACTCTGAACGAACGTACACTATAACGACAGAATATTTAATCTCACGCTAAGTGAACACATTGTGTTTCTGTAAACTGTTTCGCGTGAATAGTTACCAGACAAATAGATTTGCTTTCAATTCAAGTTTTACTGCTTCCGCGTTTCCTGCTCACAGTGCACGGTTTACACGTTACAGACTCCGCGTTTGTATCGCCCAGTACGCACGCAAAGTGCACGTGACACCAACGATCTATACTTTAATGCTTCCTAAGTTCGCCGTGTAATGTAACTCGAATCGTAGGAAGGCATCAGTATGGTAGCAAGAGAGCAGTCGCATGGTGAACCGTAAACTGTAAGTGTGATAGCTAGTTAAAGTGAGTTTGTGGATAAGTTACGCGTCACCGGTGTACCGCCCTTAAAATGTGAATTAACGTGCAAATGACGCGGTTCGCTGGCGTTACAGTTAAGAATACTTTCCGCCAACGGTCCAGTTCTGTGTTTTATTTTTGGCTAACTCCGGTCGTTCGATACGCGTCGCGGCGACAGTGTTTTGCCCATTTGGCAATTACGTCATTGCTATACAGTAGATGGAATTCCTGTAGGAAACCTACTGCTTTTCGTAAACAATGTTCAGTAATTTGATAATTCACGTAATCCTGAAGAAATGATGATGGACAAAAGAGAATTGGTGCTTAATGCACTAACAAGGGACGATACCGAAGTCACATCACCGGAGCTTAATGTAATTTTGGAAGGATGTAGATCTTGTGAAAATATTGGACACATATTTTTTTAACAAAAAAAACAACTTTAGGCAAAGTTGTGTGTGCTTTTCAATATTTCGAAATTAGATATTTTAATTTGTTTCAACAATACAGAAGTCGAAAAACAGAAATAACATTTTTCCGTTTAACACTTCGTTTTTGAGCAAATTGAGTTTTAAAATTCAGAGTACAAAAAATTATTATTATTATTATTATAAAGCACGCGAACACGACGGGTTTTCAAACTCGTTTTTCTTGATATAAACGGCATTTGAGCTAGCCATTTGCCAAATGGATTGACTTCACAGTGGAAAAAGTAGAGAATATTGATGAAATAGTGTACATTCGTTTTTAAAAGCACTTTCAATATTTGTCATTCTGTGGTTTGAAGTCTAGTTATCGAGGCAATTTATTCTATATGTAAAAAGTTGAGTATCAATCACGTGTTTTTGTAGAAGAAATGTAACAAAACAGAAAGGTGGTTAATTGACTGGGTTTGTGAACGACTCGTGTAATACTTTAACGAACAGAATTTTGCAAGATTTGTATAGGAACGGTGCTGTAAATTATTACAAATGCATAAATATCATAATATTACTAATTTGTGCTATCCGCATTTATGCTAATTGTAAATGAATATATTTTCCACGTTAAAAATATGAATAATTATAATGATAGATGCTTGATTCGTTGGATTAAAGATTGAATAATTTATTCCACGGGTAGTATCATGCGAACACTAATTGGAACCGACGAACACTTATATAAAGACGTAGAAGGCATTTACACAAGTCATTAATATTTAAGTTCGATGTTAAAATGGCCGACTCTATACATGAACATGGAAATTGCACGGGTCAGGCTTTATATGGTCATCGCATCAGGAAGTCGTAAACTCCGTGAATGAAAATGACGGTTCGATCGATCACACGGCGGAGTCGACATCGATCACGGCGTGACTTCGGTATGTCGAGCCTTGCTGCAGGTTGTGCACGATCGTAGAGTGAATAAAATGGCACTTTTTCCAGCGGTGACTCGTTGGTGGAGCTTGCAAGCTGCCCGAGAATTTCGACCCGGCGAAATGCGCCGGCCCTCTGCATAAATGATCTCATCTATTTCCCGGTTACCGCTCTTTCCTGCACGCGATAAAAATAGCTCGGAGTCCGTGTCTATGAAAATTTCACGCTCTCGCCATTCGACGACGAACCTCTCTAATTCGCGAAATCGATTTCACGCTTATCACAGAAGACCACGAAACCGGGGCTCTTGATTTTTCTCCATGGGATCGTAAATCGAACATCCGATATATTGACAGATACCTGCAAAAAAAAAAAAAACATGAAAACATGCCTCGCATTTTATCGGCGACTATTTAGAACTCTCAAAGTTTTACGAGTCGGCATTTGTTCGGACGTTTCCTGCCATTCCGACGCAACGAGTTGTAAATTCCGTGTAACTACTTTTGGATCGCGCTGTATAAATTCCCCACGCGTATGTAACCTTATGTGTGGACACGTCCTGCGTGTAACATGCGCTCGGGCTGTTTCAGATAACGTTTATGATATCGGTGACAGCAATCGTGACCTGTAACTTCTGATAAATTATATTTTCGTCGGACAGCTTGACGGAACTTAAGTCAACAGCGATTTTATAGAAAGTTAAATTATTATTCTCGTGAAACGAATTAATGTGAGGAAGGGGAGCGACCGTTACTGTACGAGAACACGTGATTATGTGCGTATAAAGTCATGTTTTAGTAGATGAATATAAATACGAAAGAATATAGCAACCATTCAAAAGAACGTTGAGTGTGTAAAGAGTCGAACGGAGTAAGTATAGAATTTGGAAAATGAAGTCTCTCTTCGGAGTTAAGGGGAAACGGTGTATGCAGGTATAGGTTCTAAACTTCAGTGATGGCGTTATCCACGTAATCGTAAGGGCTAGTTTAGTGAGGTCAAAGTTAGAAGATGACGTAGCTAGGATAAGATTCGTGTATGGTGCGACAAGAATGGAGGTCGAGGATGAGACAGGGTTTGTGGATGAGTAAGTCAAAGGTAAATCATTTATTTTTTGAAGAATTTGGGATGTCAACTCCGTTTATGAAATTCGATATTTTTTATGTTGTTATAAGACGTTTTGAGGGATCTACGGCTCGAGGTCATTCAAGATCGTTGAAGGTCAACTGCGATGGAAAATATTCTATTTTGAGAGTCCTACCCTGTATATATACAGAAAGACATTGGTATACAACAGTATGCTTGTATTTTTCTAAGAACTATGTCTCAAATAAGTTTGAATACGTTCTCTTGTAAGGACAAATCAAACTAAAAGTGGGCTGGCTTGATGGTTCTCACAGGAAGTGAATATCACGAAGGACGCAGTCGTAGGACGTGGATTTGCGGCCGAGACAGAAAATGCCAGGCCACCCACCTGCCCAATGGGAAATGTCAACGAGGCCGAAGGCAAAAGTCAACGGACATCTCTCGCAGCGGGAACGTCGCGTTTCGTTTGTCGAATGGTGGAAACGCGGGGGGCACGCTGTGGTGTTTCACGGAAGCCTCCAAGTCTGCCTCCGTGACTCAAAAATTATTACTTCGTCTGACGAATACGTCGGGGACACGACAGCCTTGGTAGACCTTCCATACTTTATTATTCATTGTAGATCCGACCCGACGACGAAGATTGAAATTGTCCTTCACCGTTACTTCACTCTGAAACGTTTCCAGGAAAGACGATGCATAAATTAAGACGATTTTAAAAGTATTTGATATAGCTCCAGCTGTTCCTCGAGCGGATACACATTGCCGCAGAACTTCTCGGAAAACGGATATTCTTGAATCTCACGCGTGTAGTTGTACTTTAGGAGCATGAAATTTAATACTGCAAAGTCGACATGCTTCTGATTACGACGAACGAGATGAATTCGTTTTATTTCTACGTATACATAGCTAAGATGTTTTCGATTCGAGTTACGTTGCTTCAGTATTTATATAATTTTTTTTCGACGGACTCCGGGAGGAATAATATTGTAGTTCTTCGCAATTCAATCTCTTACGTTTTTAAGTATTTAACTTCCCGAAACTTCGTTTGCTTTTGGAAAAGGAATTTAGCGAGACATGGAATCGCGGGGTCGTAAATTATAAACTTTAAATTGTAAACTCGATGGTGTTTCCAATAAAATTATATTGTATTTTTAGAAACTATTACTGGAACGATTAGTTTTACCTCACATTAGTAGAATTATTGTGTTAATATTGGTGCAGTGTTCGATTTTAAATGATGACATTCTTGAGAGTTCTTTCAGTATCTCTTTGATGAGTTTATTGATTTGTGGATCGGGTACAGCTGAAAGATTTCGGTTGACATCTTTGGGAAGATCGCCCTGGGCGTACCGCTCTCAGTGGTAATTGACGCAGCGCAATCAGTACGAGGAACTAAAATGGTTATATTTCACGCTTCTGTAATTTCGTCTATGCCCATTGTCCTTATTAAGAAAGCTCCTATTCGGCTATTGATTGAGGCCCTACTTTTACAATATTTGGTGGAGAGAATTTTCACCCCCACAAGGTTTTCTTATTTATGAACCTTCGAAAGAAGGTCAGTCGCAACTTACAGTCTCAGTCCATCAAGTCAATTTTAACTCTGGAACTGCACTGTTGGATCTCGGAAACCCAGAGCGTCATTAATTATAATGTAACATGCGCGTGAATGACTCGTTATTTTTCACTTTCATGAATTATAACTCTTTGTAAAATAACAAACCATGATTGCATTTTTTTCTACATATTCTACTAAGATTAGTTATTCTCCCAAAACAATTAAATACCCATAATTTCTGTTTTTTTTTTCTAGGAAAGAATTAGGTTTCTGAAAACCACCCGTCCAGGTGTGTTAACTTCCCAGATAAGCATATTCGGTAAAAATGTTTGGAATAAAAGTTGCAGGGATTAACGGAGAACATATGTCCATGACCTTGTATTTAACCTTCGGATCCATTTTCAAGGTTATTTGCAGGTCAGTACATATTTATTAAATGGGAACCCCTACTTTTGATTACAGATTCTGAAAGAACTCGAAACATCACGTTCAGATATTCACTTATGTCCTAGATTAAAATGACTGCTAGAGGCCATTCAGAGGTTAAATCACAATCCAAATAATCTTGAAAATGCATCCGAAGATCAAATACAAAGTCATGGGCATATATCCTCTATGAATCCCTGCAACTTTTATTCCAAACATTCCTTTTTACCGAATATGCTTATCTGGGAAGTTAACACCCCTCGACGGGTGGCTTTGGACACCCGGTATACAATACCGTTGTTCACTTCTTTTATTAAAGTTATTCATGACTAAAAATGCGGCGTGTTTCTCAGCGGGTCGCTAATCGCAGTTGAGCATTGACTATACACAACAACCATTTTGTCAATGCTCTTCCATCAATTGAAAAGTACACCGGTCATTCTATTCTGAATGGTTAGTTGCTGAATATACTCGGATGATACCGTTAAGGAACATGCCACGTAGCACGTACAACGCATTCAGAAATCAATTGAACAGGCTGGTAAGTTTATTTTTATTTCCTCCCCGTTCCGAGGCCGGGGTAAGTGGAAACGTGGGTTTCGTTGGGGCAGGTTACGGTCAAAGTCGAAATATCGAGTTTGGTGAGAAAAGGCGGTCGAGGGATAAGAAGAAAATAGGGGGCTAGCGAAGCAAGCCAGGCGAGGGAAAGAGTAAAGAAGAGAGGAAAGGATCGTCCCTAATCCACGAGATCGAGCCGGTAACGCGATCAAAGCGGCTCCCTTCCGGTCCCTAAACCGATTTCCTTGGATTCGCAGAAACCTACCACGTGGGTCGATGGATTTTCCTTCTCCCGCCTGGGAACTTCCTTTTTCTGCGAGCTCACCCGCCCTCTCTTCGGTCGCAACACACACACACACACACACACACACACTCACACACACACCCTGTCTTTCTCTCTCTCCCTCTCTCTTCTCCACGCCTTTTTCTTCTTTTCGTTTCGCTCGCTACCCGTGGCTTGATATCAATTACTTTACTATCTGCGTTGGCGACCGTGATATATGTAACAGAATAAAGATAACAATGTTTTAAATTTCAACCGCGGCAATGAACGTTTCTATAAATCTAACCGAGCGAAATAGGGGTTAAAAGGGGAAAAGGACGATCTCGTTCCGTTGCGTTTATCGATAATCGTCCGGACTCATTGTTTAATCGATAATTTACGCGACCGCCGTTAATTCTTAATCGAAGAACGCGTTATGAATATTCGTATAATCAAAACTTCTGTTGAGTCAGCCATTCTGTTACGGTATTATTACCGAAAACGTTTTAAGGGCATCCAGCAATAATGGATGTACCCGAAATTAATGGTTTCTTAAATGTTCGATTGGTGTGATAGAGTTTAGTGAACACACTACCACTTTTTGCAAGTGATTATGAATACATTCACCAGTAATTTATATTGGTCGAAAGCGACGATCGTTAGGTTATCAGACGGTTATGTAGGTTTTAACCACTAATTTAGGTTTGGATCACTAGTTACCGTTCTCGAATAGAACGGTATGTTGAAGAATTTATTACAAGATCGAATAGGACAGGTCACGAATCAATATATGTATCTTTAAAAATCAAGCATCTAAAATTATATAATCCATATCCGAATAAGCTGGCACAAATTGAAATAGATTCTCTGGGGAACTAGTTTCCCATTAGAGATTAAAGCTGGAACTCGCCTTGCATTTCAAGAGTTTCCGTTTCTGCTAAGGCTGATGAAATAACAATTGCGTAAATTTTTTATAACAAATGTCTATTTCAATAATAAACAAAGACCACCTTTTTTAAATGACACTATAAATTTTTTATTTCAACATAACTTACTACATGGTCTACATGATACCACATGTCCTACACATCACCTTGTTATAAAACCGTATTAAAAGGAAGCCATTGAATATTTCTATGGTATATGGAACACACTGTACTGAAGAAAACAAAACCTTAGTAACCATAGGTCGAAAGGTCAACCAGTTCTGAGATATAAACATTTTTGTTTATTGACACCATGATTCATTTACTACTGGCCTTCTGATATTTACAGAAGATTTTCCACGTATCCTCCTTCCACTCATACACTACTGACTGATTCCGGATGAAATCTACTGTCGACACTAGAATGACGACATTCAAAACGCGGTTTATAAACATTGAAGTAAGCATCGCATACGATAGAAATAAGTAACTTGATCATAATGCTATCAAACAAAAATGTTCATATTTTAAAAACGGTTGACCATTTGACCTATGTTTACTAAAGCTTTTTTACTCAGCACAGTGTGTTCTATATACAATATAAATATTGAATGGTTTTTTAACACTATCGGAAAAAATTATTGAATTTTAATGAAATATGCGTTCGAATAAACTACTAAGCACATATAATAAAAATCGTACAAAATTTCAATTTAAGCTTATCATTATTGCAAAGTGATACATATAAGTCTTATTTAGTGCATTATAGATCTAGTATTAATAACAATTTTACTTTTACGAGTTTATCACTTCTTTCTATTTTTGGGCCAAGCCAAAAGTTATTTCCATCACTATTGTTTTACAAGTCCGTATATAATTGTTTTCGATATTGTTCTGCTGTCGACGTATGTATAGTGTGCTGGGTCAAACCTAGTTTCGGTGAGTTCCTGTCAAAACGGTGTCTGTGAAACCTACGTTATCGATTGCGATGCAACCCGTTGAAATAAACGACAGTCGGAAAAAGATTTACTTGATTCAACACGCGACTCTCGCATGTCGACTTGATCCTTTTTCCACGGCGAGTCGTTTCAAATTCTAAATTTGAAAACTTGTTTGCCTTTTGATCTGTTTGTCGAGTGAAAAGGCCCGTGCGTCGCGGCATTCGTTCAAATTCAAATCCTCATTCATGCTTGAATGGATCTCTGGACGGTGGAAAAAAATTTGTCCCATGGTTATTGAGTTTGACGGAACGCAACAACTTGTAAACATTCGAAGCTGAGATTTTGGTGTGCGATAAAAATGAAATCGTAATGGAGACCGTGAACATTTTTCTATCTAGAAATTCTTACCAATAGAAGAAATTAAATTTTAAAAACATTTTTCGAACAATTTCGTACTTTTTCCTGAAAATTCACAGCTTAACTTTAACAAAACCTAATCCAATATTTTAATGGATATGGGAATCGAAGGAAATGAAAAAGCCGACAAGGCAGCTAAACTGGCAATCCATTCATTCTCTGAAGAAAGCCCAAACCCCCTATATAGTGATTTGAAAAAACACTTAATATCGGATGGCAAAAATTTCCAGATCCTGTGAACCGAACCGCTCAAACCTTAATTAATAGAGTATGTATATGACACACAAATGCGATTCATTCACACCTGCTAAACAAATAGGAAATACCACTATGCGAACAATATAAAACACCGATTATTACCGTAACACATTTACTACTAGAATACGCAACATACGAAGAAGCCAGAAGAACTACAAAACTGCCAAATGCACTATCAACACTCCTCAACACAGCTGACCATCTACCTAATCTTCTCCAATTCCTAAATATAACCAATTTGTATAAAATGATATGATAGAACTTACATAAAAAATCCACCTTCAGGCACAAGCACCAACCAACCCTAAACTGTACCCTCGTTGCTAATGGCCACGACCGTTGAAGCATTGTTAAATAAACAAATAAACAAATAAACAAATAAAAAAAAAATTAAATTCAAGGCGCATCCAACCTAATTTATCACGATATCAGTTTTATCGGTTTGGTGTCCTTATTTACCTGGTGTCTAAAAAGAAGAATGAAGTAATGTGAGGCGGATTGTATTAAGTCTGGATCGTTGGACAGCTGAAACTAACCCATCCATAAGGTGATCATTCCGGCTGTTTGCATCTGTTCGAATGAAAGGTGAAGAGTTCTATAAAGCCCAAGCAGTCGGTGAACGGAATTATTGAATTCATGACAGAAGAGTTCATAATGCCATAGACAACTGATTCGCCGCACAAGTCACCCAACAAACAAGTGGAGATCGAGCTTCGAATCGAATTCCGCGTGCCGATACTTCTTTCTCTGCCGCTGCACCACCAGCTTAGATTGTGCTGCAGTGCTGTCCATGAGCTTCACAATGCACACACCACGGCACCACTATTAAACGATCCCTTTTATTAATACCGGTCGTGGTAAACAATGGGACGACAAATGATTTAGCTTGATCACGCTTCTGCCTTGATGATTCCATCGGGTTGTCTCGCTTTTCTAGACGGTATTATAATTTTCATTACCTTTGTGTACCCTCGGAGACAGGATCCATCCGACCGGGAAGTGGACAAGAGAAGAGGATAGGATTATTAAATTCGATCCGAGGGCTATTTGTTGTATCGGCGCGGGAGTTTGCAAATGGAACGTATCAACCGGGTCTGCTATAATCGACGTTTATTTCAAGCTTGTCGAAGACATAGTATCGAGCTGCGATCGATCATCGGAGATTATTGCAGGTGGACAACAGCGGAATGCCGATGACGATGATTGATATTAATGACACGGGGGGTTGTGTGCTCTCCGGCCCCGGGAACGAGAGGAAAGGGATCTGCGGCGGTGTATATGCGGGCGTTAATAATCGACGCATCTGCCCTTTTAATTTACTTCGCCGGCCGTTTCATCGACGGATCAACGATGATACGTCCTACGTATCGGACCCTGTAAATGCTTATCTGCTCGGTGAACGTGTACGTGATGCCCGCATCGGATCGACTCGTTCACCCTGTCATCGAGATCACTCCGATTTTGGATTTAGTTCTATTTTATCCTTCGGATTGTTCAAACTGCGCACGGTTGTTCAAACATCGATCTATAATTGCTGGGCTACCAGCTGCGGTCGAAAAAATATTTAGCCCACATTATTTCTGGTGACCATCATTTTATTTGTTTGTAAGAAAATGCAAAATATCTAAAAAACAAATACCTCGTTTAACCATTAATAACGCGAATTAACAGTTTGCCTCGGCAGTGTTTCACTTAACATCATTTAGAAGGGGTTATTTTTCTACACAGTTGCTGGGAACATTTTTTAAGAAATTTTGTAGAACTTGTTAATGTTTCACCTTACTTTAATTATACTGTTCACACGTATTGCATGTTTTAAATTACACGGGGACTGCAATTTGGATCCTATTATGGTAATGGTAACAGTGGAAACAATGGCGAAAAAGGAAGCGACATTCCAGATCGCACTGACATGAAAACGATTTCCAGCAGGAAATGTAATTTGTCCGTTTCCTCCGTACAATCCGACAAAACATATTTTCGGAATAATAGTGAATCGAGGGGTTATCACGGTCTCTGGATTCTCTTGTAGGGAGCGCGTAGCCGGTCGATGTTTGATCTCATGATTGAATCACAGGACCAATAACTGACCACCCTTAAGGGGTTTTGCTAGACCCTCGAGAAATATCGGACTCGCGATGTCTTGATTCGGTGATGTTCCTGCTACGGATCGTGAGCAGAGTGATAAAAGGACATTGAATTGATAACACGATCATAAAAACGTATCCTTGTAACGAGAGTTGCATTCTCTGTTTACCCCCATAAAGTCTCATTCTAAATAATACATTTCCGACCACTGACTTCCTTTGTTCTCTCCCCTTTGATCTTGATAGATTTTATCACAAAACAATAAAATGTAACTAATTATATTCTGGAGTAATTTATTTTCAAACAGCCAAGGAATTAAACTTTGATTGCGTTGATATATTTATGATACGCTCTGTGTATCATACATCGCCAATAATGGCAATAATATAAACAAATTCGTTATCAAAGGTAGAAGAACAAAATAACAACAAATAAACAAAAAAATTCGTATCGGTCCTTTATAGATTCCTAAAATGCAGGTCACCTTTGTAATAGGAACATTTACAATAAATTATTTTATCATCATGGAATGTAAAGCCGAAACAAAGAGCCAGATTCCGAGTCCATTAATTTTAAATTACAGACGACGCGTTGGAATGACAAAGTTCCCTGCGAGAATGAGTTTATTTGTCGTGTGTATCGTTATTTGCAATGCATTCCGCTGATATAGAATCTCTCAAAATATATGTCGACAAAATTTAATAAATCAGACATAAACTTCCGAATACGTCCATGCTCAGGATTGGATAAAATTTTCAGAATAGGTTCTTTTTGACTAAAATGATGATAAAAATGAGCATTTTCATAAGGATTTTTGGCGACTAAAAAAATTAACCTATTTCCAGAATTTCATTCAATTCGGGGCGTGGACGTATTCGTTAGGACGAAGTTCAGACGCTTTTTTAAATTTCTGTAAGCCGATGTTCCCCTTTTTCATTAATCATCGAACACAAAACGCTGTTCTTTATTCTCCTCGTAAATGTACAAGAGAGCTCCATAAAGAACGCGAATGTGTAACGAAATTATCTTGACGGAAGGAAGGTTTATCCCTTAGCATACGAAGTGGTGCAATCGAGAGACCAAATACTTATCTTTTTTTACGGCATTCCGCAATTGTAAAAATGTGCCGCCTGGTATTTCATTCCGGTAAATAGAAATAGATTGAAAAGAAGTTTGTTCAAACAATTCTGGAAATACAGCGGATACATAAATTATTAGGGCAAGTCACAATTATATGGAAAAAGGTATATCTCACCGATTTTGATGAAACTCAAATATGTGTAGAATTCTTATTCTAATAAACAACTTTTGTAGTTATAAAAATATTTTTGTGCCTTTTCGAATGATTTGAGTTAGTCAGATGTTTCGAGAGACAAAAAAATACAACTTACAATTACCTTAGCTGTTTTCTCCGCGTAACGCGATTTGAAATCTCGCGTATGTTGCCCGCCGTGAGCGCGCTGTTTAGGGTTAGGAGATTTTGCCCGCCAAACTAATCTTGGGCAAATGATTCAAGGATGAGTGCGAGAATTTGCGTTTCGTCCCGAACCTGTTGGCGGACTCGTCAGTAAGGCGATCCAACAGGTTTTGCCTTAGACGCGCGCGGATTCGCGATCCGTATTGACTCGTCTTGTCTGTAACCCAAGAAGTCGGAAGGCCTTTGACTTGTCTTGGATGCAGAGCAAGAAGTCGTAGACTACTTCGTTTGCATATGATGCATAGAAGCGGAAAATGGCACTACAACCGAAACACCGAACTGAGTCGTTAAGTCGAAACGTTTGAAGCGATGGTCAAAGTAGCGTGTTCGAGAGCTTGTCACGAACTGAACGAACTCGTTCCGGGTGTTTGTTGTGCCGAAGGAAAAAGGGTGTTTCTTTTTGGGAAAGAAGGCGGCCCTTGGAGTCAAGAGGAAAAATCATTGGACACTCATCTGGGCGAAGGGTGTCAGAAGTCAGTAAGTCTCCTGATTGGTTGTTTCGAATCGACTTCAAGGGAGAGTTGAGTTCCGGAGTGGAGCGATACCTGACTCGCGTACCGAGGTCATTATTGACTTGGGACCGTACTTGACCGCGACGGGGTATCCCTAAATCCCTTTTTTGAGCTGGTCGTCGAGAGACCATAAAGAACGAGACTCGACATTTAAGAATATTTCCGGCCTCGTGAAGAAATGTAAAAAAAAGGAAAAACCGTTGGGACTACATCTGGCATGGCCACGTGTTTTACTTTCGGAAAGGCCCATTTGTTCTGACTGTGACCGAACGTGTCTATATTATGTTCCCAAAAATCTGTCGTCGGAAACCGATCATAAATTGAGGGTTTGTTGAAAAGTTTAGTGTGGGGTTCTTTCGCGACAAATAACCTTTCCTGCGAAATTTATAACTAAGGGATGCGAGACGAATTTCTTTTCCGTTATTTAGCTCGCGCAGGTATGCGGATCGTACTACGAATATTATTCTTACAACGGAACATGCTCCCCCTTGTTGATTGATTCAATCGATCAATAATGAATATGATATATCTTGACTCACGTTATGCTGGTAGTTTTGTCGTGCTTGTGTGTGCATCGTCCATGTCTGGAAGCGGTGCTAATTTTGTGACATTCCGCTTGTAAATGCCATGAGTAGTTCGAACAGAGACTGCTCGAATGATGCCGTCCGCTCCAGGATGTGTTTGTAGAACTCTGCCCAATTTCCAACACAATGGTGGGAGATTATCGTCTTTCAGCAGGACAAGAGTTCCTTGCTTAATGTCGTGAGAACCTTTGGTCCACTTGCAACGTAGATTGAGTTCATGGATGTACTCCTTATGCCAACGAATCCAGAAATCTTGTTTGACTTTTTGAATATGTTGCCATGTGGACAAACGGTTTGTTGGTGTTGTGCTGAAATCAATCTCGGCAGGACAAGTCAAGAAATCACCGATCAGGAAATGGCCGGGCGTGAGCGCGGAGAGATCATTCGGTTCGGGCGAAAGTGGCGTAAGCGGACGTGAATTAAGAATTGCCTCGATTTCGATTACGAAAGTTGTGAATTGTTCATATGTGAACAGTTCTTCACCGACGACTCGTTTGACATGATATTTAAAGGATTTCACGCCTGCTTCCCACAATCCACCAAAATGAGGTGATAGTGCGGGCGTGAAATGCCATGAGATTTCTTTGGAAACGAGGAAGTGGTTCAACGTCTCGTCCTTTGCTAAAGTTTGGTAATGTTCTGTCAATTCATTATTGGCGCCGACGAAGTTCGTGCCGTTGTCGGAGTAGATGTTTTTACAGATACCGCGCCGTGCGATGAATCGCTTGAGTGCCGCGATGAAGGCTTCGGATGTCATATCGCTCACTACCTCTAGATGGATAGCCTTTGTTGCAAAACAGACAAATACAGCTACGTAGACCTTGATGCGAGCCCTGTTCCTGAATCGTCGTTCCTTAATGTAGAACGGACCGCAATAATCCACGCCGCTGTTAATAAACGGCCGACTTTCGGTGACGCGAGCGGCAGGTAGATTGCCCATGATGTATTCGCTTGTAGGAGGCTTGACTCTAAAACATCTAATGCATTTTCGAACTATTTGTCGGGTTGTATTTTTTCCGTCGATTGGCCAGTACGATTGTCGTACGCTATGCAGAGTGGCGGTTATTCCGGCGTGATGATTCCTGATGTGAGTGTCTCGAATTATGAGTTTCGTGATGTGATGTCCTCGAGGTAACAGTATCGGATGTTTTTGTGCAAATGGCAAAGTGGAATTACGTAGTCGGCCTCCGACGCGTAATATTCCTCTGTCGTCAAGGAATGGGCACAACGGTTGCAGTCGACTTTTGTTTGATACGCGGCCATTCTCTAATTCGCGAATGTCGCGCGCGAATTCGATGGCTTGGAGCAATTGAATCATTCGGATGTTGGCTTCGCGCAATTCTTCGACGGACAAGGGTCCTGTAAATTTAGGCCTTAGTCGGAAGCGCAAGCAGTAAGCCAAGATTCGCCTGAGTTTACGGATACATGAATATCGCATAAGAAGTTCGTCGGTTCTGATTATTCTGCCGATTAGACAGATGGTTGGTCGCATTTCAGGTAATTCGTTGCACAGAGTGAATTTTGCTGAAGGCCATGCTGTTCGATCTAGAACTAGCCATGTCGGTCCGTATCGCCATAGATTGTTGTTGATGAATTCGGCCGCGGTAGTCCCTCGTGAAATAAGATCTGCGGGATTGTCTTCTGACCGAACGTGTCGCCACGATTGAATCTCTGTTTTGCGTTGGATATCAGCTACGCGGTTTGCAACGAACGTTTTTAACGTAGATGGTTGTTTACGCAACCAACCCAAAACAATAGTTGAGTCGGTCCAGCAGAGAGATTCGTCTATCTTGTGTGTTAATATTTCCTGCACGGATCGCAACAATGTGGCCAACAACGCAGCGCCGCATAATTCCAAACGCGCTAAGGTCACCTGACTTAATGGCGCCACACGGGATTTCGCGCAAAGTAAATGAGAATGAGTGGAACCGAATTTATCTGTGGTTTTCACGTATAAGCAAGCGCCGTAGGCTCTCTCACTGGCATCACAAAATCCGTGTAATTCAATCCGTTTTGCGTTTTTTAGCCTGACGAAACGATTGAATTCAATGTGGTTTACTGATTGTATATCGTTCTCGAAATTGCTCCATTCTGTGTGGATGCTGGCCGGAAGTGACTCGTCCCATGTGAGTTTTAACGTCCAAAGGCGTTGCATTAAAATTTTTGCGATAATTGTGATGGGTCCGAGTAATCCTAAGGGGTCGTATATCCGGGCAATGATTGACAGGACGGTTCGTTTGGTTATCTTATTCGTTGCCGTTGGTTGTACTGAATACCGAATGGTGTCCCTTTGTGCGTTCCAAGAGACTCCTAGGGTTTTAATCGTTGTCGGATCGCCTAAGATCTTCGGGTGTATTAAATCTTTGCTTAGACCGACAAGCAATTCTGGGGTGTTTGATGCCCACTGTCGAATATTGAGACCGCCCCGTCTAAGTAGTCTGGTGATTTGTTGTCGTAATGTCCTTGCTTCTTCAATCGAATCGGTACCTGTCAGTAGATCGTCGACGTATAAGTCTCTCTTGATCCGTACTGCTGCTTCAGGAAATTCATGCTCTTCATCGTTTGCTAGCTGGTGTAAGCATCTTATGGCTAAATACGGAGCCGAAGCAAGTCCGAAAGTGACGGTGTTTAGCTCGAACGTCGCGATTTCCCCGTCGGAATTTCGCCAGACTATTCGTTGATATGCACGATCTTCGGGTCGAACTAGAAATTGCCGATACATTTTCTCGATGTCTCCGCTGAGAACGTACGCGTGCATTCTGAATCGCAACAGAAGAGAGAAAAGATCGTCTTGTAACGTAGGACCGATTCTAAGTGTTTCATTCAACGATAGATTTGTGGTTGTTTTCGCTGATCCGTCGAAGACCACGCGGATCTTGGTTGTCATGCTTGATGGTTTAACGACGGCATGATGCGGTAAGTAGTAACCCGGTGTAAGGACTGTTTTTACCGGTTGCATGTGCCCGAGTTCGAGATATTCGTTTAACACGCTGGTGTATTGTTCTTTCAAGATCGGGTCGCGGTTAAATTTGCGTTCGAGTGCTGTAAAACGGTTCAATGCGCGCGAGTATGATTCTCCCAATTGATCCCTTTTGTCGTTGAATGGTAGCGCCACGATGTACCGGCCGGACTTGTCGCGTTTTACGTTTGCGGTGAAGTGATCTTCGCACGCTTGATCGTCAACCGAACGAAAATGTTTGACCTTTCCTTCCTCAATTTCCCAAAATTTTTGTAAATCAAATTGTATGTTCGTGACAAAGCTCTTACTGTTGGAATTCGAGTTGGTGAGAAGGTCGCCTCCTAAGATCCACCCGAGTTGGGTCTTTTGTAAAATCAGATCAACATCGCGTTCTCTAGATAGATTGATTTGACCGATGCTAAGACAAGACAATGCCGGTCCGGTCCCGAGTAGCATGTCGATTTTACCCGGACGGTGGAAATCTGGATCTGCGAGGCGAATATTGGTCGGTATGTGAAGGTTGCTTCGATCAATCTGGCAATCCGGTAGTAATCCAGCGATTCGCGGTATAGTATAGAAGTTTAATGTGCGTTGGAAATTTGTTAACCTCGATTTTACTGTTGCTGTTACGATCTCTTTCGTTGTGGTATTTATCTGGTTTAACGCTTCAATGACTGCAGTTCGTTCGGTTTTTGGTAGTTGCAATCGTTTGGCTAGTTCTTCGGTGATGAGGTTCGCGTTAGAACAGGTATCGATCAATGTGCGACATAAAATTGGTTTTTGATTGCGATCCAGTATGTAGATTTTTGCTGTTGTCAGCAGACCATTTGTCGATCTATCCGCGAGGTAGGTGTGGTGCTGTATTAATTGATCGTCCGTAATATCTTGCTCTAGTCATGCTTGCGATTTTACAACGGTTGGGGTCGCGTGGTTGTGAAGTTTGGTGTTGTGTCGTTCACTGCAAATGCGACATCGGCCTCTCGTGCAATTGTCGGGTTTGTGATTCGTTCCTAAGCAATTATGGCATAATTTTGCTGTGGAGACGGCTGCCCATCTCTCTTCTACCGATGGGTTTGAAAGCTTGGGACAGTAATAAGTTGGATGTGCCGTGGACTTGCATAATCTACATGTTGAAACCTTAGTATTTGTCACGAACGTTCGTTTTTTCGGTGATGGCGATTGAGAATTTCTTCTGGACGTTGTCGTTGATTCCCACACACGTTTTGGGGCTCGCGGTCGAAGGTTCGGTCCTGATCTGTGAGTTTCGGGTCTCGCGTGTTTTATTTGTTTCGCGTGTATTCCTGCGGTGTGAAACTGACCCTGATGTGACGCATTGCTAATATATTTAAACATGTCTGCGGCATTTGGCATGTCCGTGTCTGTTAGTGTTAACTCCCAAGTTTCGCGTGTATGTTCGTCCATGCGATCGATCGCGATACTCGTAATTAAATCATTCGCGATATCCTCCATAGATCGACCGAGTGACTGTAGTGACCTGATATGCGATTGTAAATGATTTTTTAAATTCTTCAACGCATCTGATGACCGTTCCGGCATCGCGGGTGTGTTCAACAGCAACGAGGTGTGACGTAAGATAAGAGCGCGTTTGTTGTCGTACGTCTCGAGTAATTGGTTCCACGCGGCCTTATAGTTCTCTTCGCTCACCGTGAATGAGTCGATCACCTCTTTAGCCTGTCCAGAGACTGATAGTCGTAAGTAATTGAATCTCTGAATGTCGGTAATCCCGGGGTGTCCTTGAATTATACTTAGAAATGAGTCCTTAAATGTCAACCATTTTTCGAGACGACCATCAAAAATTGGGAGACTTATTTTCGGAAGCTGTATTCCTACGATACTGGTGGATGTGGATGGCGCGGGTGAGTTGGTCGCGATTCTCGCGGTCTGTGTTTGGGTTGACTGGAAACCTTCAAGCAGTTGGTCCGCGTTTGCCATCGCGTCGAAATATAACGTGGACGTGGCTTGGCGTTCGGCCTCGTTTTCATCAAAATTTTCTAGATGACTCAATTCTATTTGCGCGGTGTCATAGCTATTAAATTGTTCATTTAATCGTTCTACGCGTCGTCGAATTTTTGCTCGTTCGATCGCGGAGTCTTGGTATTCTGCCAGATATTTTGTAAAGGCTATAAGGTCTAATTTGAATGCGCGTTGTTGGTGCTTGAGGGTTTGGACCCGTTTGCCTGCTTTGCTCGCGTTAGCCATCTCTCCGGTATGGGTATGAATGATCTTTGAAATAACGGATCCTGATCGGTAAATTTCAGATAACTTGCCTACCTTGAGCTGATATAGTTGGCTGCTGTCACCGGTTGATCGGCGATGACAATCCTCTGAGGCTAGGGCTGGCTGGTCAGCGATGATTATTGTCTGCGGCTAAGGCTGGCAGATTCTTCCAATCTGGCTGTGTTGATCACCTTGTATAGTTAATCCTCGCACTGCACTGTCACTGTGTCACCAAAAAATCCGGCTCGAAGGACCAATGTTTTCTCCGCGTAACGCGATTTGAAATCTCGCGTATGTTGCCCGCCGTGAGCGCGCTGTTTAGGGTTAGGAGATTTTGCCCGCCAAACTAATCTTGGGCAAATGATTCAAGGATGAGTGCGAGAATTTGCGTTTCGTCCCGAACCTGTTGGCGGACTCGTCAGTAAGGCGATCCAACAGGTTTTGCCTTAGACGCGCGCGGATTCGCGATCCGTATTGACTCGTCTTGTCTGTAACCCAAGAAGTCGGAAGGCCTTTGACTTGTCTTGGATGCAGAGCAAGAAGTCGTAGACTACTTCGTTTGCATATGATGCATAGAAGCGGAAAATGGCACTACAACCGAAACACCGAACTGAGTCGTTAAGTCGAAACGTTTGAAGCGATGGTCAAAGTAGCGTGTTCGAGAGCTTGTCACGAACTGAACGAACTCGTTCCGGGTGTTTGTTGTGCCGAAGGAAAAAGGGTGTTTCTTTTTGGGAAAGAAGGCGGCCCTTGGAGTCAAGAGGAAAAATCATTGGACACTCATCTGGGCGAAGGGTGTCAGAAGTCAGTAAGTCTCCTGATTGGTTGTTTCGAATCGACTTCAAGGGAGAGTTGAGTTCCGGAGTGGAGCGATACCTGACTCGCGTACCGAGGTCATTATTGACTTGGGACCGTACTTGACCGCGACGGGGTATCCCTAAATCCCTTTTTTGAGCTGGTCGTCGAGAGACCATAAAGAACGAGACTCGACATTTAAGAATATTTCCGGCCTCGTGAAGAAATGTAAAAAAAAGGAAAAACCGTTGGGACTACATCTGGCATGGCCACGTGTTTTACTTTCGGAAAGGCCCATTTGTTCTGACTGTGACCGAACGTGTCTATATTATGTTCCCAAAAATCTGTCGTCGGAAACCGATCATAAATTGAGGGTTTGTTGAAAAGTTTAGTGTGGGGTTCTTTCGCGACAAATAACCTTTCCTGCGAAATTTATAACTAAGGGATGCGAGACGAATTTCTTTTCCGTTATTTAGCTCGCGCAGGTATGCGGATCGTACTACGAATATTATTCTTACAACGGAACATTAGCTATTCCAGACCGTATACGTCAGTAAATGGCAAACCTCTATTCTATCTATTTAGCAAGAAGTGTATACAGAAGCGAGCTAATAAAAACGTGATAATATATGTATTACACAATAAAATTATACGAATTTTTAAAGGAAGGATGGTTCGGCCATCCCTCGCTTCCTCAAGGCACACCGGATCATCATCACCAGTTTCACAATTGGCTACCGGCTCTCGGCCCATAAGTGGGTTGCATTTATCCTTCGTTTTTCGGTCGTTCCTCTGTTTTATTAGGCCCGGGCCACTTTCAGAGTCTTCGGCCTACTAGACGGGACGGTCATCATTGATGAGGCGGGCCATGCTAAAGTTGCCCCCACGAGAGAACCGTAGCGTTTCGCGCAGCTTGAGTGACCGCGGACAGCGCTGTGAGCCTCCCAACTCCCACTCCACCACCCATCTCCCACTGTCTCGACTGCGAGTCTTCATATACGCGGTATATGAATTATTATTATTCCTACCAATCAGGGCGAAGATGCGCAGCGACGAACGCAAACTGGTTTTCACGCGCTACGGTTCTCTCGTGGGGTATAGTATACCTAATTTATTTGAGTTTTTGAGCTGTTTTACGGCTCGGTGTGAACGTTGGAGCCTCTCACCTTCAGACCTGCAGGCTGTCTCGTCTGCCCTTTTTGACTCCCCCCCCCCCCCCCCACTTCACCATATTTCCATGTTGAGTATGTCAAGTATTGAGTCCCGTCCCTAGTCTGTGAGTCTACTTGGATGATTTAACTGAAAGGGTACCGTGATGCACTGCATGTATAAGCGTGGGAGGAAGTTACTTGCAACTTCGGGTCCGATCCGACTTCATCGAAATCTTGATTTTGGTCAAGATATCAATTCCATTCGGTCTTCGCCTGTCGAGCCTATTTCGCGTTGGGGTAGAGAGGAAAGGGTTCGTCAACTTTGCCGAAATCTGTCTCCTAAGAGATTAGATATCACTTTCATCGAGATCTTCCCCTTGGGTGGGCTTGGCATACTCTAGGAAATATGGCTGATTGTTTGGATGTGTCCACCATCCCCGGGTTGTCGGTCGGTGTTCAGCGAGTAGCTCCGTCCACCAGACTTTCCCCCTTATACGGTTTTTGCTTCCGTTCCTGTGATTGTTGTTGTATAAGCGTACCGTTTCAAATCCTAGGTCGCACAGACCTAACCTAACCTAACCACTGAGCCACTGCGCGCCTCGTTCCGTTGATCGCTGACCAGCCTCCTTTCTCTGCCCCCTTAACAGAGGAGACAGAGCGGCGGGCACCCTTGTGGGGCGGGGTGTAACCAGACCTAACCCAGACTATTCTAGTAACAACAACAGTTTTGTGAAAATATCTCAGAAATTAAAGCCGAGCGGTGGCAACATATATAGAAAAAAGTTGTTCAGAATGATACCCTTGACAGCACATTTCAAGGTCACTAAAATCGGTGTACATTTTCTGGTATAATTACCGGGCACATAAATCAATGTATTTTTCTGTACACCCTGTACAAGAATAGGGAAAAGGCAGACCGACAGGGGGACAGTAGCAGGTTTGTAGTTACGGTTTCTACATATGTATAGTATGGAACGGCGTCCGGGCCTCAGGTTGTACGGTACATTATCTGGCGATCGTGTCCCCGGGAAAAGGCTATCGAATTAGGTGGTTCACGAACGTACAGGTTAATTATTTTGCAGCCGCTGTTGTTGTTGTTGTTGTTGGAAAGCTCAGGGCTTATCGGGTGGTTAGTCGAAGACCGCAGCTCTGCGGCGCCTCGGGGAGGACAGGAAGGGTGCAAAAGGGGTGATTTCGGAGGGTCGGGTTTGAGATGGTCGGGCAACGTCGATGGAAGTCTAACTCGTCCTGCGGTTGTGTCGACCTCGCTCGTAGGCAGGCATGGCTCGCGGTGGGCGAGCCAATTGCCGCAAGCCAAACATAGTTTAACTCGAATCGCCGCTAATAGACTCGTTCGTCATCGCATTGAGAAACACTTGCTGGTAGCACCGAACCCTTTTCCACACCCACGTCTCCCTTTCCCGTTCCCGGCCCTTTCGTGTCCCCTTTCCTTCGTCTACTTTCGTTCGCGCAAAAGCGGCGCGGCTCGGCGAGCCGTTCTTTCCTCTCCGAGCAGGACAGCGCGGAAATTGCTCGGCAATTTCCATGAAAAATGCCAGAGGTTTACAGTACGACCGCTCGAAGCGGCACGTCCTTGTCTAGTTTGCCGCGGAAATTACGCTCCCCGCCCTTTTCAATTTTACCGCATCGGGCACTTCATTGAAATAAAATTGCGCCCCCACTAATATTCGACCATGTCCCCCGCGAAACTGGATTATCATTGCACTGTAACCAGGCGGATCTTCCGCGTGATGTATTCCATGCTCCCCTAATCTTTAACATGCCGAGATGAAACAATCCAAACTACAATTTTGATTATAGCTTATGACCAGACCGTAAAACTTAACGTATTCGTAGCATACGACATTTACAAAAATTTAATGGAATTTGGTGCAATTATACTTATGTTTAATTAATGTATTTAATTTTTATCCTCGAAAAGTATCGTCGAGGTGAGAGTATTTGTTTCTGTTGAATAGAGTAAGATTTTGTAGTATTTTGTTATATTTATATGTATATAATATAGTTTAATTATTTCGACATTTGTTGTTATCTATCTGCATAGGGAAAAGTATGTAGTAAATTTGAATCTTCATTGCTAACGACAATATTTCTGTTGCAATTTCCACAACTTCACAGCACAAAAGTTTTCATTCCTCATAGATGATTATGTCAACAGAGGAAATAAGTCGACAGACCTATAACTGTCTGTAAGACAGACTAATGGAACAACGACTCCATTAGAATGCATTTTTTATATGAAAATGGAGTACGCTTCAAGAATAGTTTCATATTTCTAGGTATGAATGTACGTTTACGAAGTCCGCGGTAAGGCTCTTCCAGTCTCAGAGGCTGAACTTGTATATTCAGAGAGACAATTCGAATCTTTTCGCATAGAAATTCGATATGCCTACCTTTAACTGTGTTATAACTTGTTGTCTCGCGTTGTTTAAGGTATTATATACATGCTTAATTTGTGTTAAAATAACTATCATGTTTTAAATTTCTTTTTCCCGTCATGTAGTAAATTAATTGCTGTAACTTCTCAAAAAAAATCCAAGTCGTATGATCTCATATTAGAAATGTTATTGTCCTTGTACAAGTGTCCGAATATTACTGTGATTCACTGTAGGTAATCCCGATTATTTATTTGTATGCATACAGTTTTGATTCCGTATTTTATTTAGAAATTTTAGCAGTTAATCATTAATCAATTATCCGATTGGCGATTACAATTGAAAAGAATGTAATCGTTAACCGCAAGTAACGACTAAAGTAGGAGTTTAATTGTTAATTGCGATTAACGATTGAAGTAGAAATTTAATCATCAATCATTGATTAAATTTTTTCCCAACTCTGGTTTTGGTGAGGATCGCCGTATTTCAACTTTCACGATTCACTACTCAAAGGTTTCGACTTATTAAGAACACAAAGTTACTTTCTTCAGTCAGCAGAACATGCGGTAGATACAAGATTTTTGGGGATCTTATATGCTAATGCTAGTGGATAATTTTATGAGGGTGCAAAGTTTTGGGACTGTTTAATGGGACAAAGTATTGGGGTGCTGAGCCAGTGATGGACTTGGGCCTGGCGACGTATTGCGAGAGTCGGCATCTTGGTCTTATCGGGTCATGACACTCCCGTAGTCCAAGATTTGACGTTTACGTTACGACCCGTGCCGAAAATTGCGTGTGAAATGAGGCGTGTTCTTCCCACGCTAACTAATCAGCTTCGATGTGGCTTGAGGAAAATGAGTGCCATCTATTTTCAAATTTTTAACCAATTTTTCAGCAAATCCTAATAAAATGACATGTAACAATATGTGCGTATTGATTATTTAACGTAACATAATTCTATGGATATACTATAAATTCTTGACACTGCGTTATTTTTCAACCGTTCGAAGGTATGTAACCCCTTAAACAATTCTCAGGAGACACGAACGTTGTACGTTGGGCGATACAGTTGCGGAGGAAAAATAATTGCGTGTATGCGGGTCAAATAGGCAAGTGAGTCAGTTAATTGAACCATCGGCGAATCTCGTTTAACCGCAATTGTCCAGCACAAAGACCGATCTAATTCGCTATCGGTTCATTAGTATCCATGTGTGTCTAGACTCGTTAAGTACTCCATCAGCTTGCAGGTACGGGTCTCAATTTGTATAATCTGTAATCTATTAGAGGTTGATGATACTTACACGTTGCATTTATAATCTTATTAATTGAATGTCACGATATCTATTTCCATTAAATTATGTTTATGTAATTTGTGTGTCCCCGTTGAAAAATTCAAGATTGCTTCAAACTCCTATTGGTTATTTTCCATATCAATTTCCTATTGGTAATTTACATATATGAAACACCCTAAGAAACGTTTAATTACTCGAGTAATTTCTCCTATAGCACGTTTCACGGTAAAATAATAATTCTAGATGTCAATAGAATAAGATTAATTTTCCGAAGCTTAAATAATATAGTCGGACAATGAATAATTTATGGAATATTTTAAGCAAATGTACCTATCGAACAAAATGCTTAAGCATTCATTTTTCGCCACGGATTAAAGTATAGAAGAAAGTACACTCCGCGAGAATTCCTACAGAACCTCGGTTCGGTCATGAAAACAATTCAGAGAGACGCACAAAGTGTTCTGAAAGTAATGGAGAAGCATTTAAGCCCCGCTTTTTGCCCACCATACCCCAACACTCTTTCACTATCGCGAGAGGAATCGATCCACGCAAAAATGTACGTTTCTATTATATTTAAAAAAGTTATTTCACGTGCTGTTAACCTACAAAAAAACATCTACGTAAACAGTCCTTTCGAAATCGTTGAACCCGTTCATCGTTTATTGAATCAAACGCCCTTAGAGAATATTATTTCCTAATTGTAATAACAAAAATAGGTGTAGAGCCTTTAAGCTTTAAAATGAGTCGAATTATGCTATTGTTCCATTTTTATTAACGAACTCATCACAATTTAAATATCGAAAATTTCTGGAGAATGTGAAATTCAGTGTTCACATACTCGCTGGATCCACTGTACACATTTCATTTACATACTGACTTTTATTGGTCATATAATAGCGGAGCGCACGACTCGCCTATCTGAAATGGGAGTACACCGCGTCCTTTCCAGCTCATTGTGACGCCAATTTTTCAATTCTCCATCCTTCTGAAGGGCTCATTTTGAAGGGGAAACTCCCAGGAATATGACCATATTTTTTCAAAATTTAAATCGTTCTGGCTCATCATCGAAAAAAAAACGAATAAAAGAATTTGTTTACATTTATCGACATTATAAAATAGATTATTGAGGTTAAAAAAATATTTTATAATAGCCTTTCTGAATAAAACGAAAATGTACCTCAATCAGACCTGTTCCTGTGATAAAAATTTGTAAGTGAAGCCCCGTGCGTTTTCACCAAAATAGGCAAAAATTGCAAACTTCGAAGGCTTGTAATTTCTAAACGAATTCTAAACCGGCGAAATAATTATTTAACACCCCCCCCCCCCCCAATTTCACATGGGCTACAGCATATATCATTTAGAAGAGAATCGACGATGGTGACGTCGAAAAGTGATCGATTTACCTTGAAATTACCCTATTATTCTACTCTGATTTTTTGATTTGCTTGTTAAATTTACTAGTTAAAAATCGAAAGAAACCGCATGCAATACGAGAGGTTATCGGAGGCATCCAATCGCGACTAATCTGGAGATATTTGACTGGCAAGAGTTTCTTCCTCACGCTCCGCAACAATGACCAGCCAACTAGTTTCGAGACTCCACGGTCGAAATTCTCTTAGAGAATCATTCGAGCTACGCCAGTCGTCCAAAGGGACTCTTGTCGATCGTAAGCGACCAAATAGAGGTTGCCTTCATTGTTCCCGTCCCGCTTCCGGCAAGTTTCCGGTGGCAGATTGACCTTTCGGATCGAGTTAAGTAGACTTTCGAATTTTTGCTCATCAACGAGCAGGAATTATTCCGCGGCCCGTATTCAGATTTCATCGAAGTTCAATTCGCGTCGTTCTCGAGGGCGAATGTTAATGCAGAAACTTTTAAAACACTCCACGGTGTGTACCTTCGGTGAATGGTTGCTTTCGAAGAAGGTAATCTGTCTTTGGGATTCTTTGGAAGCCGGTCTGGTTGCACGGATACTTTCATGACGAGCTCCGATGTCCCTCGAGCCGAGGAGCTTCTTGTAAAATTGAAATTGACATCGAATTTCTACGATGCCGGGGAATCAGAATGCTCGATAGAATTTTTGAGAATGCATCGATAATCGATCGGTGAAGCAATTTGAATGATTGAGTCGGAGGTGAATTTAAAATTTCGTACCGCTTGCCTCTCGGATTCACTGTTCGATATTCAATTCTATTTCGATAGCCATTACTAAGTTATCGGTACAGTTGTTATATTTTCTCAAATTTCAAGATGATTCTTGACAAAAATTCGGACCAATTTGATAGCACGAGTGTCAAGTCATAATGAATTTGCACTTTATAATGAAACGTTTCATTGACAATAAAATACTTAGTTTTCGTTAGTTGTCGTCTCCGTAGTTTTGCATAATTTCCTCATCGTGTTTATTTTAATAATACAAATTTTTAATACTTCTATATACCACCAAATTGTTTCTATCCTTATATACACTTTTTGACAGGTCGCTCCAAATATTTTCAATACTATTGGGGAAGGGGCAGGTCATTTAAAAACTGTCAGATTTTTGTAAATATAAAATTGATGAACTTTAGAGTATAAGGTGTAACATCGTTCTACTGAAATAACACAATTGCTACCTACTACTACCGGCTTCATCTATTAATTTAATTTATTTATATAGCATTCTGAAAAATTTATTTCAATTTTAACATAAAATTGTATTTATCGAGACGTGGCACGATAATTTTGTATGTACGTCTGAATTAATAAGCGTCCACAAAAGCATGTTTACAATTTCAACAATTTTAAAATCCGTCATTTCGACGTTCCGATGGTTTAACCGTTCTACAATTTCTGTTCATCCCGCAACTTAATGAGAACACGGATGCGGCTGTTAAAAGTTGTTATTGCGGTGTTTCCCTGGTTTGAAATCTATAACTCCATAATAATTCGTGCGTCAACACGATGGTCGTTTAATTCGTTTTAGAGAAAGGGCTATTAGTCACGGGAGTTGCGTCGGGTGTAAATGGAACGAGAAAAAAGCGTGTCACGCGGTCGTACGTTAGTACAGTGATAATTTCGCAACTTGTAATGCTCTTTGGGCTTGAAGTGGTGGAATTATGGTGGCCGTGGTAACTTTGTGTTACGTCAAAAGTTCCCGGCGACCGTTTAACATACGTCTGACGCTATTTATGACTCCGGGAAATATATCCGTGTTGTAATTGCCTCTTGAAGCCGAAATCCATGGTGTACGTGTTCCGCTGCCACTTCCTTTCGCCTGTCCGTCACGCACGCTGCACGCATTCAACATGTTCAATCTAATCCTAAACATCCGCGGCTGTTTACTCGACGTCGACGAATGCGGAGAATGGCTCGCGAAACGTTCAACGAATCTCTGTTCTCTCGCAAATACATTAAAAGATCTCTCACATAACTATCAGGAAACACGCATTAACCACCTTTTAGTATCAATTATTATTCAACGTGATGTATACTTGTTACTCCATACGATAATCGCTTAAACTTCTAACGACTCGTTTATATATTCCCATGAAGCAGCTCCATTGAGGTGATTACTTGCCAAAGCAGTGCCGTATTTCGGCCTTTACGAAGTAATATCTGTCCTTTTTATTTTACAAAGTATTTATAAATTCGTAGAAAATAATAGATTTAATATTGGTGCCAAACAATCTAATTTTTAGGACGGTGTAAATTGTTACTGCCAGCAGCATAATCATCATGAAATCCAAAACGTTCCCCGATAAATACGAAATTCTTATTGCCACAGTCCCACCGGTTGTTCTCTGAGAGTGTTCCCTCGGGAACGAACAGGCAGTAGGAATTAATATCGAGAATCAGACCGGAATCTGAAAAAGCAGGGCGGATTGAAAACCGTCATTAAGTACAATCTTCGATGAGGCGTGCAGCTGCGGCAATTTCTTAACCCGGTACCTAACCGCTAACATCCTTTACGTCTCCAACTACCGTGCCACAATTCCTGAAAATCGTACACTTCCTAGTCCTGAAAAGCAAGAAAAAGGCTTCCCCTAACGTGGCTTATCTTCGGAGCTTTTAATTTCGAGAGACCAAGCTCTTTATATCCGCGAGAGGTATAATTATCCGCGGGATGGTAGAGGGGTAGCATTGAATATTTTAGTCGGTGCTCCACCTTTCTTCCGCCAGCATCTCTATCTCTCTCTCTCTCCTTTTCTCGCTCTTTCTCTTGTTCTTTTGTCGCCTCATCCCGTCGTGTTTCAGTCCTGTGCTCTGCGGCGGTTTACGTGGTAAAGAAAATAAAAACCGGAACACAGTACATTCCAAGGGAAAAACGAAGGTAGGGTAAACCGGGTGGGGATCGCAAGCAAAAGACGATTCGAGTTTCGGAGTCGCCGGGCCGGCCGGTGCGGTGGCGTAACCGGCTAGAGATTAGGACGCAAAATTACGTCCGGTATTTTGCGGATAGATTTACATAAGTTCCTCCATTCCTTTCCACCAAGCTTTTTCCCAGGGCCAAGCTGTGTCGCGTCGCAACGCGTCGCTCCTTTAATCGCCCCCGACCCTTCCCACCCCCGTCACCCCGTTCGTTCATTTTTCATGTGAGCGCCCGTACGGCCAGTAATTATCCACCATTTGATAATCCTCCGACTCGCCCCCTCTTCCAACATTTTCCACGCGGACATTTTATTGTCCCCTATTTGCCCCACTGATTCCGGATCCGCTTCAACTCTTTCCCCACACCCTGTCCTCTGACCTGTTACGATTCCATTCGTCTCTCTGCTAGCTACCGCGTTACCAAATGATCTGTCATTGCCGGATAAGAAATAAAGTGGAAAAATAGGGAATTGGCTAGTCCCCGGACGACGGAAACAGACTGCTGCGAGTGGATTTTTGAATCCCAGGCACGTATCAAACGATCCTGACGCGAAACTGTTGCGAAAAAACGGGGATCGATCTTCCTGTGACGAATTCGCCCTTCCTTGAACTATTCCGTGCAGCCGGCAAGCAAGAATTAAGTATAAATCGTCGGTTGGGAAAGATAATGTAATTACGGGATTATTAACTACCGGCAATTGTACTTCGCTGTATTTTCTGTGCGTACATCATCCCTTAATGTCCTGAGGCCATTCACGAAGACGTCCTGCTTGCGAGATTAGGGCATTTAGATTCGGGGAAGTCTCTCGTTCGTGAATATATTTTCTGCAACGTTCTGCTCCGTTTCAGCTTTCGTCAGGTTACGTGAATATTATTCGTACTAGATAATCGTTGGTACATCGGTGCCTGTTCAAACGAAATTCGAAAATAATTTTGTCCAAATGAAAAATTTATTTTCATTCGTAAAAGATATTATTTTTAATCGATCTCGAAGTATTTGTATATTGTCGGTTGTAACATATCCAATCATTAACAAAATAGGTGAAACCCCAAATAATTCGGCTGAACGAGGCACATTGAAATGTTTCTTACAAGTTCTTATGTGTAGAAAGTGTTTCCGATCTGATGCTACACAAAAACAGGATGATTTTTATACAGGTGACACATGTATTTCATCCAACCTGTTTGTGGTTTCAGGATGTCGAGAGGCCAAGCAGGTTGGTCCGACGAGCCGTGCACCTCGGGCGGAAGTCGGAACGTCGTGCGACAGTCGGCGGGACCGTCCTCGAGGACGACGCCTCCCATTCATGAGGATCGGACTTCCGGCCCCGCATCCTGCAAAGGTGGATTCAGGTTAGGCGTATACGGCTGGCGGAAAAGGTGTTTATACTCCTTAGTGCTGACTCTGATGATCATCGTGATTTTGAACCTGGCTCTTACGGTTTGGCTGCTCAAAGTCATGGGATTCAGCTCCGTAAGTTTGTAATCGATTATTCTTACATGAGTTCACTACAACCCCATC
Source organism: Lasioglossum morio (assembly GCA_916610235.2). NCBI lineage: Eukaryota > Metazoa > Arthropoda > Insecta > Hymenoptera > Halictidae > Lasioglossum > Lasioglossum morio. Next base: position 15,703,925 of record OU744327.1, read on the forward strand.
GTAATATAAGCCGCTTGTTTAACGGATCGGTTAACCCCACAAAATAAACGGTAGAGAAAATTTATGCAATAATATACATTACGGTGGACCTTATTTTTCAACCATGAAATTTTGGGCACGCCTCCCCCCAATATTGTTCCATTTCATCTCCAATTATATTTCAAAAACTTCTAAAAAAAATTTTTTTTTCTTTTTTTTCTATAAAATTTCTCACAGTTTTCGCAACTTTAACGTCAATGCAGCACGCCTTTCCCTTGTCCGATCAACTTTATCTTTTGCAGGAATTATTTCCTTACCAAATGGCACAATTTTATGGGGAAGCATGAAAAAACTCGCAAAATAATTTTCACCAAGTATAACTAAGGTCCACCCTAGTATACATTGATGTCTAAAAGTTCTTCCAATTTTTGTCTTTTACGTGTACATAAAGTCATGTATCCAAACGTATGTTAAGATTTCATTTCATGTTGCTATTAATTAAACATTCGTTTAATCATTTATTTAAAAGTGTTTGAAATTGCTTGCAGAGATATTACTTGTAGAGGTGCTTCCATTGCTCTCATTCACAGAATACAGTCAAGATCGTCTTTAATTCGGTTCGTACCTTGTTTATGAAGTTGATTTGATCCACTGTTTGTCCCGAATAATCTACTAAATGTATAGTTTGCTAGTTTCGTCGAGGAATACCGCATACCACAGTTTGTTTATCATAATCAAAAGAATTTCGATTCTACATTTCCGTACTCCTAACATAATTAATGTACACAATTAGCAACATTATATGATGGTCGGTCAGGAAGTGTTCCCATTCACAGCAACCGAATAAACAAACTTTATTGTGTTTGATTACAACGCTCGTACACAATACATATATGAACCACAAACGTTACTGGTATTACGTTACGAAGTTGTGTATTAGATGTGTGTGCCTGACGTTCCTCGGGTTTTTGAGACTATTGGCTTCAGGGGTGATTTGGATGACTAGGGAACCTCATAGAATTTTTTGTAGTTTATAAAATAATATTCATGCCCAAATGCGCGGATTCGTTGAATGTTATAGCATTCTTTACCAAACAAACATACTTAGATTGGAACATGCAGTAGCATGGATCAGCATTTCTCTCAAAAATAGTAAATCTTTTTTTAAAAGTGGCAAATTATTATCTTTTAATGGTTATTATAATCAACACAATTTCATGTATTCACAATGTTATTCCCGCAGTTCATAACTTTTCTTTTCTGTCATTATTTTCAAAAACTTACAAAATTTTCGGGAAAGACGCTAATCCTTAATACCGTGAACACCATATATATTGGGTTGGAAAGAAAGTTCGTAGCGTTTTCAAATTAACAATCGAATATAAAATATAGGTATTCGTATAATTATTCAATAATACGAGAAGTTACCTCGAAAATGGCAAAAGGTAATGGAACAGAATGGAGAATATGTTATTGAATACATCTACTAATAAATATCTGAATTTTTGCTTTCAAGTTTAATTTACAAAAAGTACGAACTGGATTTCGTTCCAATTCAATACAATGACTCACGTAATTGTTCACACGGCATTTAAATCGGAATAACTTTTTTTTAAAAAGAGGACTTACGATTTAAAATAGAAAAAGTTTATTTTTACAACATTCTCATCGGGGTTCGTGATGAGAATTCAAGAAACAATTATGTGAGTCACTGTAGATGTCTGGTATTGATTGCATAGAATAACAGAATCCATACAGTGAGATTTGCTTCAATGAGTCTAGTACTAGCAATTAAACCACTCCGCTCCATTGCATTTCTCAGTGAAGGATTATTTGCAGTACCGTTGACAAACCTTGACCTCCAGATGGAAATTTACGTCGCAAAACACTTACTTGAACAGTGTTCATCGTATAAGTTTGCAAAGCAAGTTCGCAGGCTGGGTAAAATGAAACTATCCGCTCGTTCTCACATGCCGCCGAAAAATTAATGTCCACAATATCCGTCTGCCAACGAGGCGGCCTTTTTCCGGCCCGAAATTATTTCCGGGAATTTCGAGCCAACGGGTTCTTTGTAAAATCCAGCCACGGTCATTTTCCCTTACTCCCATTGCCCAGCACCCCCCTACCCTTCACCGGCCAAGCTTTTCAAGTGCATCGCTGCAGCGTGTCCATTCGCGTTATTTCCTGCACGCTGCTCGCAACAGCGACCCGGGATGCTGCCACGATATCTGACTTTGATATCTGTACCTAAGCAGAAACGGAGATGTATGGCTCTATGTACATGCGTATCCGCACACGCACACGCACATGCTCGTACACACGCCGACATACACGAAATGCCAAATACAACGGAAGCTTTCACCTCGCAACCGTCGTAACTGAAAATCCGTGACAGAGCTTTTGTCCGTTAATGAAGCTCGAACCGTTGACGTTCTGGATCGTCTTGTTCATCAGTTACAGATCCCGTTTGCTAATCGAAGTGATTACGAGCACGCGTCGCGTCATTGCGTGCTTTTCGATTAGAAGCGTTAGTGCACACAACTGTCATTGGCGCATCTTCATGTAAATTTGTATTTCCAATTCCCATATGTATGTCCTTTCGTATTTTAGAAAGCTGATAAAATTCAAGACGATCAATACTTTAATGTTTTCCATTTATACATTTCATGTAATGAAGAAGGAATATTTAAAAACAGACCAATACTGTACGCATAATATCGCACGACCGAAGTGAAAATTTCTATGGCGATTGCACATCGTTCTTCGAAGCGTGACAAATCAGACTCATTCACTGCCCAGCAAAAAGCGATGCACAAACCTGTATCTTTCTCGCTTGCTGGCTTAAACTCGGTCTCACCGAGTTTATCCAAATAGCGTTTCGCCTCGGAGCGTGACGAATCAGACTCATTCATTGCCCACTGTACACGATGCGCCTAAAAAGTTTTCACTTCGAAAATATAAATGCATTGTGATATTACAAAATTGCAACGTGTATCGGACGCTCGAGTCTCAACTAGGCTAGTCGATGAAATATAATTGTACCATATCCTCCAGCTGCACGTGCAGCGCGAACAAACATAGTAAAATCACCTAACCGAACATATGAAGCACTGTGTAACACTCGACAGAGATTGCAGAACATTTTACCGTACAATCGACTCCACCAGCTTGTCGCGCATTAATAACATTGTGTGTTGGTTGTTTAACTACCGTTGTTGTGGCAGTTCTATTATTTTGTTTGTAAACCGTGTGAAGCTGAATTCTGTCCGAAGAATTTAATTCTTATTGAAATTGAGATGCTTAATGTTTTTGTGGAATATTGACAGAAAGGGAAAAATGGTGATTTATATAATATTAGAATTGTAACCCCAAGGGGAATCCAATAAAAAAAAAAAAAATATATATATATATATATATATAGATGGATATATATACAGATATATATATATATATATATATATATATATATATATATATATATACAGATATATATATATATATATATATATATATATATATATATATATATTCCAGAAGAAGATACCGTTCACAAAAATGATCGATACAGATTTTAGTTCGAACAGATTGAGAAAATATTTATTACAGCATCGTACGCGGTATCTTGTTACATCAACTGCAATCGTCGATCGATTTCTTATATGCTACAGGTATTGCAGTATTTATGAACGTGAGTGCACGCTTGTTGCGCTGAAGAACTATCTACCCACTTGGAATTAATACTGCAAAACATCTTTTCCAATAGATGGCTCGAATGATTTTAATTGATCTGAAATTGAGGTTGTAACAACCTCGTACTGGAATGGGACCAATTAATGCATTGTCAAGAACAGTGACGTCGATGTACACACGCGTGTACCATAAAGAGTACCTATGTCGATTCCGGGAAATATCTCGAAAGAAACTGAAAATATTATAACTAGAACGGACATGTTGAAACATTAACAAACTAATAATTATTTAAAATTAAACACATTCGTAAGTGAAACCGAGAACAACAATTTTGTGGATTTGACAAGTAGTTAGGATTAATAGCTTCATCATTGCGTAGCACCTCTTTGAATTTATTTCGAAAGATGCTACTACATTATGAATTAAAGAATATAGCAAAGTATTTACGTCTCTTTATATCCTATTTCTCACGAAATAACTTTTGTAATTGTATTTTTTAATTTATAATATTGTAGCATTTTTCGAAATAAATTCAACGAGGTGTTACACAATGATCAGCTATTAATTTTAACTACTTGTGAAATCCACAATCGAATAAAATTGTCCAAAGTACATTAAATACTTTCAATCTTTGCCGAGATATTTTAACGAGTCCAATTAAAATGCACACACCGTAGTATACCTGACAAGTTCAAAATATTTTTTGAACTTTTAATTCGATGCTATAGAGTTTCTGACAGAGAGTGCAAAATCGTCTTACCTATCAACGATCCATGCGCCCGACTAGTTACGTTTGGATGTACCATTGCAATACGAAGCAATACCGTCTCCGAGGCATTCCACACCCTCACAAACTCACCACGACGTCGTCTTCATCTATCCCTCAAGCAGTGCGCATTCACTAATCGAATCTATATACAGAAATTCCGTCGATATTACCGGAAACGTTCCTGATCGGGAACGGTAACTCGAGTTCACAGTTTGCGTATAACCACTCTCATTAATATCGACTCGTGTCTCGTGGTTCTGAATTAGTTTCGCGCGAGTTTCCAGGGATACGCGTAACAAAGCAGGCCTCTGGCGTAGAACGTTGTGATCACGATCGCGAAAACAGCTGGGACCGAGTAGGAAGATTCGGTGTTCTCGGTTGTCGGCAGGAAGATACGCAGAAACGAGGAAGAAGCGGCGATAACGCGATGTCGACAAGATGTTTAATATAATTCCCTGTAATTGCTGAAATCGTTGGAGAGATATTTCTCACCCTCCCCCTCGGAGAAGATCGTAATTTGCACTTCGTTCGTCTTCCCCTCGGGTGATGTGGGCTGCTTAATTCGTGGCACAATTATAATTAACTTTTTCGGGATGGGCCGCGAGGGCTCGTTACAACGGCGCGGGTTGATAACAAGCGTGGAAAACGAGCGAGCGAGCGAGCGAGAAAGCGGTCGTTAGAAAAAGCCGGTCACACCGGTGTTCGTTGTTTCATTATCGTTATTGCCAAAATCCGGCCGCGGGTAACGCGATATTTAACGGCGTTGAGTAATATCGCCGCGAGCAAGCGTAACCTTTTGGCCCTGTGCTCCCCGCGGATTTATCGCGGCTGTGCGCGAATGCCGTGGCCGTAATTCGACGCGGGTGTAATTAACGCAGCCGTACATTCATTCACACGCTGAACGGTTTTCGAACCCGATGCGCCCACTCAAACCACCACCCGTGGTCCGATTTTTTCTGCATCGACCATTGTCGCTTTGTCCTTAGACAACCTGGTGTGGTGCATGCTTTCGAACCTTTACTCGTGGTCGTGGTTTTAACATTGTCTTTCCTTGGAACTTTACCTTCTCTGGACGTTGTAATAACATAGGTTCAGTTTATGCTTGGGCAATTGATTGCCCAAGATTTTTAAAACTTGCAAATAAGATTCATGTAAAATACGTTGCTGCATAGATCTCTTGTCTAACCATTCACGATGGTATTGAAAAAATTTCTTGATTACAATCTGAATAAGGTCTGGACAACTCATGCTCAGAGAGTCGTGCACGTAGAATCGGTTACTCTCACTATCTCGGAACACAGAGTTACCCAGGTCTGATCTAAGTCACGTTATTTAAGATCTCGGTTACTAACGAAAATAAGAAAATTACGTTGAATAATTTGACTTTCAGCATAGTTTTTAACTTTAGCATTATTGAAAAATTTAATAATGTCACATTTTATTTAAAAATGAACGCCGCGGTGCCTCAAATATTCATTGCATGCACATAATGAATTCGTTTCATATGATAAACTAATAATAATAGCTATCTTTGACATTCGACCCGTCGCACAGTGGTCCGGATTGAAAAATCGTGACCCATTTGGTTATAACTTTTGAACCAGTAGAGATATTGCAATGAAATTTTCACTAAAAATATTTAAAAAATAGTAATTTTTAACTATAGGTAATTAAAATTTTTTTGCATTTGTTAAACAATAATTTTTTATTAATTTTTATCGATATTTTTGATTAAAAAAAAAATTTTAATATAATCTTACGAACTATTTTTTACTTTCTAAGCATGTATTTTTTTAATATTTATGTATCATACATGTAATGTTTTATGGCATACGTAAAATATAAATTCGAGAAATCTTGTTGCAATCAACTCATACTAAAATTACCGAAGAGACAAAAATGCACCACAAGCGTGTCAAAGATATTTTTTATAACAATTTATAATAATTATAATTTTTTTATTGGAAAATCGTGAACCATGTTCGTGTAACTTTTAAATCTTAAAAGATATAGGCGTGAAACTATAACACTATCTATAACCTAACCACTAAACTGATAAACTGATAAACAAAATAAAAACCTAATAGAACTGTAAAGAAACAAAATGATACAATAACTGAACAAGAACTTTTTTGAACGGCCAGAACGTAAAAATGTTGTGAATATCTCGCTATGAAGGCTCGAATGATTCTGAGACGTCCAAATGCGAACAGAGAGTTGAAAACTGCTTATCTGTACCATAGTATAAACATATGAAGTGCCTGTAACCTAAACATTTCCCTAACGAGCTAAGGTTCTCGTTCCTAGTTCGTTCGTTTTGTTCCTGGCGGAGTTTCATCCATCCCGCGTGCGGTGCATTGATGCATTCAAACAATAATATTTATCTTGGGGGGATGTCGGTGGAAAAAATTTTTGTGGGATGTTGTAGAGGAAGGAATGCCGAAAATTTTCCGATATGACAGTAAGGTGAAATGAGCGGGACTTGAAAGATATCCTCTATCAATTAAAGACAATCATAAGAATTTTTCATCATTTTTTCAGTTCTACTTTACTAATGTATTCTATACAGTAATTATTAATTTAAGGTATGATTTCTCATCGTCGAAGAATGCTTTTTATCGAGAAATAAACCTCCAATCAAAATATTAAATGATATCGCCAAGGTTCTTAGAAGAAGAAAGGCAATTTCATTAGAGAAAAAACATCATTTCTAGAATGCCCAACTTTGAGATTCGTTTTCTCTGAAACTATTTATTCAAGTTCATTAATATTTTATTTTTGAGATATATGGACATTTAGGAACAAGAATCTGTTAAGTAGAAGTCGATATCTAAAAGTTGATTTTTGGCCAAATGGGTCACGATTTTTCAATCCGGACCACTGTGCGTCGACTTGGCATTAAATTCATAGTGCCAGAAGTTGATGTGCTACACGCTTCTAGCAAATGTGATCCTAACAAAATAATAGACTACTCGTTTTTAGAGTCCTGGCTCGCATCCTTAAGAAGATTCATGAGTCGCAAGCTTGAAAATGTCACGCAACAGTTAACAGGTTTGCTAAACGTACGTCATACGTCAGAATAACGATCGCTCGCAAGCAGCTCACTTCACAAATCTAATATATATACAGAGTGTACAGTATTACGTCCTACAGTAATACGTATATACATTACCTTCTCACGACCCTATCGCTTGGGACTGGCGATGCAATTACGAAGAGCACTAGATACATACAATTCTGCGTACGTTCCATTTATTCTATAATTTTCCCGCCTTACAATTTGATGAATTTGTCTAGCCCTCTATTATTTATGTTTCAAAATACTAACTTTAATTGCTTTGTCAACTTAAAACGTATGTCATTTTCAAATAAAATTGTACTTACACTGATCGGCTTCTAAACTTCTTATTTCACTAGAAATGGGTGCTCTAATTAGTGAAACGTGATTAAAAATTCAACGAAGCCAATAAACTAAAAAAAGTAGTGAAAACAGATGAGTCTAACTGCTGTGTCCACAAGAGGCACGACACGAATGCTAACAAAATTAGGTACTACTCAAGCAAAATTAGAGTACGTTGAATTTCGTGCTCGGAATGCTACAAATGACTCCATGAAATATGTACTGTGTGGTGCGTAATGAGTAAACGAAAAACTCGTCATTTGTTGACGGAATATGATGACTGCAATGGTGCTTACTTTAATCAATAAGCTTTATTTTGAGAAAAGTGATGTTTGTTCAAAGTTACTGTTATGAATCGAACATTTCATATACAACAACCTAATGGCCCCACACTACTTGCGCAGGAAGATTCAATAAAAAAATCCGCGCGGCTGCTCGCGACGAGTTCGGGGCCGATTTCCCGTAAATCGTTGATACTGGCACATCGGCCGGATCCACCGACAAGCCAGGCAGCAGCCGCGCTCCAGCCTTAACCCTGTCGATTAAGGTAAAGACGATAGAGAAATCCTTTCTATATCCCTCCTCGATAGCATTGAACCCGCTTATATCCGCCATTATCGAATTTATTTGAAATCGAAAGGAGCCCCTGCGATCAGGCACAACGATCCCTCGATAGGGGCTAAACTCGCTGGAAATTGAGTATCAATCCGTAAGTAAAGAGTCTGCGAGCAACGTGGATACCCCGTGGGAAATGTAAGACCCTCCGCCACTTCTCGTGTCGTTCTTCTTGCCGGCAACCGAACCACCCCGCTATCTCTGTGCTCGTGCCGATTTCTTCCTTTTCGCTCTGTTCACTTCCTCTTGCCGTCTCTGCTACTCGGACATGTTCCGTGCCCGCTGATGTCGTTTCCCTGAGCGATTCTTGTAGACGCAACGTGAGTAATGCCTGTCGCTTACCTATCCGCGAGTCGTAAATAGAACGGGCAATCGGGATCACCCGTCTCGGCGAGCGAAAAATCCGACGATCTGCGGGAATGGCACGGTTTAAACGATTTGAATATTCTGATCATGGCTGGGATCTTGTTATTACGTGAGCAGAGTATAAATGTTTATATTTCCCGCGGACCAATCATCGGCTTAGACTATTACGCCCCGAGGTTTAACGTCAGCTGCAAAATGTCCAGAATTATATACAACGCATGCTTGAATGTTCAATTCATTTTTCGAATATTTTTATTTTGTGTATAGTATTTACATCTACCGTAAATATAACGTAAAAGCAATTTCTGCGCTTGGTTTTAGTTGCATTTATGTTTGAAATAACTCCATAGAAACAAAAACAGATTTTATACGAAAATATTTGACACGCCTTCCGAAAGGAAGAACTTTTGCCTCGATATTCACTCAACCTGAATCGCTCGTCAATACAATAGAAAATTATACGATAAATAAAGTACCGCGCATGTTGTTATTTCATTATGAACATAATGTTAACAATCTGGAGTATTTTAAATAAATACGGAAATTTCATATTATCAAGATCTTCATTAAAATTTAACTATGTATTTCCACATTATAATTGACAATATGAGTTAACACTATTTAAAACAATAAGAGTAAAGTAAAAATGAACAAGTAATAAAATAAAATATATATTACAGTTACAGTTTCGATAAATATTTATACAGAACGAGATACAACGACGACTCCCCTTTCCCCTCTAACACTTAAGCTTCACGGCTTCTGCTACTTCTCATCAGACTATAGCACCTTGCTCACAAGCATTACTTGGTACATGAAGTAGCCTTGGAACACGGCACGTTATCTGTAGCCGCGTCTATAAGTATTGTTACGTATGGAGGCTTTGCCTACGTGCTCTTTACTCTGTTCTTGGAACCACGTGTTAAAATAAAATAAACAGCTTTCCCCTTATGGGAAAAGTACATGGAGTTGGAAATCTTAGCAACGTCTTCCAGATTTTCCATTACCCCCACTACTGTTTTTATAAACAATTTCCGTTATATAAAGGGCTCGAGCTAGTCCATCGCGGGCGTAGTTCTAGACTAAATACGAACCTGTACGCGTCCCGTGAGATAGAGCCTTATTCCCTTTCAATCATATTCTGCTTCAAACCGCGGTTCTTAAAGGCAAGTCAGTTACACTACCCCCGCATTTCTCTGTGCGTCGAAACCGAGAGCACGGGAATTAGCTTCCGCGAATTACATGATACAATAACAAGTGTATCCCACCTAAATCTCTTCTTGAATATATTGTACTTTTTATTAAACATCTGAGAGTCTTTAGTCTTAATTTCCATATCCATTTAGAACTCCAGTAACCAGCAATTATCCCATTTCGATAAACCTTTACCGCTCGTGACTTATCTACAATTCTTAAAGAGTTACGAGAGATGACCTTCATAGTACCTTACCCTTACCGAAATCCTGTGACATTCGGTGGTGACCGACAAAACGTATTTTTGAAATTTTCAATATAGGCCCACATAAAAAAAGTTGAAATGCAACTGTTAGTATCTTTTTCTACAATTCCGATCAATTGCATTTTTTGAAAAAAATTCTTTTCACATCCTGTAGTAATGTGTGTGTGTTGCTCTAGCTTCCCAAAAAAAGTTCAAATCGTATAGTACAATATTAAAATAGTTATCGTTTGTTTTAGAGCGTCTTAAAGTTTTGACCGCTACTGTATATGATCTAATACCGGAGTACTCAACTACACGGTAAACCATTTAAGTGGCTAAGTGTCGAGTGAGCGACAGGTTGCGCCATCGAAGCTATCGAATCAATGTCGTCGAGACAGAATGGAGAGGGTTTAAAGGGCCAAGAACTGAACAACTTCGAAAAATCGCGTCGTTAGAAATGACAATGGGATGCAAGGTAGCCGAGCGTGTAGTCGTGAGTCCAGAGTATCTCGAGACGCGCGGTTGATATCCATTCAGAAGTTTCCCGCTCGTCTTATCCGAGCCAAAGCGCGTTGCACTCGCGAGACCTGGGAAATATTTTATGCCCTCCGCACCATCCCGTCTGCCCCCTTCCCCTCCCTACACCTTGATCCACCATTCTTTTCCACCTATTCATATTTGATGAGAGAGTCTCGACCTCTCCTTTCGCGAAGCTCTCTTTACCATGGTATCGCGAATCCCGCCGGATTTGCTCGATCCCATCGTGAGCAAGATCTCCGAGAAATTAAATCGTTCTCTTCGGGTTAGGAACTTGCCGCGCGCGGCCAAGCGTCGTCGAACGCGGGAAACTTTTCTGCCAGTTAAATTAATTGAGAGCCGGATATTTGTTATTAACGACGAGTGGGATTCGACGGAATCTCCTCGGTTCACGGAATCATTGTCTGTACTTAACGTAACGAGTACCGTGGGTGTATTTAATGCACGAACGACATTGAAGGTTCATAGATAAATGGCTGCACACGTGGAACGGTTTCTTATTGCTCGCGCTATCTACACGATGGTCTAATTCGAAAGCCGAATGTAGACATCGTTCTACCTTCTGCACCCTTATTTATTCATAATCTTATAGGCCCCTCGGGTTAGCTGAAAATTGACCACCGTATGTTTTAGATAGAATAGAATCCCTTAATTTTGGATATAAACATTTCGAAATATTTGTACTGTCCGTATTTTTCTTCTATATCCAAACAGCGAATTTTATGCATTTACTACAAAAATAACTAAATTGAAAATTTTAAGATACTGTTATATTATTTTCATCTTATTGAACATATTATGAAAGAAAATCAATTTCTATTTCAATCCAGTTATTCCGCGAACCAGTCCTGCGATGAAATAAAATCTTGCCGAAAAAATACAAAAATTTGGAATTTAATATCGACGGAGGATCTCTAAAGTCCACAATATTCGTGTCGGGCGTTCAAATAATTCAACAGTTAAATTTGAATGTCGCGATAGTTTTCTATCCAGGATTTCAATTTCGAAGCGGTATATCATCCATATTTACGGCTCCGCGAGAAACAACGCAGGAAAAAATAGCGGACAATATTTTAATCCGCGAATAGAATGAAAATTCAGAGCCGGAGCATTCGAACGGATGAAAAATTTCTTCGAGCAGGGTAGTTTCTATTTCGCGGTGGTGTAATCAAATGATTCGGTAGTTAAAGTTTATCGTGCCAGCGGTTTTCTTTATCCCGTCATCGTTCCGTTCGCCCCCGTGCTTCCTACCGATTCAGTCATAAAATTTCGTTCCCTTACATCGCGGATCTTCGCGTCGCTCGAAACAGAATTTACTGCGCGAACTCTATCGTAAAGTTCGTAGGGTAGAACGAAATTCATAACTAGCTGCGTTTCCAATATCTCGCTCGGATCGGAAGGTCTTACGAGATCTTCGATTACGAACAATATATAATACAACCTGAAACGTTATGTCGGACGGCACAGTATACAGATATTATATTGGCACTAACGGCTTACCGTATACAGCCCTTACGGAACAGATGCCCCACCTACCTAATATCGTTCACGGAACCGACCCCTATAACCCTCCTATCTATACAGAATTCACCTGTATACATTGCCTACCTATGTATGTACGTGTACGAAATACATACATATTGCTCGGCCGGCGCATAATACGCGACAAACTATACATACATATGTATACGCCGCAAATGTGTCAAGGTGAAGTCCCATGACATCACCTCCGAATATTTCTCCTCTCTGTATATATCGCTGTTGTTCCTCTCGTTCTGTTGCGTATTATAAACATTGCACAGGGTGACTGTTTCAGCAGCCGACTATTTCAAGCGTTGTTATTAGTAATATATTATTTTCTAAACTTATTGTATGAGAACATGAAGTTATAGTGAATCCAAGAAGTATTTCGACACTAAATCTCCCACTCTCGAACAATCGTAACTAGACTGCGGAACTTTATGCAAAATACAAATTGTTTGAATCAACTGCAACGAACACGGGCCAAGTAAAAATTTCTTTCATTCTTCGACAATGTTCATAAGCTGAAACTGATACAATGATGCGCTCAAAGTATTTAAATTTGTCCACTGTTTTAAATTGCAACTACCCAATTTTGTCATAAATGCATAAAATCCGCAGTTTAATTATAACAATGAAACAGTAACAAATTTCGTTGAAAACAATAGGACATTAATATACTTCGACTAATTTTACCACGTTTTTAAAACCTGAAGTTTTTCTTGCAAGTCGAACACAATCATTATTGTATGAAACACATGCGTATGTAGCATCATTTTGTCGCGTTGATATCTTCTTATTTCTGTACATCAAAAATAAGTCTTTACAATTTTTTACACTGATAAACAGTATTTTGCAATTAAAGTATAGGTACTAGTAAAGTGCATTACTTCATTACGCGCAAATCACGAGAACCTTAAACAAATTAGGTGCGCCAATTTTTTGTCGCGGAGTATAGAAGCTTCCAAAAAATCTCCACTACTTAATCGAACTTACTTCCCAATCGTTCCGTCATGGACAACATTTTGCTCTTAAAATGCAGACCATTCAACCGTAATGAAAAACAAAGGAGGAGAAATGCATTTGTTCCGTGTACTAGCGCTGCACGTTTTTTGTCATCGAACATCAAAGCACACGTTCCGTCATGGCGCAGTGAATCAATAACTCCGGTTAATAGAAAAAGTGTCGACAAAAATTTCAAATCCGTGCCTGCGGATTAAATAAATGATTAAAATTTGCACGCTCGAAGAAATATGGCATTTACATGGGCAACGTACCGGGTACAGAAAAAAATTTTAATCCAGCGTAGGCGCGGACGAGCGCAGGCGCACACGCAAGTACGCGCACAATAAAGCCGTATTTCCAACTGTGGCATGTGACTACCAATTTAGTCGATCGCACAACAACCGTTAGTTCCCGGGATCGAGAATTCACAGACAAAAAATAAAAATTCACATAACGTCCGAGTGTTTGAGCGTGGCGATGGCAGCGGTTTGCGGGAACGTCGCGTCGTGGAAACTGATTGAAGTCGCCCGAAACAATGAACAACCAATGAACGGAAGCTAATTCGTCGACGGTCTGAGCTTAAGGTCAATGGACTAGTCGGATCGATTTTGATTCATCGGAAAAGTTGCCGCACCGGGCAATAAATGCGTGAGAAATGGCCGGCCCACCCTGTATTCATTAAACACAAGCGGTGTGTTAGTATTAATGGATATCTATTATAGCGGTCGGCCGGCAAGTGCAAGTGCAATATACCTGGCACGCCGCCATGAATTTTGAGCACACACCGGTGCCATAGTTGTTGCTCGGTCAAACCAGGTCAAACAACGAACGGATGAGTTTATCGATTACGGAGATTTCGAGATGAATCCCCGTCCATGTTTCTATATAGTGTTTTCCGTTGATCGCTTTTCGTATTGACTGTTGTTTAAGTTTAGAACATACTCGTGCGCAGGAGACACAACAATGTCAGACTACACGATAAATGCGCGCGTTCGCGATTTTAACGCGTTGAATGCCGCTGGGTTCAATGTCACTGTATCGGTGACCGGCGCGGCGCAATAGAATTGTGTTTAACTCTGGAACAACACCATGGTATTTTTGGGTCCCATGGAAATCACTGACACAAATTTCCCCGACATGGTTTCCACCAACAACATTTTACCGACTCCAGATTTGACCGACAACGAATTTCACCGACAACGAATCTAAAACCGTTGTCGGACAAATTCGTTGTCGGTCAAAATCGTTGGTGGTCAAATCTGGAGTCGGTGAAGTGTTGTCGGTGAAAACCGCTGGGGAAATTTGTTTCGGTGATTTCCATGGGACCCGGTATTTATTTTTATGCGTACATGACACTGCGAGACCAGTAAAAGTAAAACTTAAATCTTGTCAATAAATTCAGGAAGAAACTAACTGTGCAGAAAATAGGACACTTAAGAAGAAATGATCTTACAAAGTATACTTTGTTTATATAGTTTTTTCCTTTACAAACTTGTTGAACGTTTTCCCAAAATTTCAATCACCTAAAATCAAAATAGAAAGTTAAAGAATTTATTTATTTGATGTACAAAAGCATTCCATAGTGTTAAGTGTATCGTTCCACAACTGCAACAATTTTAAACATTCTGACAATTACTTTTTTTTAAATGACTCGTAAATGAATTCAGGATTATCTGTGAAAATTGTTAGTATGTAAGTTATCTTAATTTATTGATTCTAAAAGTTCTCAATTTTTTCATAAACGAATGTAAGTTGAAATAAGAATATAAATGTATGATTAACGAGAACATATTTCATGCATTTCTTTTTGTAACAATAAGGTTAAACTGTACACAAATATGCAGCAGCTGAAACGTAATACTAGAAAGAATTTTTTAAGAAATAGTATTTCTGGTTCCTTCCGCTGGTCTCACACTCATTAAGTAGTACAACCTGGCCTGGTAAATTACACAAAAGAAATGGTGTCCTTAATCGGCTTGTCTTTACTACTACTATTAAACATGGAAACTGTCTTCTTAGAATTTCACTTTCTAAAAACAAGATAAATTCTACTAGATTTTTATGTTTACAAATCAATAAGAATCCATATTTTCCATTTTAATTAATTATTGCCTTTTCAATGCCTTCATAAATCTGACTTCTAAAGACTAATTAATAAGCACACACAACTTTGCTTAATCACCCGCAATTCAAACATATTGTCGCATCTCCTAAAAATCCCACTTAAGTCATACATTTCAGACACACGAACATAGCAGGCAAAACCTTGCGAGAGTCCATAATAATACAATGATTAAATTTCCTGTTTAATTTCCACGAGTACGAATGAAGAAGCTCTGACAACACTCTCGGCGTATTATAGTCGCATCGCGAATTAAGCCATGCGCGTTGCATCGAGAGGTAAATTAACTAAGAAAATTCATTAACCCTTTCGAAATACTGTAATTAGCGGGTCGCGCGAGTGTGTGCAGTGGTAGGAGCATGGGATCAAAGGAGCTAGTAGGCAAAAAGTCGGGTTATTAAAAATTGTAAACAACGCGCGTCCCGTGCACCGTGACGAAGTCACGAAGCTGCACGAGCTCGGCAGGTGTACGCATCCACGTGCTCTCAGCGGTTTCCGGAGAGCGAACGTGTCTCGTTCGTTGCTCGTTTAAACCGTAGGTATCTTCTCCTTCTTTTGCCTGGCGCGCCATCATCCGGGACGGTCTTTCTCTGACTCATTTTTAATCCTCCGGAAAAGGACGCCGTGCTCGATGGTAACCCGGTCGAGGGAAGAGTAGGACCATCGTCTGTCTTGGCGACTCTGGGACTGGTACCTTCGAGGCAGAGATTAATTAGAGAGCGAAGAATATCTACAATAAATGATTATATCGAGGAAAGAAGAAAGTGGCAAGGCCGACAACGGAAACCGAAGAGGCTGAGGCGAAGGGGAAAACGAGACACCTGGAAAGGCTGGAGCATTATAAAGGAGGACGCCAGGGCCGAGACTGTACCGGCATTAATGATGCCCTTAGGGCGTCCCGTCGCCTGGCATCTTCTTTGTAAATTATATAAAGAATTGTTCCCATTAGTGTAAAAAATAGTTTATGTACGTATATTTATATATATATATATATATAAATAAATATATACCGATACATGAACGCAGAAGTGTATTCATATACACATGCGTGTATATGGGACATCATTTACATGTATTGCCGCAAATAAGGACGAAAAAC
Source organism: Lasioglossum morio (assembly GCA_916610235.2). NCBI lineage: Eukaryota > Metazoa > Arthropoda > Insecta > Hymenoptera > Halictidae > Lasioglossum > Lasioglossum morio. The sequence goes on from OU744327.1 coordinate 15,720,466, forward strand.
AAACAGTCCTCGCAGCTATGTATCGGTTACCCGCCCGCCTCGTTATCTTAAGTAAGTGATCTGCAAAGACCGCTCATTATAAAGCTCGACCCTTTTCTCCGGGCTATCTCTCGCGTTTTCTTTCTTCATCGATACAGTCGCACGCGCGCGCACGCGGTCTCCTATAATCTAGGAAGATTGAAAGGAGAGGCCGAGAGGAAAGGCGAGAACAGCCTACTCGGCGCATTTCAGACTTGAATGCTGTGATTGACTTATCAATAGATTGCCAATTAGTTTCCCGATGGCCGTAATAAAAATCGCCGAGAATCGTTCCGCGCTCCCATGAAATATTCAATGATCATTACCTGAATCTGAATCTATTCGCTGTTATTATGCAAAATCATTGTCAATAAAATATCACGATGCGGAGTAAGGTGCATAGAATTTATAAAATTGGGAATTGCAACCCGTCTGCATCTGGGGAACTCGCTCTCACAAATTATAAAACGTGGACCTCTCTGATCCACTTAACGCATCAAATTTTCAAGGGAACGTCTGCAATGGTTTCGGTGAAACCAGCTTGTAACACTTTACGCGGGATAACCAGTATTATCGTCTCCATTCGTACCTGAAAGATACACTTCCGGAGCGAAGCTTAACGCTTAATTCCCTTCGTAATAAATTATTCTAACAGATTTGCACTGACCTCCCACGGGGTGTTCCAAACGCACGAAAACAATCAGAACGTAACCAAAACTAGATTCTCGAATTCGTGTATTTCGGTGACACCTCAAGCAGTGGACACTCTTTCTGTCCACAGCAGATCAGCCTGGTCAAGTGTCGTGCCTAACAACGTTTCGCGTGCGCGGCGGCATGAGAGAGTCGGGAGCTTTTTATTCCGTTTTCGTCGGCGACAACGAAACGGAACGAACTAATCCTCGACACCGGCGGGCATCGACGCCACCAGGGAGCCGTATTGCCTTGTTCCAACCACAAAATCATACCGGACGTTACTAAATCCTCGCCGGATATCAGGATGGGGCCGAGCCACGAGTACACTCCGCGATTTAATCCTTGCGCTGGACGCGACATAAAATAACACGAAATTGCAATGTCGCTGCGTCGCGAAGCTTGATCTCGGGACGGCCTTTTGGGGAGAGAAGAGATGGGGGTGCGAGGCTGATGACACGGAGGGGGTTGTAGGTGGTGACAGGGTCACGAGTCGGATTACTCGGGGCAGAAGTTAGGCGACTGCTGTCCAGCTCGGGATAATTACGTGAGGTGCATTAACGTGGTGTACGTACCATCTGTCTATATATGTACGTATGATTACCAGTGTGGTTTAGGTTCATGCCCGTGCTCGCGCGCACGCCTGAATGCTCCGCCACTTCGACGCGTGTCTCTCTCTCCACCTTCGAAGAGACGCGCGTTCCGTTTGCGCCTCACTTCAACAGCTACGACGGTAATCTCGATGTTGGCGTATGCTTGCCGGACGACCCTGGAATTTAGATGCGAACGAATCGAGGTTGTTTTATTGGGGCTCGAGCAGTGGGTAGACAAGGTGCTTCAGCTGATCAGATTCGCTGGTCGTTGGATCGGGGGAAACGTTGTAATTCTTACGCGGTAGTGCACAGTAGGGTGGAACCTTATTTTTCGACTGCCGAAGTTTTTTCTGGACTCCCACTATGATTGTGAAATAGATGATTGTATCTAAAAAAATAATATATGCAAAATTTTAACTCTATCGAATAACGAGGAAACGTGCCGCAGTGAGCTAGAAAATTCTGCATTTCTGAAAAACTTGGTGTTTTCCATTATAGTGAATCGTAAATATACACTTTTATATATTCTATAACTATCTGCAAGAGAAATAGAAAGTCAACGTGAGAAGAAGTTTGCTACTTTGAAATTTTGAAAATTCCCACAATCCTACGGAGTGTCCCAGAAAAAATTCCAAAATTTTATTTTGCCAAGAGTATATTAAGTCCACCCGAGTGCACAATCAATATTCATAAAATTTAATTTAATTTGTCAATATTAATAAAATTTAATAAAAATTTTAATTAGAGGAAGCAATTAAAAACGAACTGTAAAATTAATTGGACTTAATTAACTTGGTTTATTTCTTGTGTACTCACTCTCATTCTCATATGATCTTCTTCTATGTATATTCTTCCATTCGACAGTTACGATTATTACAACAATGTAACCAACTTCCAAAGCTGACTTCACTTATTCACAGAAACCAAGTTCGTCTTTAAACTTCGCAGGAGTCTTGAAACTATAGACTCTTCCTGCGCGTTCTGTCGTGTGAACTCGAAAAGTTCTCTCTTGCTACGTGTTATTATAAAGCTTAACGTGTTGCATTTCTTCACTTAAACACTCTTTTGTGAGTCGACGTGTTTGTTAATTCTGAGAATAATTCTCAAAGTAGAACGTACTAAAATAGGTAAACATGATCAAGCCATTAACCTAGTAGATTTTCAAATGTTAGGCCACTACAGAATTGGTAGACATTTTGTAAATAAGTTCTTTTTCGACAAAAATTATGATTGTGAGAAGGCTTTTCAGAAAAAAGAAATGTACCACAGTTTATTAAATATCTATCTATATACGAGGAATCAATAAAATGCACCTAAAAACTTAAAAAAAAAATAAAAAGAAATTATTACCATATCGTGTAACACATATGAATAATAAAAATATTGTATGGTGAAACGACAAAGATGCACACGAAAGCTTTATTTTATATAAAAACCCAAAAGCTCAGTATGAAAGCTCAAAGACAGCCAAACCGGAACAGGAATGGCAGAGAATTGTAGACAACGATAAGTGCGCAATTATAGTTATAATTATAATTTGTGACGGAAAAGGGGAGAATCATGGCCGAGGGCGTCAATAAGAATTCAATCAAGAGGCAATATGTTAACGATCGATTTTAGAGAAGAAAACGAGCAACGCCTCTCGATTGGCCTGCTCGCAAAGGGGTCGTGTGTGTGTGTGTGTGTGTGAGAGCGAGACTACCTTCCAAACCCTGTAAATAACGCTCTTTGTATTAATTTATGGGCGACGAGCAGCCGAGCAGCGTCGTCCGAGGGCGTCGTTATGATGATATACGCCTGCGAGGGGTGTTATTTGGATTTCATTACGTTCCACGCGGCGCTCGAGCCTCATGAGCACTGCCTCGTCCAATAGGGACTTCGAAATCCTAAGAATCTCGAACGCCATAACGCAAATATCAACTCGGCTCTCACGATCTTGAACCATTGTACTCATGAATCGCTAAACGATTCTCGATCACGCTAGGAAATATTATTCACCCCTTATTCTGTTTTATTATCCTGTCGAACTCGACAAATAGCGGAAAGACCACTTAACCCTTTGCACTCTGAACTTTTTCCCCAAACTTGTTGTTCCCAACACCATATTCAGTATCTATATATTTTCATATATAAATATGCAATTTTTTCTTAATTAGTATGTTCAATATAGGCGTGGCAGTCACCGTAATTAACGGTAGAAAAGGAAATTTTGCAATATACATTTTTAAGATTGTAAGTGAAGTATCTAAAAATCTGCCAGAACATGTAAAATATGTGATAGAAGGAAAACAGGAAGAAGTTATTACAGAATGTCTTTATTAACGTCACTTTGTTGCAGAGACAATATAAAATCAATACATGGAATCTATTATTTCGCTAAACAATTTTGAGAAACGAATAATGATTCTGATTTAAATGGAATGAAGCTAAATACTAAATGTAGCAGTATCTTGTACGTGTATAGATAAGTAATACACTATGGTTTCTATATAAAGCAGCAACATAAATCAGCTTCAGAATAATGGAAAAATGTTTGTTCCCCTTACGATGTTCTTTATTCGACCATTGTTACATATTTCAGCAGCTAGCAAGCAAACGAGATTGCATCCACGCTCGAGTTTCTAAGCGGTCCTTTTAACTGGACACGAACAATAAATCCACGAATAAACAGGGGACACGAAATAATGCAGGAAAGCTTCAGAGAATAACGTCGTTTCGAATTGAAGCTCGCCATCCCGCCGATTGGATTCGATTCCGACCTAATTTTGTTCGGCGATAAGCAAAAGTTCGACTGAATTGGTCGGCTGTCGGATATCCGGTCGTTAATTTTCGCGACTCCAATTGCTTGGATTTCAATCGAACGTTCTGCTACCATCTCACGAACTCGAATCGACTTCTGTCTTGATAATAATTTCAACCATAATTGTATAGACTGATCTTATCAAATACACGCCGACATATTTCAGTAATTTTTCCCACTAAAACTCTAAAACAATATTATCTTTTTAGTGATAAACGCAATATTTAACTCATGAAAAACGCAGCCATATTAAATTATAAGTAATTATAAATAATAGTCATATCAATCGTACCGAAAATTTTAAAGATATTCGAAAAAGTCGATTTAAATAAACCACCTTATGTGAGCCCATAGTTATAAAAGTGGTCTAATTGTAAGTTATATATTTCTTTATTCGAGATATTTAAAGGAAAAGGATATTGACACTTCTGACTTCCATATAATGTAAACGGTTCATTTTTGACAATATTGTAAAAATTACATTGAATTAATTTAGTTTAAAATAATGGTGTGGAATAAGTTATAAACCCTTTTTTTTAAATTTCGACTTAGACCACTTTCATAAATATTTATACGTAAGTAACTACTGTTCTGTAACTCAAATGAAACTGAGAAAGCAGATGGAGATGGGATGTGTCATGAAGATATTTCTTTTGTAGGTTTTTGAGATGGCTGTTTACTATATTACGGACATTCATGCCATTTTTAAATTTTAGTGGCAAATTTTTAAATAGTGGGAACAAATAACATCTTATTTTCAGTGTGGTAGCCTTTGTAGATCTGAAATTAATAAAAATTGTATTAAATTAATTTTAGAAGCCATAAATCTATGTATAAAGATTCGCAATCTACTGGTTACTGTGTGGGAGCTGAAATGAGGCACATTTACCCTATCCAGTGCTCGTGATTTACGACGCCGCGGAAGTTAGCTCTGACACTCCGAACTAAACAAGCGCGTTTTCAAGTTCTTTAAGGCGATTGTATCGGCAACACGCCATTTAAGAAAGAACCGCTTTCGTGCAGCCCGGAACTCTGTTCCACGATTCCAGGCGCGTCGAATGAAGTTTCCGTACGGGGCTGCAAATTGAAACAATCGTGGCCATTATCAGAAAAAGCCGAGAGAGTCTTTGGCGGGTGCGGCGCTTGATCCTTGTTTAAATTCCCGCAGCCGGAAGTGCCGGCGTTGGTCCGGGGAGCGCGCATAGCTGCGGCCGCGTTTGCCTTCCATCGCGGTGCCACTCGATTAGCTAAATCGTTCGGAAAACGATACGATCTCTTTGCCCTGTACTTAACCGTAATCGTAAACCCCAATGGCGTCGAGAGGGCCATAGCAGCCCGCTGCTTTTTAGGTTGGTCGTACGCCCGAAAGGCGAACTCGAACTAAAAATTGAAAGACGTCATGCAACTTTCGACCGCCCTCGGAAAATGCCGGCACCACTGTTTCGAATGATTAATGATCGAACTACTACTCGATCCGAAAAATCGAACCGTTTACTGAACACTTCAAATTAACCCTAACCGAAAAAGATCTTAAACGTGGATTGAAAGAATCGACATTTTTCTTTGAGTAACTGTTGAATAATTTATCTGAAACTAGACGATCAAATTGTTTGAAAATGAAGCCACCTAGTGCACAACTGCAGTTTTATGTCGGACACTAGCATTTTGTTAAATAATGGAAACATAAAATGATTTAAGCTCTGAAAAAACCTTTAAAAAGCAGCCAATGAAACTACGTAATGAGAAGATTGTACGTGTGAATAGGATAGATGCCATTTAAAGCAGGTTAGGTTTCATTATTTAGTAAAAGCATTAAAAACAGTGAGATTCTCTATTTTCGTATGATTGGTTTTTAGTTACCTCGCTATAGACTTAAATATCCAATTAATTAGATACCAGACGCATATGTAAATCAGTTGGGAAATGCTATTGATTTTATGATTAATTTGTCGAATCTGACTGTTATATTGAAGAGAAATCATCTAATTAATTCGTGAAGTAATTTTCTCTATGTGTATGGTACGTCTGAATGTACAAAAATCAATCGAGTATTTCTTTTTGCTCTATTTTAATTATTTAAGTAAAATTTGATTAGTCTTTGTTGCCACGTTAATTGTCGAAATATTAATAAATTGAAAGCTTTTCATGCAAAAGTTACACAGAAAATTATGTAATTAAGTCGACAAATCTCATCACAATATTCGGGATCATATGCGAGGAAAAAGTGATTATACCAAATAGCTCAACTTCGTTGTAGAAATATGGAACGAAGTATTAACCTACCTAATTAGAAATTCTTAGGGAATGATATTCACATTTTCATTGAAAATTACTTGTTTGTCTCTACGCTGTTTATGCTTTGTATTGATAAGAGTAGAATATTGATCTGATTGTTGATGGCTCTATGCTGACCGACAATAGTTGACGACAAACATCAATGAATCGACTGTTAGTGTTAGCAATGAACTTGCCAATATTCAATGGAACAATGGGAGCACGCCTACTTGTTTGCACAAAGGCACGCGGTGATCGTTTCGCACAATGCATGTAAACATCAGTGCAATACATCAGTGTCGAACATGCTCTCAGTGTTACGTAAATCAAATCATTTAATAAATACTTCCACTGTAATAACATGTTTTCGGGAATCCCGGAAATCTCGTAACCCGACCTGACCCGACATTTTCAGGTTCTCGCACATCTGTAAAGAATATTAACCCTTAGCATATACGTTGGTGTCTAATCAATTACTACACATTTAAGTATTGCATGAGCTCATATATATCAATTTCATATAAAAAAATAACATATGTTACGTATAGAAGCTTTGCCTACGTGACTCTTTACTCCCTTCTTGAAACTACGTGTCTATGTAGGAGGTCCGGCTCACATCATCGAAGTAAATAGTTTTTCTTAAGGTGAAGTTCATGCAAATGGAAATCTGACTAACGTCTGCCAGATTTCCCATTGCCCCCACTACCATTTTAATTATCCGCTTTTAATATATAAAGGGCTCGCGCTGGTTCACCTCGGGCTTAGTTCTAGACTGAATACAAACCGGTACGCGTCTCGTGAGAAAGGACCTCATTCTCTGTCGATCAAATTTTATAAGAAGCTTCAAAACGCGGTTCTTAAAGTCAGTTACACTACCCCCGCATTTCTCAGTGGGTCATAAACGAGAGCTCGGGAATTAGCTTCCACGAATTATGCTTACAGTAACAAGTGTAATCCATTCTTTACTACTGAATATATTTTACTTTTACCAGACATGTGAGAGTCTGTAATTTCCATACCCATTTAGAACTCTAGTAACTAGCAATCATCCCACTTCGATAAACCTTCACCGTACGAGGTTTATCTTATATTCTTTAAGAGAGTTACGAGAGCCGACCTTTCTAATACCTTGCCCTTACCGAAATCCTGTGACACCCGGTGGTGAAAGGGACACCGGTTAATTCACGATTTCCTATCTAGTGGCGACCCGGTGGTGAAACAGACATCGGCTAGTCCACGACTACCCCTCTCCTCATATATAATGGTGACCCGGTGATGAAACAGGCACCGGCTAGTCCACGACCAATCGTCGGCTCGTAACACGTACAATGAAATCATTCTAGGTCGGAAGTAATGTTACATTTTCAAGTTAAAATAGCTCCGACTGCAAAGAGTTAAAAAATTGAAACTTGACAGAGCGAAAAGGGTTAAAATAAGACATCGTGCATGCAGAATTGCCCGACAAGAATGAACGAGCAGACGCAGTTAGGTAACACGTGTCTTCCAAGCAGAATCACGGATTCCGTAGTGCGGAATTATGTTGGAAAAATGAATCGGCCGTTTAACTCGACCGTTTGTAAGCGTCTTGCGGTGCTGGCGCAGTTCGTTTCTCCGTTGGAGAGCCAGGAAACCGTAAAGGCAGTTGTTCGGGGGGCCGACTTCGGTAAGCCGGTCCGAATGCCTGGGAGTCTAGGCGAGGTCTGGCGTCTACCCAACTGCAACATTTCGTCCGGGGCAATCGTAATAATAAGTGGAAACGGCGAGGCGGGACAGTATATGCGTGGCGATTGCTTCCAATCGAGTGACTAATCATCGGAAACCAATGTAGACAGTGGTTCAGGCCATGCCAAGGGAAAGGAACCAGGTTTTTCGAGCAGGATTTTAAGGTCGGGCCCGAACCACCGACGTTTTGCTTGCGTTCCGCCCGGTTGATAAGCCCGACCGTCGATACTTGAAATGCAATTACTACGCGTTATCGACGTTTATCCGAGGCCCGGCGGGAAAAAATGAACGGTCGATCAAGGCCGGATGGCGCGGGGAAGAAGGTGGGGCGCTGTTCCTCGAAAGAAAAGGAGGCAGAGAGATTGGGTTCCGATAATCCAGACCACACAAAGTGTCTGCTCTAAGTCCATAGGAAAATTAGTGAATATATGAAAAGGTACATATATAGAAATTACATGATACGACGGGCTAAACTGTTCAGCTGCAAGGAATTATTTTTCGTTAGTTCAAAATGTACCAGGATTATATTTTGTTTTTAAATAGAACATTAAACAGCAAGAGTAAAATTTATTTTATCTGGATTTCGGGATATACTGAGACCTTGGCCGGTACTAACGCATTGAATTCTGCCCATAGTTGTGTGTCTATGGCAGCGTACGCTCAGTCAGTATTAGCTGCTCGCCTCCGGCCGCTTATCTTGTTTAGAAACAAGGCTCGTGCGAGCTTAAAGGTCTCGTGCACAACTACTTCTGCGAGGTGATTTTCTCCGCCACCTTACGACCCTAACCCCAACCAATATCAAATCGGTAAGATCGTAATTTCTCGATAAGTTTACCAGAAATCTAATCGTATCCCTTAGCGACAGATATATAATTTTTGAAAAACTTGTCGAAAAGCGACGCTCACCAATTTGATGTTGGTTGGTTAGGGTCGCGATCATATGTACAAAAATCCATGCAATATGCGAATTTCCGCACGGGACCTTCAATTGTAAAATCATCTTGAGCTTTTTGCAATCTTGACATCATAAACACTGCGAGCAATGATTTCCTCAGGAAATAGCTCCATTAGATCAATGTTACTCCTGGCTGTGAATTGGATTATTAATAATCACGATTTATAGCGAGTGCCTGTGTTCATCTCGGCGCAACGCCCACGGCCGTTCTTCTCGTTCCACTCGATACACTCGAGGAACGTCCAACCACCACCCTCTTCTCTGCCAACGTTGGCCAGCTAGACGAGCTATACTTGGAAATAAAATTCTGCCTATGTCACTGTTCCAATATTATACGAGAAATATTTCAACGGGTCGGTGGGGGGTGCACAATGGTTCGGCATAGCAGGCTCCAGCCACAGTACGCCACTGCGTTCACCTCATCGTCGCATTTATTATTCAACCGTCTGAAACAGCAATAATGTCCGCCTGTGGTATTTAATTTTGTCCTGTTGAATCATGGCTCGGAAACTACATCAAAATGTATTTCGTCGCGGTGGAACCCATAAAAATACGGGAAATGAATGAGCTAGACGTCTGCGAGGGTAGGGTAGGGTTAGCTATAGGAGATCACCGATGGTTAAAGTGAAAGAATGAGACGGAGAAAGGAAACGGAAGCGGGAGCGAGGCGACTCGGCACAGCGACCGAATTTTAATACCGAGGCCTATGGGCTCTATTTTTCATAGACGATCGACGGAGCTACCCGTCGACCCAGAAAGTACCGACAGAATGCTCCCGTTTATTTCCTGTCAGTCATTTCCTCTTCTTTCAGGAGGGAATCGGCTCCCTGAAGGTGGTGCCCGGAGGGATCGAGCTCAGAGGTCAGGCAGCTATTCTTGACGCCCTCGTGGCCTCCAGCCTGCGATCCAGGCGAGGAAAGAATCTGATCTTGGAGTCGTGGAGCAACTTCACAGCCTCGGCCAGGTCGCACGATGGTAGATTGCTCGCACGATTGACTGTCGGTGAGAATTAAGATATTATGTTATTTTTACAGTAGCTAATGTTTGTGTTGATTATTTGGTTACTAAATCAAATCATAATAATCAATATTAATTATTATTTACTAAAAAAGCTATATAATATACAGGGTGGACCACGACTCATGATCAGCTTACAATTAGTTTATGTTACTGTTAATGGTTCGATCAAATTTTTTTTTAGACAAAACTGAAGGCGATCTTTTTTCCAATCGCTCTGGAAAAAAGAGTTGACAAGCAATTTGGTATAATTACCTTAAAGCTCTTCTTGAACCATGTTATTTGAGTTAAAAATATTCCGATCGAACCACTAAAAGCAGAATAATCTAAGCCGATCACGTTTAGTTGTCCATCCTGCATGTCACTCAAAAAATCTAAAGAAATATCTATATATGCAATGATTTCGGAGAAAATAGCTTGTGAAATATAACGTAGCATTTGTAATATATTTATCTACTGATCAGTGGTGACCCAAGTCATGTGGAAGCCCCAAGCGATACAAATATTAGGTCCTTCAAACTCAATTTACAAATAGAAGTGGCAAGAAAACTCTCATAAACTTGTTAACAAAAAAGTGGGGCTCCAAGCGGCCGCTTCGTCCGCTTACCGTTAAATCCATCACTGCTGCTGATTAAATTATGAGCTTGCAAATAAGTATAGGTAATTCATTGACCTAATACCTTTAATATATCAATTTCGATTTTGCGCTTACAAATGAGAGTTAATGAAACATAAATACCAGAAAGATCGATATTGGCAAAAGTTACACACTTCTAGATATATTACGTGTTCAGAATATGTTATGACCTTATTCAGTAGAAGGCATAAAAAAAACTCAAACATCAAATTAGGGGAAACCATTTTTTCCAGCACGACCATTTGCGTCAAGGCTCAATCGTTAGAAAAACATTCAAACTAAACGAGTATCTTTTTCTTTTAAACGATATTCTTTGTTTCTCTGTGTCCTTGTGCCACATAAAAAAAAAAGGTTTCGTATATCGATAACGCACAACAGTGTACAACTGTTACATGCGCCCGTTGTAAATCGAATCGCGTAACAATCTCTAAGTTAAAGACTTCAGTTACAATGTATTAACGTCGACGGGGAATCGGTATTTTAAACCGTTCGCCGAGATAGAACCGCCGAAACAATGGATATCGTTCAATTCGTCCTTTTATGTGGTGGAAAAAAGAGAGAGAGAGAGAGAGAGAGAGAGAGAGAGAGAGAGAGAGAGAGAGAGAGAAAGAAAAAAAGAATGCTACGTCACGAGGCTATTCGGCTTCGTCCTTACTAAAATCCCACTGTCCCAAGAGAATCTCAGAGACGTTTAAGCATTCCCTTTCGAACCTTTCAGCTTGTCCTGAAATATTTAGCGATCCAATGAATTCGAACGGTTCATTACGATCCCGTGTTCTCTGACCAACGATTCGAAATCGATCGACGGATTAATGTGAGCTGTATGCATATAATGATCCTGTGAACCCGTAAGGTGTTCTATTTCCAGCGAAAAAGAAACAGTAGAAAGTGGGAGAGAGAGAAATTTAAGGTGAAGATAATGATCGAATCAATTTTTTAGAAAACCGATGGTTGTACAAAATTAGAGAGGATTTACGCCTTCTGTGTTCCATGACGTCTAATAAAGAAAAACAAATATATTTAACCTAGTGTTGGTAATTGAATAAACAACGCTTGTTTAACTTATAATTGTGTTTACAAAACGAATCGCTGATTTGAGGTTCACTGTGTGATAAACGTGTAATTAATAGAGATGTGCGAGACCGGGACGGGAACGATGTTCGGGATCGGGAAGGGATCTTGAAACTTTCGTTTCCCAAAAAAAATCACGGGAATCCCGAATATTCTCGGGAAATGCGAACGTTTTCGGGATCCCGTCCAACCTGATATGAGTCTTCCCATCCCGTCCCAAGCATCGCGATTCGGGAATTCCCGGGATCCCGCACACCTCTATTAATTAATACAGTAAAATGATCTAAAAAAAACCCCGGGTCCATACTGTTTCTTCGATCCTGTAGTTCTACTATTCTGCGTAATCTCGTCGCCGTGTCGATCGTAGAAAAGGACAGCGCGTCTAAACACGATCCGCGCGACCGATGACGCACTACATACCGTCAATTAAACCACTAAGTAAATACAGCTCAAATTATATCGTATGTAGTGTCATTTTAATCAGAAAAATTCCACAACTAAGTTGATGAAACTCCGATTAGTAAAAAATGAAAAATGAAGAAGTCTTGTAATTGAATAATGTTATACGAATACGGAGAAGTAACGCGACCGTTGCAGACTATCACTCATTCCTCTACAATGGTCACGTTACTTCTTCGTATTGCGTTTTATTCGAGTCAGGGTCACCAATTTGGCGGTTTATAGAAATGTGAGAGAGGAGGAAAACGAAGGGGGCTATCTATCGGGCTCTGGCTTAGGCGCTGGGATATCGGAAGGCGGTTGAGGACGGTATACAGGGTGTTTCAAAATTCCTTCAACATCCGGAACTGGGAGGTTCTTGAGATCATTTGAAGCAACATGTCCCTTTGCAAAAATGCCGTCCGCGGCTTTGTTAAGGAGTTATTAACGAAAAACACAGACCAATCAGAGCGCGGCTAAAGCGGATTGATTCTGGCTCGGCCAACGGTGACGCCATGCTAAACCATGCTATAGCCGCGCTCTGATTGGTCCATGTTTTTCGTTAATAACTCCCTAACAAAGCCGCGGACGCCTATTTGCAAAGAAAACTGTCGCTTGAAATGATCTCGGGAACCTCCCATTTCCGGATGTTGAAGGAATTTTGAGACACTCTGTATATTGGGATCGGTGACGGATCAGGTAGTAGCGGGAAAGGTCTCGACTATTTGTCCATCTTGTGAAGAGCGTAGGAGGTAGCCGCCACAACCTAAACAAGGATGAGCTATTACAGAAACATTACAAAAGCTAAAAATATCTTGGAATTCTCGATGTTCGTATATAAGTGCACGTAGTCGAAATTGAGGGCGTATGGAAATATACTTCGATTCCACGTGATCTCTGACTACAATTTCCTGAAATGTTCTATAATTTCAGATACTTTATGTTCTTTATAACCCGAATAAATTTTCACAACGGAATTATCGAATATTTTATTTCAGACTTTTTTCATGTTAGAAATACGTGCTAGGTCATTGTGGTCCATATGTAAGCTCATAATGTATGAAGGCATTTCTCAAGTTGTCAAACTTCAGCAATTATAACTAATAGTATAAATTATTAAATAGTAAGAACTAAGGTGGAGTATTATACCAGTTTATCGATTATCTATATTGTTAGAAGCAATGTAGACCGCTTTTCACAAATATGGTCAGCGATTTATGTCAAAGATTCTCTGGCGGGTGTACCGCGTTGTTTAGAAGAATTTTATTGACCTTGTCGAGCAGTGAAGCAAGTAGTGGTTTGTTGGTTAACAGGCGAAGATCGTGTGGACTGCGTGTCGAAAGGCTTCCGGATAACTGACCCTCGAGGAGGAATTCTCTTCTCTGCGGACAGGGAGCGAGTGGTGGTGGGAGCTGAAATGCTGAGGGTAACTGGCGAAGGGGGTGCAGTTTTCCAAGGCAGCGTTCAAACGCCTCTGGTCAGAGGGGAATCGGGACGTGGTCTCAGGTAATCGTGAAACAAAGGAACTATTTTTCCTTCCCCCCCCCACCCCTTTATTCCGCCACTCACCTACTATACCATGTGACTGAAATGATTCACTGAATATTTTACCGTGCATGAATATCGAAGTGAGCTTACACATAACAGGGGTAGCACACTCTCTCGGCAAAAGTCCGGTGTCTTTGTTCCGCGTTTATTTCCGGAGCGTCTAAAAGTAGGCCCGACCTAGTTCAACAAATCTGCAGTACATTTTCGGTTGCTTTCTCTATCTGTTCGGTAATCACTCCTGATGGAGACACAGATACGAGCGTGCACAAATAACCGGGCGATTCAAAAGTACGTTCTCCACTTGTTCATCGGCCTCTCCTCGCGCATCCCTCGCTATAAATAATCGGACCGGAGTTTCGCGGCGATGATGCCTCGATTCACCGGCCCATTTTCGAGGATCGGAACTTTCTTCGGATATCGATTTTCCGTGAATAAACCGGGAAAGGATATTTAAAGGAAGTGAACTGTGCTTCTTTCGATTCTGTGCCGTATTGATAGTGGGGTATGAAGGAGACATTCAACTGTAACATAGAACCAAAAAATTTTCGAACCATTTTCCGTTCTATTATTTAAGTGATATTAAATATTTATATAATTTCGAAAGCTTATCACAAATACAATCTTTCTTAATGAAATCTACACGAGATAAATAGAGGAACGGAAATGTCGGAAATTAAGAATATTAGATTCCGTCGTTTTGACGGGGCCCGTAAAGCTAGTGTTACTCTTCTTTTCTATCTCGAAATATGACTCGTTTATCGAGAACCAATTTCTACACTCGCCGATCGGCGTTACCATGAAAATGTCAACATCCCCAGTATGCAAACGAAAGTTGCAACCGCCTGGGATCCTGGAATAGCAAGTCGGTGTATCAGAACGACAGAAATCGAATGCTCGGAAGAATGAGGGTGGCTCGACAGGGACGACGCCGCTGCTTTTGCGGTTATTGATAGTGTCGGGCAATTTACAGACGGATTTACGATTACAATAAAACTTAGCTCGCGCGGAAAATTATATTCATAGGATTGGATTTATGCCAGATATGAAATACCGAGGATTCCTCGAGCACGACGATGGAGTTCGACGCAATAGATTGGCAGTGGGGGGATAGGCGGTATTGAAAAAGAAGCATGGTCGAAGACGCCATTTCACCACTTCTTAGAAAGGAGGATCGATTATTGCGAGTCACTCGGCAGCAACGAGTGGATGTATTATTTTGTCGCACGATATTGCGATGCTGCTTCTCATTCTGCTATTCATATCTCTTCGAACGCAGTTACGAATAGATCTCCTCTTTTCTCTATAGTTTCTGCGAGTAACGCCGAGAAAAACACGAACCAAGATTTCAATATGCTTGTCATTATGTACTCGATCAGGCCTGGGCGACTGATTGCTCATAAATCTTTTCTTATACTAATACCTCTTAAAATTTAAAGCTATCATTCGGGCAGTAATATAGGACGATATGCAGTAATGTCCCAATACACAGGGTGTCTCAGTTAATGGAATCACATATATATCTGACGTATTTATAGTTGTCTGAGAAACTTCTCTAAGATGGAATTAGTATTCTCTCACTGATATGCTAGTGTCGATCCTGAAGTTACCACATATGTATATCGATACATTACTATATTTCGAAACTTAGTTCGATAATTTCTCACAAGCAGAGAATCTAACAAGGTCAACTTGTTCTCTGTTCACAGGCTTGAGTCAGCAACCAGATCCCTGAAGATTAGTGCTCCACAGCGAGTGGTGATAGAGTCCTGGGCGAACGAGATCGCGGCCTCGTGTTTGACCGATCTAAAGCTTCAAAGTGTCCACGGAGCCATTAGGCTGGACGCGAAGACGGTGTTCATGAAGGGACTGAAGACTGCCAGCCCTAGCCAAGGACACCCGTCAAGAGATCAGCAACAGCAGCAACAGCAGCAGCAGCATTCATCCAGGACGTCTGCCCACCAGAATCAGAGGGAAACGACGATCTATCAGTTGTGTGCCTGTGCTAACGGCAAACTGTTTCTCGCTAAGTCCGAAGGTAGCTGTCTGGCGGACAAGTCGATTTGCTAATACGTCGTGACGCGGCTTAGACGTGAATTAATCGAGAACTGAGAGGTTCCCGTGGATTCTTACGGTCCTCGTGCGATGCGGCCCTCAAAAAGGAAACTAACGCGGGAAGTCGTAGAGATCCGAGCAGGTGACAAGGTGTACAGTAGTCGAAGCCCCGAGATCGCCCGAGGCCTTTCGCTGCTTTTCGCTGGTGTTTCCATTCTAGAGCAGCGCAGTGCTGTCCCTTTTGTGCTCTTTCGGAACGGTGGACCTGGACGCCGTTGAGTAACTAAGCGTCCTCGACGGCGTATGCCTCGTCGAAGGACACTGGAGACTCTAAATGGGAAATAGATTCCCCCTACGAGTCTCATGTACTCTAGGAAGCTCGCGAGCTGACGTTTGAATGAACATATGGGCATTCGAAACTCGAAGAACTACCTACTCTGCTTTAAATCATTTAAAAGTAGCCTCGCGCTACCACGAAAAGTTTAGGCCCGGATTTAGCCAATCTTCATTGAAATTGATCGTGCCTCACGTTATCTTTCGAAAATAGAAAAATATCACTAGACTGTGGATTTTACGCACTTCGGACAAAAAATTAAGTTAGGAGTCTATGGAATTTCATTAGAAACGAAAGAGTGAAAGATGATCAATATTTTCTTTTAATTTGGATATCACTATGTTAGCAGTGTAAAATGGCCAGTACATCATCTCAAACGTCAACTCTCGAACTGCCAACCATGTGTGTATGTAGCATTGTCAGCGCAGCGCTACTCCGTGATGTATATCTTGTATATCAATAAAACTATCCGATCACCGGTAGGCAACATTCAATCGTCATCTCGTTCCTGTCTCCTCCTGTCCGTTAGATATAGTCATCCGCTCCTATCCCATACCCTTTGCCCCCCGCCTTTTCGTTTGTTTGCGCAAACGTTCGCGTGCCCAGTCAATAGGCAATGATACGCAGTTCCTTTGTGTCCAAAAAACGAGAGAACAAAAATGAAAGAGTACACGCGTCCATGTAGCTTCTTGCTGGGCTGAGAACACCTCGAGGAGAAACTGATGGCTAGTCAAGGTCATTTCTATCTGAGCTTTCCAATAAAACAGAATAGACAGTTGCAACGCGAGAGTAAGATGTCTGTATAAACTTACAATCTTATTTTTATGCGTGTAATTCCTGTCACAAACGCGTTAAACTCTTGTTCCTTTATGTAATTCACGATTGGACAATTGAAATTAATACAAAAGGGATGAGATAATAGAAAGGAACATGCGTGGTGACAACCAAGACCAGCTTATCCTTCCTTCGATACAGTTCCCAGCAATGATGTCTGTTCGTCCGGTTCCAGAGCGGCAAGTAGAGTTGCGCCATGGTTAGAAAAGATTTATTTTGGTGCGTGTGTAATGGTAATGGAAGAAGCGTGTGTAGTTATTGTAAAGGATCAGGTTGTGATCCAGCTTGTACGCTGTACACCGGCCATGTCCATCTATTTATGTATGTGGCAATAAAGACGTTATTGTTACTATTATTAAATAACTGCAGCAGTGTTCAATCCGTTTCTTCTCACAGTCGAGTTTCACTGGAAGGATCACAGCGGGTACGTATCATCGAATCTCTAATCAGCCGTTAATCATTTAATGCAAGCTAAGACGTTCCATTAATCCGTTGCTGAAAGATTTTTCGTTAAGGGCGAAAGAGGCAGCTCTTCGCGCTGATGCTCTTAATATCAACAAAGAGCCCTCGGCACTAGGAATATCCGTGCCGAGGAAAAACGCCGGCGCACTCGCTTGTGCGATAAATGATAATGGACACGAAATTAGGCGAAACGAAAATAGTTACGGGAGAAGCCGATCTCGCTGCATAATATAGTATATGTCAAGCCAGCTGACAGGTAGCAGGGGCAATCTCACCTAGTAGCCTCTTAAACGGCTCTGACGGCAAGGTAATTTTCTCGGAATTCGAGATTAAAATTGCATCCAGCTTGGAAGGGAACAAAGTGCGGCCTCGGCCATGCCGACCGAGGGTTGGGGGATTAAGCTGGCGGGGGAGTGAAGCAATCTAACAAGCGGGCCGGAGGGAATGTGGGTGGTGTGAATTAGCAGCGGCCAAGGAAAAAACAACGCCACCTCGATGAAAAATGCTCCTCAGATCCTGCTGTATTACCCTAAAACGCAGGGAATCGGGAAACGCGGAGGCCGGGAGCCGCAGATTCTTAAAGAAGAAACATTCAGAATCGTTCTTTTCAGTTCACTCTGTAGACCGATAGTCTTAACCCTTTGCAGTCGAAGCTATTTTAACTTGAAAATTAAACATTTATTCCGACATAGAATAATTCCATTGTGTACGATTTTTTTTTAATTTTGTGGATATGAAATTAATATAATACCCCATACAATACTTAAATGTGTAGTAATTGATTAAATACTAACACATATAATAATGTAATTAATATCGTGCATAATGGTACAGCAATTATTCAGTGGAAAATCTGAGTCGCCCTTCGACTGCTAAGGGTTAATACGTTCGCTACCAGAAGACAATTTACACAGTTACATACAGTAGACTCTCGTGTTACACGCTCAAAAAATTGTTTGAGATGACTGCGTTTAATCAGTTGCCTAGTACTAGCATGAACACTTTGTACAAACCCTTTTGAAACAGTAAGTGTGCAAAGTTTTTAGACAATCTTTTTTACATTTACAGTGCATTTACTGTCTATTTAAATAGTTTTTTAATCACACTATACAGGAGTCTAGTGTATATATACGTTGCATCTAATAGAAAATTATATCTGTGCAGGCAATTAGCAAAAACCCTAGTAGTGAACCTGTTGAATGTTTAAACATGCTGCTAGTTTTAACTTAAGATTAAGGACAGGTTAAGTAAGAACCTTCCTCCATTGAATAAGTGGCCTAATTTCAATCTCAACTAGTAAAACGGATTCTCACTCATACTACCATTGCAGGAAGAACGCAATTTCACCGTATTGGATATTACTCCTATATAATTTCTAAATCATCCTCAAAAACATGTAATCTAAAACAACTATCACACTTATAGCCTGTACTTATCTATCGCCGATCATTCCTGAAGTATCTCTGTTTCGAAAGCAGACTCTGGTAGGTGGACCCATCGAGGACTAAACTACTGCAGCAAGAAGAAAATGCTCCTCTCGTTTGTGCATATTTTTACAAACTCTTCGATCCCGCATTAAGCAGATAAAACGCAATAAATATTCAAACAATTTCTAAAAGGTGCATTGAACACAGATTTCATGAATTATTTAAAAGAAATAAAGCATTTAACATGTTCAACCCATCTTTTCTTGTTGCACGAATTTGCCCAGTCACCCACGACCGAACGGACGCACAATCAGCTTAAAACCTGGCAGCCGTGTACGTAATTTCCTCCGAATAGTGCATAAAAAGTGAACAAATACGTAATTAGAAGGGGGGACGGTACATTATCGAGGCTGGCTGTCTCTAGTTTCTTTCGTGCATTTCGCGTGGCCGACAAATATCGCGGCGGGCAACAGGCCAACGGCCGCCCGTAACAGCGAATTTTCAACAAAATCCTAGTTACGCCTGTTCGGGGTAAAACTAATTACGGTATCGACGTAACCGATCTACTGTCCCTCTTGAACGGCCTCGGTAACCGAGTACTAATTATACCGGACAGACAGCGCGCGGGTTCGGATGTCGTCTGTGTGGAGCGTCTGGGATGACGTAGTGGGGTGCCAGGTTTCGCGTGGCAGGAGTGCCACTAATTCGTATTTAAAGCTTTATCGGCCGCGCCAGTACACCGAGCAACAATTTCACGGTTCACAGAATCCATCTGACAGCCGCTGCCGCCACTGTACGAAGGGGGTTGACAGTGGGAGAGAGCGAGCGAGAGAGAGAGAGAGAGAGAGAGAGAGAAGAGGGGGGGCGAGTTGCTGGAAGCAGCCTTAACTCCGGCGGACAGAAAACTGCAACCGTGTCGCGTCACTCGAGCATCGTGCAAGTAATCTAACTGGCAAAGTACTCGGTAATAGTCCCGGCTATACGTAAACAAAGCGGCCGGTTAATTAATCAGTTCCCGGCACAAACGGAGCGACCGGTCCCCGAATAGATTCTAGATTAATTATCCTCTATTACTCGGGGGCTGCTCGTCCGTCACCCTGTCGGAGAACTTCTGTTCAATTATCTCTTTTTTCACCCCGCAGTCGGGCAAAGTTCGTTGAGGATGATTTAGGGGACAGCTTACGGTTGAGAATAATTTTAATCACCTTCGTAATACAACAGTTTTCTCGGTATCGCAAATCCACGGTGTACCCGATTTAATCCTGAATAACTAATTTTTTGAAGCAATGATGACTAGAACATTTGAATGTTGTGACGATGTTAAACGATCCACCGAATGTTGTAAATAGACCGCGGATCATTATGCAAAATGAAAATGTTTTGCAACGATTGGTGGGCAGCAGGAGTTAAATAGGAATTTATTTCATCGCTTAATAGATTTTTCCACTGAAAACATCATAACTATATCCTTAGAATTTGCTAATCTTTTTCTGTTTTATATCTCAACCAGTCAATTTCTTGATACATGCATAAAGATCCGTTGTCTAGTTATAAAATAGCTTGCTTATTCAATCAATATCCATCAGTATTCAAAGTATAAAATGGTTTCATTATTTTAAACTAAACCTACTCATTTTTGTCAAAAATTCATAAAACCAATAGTTTTATACGTTGTCCTCGAGACAGAAATCTCTCATAATTAAAGGGATCGATTAAAACAAGACGTTCCGTATATAGGAATCGCTGTCGAATCACATATTCGACACGTAAAATTTTATTAGCCGCATCGTGGCTCACAGTGCATCTAAACCCGCTAAAGAATCGCTAAAGCTGCTTAACACCAATGGAGTTCAGTTTACTGTCGATGAACCGTGCCTGTCTCGCCTAAACTGACATCCACGAACAGTAAAACACCACGGTAAAAGAAATTCCAACCATGAAATAAACCGTGGCTACCCTCCCGGAACTCAGCATTACCGAATTCACGAGAGGAGTTCATGAGGCAGTTAGCACGATCAAAACATGCGCGGTTGACCTGGCGCGTTACGGGGAATAGGCGAGAATTAGAGACAAAGGATTGGAGATCTCGAAGATCTACTGGATCCCATAGACCGCAGTAATGCCGTCATTGGCTGGTATGTTTTGTTCAAAGCGTAAATGTAAATTACGGTGCAGCTATAACAGGCTGTTGCTTCATGCGGGCAAAAGCAGTGAACGATGGAAGGGTGGATCAAGCAAACGTTGCCAGCTAAGGAGATTGTGCCGCGGGTGGTTGGGGGCAGCCAGAGGAGCACGAGTAGCTCTTGCTGTCTGAAGAGGAGAAATTGTCTGGGTTCCGTGGTTGTAACACCCGAAGGGCTCTCTCTCTCTCTCTCTCTCTTTCTCGACCCGATCAAACCCCAAGCAAATGGATAAATTACTCTGGCTTCACCCGATGACGCTGTCAGAGGCCAACGGGACGAGAACCTGTGTCACGAACCCTTCGAATTCGATTTAGGACACGTGCACCTGGACAAAAATAACATTAGCTATCGCGTACCGAATAGGGGAAGACGAAGAGTAGCCGAAAACGATTCGTCTCGGTGGTCGGTCGATGGACTTGTTGAGTGCGCGACTCACGTGTGTCGCGTGAACCTCACGGAGACACTGCAAGTCGTTTCCTACAGCCAGCCCCGTATTTTCCAGGAGAAATGGGACACAATAAAAGATTCACGGTGATCCACCGCTCCTCTCTGCCAGTATCAGGTGCCACTTCCTGGAGGCTCTCGCAAAGAGGAATAACCGGTCACGGTGGCGATGGAAATTTTACGAGTTCCCGCGGACGGTTTTAATCACGTATAGACGTTTACGGATGAATTCTCCGTCGCGTCAGGTAGCTAACTTCTGCTACACCCGAAGTCGACGAGGATCGCACCGAGAGCGTGGAGCTCACCATGAAACATTCAGTAGCCCGGAAAGCGGCCCAATACAGTTCGAGGATCGACCGCGATGTCGAAGCATCGTTCTTCTTTCAAAGATTCAAGGACCCGTGGCACGGGAAAACAAAGGAATCTCTCCTGCGTCCACGAAAGCGAGACTCTCGAGTGGATCCTTTAAAAAACAGAGAAACTCCGGGATACTTGAATTCTCGGGCTCGACAGCATCGACCGTTCATCGGCCCGGGGCCGGTAAACCACTCCGCAGACGCGTTCTCCGGAAGTCGGTGCTCGATTGACCGAACATCAGACATGCACGTGAGGTCCCATCCCTTGATGGTGACGTACAGGCGACTGAGAGGCGCAGACACGCAAGAACGATGCCACAGACTGGCTAAGTATGCTCGAGAGGTCGGTCGAGCAATAGAGGCAGTAATGGCGACTAAATTCCTGCAACGACCGGATACAATTTAATGCCAGTCGTCGCGGCGCTATCATCACCCCGCTGATGCAATACCTTTCGAGTTTCCGGCGTCTAGTTAGTGTGGAACGAGCTGTTGATAAATCTCTCCCACCTACGTCCTCCTGGGCGCCCTCCGCCACCCACCTATGGCTTCACACCGGCTCCTTCTCTCTGCTCGCACCCCCCTCCCAGCCCATCGTGGCACCCCCTGCTGCCTCGGTATGTGCAGGCCATTTCTCCAGGGCGGAATTACATCCCCCAAATTGTAATTTTGTCGGGCACCACTCTCCGGCAACACCCACATTATTTCCCCCGCCCTTTTCCCATCCCGTCTACCACCTACTCACCCTTTCCAAACCACCTACAGACACACCGTGCCCCCTCTACCCACGCCTCTCTCGCAACAAGCTTGTTCCCCCGACGAACATCTCTTCCCAGCAACTCGTTCGCCATACGAAAAAAGGGACACGATGACGATGGGTGCACAAGGGAGCGAGGTCTACTCTTTGCGCACGGGAACGACGTCGTTCCCTTCGCGTGACACGTGGCTGCGAATGAGCATCGATTTCCGGTTGCCGGCGGGACCGCTCTCCAACGCACTCTCACAGCGTATCGTGAAAAAGGGAATTAGTCGTTGAGGTCGATCCACGGGGGAGTGGCGATTGTCGTTCCAGAAGTAGACCGAGTCGAGTGATGACGAACACGACGTCTAGAACGGTGATAAATGGAGAAGAGCGCTCACGCGGTCGAGCAAACACCGCCCGAGATAGAACCGAGGGGATGTATGCATGCGCGCGTGTAAAGAATAGCTGTCTACCTACCGATTTTTGTTCGGTATATATTATCGTTTGCTACTTTTGGTATCCTCTTTTGTCGTTGTCGGAGGCTTCAGCGTTTTTACGCAGATTTCTTGACGTTCCTGTTTTGTCAATGACTTGTGAGACAGATGTAAAGAGACAGTTCTCTAAGTGTGCTGACATATAGGGTTGTTTTTCGAATATATCACGTCATGCATGTATTTTAGAACTTTTGTTTGCGGTAGATTGCATGCAAGGTCTTGACTCATTTTTAAGGCTTATGTTAGTTTTATTGTATTCATTCTTTTATTCCTTGTATCCTATTATAAATATCTTCATGCTTTTCATGGGTTAATTAAAGCAGTATATAGAAACAGGCATACTAATTTTAAGCAGAAGCTCAAGCTCAAATATTCCAGAAACCTGGACCACGAAAAACTCAGTTTTTCCTATCCACCATTCGACAGAAGACTACTGTATAGAGACCTTGGTAAAATACTCTGTAATGTTCCCAAAGTTGTTTGTTTGCTTATTATTTAATCGTGTGGACATCAGTTGACAGAACTAGGCGGAATTTCGCGTGTGGTCAGGCAGTGAACGCGACTAACATAGAACATCCTGAATTTCAACCATGTTCCCAAGGGAAACTCGAAAAATTGTGCAGACAAAACTGGAATATCTACACGAAACCGGCTGACACAGCTAGAGTGGTATAAAGTTTTTACGTCTGAAGCTTCGTATCCAGGAGAATCAAATTTGAAACTTTATCGGGCACGCGTGCGCTTGGGTACCACTTGCTTTACTTGTGTATGCATTGCTAGTTACTTTTACTTGAATTAATGTTAGTATCCAATACTTCACAAGAACTTCAATGTTGATTTCACAGGCACAAATATTTGATGATTGCAAAAGTTCGTTCGTTTTTAGAGAAACTGCCTGGTTTTTCTTCAAAGAAGGTCTCAATGTACATGTCCGTAAGGATCTGGTTACTTTTGACGGTAGCCAAAGTAGAAATTGTTAATTACCATCGCGAGTTCTGGCTGCGGATTTTCGAATGCGCTGAATTCACCCGGACTGAGAAATAGTTTCTTATGGCAATTATTTCCGCGTTGTACAGGAAGCAATCTTTCAAAACATTCGCCGTAACAGGAGCAAGAAAATTCTCATAATCCGTACACCGACAAACGAAACGGACGTTAAGTGGTCGGCGTAACGTCGTGGCGGCTAATTTTTTCCGGAAAACGTGATTAAAACGTCAAGTGACCCGGCTCCCCACCTACACCCCGCGAAACGGTGAAAGTTTCCCGTGGCGGAAAGTTGAAAGAAAAGCGGCGAACACGCGCCCCGCGTGGTGAACTTTAGAAGAGTCGCGAGATTAAACTGATCTTTAAGCTCCGCCGACAAACGGGGGACCTCAACCAGGTCGTTAGGAAATTAATTATTAAAGCCCACCCGATAATCGTCGCCGAGAATAGAGTAGCCTTTACCGCTTTTCGAGGTAACGGGAAAAATTGTATTGGATTACCTTCGTGGTATCTCGGACCTGGTCTTGGGTGGAAGCACTCTGCCCGAAAAATTAACGGCGAACCTCAGACTTTTCGGCACTTGCTCCTATTCTAATCACTTTACAAACTGATTCACTATTGATAGCACAACCCGGCGCGGCGGTGTATGAATCATGCAAAAGTGCACTGAAACGGTTTCGAAAATAAAATTTGATGCACTTTCTAAAAATATATTTTAAAAAATTTGATTTTGGGGTACGTTATCTGTGATTGAGTAAAGTAGTCTAATAAAAGACCTCTCATAATATGTGGACCCAGCTTCTCTCCGATACAGAACTCTCTAGGTGTACAGGATTGGAAGCTATGTACATTTAGGAGGATACAAACAGTATTGATTAAGTGAGATGGACAAAATAAAAGGATACCAAGAAAAATTAAGAAATGTAATTGGAAAAATAGTCAATATCACATCAAGACATTTTTTGTACTTCACTTTGGAAGACGGAAGCGTTCCGGACGGATAGCGACAAATTAAACGCAATAAATCAAGGCTCCCGAAGTTCCTGGAAGATTGCCATCCATAGTGTTTTCTCTTTCATACATAGATGAAAATAGTTTATGTAGTAACCAAGCGAAAGGAGGACAGTAGATCAATGTTCAAGAAATTAAATACTTCACTTCGTTATCTATACATGTTGCTATGTTAGTAAAGATGGAAATGGGTCGATATTATTTGAATATTAAGGTGCTGAATCTATTTATGTCTCACGAATTTCATGCTATTAAAAGTACCAATACCATTAGTAGCAGCAATACATTAACAAACACCGGTTGTAGGGTTACTTGACTTGACATTTAATTCAGACTTTATTCTATGTTATAATTATAATAATTATTACATTGACGTTTATGTGCAATTCTTTCTTTTTCTTGCTCTTTTAATATACTATCCAGCAACCACTTTCGATCTGTAATTATTTATGTTTCTAGTAGTTTCTACTAGTTTTAGGGAAGTAATCAATTAATCTCATTGGCCATCCAGCTACTTACTGTCTTCGTTACTGTTTGAATTGAAAAACATTTGGATTTCTTTAAAAATGGTTTAATCCAAATATAAAAACAATTAATGAGTCTCTTCTCCGTCAGTTGGATAGTACACCGACATCCGTGTCCATTACCGTGCTGTAGTGCAATGGAAACTCGCGCGAACGACACAGCCGTATCGTTTTCCGAACTTCGAACGACGAGGATTCAATGGCCGACGGATTTTACGACGACCTTGGTATCGATACTCTGCATCCGATTCTGTACGGGTTTTATCGTCGAGCGTGGATAGTGCTACGCGAACGCTCTAAAACTTCCAGGATAATTAAGTAAACTAATTAGTGCCGGCGACCGATACACCGATGCCGTGTAAAAATGACACTGCAGTCGTTGAGCGCCACGCAACTGTCACGAATACGTCTGCGAATAGCTTCCGTTTATCAATCATGTTCTCTTTTTGCATTATCGTTTGTTTAGCAAAATTAGAGTAAAAATGTCCCGAAATAATTACTTTACATTATTACGTTTAGATAATGTTGAGTAGTGTACAGTTTAGCTTTTTTCACGACTTGTAGTAAACTAATGGCTCTAACTTCTCAAAAATATATCCAAGTCGTATGATCACATATTAAAAGAAGTTATCGACCTTTTAAATCTGACCGAATATTACTTTGGTTTAGTGTATTGTATCTAATCGTTGTTTTTCAAGATAGTCACCCAATTTGATAGTCCATTGGTTCACAAATGTTCTAGCAATTATGAATTTAGCACCCTTTGACATGCCGTTTGTCGCACACATTCGCAAGGTGGCGCAAACCTCCGGGGATCATCACACTCCAGACGGAAGCGGGGGAGGGTTCGCAAAGTCAGTGTTGTGTAGGAGGGTGACTGGCGCGGAACCCGAGGCTATGACGACGTTAACGGTGTTATTAGTACCATTGCACGAGCAGAAATGAGGAAAGAGCACGGAATGGCCGGGGGATTGAGGGGTGTGGGTGCACGGTGAAATCTAGCTTGATCGTACTCAATCAATCAAACGGAGGCAAATCGAGTCGAGGGAAAGAAAAGGATGTAGGCGGAGAGGAGGAAGATAAAAAGAGGCGAGGGTTGAGAACGCGAGGGGAATCGAGCGACTGGCAGAGAAAGAGACAAGATGAGGAGACGGAGAGGCATCACAAATCAAAGAAACGGTGACAGTTAATTCATAACTCGCTACCCCGTAGCTCTTTCGAAGTCCCGCGCAACCTTTCGTTTCTCCCTCCCCCTTTTCCAATCTGCACGCCCTCTGCAGGTTGCGTGCAGCGTATGCATCCAGGCAAACACCCCCTTCGCATTGATGCACGCCAAAACGACGCATTGTTGCACTTTTGTTCATCCCCGTCTTTCCTTTCCCAGTTACATCTGGCTCGCTTTTTTCCCCTCGTTTTTTTGTCTGGCTTTTATGTCGCCGCCACCGTTTCGTCGGGGACAAATATTATAATAAATACTGCGTTGTGGAGTTCTGCTTTCCGCAAAGATGAAACACCAGCCGGCGGGAGGTGAAATTTAGGTGTCTTTTGTAGACTTAAATAAGTTATATACAATGCAAACCCTAATACATTTTAATTTCCATTAAACCGAAAAGAAATTCTGTCTTATTGCTATCAGTATTTAGCCAATAGAGAATATATGTACAAGCACAAGATAGATGTAAACTTGTTTCTTTTAGGAAATAAGAAATGTGATAATAAATCGTAGTGCAAGGTTGAACCTATCTATTATATATTTTCGTAATCGTTGTTACATAACAGATAGCTTTATCGTAGGTATTCGTTATTAAAAGACAGTTTCTTTATTCTGTGCACAGCGATCAGTGGTTTAACAATCATGTTCATGATTTCAATCGAGTGGTTTCTGCGGGTGGTAAAATTTGGTCAGCAAAGTGCGAACAGAAATAACTTTGGTCAAATAAGTGGACCGAGCACCATTCGCCATTGGAGAAGTAGAATTGAGGTAAATCCTGGTCAGACTCGAAAACTAGAGACTCTATTCAAGGATATTGAAGAGGTGTAAGGACCTTCCGTGGTTAGATAAGTAGATTAGGGGTCCTCATGGTTAGACGAAAGAGGATGGCCCCGATCACATCAATGGTACGCGGGTAACGCTTGTTCAGAGTAAACTGCACACGGTTTCTAGTTAACGGAATTCCCGAATTAAGCATGTCTGCGTCGTCACAAGCAAAATCGATACTATAATATACGGACAAGTCGAGTAAGGATAGTTTCTTATCAGACATGACAGTCGGAAACTATCGTTGAGTATTGAAGTGGAATAAGCTTCTCTCACAGCTACACAAGTAGATTAAAGCTCTTCTCGACCAATGGAATGCAATCAATTTCGATCAGTTTAATATAGATATGACAAGTAAACTAGATTTGATATCTATATGATTTTGCGATCGACACTTTCATCGCCTTTCACGCGAAAGTTGTCGTCAGCTTGAAAGAGTATCCAATATTAGTTGGTCTAGTACCATACGTGTACTGCATAGATACAAATTTCACCCATATCACATATTAAAAGTTCAAGACTTCACTGATAATGACTGTCATCGTCGTTTAGAATTCTGTGAATGGGCTTTTTGTCAAAGTGCTGATTTAAAAAAAAAAAGTTATGTTCACAGACGAAGCAACGTTCACAAAGAATGGAAATTTTAATTTAAAAAATACACATTTCTGATCGGCACAGACTCCACATTGTTTCAGACAAATTGACCATCAACATCGATGGAATTTGAACGTATGGATTGGCATAATCGACACTCATATTATTGGTCCATATTTTATCGATGGATCACTGACTGCAAACACTTCATAACGGAAATGTTACTCACATTATCGGAAGATATGCCGCGACATGTTCCTTTAGGAATGTGGATACAGCAAGTCGGATGCTCTGTACATTATTCTTTAGTAGCAAGAAATGCTTTAAATCGACAATTTCGCACCCATTCATTTTCCAGCACGATCACCTGATTTAACGCCCCTCGACTTTTTCTTTGGAGACATTTAAAAAATAAGGTTTATGCTAAAGCTTCAACTACAGTAGCCGATATGAAGCAGCGTATTATCGCTGAATATCGTAAAATATCAGCCGATACATTAAACGACGTAAACCAGTCATTACTTGATCAATTTCAAAAATGTCGTGATGTAAATGGTCGTTACGTTGAACCGTTCCAGTAAATAAACGCTAACGTCTTCGTACTATAGTAATGGTGTTTTAGAATTATTTGAATTGAAATATCTCCTGAACTTCTAACTTTTCGACATACATAGGTTAGTACTTTTTTATAACGAATGTTCAGCTGCATCGATTGATGTATTAAACAATACCTCATTCCATTAAAAAAAACAAAGTTGACCTTTATATGACCTTTACGCGTCCACTCACGAAAAGACTAATAACATCAAAATATACTCCACTCGACACCAGTCAAGTCTCCGCTGAAACATTTTTTGCTACGAATAACAATAGCGAGAAAATCAAGATGTCGAAATTGAGTGGGACACCCTGTATATAGATATGTAATTGTTCCAATATAAATATATCAATTGTTCCATGAATGGCAGAAAACCATCATTTACGTAAAGAATGTGTCAAATTGACACGGAGATCAGATGGACAGAGGAGAGAGTGAATTTGTATTTCAAAGGGTTAACTTTCATTTGATCAGCTAACTTGTACTGATACGAGCGAGAAAGTAGAAGTGTCTCCCGTTTGTCAGACTCGATGGAGTTTTCGGTAAGGTTGACCGTTCTAAGAATGAAAGTGACGCTATTAAATATACCATCGTAGTAAAGGTGCAGAAGACATAACATGACCGTCGAATGATCGCGATCTCGAAGCAGCAGCTCGACGAAAGGGAATTACTGAAGCTCGTTCACCTGTATCTTTCTGTCGATCAGCTCGACGGCCGACAGTTTCGTGCGGTGTACGTGCAGCGAATGGCCGTTTGTAACTCATTTACATTAATACGAGGCGAACACGAATGTCTATCCTCGGATATCATCGTCCGTGATAAAATCCGATGAAAATGAAATATACCAGCCGAAGGTACGACGTGCATACATCACACCGTTACTGGCCTGTGCACGCGCTCGCAGCGGAATTCAACTTTATTACATCGTGAAATCACAATTCCATGCGGTCCATCACATTTCCGATGGCGATTAACGAATTACGCTGGCAATTTCGGGCGGCTTCTATTTGGTGAGAAATAGTTAATTAACGTTTTCGTGTTTAACATGTGTAGTGCATATATGATTGAATTCAATCAATGTAAGATATTATTTAATTATGCATATTTGAAGATAATTAAATTCGGTTTAGAGGTTGACTTGTCAGAGTTAAAGGTCCCGTGTGTCTTCTCAAAAAGTGCTTGAAGAAAAATTTCTTTTAACAAAGTTTTTTCTTGAAGAAAATGGTTATTATTATGTTGATGGATGCGGAACGACCGTGATACTGATCTATATTTATTTCATTATATTTCAATAGAAGAAAAGGCATTTCGTAATTTATTAATACCTGACCAATGTCAGCATAACTAAATTTTAGTATTACAGTCATTTGCAATTCTTTAACTATCGAGGGGAAAATATTATCAGTTTCGAGTACAAGTGAAAATGGTGTCACGTAGCCAGTTCCTAACTTCACGACAAATGAGTTTTGTTAGTGAAAGACTACGCGTTTCTGGCACGTTTAATCTTCGTCCGTCCTTAGACGTTACGAAAGCGAGCAAATTGTTGGAGGTAAACTTTTCCTAAATGATATTTTGCCATCAATGCAGTTTTGCAACTTTTCATAGGATTTAATTAAAGTACATCAAAGACCGTCGATATAATATTTTCCTTTATTACTAATGTAAGAATTTCTTTTAATGCCGTCTCAAGAAACGTAGAAGTAATATATACTTTCTACTCACGGTGAAACTACAATGTGCAATGGCACGCTATATCCTTATTAAATCCAAATGTAATGAATGGATCCCTTGAAGGCGGGTTGAAGGGGGCTCGAGAGATTAAAGAGTTTCCATAAACTTCACATAGACCAATATATTTTCCTCTGAACAATGACACACCGAAAAAGACAAAATACAATATTACAGAGACGAGAATATCACAGTAGAGGTCCGCTGTACGAATGACAATGAGAAGAAAGAAAAAGCAGAGAACAAAAACTGTACAGTCACAGCACGATTAAATTATAAAACAAAAGTTAATATCAATTCTCACGATCAGCGCGAAGATGCAGGATTTTGTTGAATTATTAATGATGATCACATTTTCTAATTGCACACTTTGTTAATCTGTAACACGATGCAATATAAAAACGAACGAAGTGCTGGTGTTAAATATGCAGGATCTTTAAATGGGAACAACGGTAGTTTACCGATAACACGATTTTTAATTAGCTTTTGCAATTCCCTGAAACAATGCTTTTATTTACAATGGCCTGCGGAAAGCCTGGTTCACGTAAAGAGAAAGAATAAATGCAGGTTTCTTTGTTCGGGGAGAATTTTTGAGCCATCTCGGACAGCAACTTGACCTAGATAGATAGGTGATCACCGGTGACTATAGAGTTACGTCAATGAGTTTTCATTGAGACGTCAAGTAACGAACTTCGTCTACGTCAGATCAGAATTCCCATCTAACGACACGTCCTCCAGAAACGGAAGTTTGCCTAATCCATGGACCGGTAAGTAGTCAGAGCTGGCGCGCGCCGTTGAAATATTTAACAGCCACTCACCAGGACCACGAATAGTGAACAACCGTGTTGCCACCTAATTCACGACGGATGATGGAAATCGATACGAAACCAGTACTTCTGAACATTCCAGCCGTGCGTCATCGCGTTCGATGTTACAACACAGTTATGGAACTTCGAATCACTTGAGAGCGCCATTCATTGGACACCTGAATCTCCGTACTTCTGTCCTTTAATGTGGCAAAAGGTCTTCAAGTTACCATTGTTAGCTAACTGAACTGGAGCCAAGCGTTATTTATGTTCAAGCGTTGGATGACATTTTCAATGTTTATAAACTAACCATGTGTTTTTTACAGGGTGTCTCAAAATTCCTTTAATATCTGGAAATTGGAGCTTCTTGAGTTCATTTGAAGCAACATTTTCATTTGCAAATATGGTGTCCGCGGCTTTTTTAAGGAGTTACTAACGAAAATAACAGACCAATCAGAGCGCTACCTAGACGTTTCATGGTATAGTCGGCCCGGCGCGGCGCAACAACTGTTAATTGGCCGACTGTGACAACACGAGTCTGGTCGCGCTCTGAATGGTCCGTGTTTTTCGTTAATAACTCCTTAACAAAGCCGCGAACGCCATTTTTGCAAAGGAAAATGTTGCTTCTGATTTCAAGAATCTCCAACTTCCGGATGTTGAAGGAACTTTGAGACACCCTGTAGAACATATTACATGTAATACAATGTTCAATCACTCAATCAGCGATTGACTTTTCGAAACAAAACGCTCCCTCACCCTCGCACACCCATTTCTTTATGTCATTCAACCAAATTCACTTCAAACATTTTGCCTCTCACTCATGTTTCTTTCTCATTTTCACCACTCATATCAACACAATTTAGAACGTGTTTAAATTTTCACAACAGTACTTTGTACGAATATAAATTATGTTGTATCGATCGTAAATGTTAAGTAAAAAATATGTGGTGGTATCAGCGCACAGGTTCGATCAAAATCAAAAAACAAGCAATCTTGCAGTTAACAAAATCGACCCTGATATGAATCATTTTCAAGGGAAGCAATTGTTTTTATGCGTCTAAAAAAATTAATATCACTGTAATATGTGTTAAACAAATCAACCAATATGAAATTAACAAAAGAAACGTAGTTTGTACGATGATCATTTAGTGGTCGATTAATAGAAAACATGATTGTGAATTTGATATGGTTGACAAAGTAATCATTAATTATAAGGTATGAATGAGAACGAGAAAAAGATCAGAAGAGATACCTTGTTAAGCATTAGGCTAAGGGTGTGCCAAGATAATCCTCTGCTTTCATGCTGCACGTGAAAGCAAGTGAACCACTTTCGTTGATAAACCACCTGCAACTTACAAGTTGCCGAGTAAATTGATCTTTATGTTCTAAAAGGAACTATTCAGTCCTGGCGATATTCCCTACCGTATAACATATATAATGTAGAAGGAAGGATTTTGTAACGGTTAAACGTGTAATGTAGAAATGCTTTATTGACGTACGTTAACTGTTCTTCCAAAACGGATTATTCGGACGAAGGCCTGGTTGTGCGTGGCTTTTATATATTTGTTCTTTGTTTGAGATTGGCTCGCGAGAGCGCCATGTTCTTCGCGTCGACACTGCACGACCGCGCCAAATGATCTACGCAAATCAGCGTTGACGAAATTGGCGCGGATGCTAGGCCAAACGCATCATTAGCGGAAACCAATTCTCGATTCTTCTGGAAGGTTCTCGAACGCTCAACGGAAGCACCGATGCGTATCGAATCTTCCAGAAGAAGCGAGACTATAAAAGACAGAGACAACCAACGTCTCGCTCTCTCTCTCTCGATTCAAAGCGACAGCCATTACCAACACATTAGGTACCAACACAAGTGATATCAAAGTGACTCTTTCCGTTCAACCATTTACACTCAGTTCAATTCTCTTTATTCTGTTCAATTACATTGTTCTTTCCAACGATGATCATTTCTGTGGATCCAGTGACAAATACATTTATCTATTGCATTGATCCGATTCTTCTTGCGTTATACAGTCCACTTCTCTCCATTTCAATTCTTGTGTTCAACTTCATCCAGCGATCCTGTCTCGCACATTTCAAGCTTTCCAAACCTTTCATGTACAACTCTGGTGCTCCTAAACCAGATCCTTCGCATTTCTGGTCCTCCAAACGCCGGAGTTGTCACTGTTTTAGAGCATTAGTCGTCGTTGATCAGTTGTTTGTCCTATGACGAAATATAGGGAGAAGACCGCGCGTCATAATGTAGGAGTGTGAATGTTTAGAGTGACTTTGGCCGCGACATCGTGGCGCCAATCTGTTTGGGTGCTTTATAAAAGGAAGTCTGTTTGGGCCAATTAGACCGTGGTGTGAAAAGAAGAGTGTTTCGGTTTTAGTGACAAGCGTCAAGTGGCTAGGGGTGCCAAACGCAGGAGAGAAAGGAGAGAGAGAGAGAGAGAGAGAGAATGAGACTGCAAGGGAAAAGAATGGAAATGGATAAAAGGAACGAATGCAAGGGCCGAGAGTAGATCAGAAGTGTGAGAGTCAAAAGTGAGTAAAGTTGAGAGTTGAGAGCGAGTAGAGTTGTGAGTTGCCAGCTGCGAAGAATTAATAAAGAGAAAATATTCGTGGCGTTAGAGTCGAATTATTTAACCCGATACACCACACTCAAGACGTAGGAGTTCCTATAAAATATTCCTACAAATAATATTGTTCGAGATACTTTTTCCTCACGTAACGGATATACGTACATATGTGGATGCATAATAGCGCAAGGTATTTCTTTTACAATAATAACAATAATTACTCTAATACTGTTTTATTACGAGTACTTACAAACCGGAAATCGTTGCTAACTTCCTGTAGCACGCATACAATATACCAAATTGGTATTCAATCTTACTTTGGAAGGAAACATCTCGTTTACCATTTCAGAAGCAGATTTTTCAAGCAAAAATGTTGAGCCTTTTCACATGGTCAATAGGGATGATTGAAGACCTAGAAAGTGCATGTCAAATATTGATCTGAATAATACCTCATTTGAAGACGACTTCCTGTACGAGCCTCAAACCGATTTTTACCATATTACGAGAGTTGAAACCGAGATGGCTCCCAAAGAGCAAGACTGAGTAGCTTTCTCCAGTAATGATCTAACGCTTCAAGTAATTCCTCAAATGAGCGTTTGCTACTGCAAAAGCAGCAATAGGGTCATTACTGGCGCTTTGAAAGTCCTACGTAGTGAGTGGGATAGCAAAGACCCTATATATTTAGAAGAAGCACGTATCTACCGAAATCGTGTTTCGAAATATTCAAATTTAAAACTATCTTTTGTCTATGAAACCACCCTGTATTCCTGGTGAGTCTGCAGAACCGATAGAACACAAATTCCATTTTTATGAAACCAATTTTTTCGGATCGTTTCCAATTTATTTTGAAAATTACGGGTCTGGAGCAAAACGTACTCACCCGTAGAGTGGACCTGTTTTCATTCGGAAATCTTCAAGAAACGTTAAAACACAGATTTCGTTCGTGATTAAAAATATTTAGTTAGCTATGTTGTTAGTTAATACTGATGATTCTGACAATAAATACGTTGAATCTCAGT
Organism: Lasioglossum morio; assembly: GCA_916610235.2. NCBI lineage: Eukaryota > Metazoa > Arthropoda > Insecta > Hymenoptera > Halictidae > Lasioglossum > Lasioglossum morio. Next base: position 15,755,435 of record OU744327.1, read on the forward strand.
GATAGAGAAGCATAATTCCTCGATATTGTCGAAACGCAGAATTGGTGTTGGACAGTGGCATATTTCGAAGAACAGGCTTAATCCGAAAAGTTCAGCAATTGATGGTTGATAGGGCACATTATTACCTAACAGCAGTCCTTCGGACTGTGTCATTATCTCGGTCGGCACCATTACGCACACCGAGGCCGCTTGCCGTCTTTTCTTTCGAATCGCAGATTATGCCGTTGAATCACGCCAACGCCAGGCTGTCGGCCGCGAGACTTGGACTAATCGACGAAATTAAACTTACCGCTGGCTGGATGAATGACGGGAAGGAAGTGGGCGGCCGGAAGAAAAAGAACCGCCGAGCAAAATTATTGTTGCCTCCAGGCATAATTACTGGGACGCGGCGATTCGAAAAATGGATTAAATGGAAATAAAACCATAAGAGAAAGTCGAAAGTCACGATACTCCCCCGTGAAGCGATTAATTTGAGAGTCGCTTAATACTATGATCGAATACACTCAACAATTCCGCGAGAAGCCCCCTTAGATTTATGGGTTGGGCATAATAACAGCAAATTCTTTTTCACTCTGTTCTACGACCATTATAGTCGTACACGTTTCCCTTTGACATTTCTTTTCCTTGTCAGTACACTGCGGATTTTTATACTGCAAAACAATTTGTTGCATCAATTATGAGACATAGAAGGTACCGTAAAGTCTCATTCCATGTCCGACGGAGGAGTCTTTACCATTTGTTAAGCAGCAGATCCAAACTACATTCTTCTGGACCACTTTGCCAATAGACCTACCAACTCTATTGTCATCTTTACTGATGGAAGTAAAAACGAAGAGATGGGAGCTGTTGGTGCTGCATGTTTTTTCACCTGAGCTAAATGAATCTCACTTACTAAGCTTACATAAGGATATGACTATCTTTTTTGCTGAATGTATTGCAATCAAAACTGCTCTTGAGCTTGCTTCTAACTGTTATCATTATGTATACATCTATTCTGACTGTCTGAGTGCTTTAATAGTACTAAGTAACTACTAGATTATAAGTTATTCTTGTAATGTTACCATGCACAATCATGTGCATGCTGCTAATAATCCTATGTGGGGTTTTATAGATTCATAAAAAAAACTCTACCTCAATTTTTATAATAAATGCATAACCCAATATGTAGAATGTTGATAAATAAAGTGCTCCGCTCTATAGAGTCGGTCTGGTCATCCGGATCACAAATACAGCGGCAGAAAATTTTAACGAATTGGAACTCATGAATATTCTCGATTTTCCGTAATGTAATGATTTATTGGAAAAGTCAGTCAAAATGTCCTCCCTGTATTCCACCAATCAAGTATTTATCTATTTCGATTTTAATAATAGTAAATCTTTGTATTAATGAATTCGATTGCATGCAACACGCGTGTTACTTACATAATCCAGCTTTGAAAGGCATCATCATTTAAGTAGTTTCCTTTCACATAGTAGCTTCTATAGGATGTGGAACGCGGGCTCGAAGACCCCCCAAATTGTATGTTGTGTGTTGCGTGACGTATGACTGTGTGCGTGTATGTGCGAGCAACAATAAACGACAAGGCTGTCACCTGACAATCAGTCAATGATAAAGAGTCATATAGAGCAGTCGATTAAGGAGTTGAATACAATAAACGAGGATAATTGAATAAAGAGTTGTACAGAGAGCGTGAGAGTATCGAGTTGCGCGAGTTGTAAAATTGTCAACGACCTTTCTGTAATTGTAATTAATTGTCTGTATCGGTCGTGTAGTCAAGTTAATTTGTCTCGCCTGAAGTCAACGCAATTCCATCCGCGTTGACGATCAGATCCTATACTTCATTACCCTGATTTCTTGTCGTATTAGTATACGTGTCAAACTCGTGTATAAAAATGTCAAACAGGATCTACAAAAAATGAAAAAATATTATTCGTCTCTTTTAAGTTAAAATAAAATTTGATTTGAGAGCATATATATATATAATAAGAGAAAAAATAAATAAAATAAATTACTATTTTTAAAACTTTTTCCAACAAATAGAATATTTTATTTTTATAAGCGGAGGTAAGATTTCCAATAAAAGAGTATATATTATATATACTATTTGAAATATTATTTTCCCCTGGTCTGACCACATTCTCGCGAGTGAATTACTGAAAATTTTCAGCCATAATTCGTTTAGTGTCATCAGTAGATGCGCTACGGCTGTTCGATATCATCGAAAAATCCGAAACATGATGTTTCCCGCTATTTATCAATCTGAACCGAAGCGTGTGCCGCGGAAAAGGGGAAGACACACCGTACTGACGCGCGCTGAATGGAAGTGAGGCGACGAGAATTTTCCGGCGTACTCCCTGGAGAGCCTTGGTCGTGCGCAACGAGATCGAATGCTAATTCCTTTAGGCGCCTCGGGGCCGGAAATTTGAACGGGATTAGGTCGGGACAGGGCGCATCTCCCGAAAATGTTCCCCATGAATAACAAAAAAGCAGACTACACTAGCCAGCTCGAACCTGAATTACCTATGCACCGACCACTCGAAACGACATTCAATTAAGAGTCTAGCCGACTGTTCGAACCCTCCTCAACTTTCTCTACATGCTACTGGCCATTGGTAATTGGGGATGTGAACAAGATCGATATTACTGTAGTTGTAAGGAAAAACGTCGCACGTCACATACTTTCACTTTCAAGGTACAGTAATGTCTTCATATACGTATGTAAAAAAAACGAACACGTTATTTGTAAACAAATTATCTCCCTCACGGGGTATTAGACATATCGGAGAAACAATATTAATTCAATGATAAAATTTTTCTGTTTTATAGCACCTTTGTACGAATCTATTATCAACACGTTTGAAATATTTTTCTGAATAAATGTTGAATTAACGATTTTGTAGAATCTCGATTACTAGAACCAATGATAACTGAATTCTCCATTATGCGAATACGTATATCATATGTATTATAAACACCTCATTAGTTTAACGAATTCATAGTGTAATTAGCCTGAATAATAATAATCAGAATAACAATAAGTTATGTATATTTTAGGTTGAAACGATACGAAATCCACATAAATACGTAAATATGATATTCCACGTATCAATTAGTGCACAATTCAAAATTTTTAAAATTATGACACAAGTGAATTATAAATATGGATAGCCAGTTAGTAGTGCCACGCTATGTTTATCAAACCAAGAGAATATTCTGCTGTAGAAAATTTTTTTATAGCTCGAGGCAGTGCACATCACCCCGAAAATGTCCATGAATAACAAAAAGGCAGACTATACTAGCTGAATCTATCCAGGATTACTCATGCATCAGCCACGCGGAACGGCATTCAATTAAGAGCTTACCTGGTTGGTTCAAATTGTTAATTTTCACGATTGGGAATTGATCCAAATCCTATCTTACAATCAAATTTATTGTAATAATATAGAAAATGTTTAACGCCATTTTTTCTACTCACATGTAATGGCACTTGCAATTAGATAAATGTCCGTCGGATTAGTTTCGAAATTTAATCAGTCGCAATTCAGATACAATGAGCCCCTAATGAGACCAATAAATAGAAGAAAGGATTGAAAGAACATGCTATCGAATTCGATTACGCATAGAAAGGATAATCTCCGTAGGGCAACGATTACCATTAGAGAAAGGGAGTCGGTGTCCCGAAGACAGAAGGATGAGTTTTCGCAACGCACGTGCCGTGGATTGCGCGAACAGACTTAGCAGATCCCGGAGAGCTTGTGGGAGAGTTCCCGGTGTAAAAAGCATCGCGGTAACACGTGCTTCGTCCTTTTCAGTTAGCGCGACGATGAGAAACTCCAAAGGGGACGCGCCAGCAGAGAGACGAAGAGACCGTGGGATGAGTGACAATGGGAAGACCAAGATGGTAGAAGCTTTGCCTAATGGCCTGGATCACACACCACAGATCACTGTGCTCCTAGCCTCGGAGCTCTCCTGTCTCTCTCTCTCTCTTCCTCTGGGCTTTCTTCCGATGGATCTTTCCCTCCCTCGTGATCTTTTCCCCCTGTCTCCGATCCTTCAATACCGAGAATCCTGACATCCCCTGACGACAATTTGAATAATCATTATATGCACGGTCGTACCTCGCAAACGAATCCGTGATCAGACCCGTAGTGTTCGCATCCCTCACCTTTCTGCAGTTGTTGGAAGATAGGAACCATTGAATGCGAACTTAATCTGCAAGGAAGATTCCGTCGGCAAAGTGGGTAGCGAAATAACCTTTCACCGAATTCATTTTTAATAATGGAACATTGTAGGTTGTAATTGGTGTTTAACACTAATCTTTTTATAGAATGTACTTCGGGATCGAAGTGTCACTTATACCGTGTACAGATACCGATGTTCGATGTCATTTCAATCAGAAAAATATTGGTAAAACGGATTTCAGAAACGGCATGGTTAATGAAATATTTTGAGAGCAAACTTTCGACTTGTATGATCGTGATGATTTAAAGAATATCGAGGAATTCAGAACCACTTAGCAATCAGAGCATCAAGTTCTATAAGTGAATACTTGGCTTGGCGTGGAACGGTGCATGCTCAGATCAGTAGCATTGTATAGTCACCGGTCGGACAAGTAACAGATGATCGTCACTACACGAACAAGTAGTAAGTACACATCGTTAGTCGGTCAAGTACCATGAGATAGTCAATGACCAAACAACAGTATGGAACTGTCGCTAACGAGACGGGTAGTACCAGTCATGAATATTTGAACATGTAGTATTATTATACGTGGTCCTCGGATGAATTAACACTATACCGACCATGACCGGTCAAAATGACCGGTTCCAGATTTTTTATTTTACAATTATTGAATTAATAAAAATGATTTCATGAGGCATGTAAAGATATCGTTAGTAGAGCACACATCACAATAGAAACCACACAAAGTCTAAATAAAATCAATCTTGTCATTTTTATAAGGGAAATGTTCCACTTACTTTTAAGACTCGGTAGGCTTAGTGTTAATACATTATCTTGATTTTGCTAAACCGCATATATGTCTTTTGTTCGAGTCATTTAGATGTAAGCACAATGTTTTGTTATTAAAAATCATTAAAACGCTCGCCTCGAAGAAAGCTACTTCGAGATGGATGCAGCAGCTCGCTTTTACCGGATGTTCGAAACGTGATACTTCGACAAAGATGACTACCTCACCCTTATAGGTGTGCCCGCGCATACTCGCCTAAACGACCATGAACAAACAAACTCTTTTTTCTCAGTTTCTGTTTGCTCCTCCGTTCCTTCCTCTTCCGTCTGTGACCGTTTCCATCGCCTTTTTATTAGGCAAACCTACATCCAGACCATTTACACGCGGAAATGAAAGCGAAAAACCGTTCGATCTCTAATGGACACGCTCCCGCGTGAATATTAGTCGCATAAATTGCTTTATTGTTCGATTAATGACGGCAAGCTTTATTATAATCATCGATGCAGTGACTGATGGAGATTCTTTCATGCTTTAGGATGGACAATATCAGTGTTCCTGCCAACAAACGGCTTTTACACTTATTATGACAAGGCTCATTCTTGGTAAACTGGTTTTGGATGTTCGATACAATGTAAAATATTTTCACAAACAACAATTTGTTGTATCGTGTTTATCTTGAAACGCGTTTTAATCTGTTAATGCCTGTTTACGTCAAAATACGTTTTCAATTTCTAATAAAAAGTAAATCCAACCATAGCTTCTTGAAAGTCACTGAAACTTTTAGAAATTTATATGTAATGCAATGTTTTGAACAAGTTTGCTTCTTTTAATGCAAATGTGTGATTGCAAAATTTAATTGTGCACATTTCGCTTCTTCCTACGCAAAATTGCACTTTTCACAATAATACTTTGTTGACACCCAGTACATTGTCTACCCTAAGCATTTTACGCAGTCAGTTTAACTAAACGTTAATTACCAGACTGCGGATCTCTATGCATTTATAATGCAGGCTGGTCGGTGGAGCACTATGAAATAATTAGCTTAACAAGAACTAATGAAGTTTTCATACCGCTTTTAATTCGCCAAATATCTTCGTTAACGAAATATATTTTACATTTTATTTGCATACAAATTCACTGTCAATTAATTACGCGAAAACGAGTTTCATGTACCTACAAACTGCGATATAGTACATATATGTACCATCGATTTATTGGGTGATCGATAACTAGTGATACAATCGAAAAGGGAGTGATTCTACATAAAAAAAAAATTAAGTTGAAAATGTAGATTAATATTTTCTTATTCGAGGCTTTTTGCTTCGGAGAAAATCGAGTTTGAAAATTCTGCGAACACGCGTACTATTGAATAGCAATCGTCTGATGCGGCTGTTCATGACCTAGTTCTACTTTTTACAAATGCTAAGCACGCAACTGAAACGGATTTTCCAAATTAATTTTTTTGAGAACAAAGTCTCGAATGACAAAAATTTTATTTCACACTTTCGATTCATTTTTTAGATCTAGAATCACTTCCTTTTCGGTTTTATCACCAGTCACCGATCACCCTGTATAATAATTCTGGTTGACCATGATCATTGGGCCACCTGCATAAAAAGGTGACATTACTTAACGGTTTGCCAACTAATATTGCGCCGAAGGCCCAACAAATTTCAACCACAAATGGTACTAGCGAAAAGTTACAAGGTCGACAAAAATTACACAGCATTTGAGGAAGCCAGGAAACAGTGTCCGAGGATCATGAAGCGTGCGGAAGATGTTATTGAAAAGCTCGTCCGATAAAGTATCCCTGATCTTCATCCTGCTCGGCGGAGATTTCTATGAAGAAGGATGTAGACGGATTAGAATGTTACCGAACCAAAGAAAAAGAGACGAAGAGGAGGCAACCATTTTACTAGAGAACGATCAGGGATAAGAGAGGAGACCTTAAGGAGCTTACACTGATGACAATGTAGACGCTTCGGAAACGAAGAGCGAAACGTTTCCGGGGAACGAAATGGTTCGCTTTCTTTTCTCATGTATTAGTAATCAACCGAGCTCAGACTGTATACCGCTGCCAATTTCGAGGGAACGATCCTACTAGCACTTTCCGAGTAGTTGGTCATTTCCCGTGTCCGGATTATCCTCGCCCATGAATTTTTAATGACGCTGTTGAAGAGAGTAATAGTGGCTCCACGATGGATAATCAAAGGTTGCTACACAGGAATTCGTGCGATCTCTATATAAATCGGCAGCAAAAACCAGAAGGATAGGGATCCCACATAATGAAATAGTAAAACACAATATTATACCAATTTCGTGGAATTTATGGCGTCGGTAGATTCGCCAGTTATTTGCCAGCTATTTGATTAGTCCATATAATTCAGAGTTTCAGATATTGTGTAGTTACTAGTTTTGTTAAACCATTGCGGAATACCATTAAATTATTAGACCCAAACATTTTCTTTACTGACCGAGAGAACAATAGTTTGACATTAAACTTTGCTGTACAGAAATATACATATTTTATAGTGGGAAACTTTTGATAATGATTCCTAATTGTTCGTGAGTTTAAAACTGATATTGCTATAGACAAGTTCGAATTGTTTGAACGATCTCTTTACTCTGATGGCCACCAAATGACGAAACATTTACATTAGATGTATGCAAAAGTTTCAGTCTTTTTTTCAATTTTTTATCAGTCGTATACGACAACGAGGTATAATACTAAATAATGAAGACCTATCAAATATATCTCATCAATAGGTATATCGATATGATGAGTCAGACTCCTAATGAAAATTGCAAACAGATTTTACTAAACTTGCAGATTATTCATTTCTTTTAAATCGAACTAAGATTATGTTCTTTTATTATCAAGCTTTAAACGTCAATAACACAATAAATGTAAAGTTTATTATTGCTACCGAGACTGGTGAAGAACAAAGAAGTTCTAAACAAATTAATTGTGAATCAAATAGTGGAACATATTACTCATGCACAAGAAAAATGTCACAACTCAAATCTTGTAAATTTTCCATTTGTTGCATTACAATACTCGCCAGAGGTGTAGCTCTAATGTAGAAAATCATCACAAGTGTAATTCTAAAACTAACCCCGTAGATAGGTTTCATCCTACTTGCAGCCAGAGCCAGTTGAACTATCAAAGGACTTTGAAACGCTTTCCTTCAAAATTTGTATCTTTTTGGTTGTGACATTTTTCTTGTATACTAGCGATATGGCATGTAGTGAAACAAATCGTATGTCAAAGGCAAACACTTCTAATATGATGACCTGCTTTAAGATCGTACTATTTCAAAACGTTTCAGGGAAATCCGAAAATCACTGATTCGACAATAAACATTGGTTCTGTAGAGGATAAAGGTCGCTTGCTCTTTGCTGCTTCTTCTTTTTCACAAAAGTTGTTTACGCTTGTTCCTTTTTTTTTGTTTTAATGTCCGCGGGAACAGACAATCCTTTCCGATTGTGCGATGATTTCCGATGCGTACTGGCGGCGCAGCGACATAAAGAACGGCCGAAACGTGATCGGTCGATCACTGAAACGCGATTGAAACGTCAAATATAAAAGTTCTTTGGCTGCGAGCTGCACAAACGTTGACACTGATACTGTGTATTCCCAGCTCCTGGCGTTTCCTCTCTGCCATCCGAACTCTCTACCCAAGCACCGGACCAAGCCCGCAGGGGTTAAGTGGACGAAGAGAATTTCGGCAGGGATCTGCGGCCGAGTACGACCGCGGTCGCGTCTCGCCACGTTTCATGGCTAAATTGCCGTTTCACGATTGGCAGCCTGTCAACGATTCGATGCTCGAGCAGATCCGACCACTGTTATCATTATATGTACGCGTTCCGGCAGGATGTCTGTGGTCAGGTGATACACGACACAAGACCGCATAGGCGAGCGTACGTATTTTTGTCATCGGAACCGCCGTTGCACATGATCCCCCATTCGGAATGACGTTTTGGTCGACGGGACATGGACGAAAAGTGGAGGGTTTGATAGGGAGAAGGGGTCACGGGGTCGTCAGAGCGCTACCGGTTAAGCCGAAAGCCGCGTCAGGTGAAACAGAATCGACACAAACGATATCCTGACCGAATATCGGATTTTACAGGAATTTTGATCTTCTCCTTCATCTAACAGAGAAATCGAATTCTAGTTCGGATGGGCTTAAAACACGAAACACGTGAAGTATTGTGAGTAGTCCTAATTTTTTTGGCCAGGCACTGTCAATTGTGGAACGGTCCCTACAGTTATGTGCGATATCAAATATTGTGCAAATCGATACCTAATATCTCTACATGATATTCTCTTCTTTTCTCAATATTTCTTATCACATCTCTACATAAGGATTGCTCGACTTCATCAGCGTCTCGACGAATGTTTTAATCAAAGTTTTCTATAGTTTATGATTAGATTGTTCCTATAGATATTTTCATTAATGTAGCCTCAAAAAGAAATCGAGAAGTATCAAATTGCACGTTTTCTGCAGACGTGTTCTGGCAGGCGTATGCCATATAGCTCCATCTTGTTGAAGCTACACGTTGCCTATATCGATATCAATCAATTTTGACCATAGACTGCAGCCATAGTTCTGTAACATCGAGTAGTAACGTTCGTCAATATCCGTCCACAATTTCCCTACAAATTTCAGGAAAATTCTACACAGAACATGAATTTTTACTTATAATTTTCCGTACAGATACATATGTGTACAATATCATTGATATATTAAAATGTACATTTCCTTTCGATATCATATAGTAACACAAAAAAAACCAAGTACACGTTCGAGTATTGTATGAGGTATTATATCAATTTCATATCCATAAAATAAAAAAATCTCTGCACTGCAACGGAATTGTTTTAGGTAGGAAGAAATGTTTAATTTTCAAGATAAAATAGCTCACAGTGTACAAGGTTAACATACCAATATACTGTTTCTTAACACCCATTTACAATACCCCAGGCCACAGACCATGCGAATGCAGGCCTGAGACTGCAAAAACTAGCGTCACCGTTTGACCAAGTTCGTTTCGCGAGCGACGAATTCCTCCGCCGTAAACGTGATCGCACTTTTATCTCGACGATCGCTTAACGAGTCGTTCCACCCGTAAACGCAATTTTATTATTACGATCGTCTGAAGAGTCCGCTTTAAGAGCAATACTCTGTGCTTCTAAAAGATTCATGAAAATGGCGACGTGGAACGGTTTGGTCCCCCCATAAGTAAAACCGCCATCGATCTGCCATGGCTTGTCTCCGTGGTATCGCGACAATAAGTCAACTCTGCGAAGAAAATCGAGCATGCTTGAAGGGATGGTGGATCGCGAAGAGAATGGAGGGATGAGGACGACGGGGGTTTGGAAGCGTGGAGTGGCACAGAAGCGTAGAATTTAATAACCATAGGTTCTGACGCGGGGGTGGCTCCGCCTAAGACATGGATGTAATCTTGGCGGGGTAACTCATACGTTAGGATCTGGACGACACATTCCAGCGTAGCTAACAAACGCTGCCAAGACCCTGTCTCGCTTCATCGAACCGCCGAACAAGGGGGCGACCGGGGGACGCCATAATTCTAATTTTATTACCGAGAGAAGATGCGGCTTTCGCGGGACGGTTCCGCGAACGAGAACCCGAATTTATGGGCAATTTTTCTTATTAATTTTCGTAAGTTCGACATGAGAGCCGGCACCGCGACAATACCACCCTCTCTTTCGGCTCAAACACTCGTGTCTAGAACATCCACCCTGACACAAGAAAGCGAACTTGACACGCGGGAACATATTTCCCTCCCTTTTCAGGGTTATTGGGCATTCTTCTCCTCCCACGCTTCTTTTTATGAGACATATACAAGAGAAATTCATTTTATCAAGGTTTTAATGTACGAACTTAAAAGATGATAGTCTCCTTCGTAGAGGCCCTTATTATAATTTGCGGTTTCTTTACTTTGATTTCTTTATTTGAAAATGCATGAAATTGCGTGACATAAAATGCTCAATTAAACATTCAATTAAAATGACGTTCTCTTAACGTTCTTTCCTCTCGCAAGATCCTAACCAAATTTGGTCCACCGAATATATCAATCTATCAATGTGTCCGTAATGTGTACATACATGTGTGTGCATGTACAATCCCATCGATTTGATTCGGTGGGTCTGTCGCACGTGTTGTCCATCTGTCGGGGTTGAAGTTGTCAAAGCGCAGTGGTTGTAAATGATCGGCCAGTTTGGAGCTGATCCGTGCACGTTTTCTGTTTGCTATAACAACCTTTTCAGGTATACCTAAAGTGACCACTTTTTTCATACATGAAAGTGATTTAAATGACCTTTCTTTAGCGAAAACATCGCTTAGCACTACCGGACACTACCGTCGGATGATTTTTAGTTTTCTTCGCGTCATTTATTGAAATTGTTACCGTAGGTTGCTCCCTTTCTAGAGACGAGACATTTCGGCGTCCCGGAGCTGTGCTTGGCGACAACGGGCAGGCTACCTAAAAACGGGACGGTCCCGTTCAAAACGGGACGTATGATCACTATAGGTATACCGCTTGTGATCGAACCCAACCTGCCCGGAGCGCCTATGGCACGCCCTCCACAGCTAGTTTTCTATAATTGCGTCATACCAAAAGGAAGCGTAAAAAGGCTTTTCCATATATTATTACTAGACGAAATTATTCAAAGGTTCTCAGCCATGAAATTATCTCCAGTAGATAATGTTACTATTTCATATTCATCACATACTATATCATTGCAACTGACATTAAATACACATAGATGGGAAATAAAATGATTTATATTGCTTCAAACTCGCAAATGAAAAATAATCAACTTTGGTGTGTGAAGCCTGTAACGTCTCTGAGACGTCATTTCGAGGCAAGGGTATGGTAAATATATCGTTTAGGGGATTCAACTCGGATGACCTTGATACATATAATGACAAAAGTTGTTCAGAATGTTGTCCTTGACAACATATGTAAAGATCAAGGTCGTCCGAGTTGAATCCCCTAAACGATATATTTACCAAGGGTATATATGAATACGATAAACCCGGAAAGCAATAGAACACGTTTTTAAGCACTGAATTTCTCACTAAATATCGACAGTTACAGTTATGGGAAGCAATGTTATCAATCGATAGCCCCATTTCATGAACTCGCGAAAAGGACGAACGTGAAATGGAAGGGATAGATCCACTAAAACGCTGCCAACAGACAAAGAGTTTGGGTTATCGAGGACAGGCGAAATTTTTCGGGCTCACTGAAATGGAGAAAGAAGCGGCTCCGACGCGGCGCGACGTTTCGAAGTAGTAAATAATGGAGGGTGACGAACGGATGCCAGGCTGTGGATCTGCGAAGAGGTACGGGCCGGCAGACAGGGAAAAAAGAACGAATAGAAAATTGCACGGTAAACTCGTGCCACCGTTTCCACCTCGGCGTGGTAAATTGAGAGTAAACAAGCGGGATGGACGAGGACGGTAGAGTATCTCGCAGCAGACGCAGAATCGAAAAGAAATTCGCCAATGAATACCCTGAAATCCATAAGACACATAATTGGGATGGGAGCTCGATTTAATCAGTTGTATTACGCCAACCGGCTCTCGTGAAGAATGATATTTTTTCGATAGCTGATAGCGGATTCTCCGCGGAATCGGAAATTCTGTTTGTTCTATCCGGTCGCTGCGCCGCGCCGCGCCGCGCCGTTTGCATTATCGTCGCGTAAAATATCCTTTTGATCATGCAATCACCTTCCAATGAATAATCGCAATCGGCGAAATGTATTAGGTGTGTGTAAAAACTTTAGTCGTTCTCAATATTTTAACTTCAATCGAGTTACCATCCGATAATAAAAAGTGGGTATTTATACACAGCGATAGCAAACAATTGCTCTAAAAAGAAAATGGTTATATTTAGTCTGGGGATTTTATGCATTTGTGATCAAACTGAATAGACCAAATACAAAATTGAGACGACATTAAAAGAATGTAAGGATATTGTTAGATAATTTTTAGAAATCCCCCTATGTCACGTGTATTTAAAAACACGCATACACGTACTTCAGTACGTGTCATTTTAAGTACACGTGTATTAACGTCTCCGCATTTTAATTCGCATTCATTTTTAGGATACAGTTACTAATTTTCGAAAACAAATTGCGGGTATATAAAATAGATACAAAAACTACTTTGAAAACCGCTCCCATTAAAAAAAAATGTACTAAACTAACCCTCTAGTTTATTAGAGATAATCTGATATGTTTTAATGTTCTAACAAAAAACGAATTCTTTTGGGATAACAATATCATTAGATGTTGGAAAACACCATTCCGGAGCTACAATTCTCAGGTTTTTAACTTCCCATGTCTTCCATTTGCAGTTGCAGGCTTCGAATTGTAATTAAATCTCAAATTTCTACTTAAAGATTTGGCAATATCATTCAATCCCATTATTATTTAGTTTATTATTCAGTTTATGTGGAAATTTGAACGTGCTTGCAGTCTATAGTGAGAAAAATATGAGATACAGTATACAAAGCTTGGAAAACAATGAAATAAATTACTATCAATGTTCTAAAAATTATGAAAATTAATTCACGTGTACGTAAAATGACACGCACTAAAATACGCGTATGTAAATACACGTTCAAAACATCGATCTCTAATAATTTTCGCAATTTTCAGACGATCGAAAGAGAAAGCGGCCTGTATGTGTTGCAAGCAACCCCAAATGTAATACCAGACCTGAATCTACAGCTTCAGGTGAGTTTGTTGGTAACAGAGTTTCCGGCAGGCACTCCTGGGCATTCTTCGATGACGAAAAAGCTAAAAGATCTCCTCTAGATCTTCAAACTATCTAGAATTTCTCGCAGTACTTGCCGGATCAAATATGTATACCGGCTGCTTCATAGTAAGACGAAAGTATTACTGTATTATGGAAGTTTAATACTTGATACTTAAATGCTTGTAGATAAATCTGTTGTGTTGTATTTCATCAAATGAGCTGCAGTTACTTGGCAACAAAACTGAGGAAAATGCTTATAAACGAGGAAGAACGCTTCAGACTTCCAACTAACAAACCTGTTGAGATTCCTTAACCTAGGAATACTTCATTTTGTAACGGTAAACATGTTTAAAACTGCATGAACTAGAAGTATATCATCTAATCATATAATCAATAGTATATCATATAATCAATATGTACAGTGAGTAAAAAATTAGTAAAAAAATTCAAATTTGGAAACAAATGAATATTTTCGAAATTTATTAATAAAATTATTAATAAGAGTAAGAATTTACACTTATTCGTATACATAGAAACATGGATCTAACGAAAATAATGTAAGTTGAGCTATGAAGATTTTTCAATCGATGGTCGTGCGAAGACTTCAGTTTCCCGAAACAGAGTGAAATGGACTGACACCGCTTCGTAAATAAGCGATCGGATTAATGGTAATAAACTGCCGCGAAAGAGCTTTAAACGACGAACTTAGTCTTCTCGACTGTCTGCTTGTTTCCAGTAATATCGCAAGACGCGTACGCTTCGAATTGCACATGTTGCATCCGGCTCGTCCGTCGACGGGCTGGTATTGCGCTGTCGGCAAGGTCTGCGTCCCCTCATCCATCACCTTGAAAAGCACGCAGGGTTCCGAGATCTCGATGGAGGAAGCGTTCGAGCCATCGGAAAGACCTTTCCGCAGTGTTTAACGAGGATGTTATGATTCGCACACGCGAAATCCAACCTGGGATCCGGTTGAGCCGGCTCAATCTTGCTCATTGCGAAATCCGCGTATTGCAACGCTTTGTCGTTCGCGCGTCCTTTTGTCCGCTACACGTGTGTCAATCAAGAAAAATCGACAATGGGAAAGTTTCTTCGGTCAAGATTCCCCGTAGCCCGGCAGTTTTCATAAAATGACTCCGAATTGATCAACGGGGAACCCGTGTCAGCGATGACGAAGCCCCCGCCGGCAGAATCACGAAAATGCCAGTGGTGTAAACGGGCTTAGTACAGTAATCCCTTGATTCTTGTTCAGGGGGTGGTTCTTGGAGCGAACAAGAATCGCAACCTAGACTTGCTTTTCTGGTTTACTGCTGGGTCTACCACTCCGATCGCGCCGAGCGAGACTACAATAGAGCAACGGTGTCGGCGACGGGCACGCGCAGCGTGTGGCCGCAGCCCTTAAAGGCCCACGTGTTCTCACAATGTAATGCCAATTCAAAATGCTTTATTTTTCATTATTTTTTTATGACACTTTCACTGTCTTGTTTTTGGTATTACCTATTCTGATTAAAACAAGACCAAACACAATATAATTTGGCCCATATTTACTCTACACGTGAAGCATAATTTATAATTTATCATACATTCAACATATGAAATAGTATATGTTTAAATAAACAACTTAACATCTCGAAAATATGTTCTCAAAGAATTAGACTTGAATTTTGCAAATGAACGGAGTAAACCAATAAATACAATTGAAATTATATCGTGTTTGGTCTTGTTTTAATCAGAAAAATGCCAGAAATACGTTTTTAAAATCCCATAAAAAATAATAAAAATTAAGATGTTTGAACATTCGATTCGTTGTGTCAATATAGTGGTGTTCACACCGATATACCCGAGTCGACACAATAGTTGACGCCCTGCGGCGCGGTACAGCGTGGACGGGTAGTGGAGTTAGTAGGCCTGAACAGGAATCGGGACCCTCCAAACTGAACAGTATTCGGAACTTTATTGTAGTTGGACAAAACCTAAATGCTGAAATGCGCTCTTCCCTTTTGCTTTTTATGTGGTAGGTACAAAAATGTATGTAACCTTTCTATGTATAATATCATTCCTCCCTAGTCTCCCAATCGTATACTTCACATTTTTCTAGGAAACTTTAAAAAAACAAATACCGAATAAAATTCAATTTCCTTTGCTAGTGATTTCAATGAACGAAGTAAAAAATGAAATGTTATACAATTCGAACCTTCGTCAATCCAAAATTCTTAACAATTCTCGTATGCTCTAAACTCTAACCTAACGAAGACACACAGTCTGACAATAAGGACACAAATGAATATATGAATATATGTATGTACGTAGATTGTAGACATATGGGAAGGTAAGCTGTAAATTGGCCACGTTTGAATTCAGTCATATAGTATTCGTTATCAATCGTATTAGCCAGTCTAATAGATGGATGAGCAATCGACCAGAGAGAAACAAGCGGTCACACGTGAAACCACATCGCGTGATTAGTAAAGAAGCAAACGTTAGCGAGTCGCATCGCGGTTAAATTCCATCTGTCGTAGATCTGCATGGCGTACATGCCTGTGGTTGTTGCACGGCGGGCAGCAATTAATCCATTTTATAGACGTTGCCGATGTAAATGAAGTTTCCGGTCGAGTGTCCAGTCAGCGCTATAGAATTAAAGAGAAACAAGTGGCGCGGGGGTGGGACAGAGAGAAAGCGAACGTGGTCCGTTCGGCGCTCGTAAAAAGACTGGCGGCTTTAACTAGTCCGGTTGTAAAACCCTCTAGAAGCAATTAATAATAACCGCCCTTCGCAGCTTTTCCAACGATAAAACAAGCGTGCGCCACATTCCCCATCACGATTCAACCACGTCCGTGCAAAATCTCCACGGAAATCGGTGCTTCACCCTTCCTTTTTTCAATGTCACAGTTTGATAGTTCATCGAATGGTGGAACAGAGGGTGCATCGGTTGACATATCGTGTTAACGTGTCCTTACTTCGTGCTTGTGTTTATTATGTTCGGTTGATCGGAAATAAATGACCCATTCGAAAGAGCCCGGCTAGCTATCGTTTCACTTTTAGTTAGGCTGTAAACATTTTTACAGTACGCTCAAACTATGAAAGTAGATCCGTCATGTCTGTAGCAGCTAAAATTGTAGATGATCTCGTTTGAACAGCAAGTGTCATTTCCAAACTAAAAAAAACTTCATTCTCGAAATAGCACCTTCGTACTTTCTCTTCTTAATAATCAGCTTAAAGATCACCGGCCAGAGAAATTGCCAAGGACATATAAATATATCTGAGAGAAGTTGAGAATTCTCGAAATTACAGAGGACTTGGAAGTGACGTTATCTCCGATGGGATGCTTTGCATCATTTAACAAATTAACAATTATAATACCTTATTGTAAATCTTGTAGTTAGCGTAAGCGATAGTCAACGAATCCTAGAAGTTCTACAACAATCTACAAATATCCAAGAAGAGAACTGCAACGTAATCAGAATATTACGTTAAACGGTGCAGAAAAGCTAGAGAAATTATAATAATGTTCGAAGTTCTTTTTTAATCGTGTATAAAGCTGATAGTAGGAAAAATTTGTTCTAAAAATTTGGTCCGGAACAAACATTACGTATTGCCAACCTACAAGGTATTCAATAATAAAAATGGTGATTAAACACAATGGTAATAAATAGGAAGAAAGTTCAGACAATAGGACACTAGATTTATCAGAAGATGCACACTTTCTGGATCGCGAAAATTGAATTCTGATCACCAGCATTTTGTATTATGTTGGTTAGTGAGTCTATGCGTGTATTTTCAATCTTTGGCGTTCAACGAACTAAACAGATCCAGATTATTGATTTATGGTTTTACCGTATAACTCTTTAGACATTATTTTGTAGATCCGTTTATACGATTGATTATATTGCAAGTTTTATGCATTCGTGGTAAAAATGGGGGAGATTACGATAACCGTGGCCCCTACTTTGAAGGTTATATTTGTGTTCCTAAGGTCATTTTAAGAAAAAAATGTGTATATAACAGGTATCCAATGGGCTCCGTTTAGCCGGTAAAGTAGATTTCTTGTTTTTTATAAAAGTGCAAATATCTCGGAAACTACGCGAGATATTGCAAAATATCAAGAAACCTTTTTTGTAGGAAATTCAATTTCCAACAATTTATGTCGTATGACTTTTTTCTATTAGCTGCGCAGTTTCTGAGTATATTTATATTTCGGTGAAGTTGCAGAACAGCTGCCTCTCGTCCGAAATAATGGTCGGGGTAAGTGAAAAGGGTTCTGAAAAGACCAAATTCTGGATAATATTTACAATGGGAGGATTATGTGAACAGGATGGGTTGGGTTAGGTTTATTTTTTTTATTTTTTTTAGTGCATATTATTTTTAACGTTGGGTTGGATTAGGTTTATTTTTTTTTTAGGTTTCTTTTTTTAGTTTTTTTAGTGAATATTTTTTTAACTTCCCGATTCATAGGATTAGGTTAGGTTAGGTTAGGTTAGGTTTATTTTTTTTTTAGGTTTCTTTTTTTAGTTTTTTTAGCGAATATTTTTTTAACTTCCCGATTCATAGGGTTAGGTTAGGTTAGGTTAGGTTAGTCATACGACATAAATTGTTGGAAATTCAATTTCCTACAAAAAAGGTCTCTTGATATTTTGCAATATCTCGCGTAGTTTCCGAGATATTTGCACTTTTATAAAAAACAAGAAATATACTTTACCGGCTAAACGGAGCCCATTGGATACCTGTTATATACACATTTTTTTCTTAAAATGACCTCAGGAATACAAATATAACCTTCAAAGTCGGGGCCACGGTTATCGTAATCGTGCCTAAAAATGCATAAGAGAAATACAGAGCAGTGAAGATACCGGATGAATTTAAACTCTCATACACAGGGCTTGACTAGACAGATATCAAGAGATATTGAAGGACGTCTTCATTTTTCATAATCGGAAGCTTGGGTGTGTTCCATCTATTGCAAGAACTGTGAACTGTTCTCCAGTATAGATTGGACACCGACGTCACCGACGTGATACTGTCTCGTCGGTGGAGTGGAGAACATGGTAAACTCGCAGATGAGGTAAAAACACAAACGTGGTATAGGAGTAAATCAATCACCCAATGTATTATTCGGTCTCACGTTCGGGAGGCTCAGGAATCTAGACACATCCGTACAGGCACCGACGAGATACTGTTAAAGACTGCCACCGCCCGTGTTATTCCGCGGCAGGCTAAGTGAGCGCAATAGGCGGGGTGGTAACGGTGGAACTTACAGTGACCTGAAGGACCACATCGCTAAAAGTTCCACCACCGACGAGATTCAGTTGGTGGTTCAGCGCTCTCTACCTAAATAGATCATTTGTTCGTGAACCACGTGAAACTGCGTCAGTGGCGTAGGTAAATAGATTTAGTACCGCAGCTAATAAATAAATATAGAATGCTGACATTACCCATTCTATAATTCTTAGAAAAAAATTACAATAACAATATCTCGTCGGTGCCACCGACAAGAATAACATTCAAAAATATCAACTGAAATATGGCGGAGAATTTAACATTTAATAATAAGTGACAGGCGCGTTAATAAAAAATTAAAATGAACAAACTTGAATAATATATTTTGTTCTGATGAAACGTGCCATTTCAAAATGTTATGGAAGGGAATAGGTTTGAACTAATCGTGGATATTAATTTACACTCTAGTATGCAATATTATATAACTATAATTCAAAATGTGCAGCTATTGGCTCGGTATTATCCTTTATTCGTAAGATACTTGAAATTCTTACGAATAGAGGATAATACCGATTGCCCAGGTCTCACCACGTGGAGGTTTCTGCACAAGAGACCCGGAAAGGAAGTCAGAACGAATACGATATTCCTTCTGGCTCCCTTTCTTACAACGAAGAACTTATACTAGTGTACTACGCAAGTACGTCGAGTAATTATCGCGGAGCAAAAGGGTGTGAATCGGAGAAGAAGTCTCCGATCCACGGGGGATAAAAAGCGAATCAGGCAGAAGGCTCTGATTCTTTCAAAAAGAGAGAAAAATTAAGCAAACCAGAGCAGAAGGCTCTGGTTCGAGGGTGACGCGAGCAATGGTCGAGAGGAGTTCCGACACCGATACCAATTGCAACAACCACCTGCCGCCAGAGACGGACATGGGTGGAAAAATTTTACCGATGAGTGGTAAAGGGCGAAACCACGCGTCTCGACCCCCCCATTAATATATAAACTACCGCGAACTCCCGTTCCAATAAATCTGGTACATACTACATACGAACAAAGGTGTCCGACACAGTAGAAGACTGTGTCGGAGTAAAAAAAAACGAACAAAGTGAATTTACGGCGATAATTACTCGACGTATGTACAACGACGATTTACAAACTTAATAACTATCGCATAACATAACGTATTACTGACTAACGCAACTTAAATATGAGCTGATGTCTTCTATAGTGTGTGTTCTCCTCTTCTTGGTTTGTCCTCTTCGTCGATGATGAAAGACGTTAGCTGTTGTAGCGTAACTGAAACAGACTAATCATATTTAGACGCAACACAAATACGAATTCCAACATAACAACCAGAACAAAACCAGAAAATGAGCTCTCGAGAGCAAACCAGAAAAAGAGCTCACGTGAGTGAACCAGAAAACGAGCTCATGAGAGCCAAACCAAACCCGCACACGAGTGCGACTCGACCGACCTATTGGCGATTCGGGTAGCCCCAGGGACGCGACTCCCCGTACTCACTCACGGTCCCCTCCGTGAGTGAGCCCCTGAGGGAACTTTGATCGGAGGAATACCAATTTTCAAGAAGATGTGAACGTTTTTCGAAGAGGAACTTGTGAAAGTTCCGATGTGAACACATAGGAAATCAGCAATTAAAATTGTCGTGTTCACTGACTGAACGAGTACTTCGAAACAACGAATCGAAGGTGACCAAGGGTAAACGAACAAAGCATCGATGTACCCTTGGCCGACTTGCAACTTAGTTGAAAGTAAATTTATATTCGATTCAATGAAATATCTTGTAACATTATGCAAGTCTTAAATTCCATTATACATTGTTATCAATAATTGTATACGTGCAGCTATTAGCTTGACATTACCCTTTATTCGTAAGATAGTGGAAGTTCTTACGAATAGAGGATAATGCCAATTGGCCAGGTCTCACCACGAGGAGGTTGCTGCACAAGAGACCTGAAAAAGGAGTCAGAACGAATGCGATATTCCTTCTGGCTCTCTTTCTTACATCACCGGACTTATACTAATTTACTACGCAAGTACATCGAATAATTATTGAGAAACTAGGTAGGCAAAAGTGCGAATTTGACAAACAGAAGCAGGAGGAAGAACACAAGTCCAACATCAGAAATATAATAATGTTTCGAACACTGAACTGTGATAGTTTCTTTTCCGATGGAAATTGCAATAAGAATATTGAAGGTAAACATTGAAAACGATTGTTCAGTGAAAACAGTTGAAAGTGAACCAAGAGTGAACAAAGCAACAATCATTCAACAATATTTGAATTATAAGCTCACCAGGTTACCCCTGGTCCACTACTGGTCCACCCCTGGTCTCCCTGAACCTTCTGGCACCCCTGGTACCGTATCGCGTCTATCCCTGTCGAGTCCGCCGGTCCGACTAACTGATTGACTGACTGAGCGCTCTCGCTTAGCTGTCTCCCCCACTCCTCTACCATCGATCGATTCGATCGCCGAGTTAGTAATTATTGATAAATTTGTTATTTCTCGCTGTTCAATGTTTATAACAATTCCTTTTGCAAACGATGCCCACAACCACTCCCTTGACCATCTGACCAGCTAACTTTTTTTCTAAAAATATGCAATAGAACTCGAGATATAAAATAACATTTATAACATGAATATTCGCGCGCGTTAATTTATTCGATACAATTCACAGAGAAATTTATTATTTCTCGCTGTTCAATGTTTATAACAATTCCTTTTGCCAACGATGTTAACCAGCACTCCCTTGACTATCTGGACATCTAATTTTTTAGTCAAAACAGGCAATAGAACTCGAAATACAGAATAACTTTTAAACCATGCACATTCGCATTAATTTATTCAACATAAATACTACGATAGATTTATTGATTCTGTCTGCTCAATGTTTATACTAATCCTTTTGCCATTTTAATTGTTTACAATAAACTCTCTCTTACTCTGTTCTTCAACATATTTCCTTTTCCACAGATCGATTCTTCAAACATTTATGTATGAAAAAGTGAAAGGTAATAATTCTTGTTTATGAAATACTTTGAAAGTACAAACTGAGATATGTCTATACTTTCAATCAATACATTCTTAATATTTCTAGGAATCTTTTGTCCTTGAGTTTTGCATTTAATATTGGAAATCTTAAATAACAAACATTAAAACATCGTCTCAAACATCTGCTTCACTTGGAATATGTTCGGTGCAGAATGTAACAATTCATGATAATCGATTTCACCGAGGAGAAACACAGTCTCTCGTAGGTGTCAAGATGCTTGTGGTGGCAATTTGCCTTCTCGCCACTTCTCACCGCCGAGAACCTCCTGAGTGGCCTTCTGTTTTTTACTCCAGCCAGAATATATCCTACAGGGCTTAAGAAAACACCGAATTATTCGAGTGACACGATCTCCCGTAAGGCTGGCAGTCTTTAAAAATATCTCGTCGGTGCCTTAAGGTATCATAATTCAGACGATATTTTGGCACTATTTTGATATTATTCTCGTCGGTGCTGGAATTTTTGGCGATGTGGTATTTCAGATCACTGTAAGTTCCACGTTATCCCCGCGCCCACCTGTGCCCACCTGCCTGTATCGCTGAATAGCACAATCGCTGGCTGTCTTTAATAGTATCTCGTCGGTGGTATGGATGTTATATCTGCGATGTGGGTAAATAGCGAGAAAACCACTTATTATTTTGCTATATCGATATTTCAGGTCATGTGACATGAACATCCTACGGTAATCTGTTCTCTGTATCTTGTCTGTGATGATAACAAAATGGTAACACGCTTTTTACAAAGTTTTGGTCTTAATATTCAAAATTTCCAAAAATCTTTCTCATAAACACTGTATTTATCCAAGTTGTACTTATTTAAAAAATTTCGGCTCAATGAACGTATAAAATATTCTAAAAAATTTTGAATATTATTTGTTGTATCGACAAAAATCCTATTTGCAATCATTGTTTTTACTGAAGAGGAATATATTTTTGAAATTTCAGCCAAATCGGATCATCGATGTTTTGGAAATTTACCTTTGGTAGGTAACATCATATTTTGCAATTCTGAAAACCACCCCTAACGTAGAAATCGTTTTTATCGTCAAATGTGTATCTACAGTTTACCTAAAATTTGTTTGATCGATAGTGGGAGCAAGACTGGAAAATATTTCTGAGTGAATCTCATAATGTAGGTTATAAACCCTAGTTTAAAACTGGATCTTGTAACTGAAACATTCATTGGCCTGTGTACATTCGTTATATTTAAAATTTTAAACTAAAATGGGTGAATTTTGTACTAATGGTTGCAAGGAATGCATCAAATTTGATAGAAATGTAAAACTTGATGGCAGAAGGTACGTAGTGTTTAAGTTAATACTATCTCTTCGTGATTATTTATTTTTAAATTCGTCGTTATGTCATTAGATGGGAATATCCGATTCCAAGATCAAAAGATTATTGGGAGAAATTCTGCAATGATGAGGAAAAGAAGTTGCTTGTAGTAAGAGATCCTTCCGTACAATTATCATATAATTCCTTTCCCAAAAACCATTCTCTTAAATTTCGCGTAGATGGCTCTATGGATTACGAACACTCTTTGCATAAGTTGTCACCTGTGAAATCAAAGTTTAAATCAAATAAGCTATGTTTTAGTAGTAAAGAATTATTTCCAAAGCCGATATTAGAAGTTTCATCTGAAGCTCGTGCGAAAAGTTTAGGTAAGCATAACTTTTACGAACTGTGCAAATCTAAACGAAATCCAAAATTAGGTGCTCTGAGATTTGATCGTAGCTTCGGTAAAATTGTCTCCGATAAAGAGGATTATACTCGTGATACTTCTGGTATCCAAAATAAACCAAAAGCACATTTGTCGTCTACTTCAACTCTTCCGATACTAAACGCATTTCCTAAAACATCGACAATTGAATCGAAATTGGTAAACTCAAATCGTACATTAGTTCACGAAAAGGGCTTTCCGGAAATAAAATCTGCATGTTCGACGACTAATCAAAAGTCAGAAATCGATAAGAATTCAGTGAAGTATCCAATTCGATGCGCTTACAAAGCCTTAAAGCACGTAACTACGAACAAAAAACTGAACTTCGATCGCGAAACCGTTTTCGAGTCAATCAGTGACTCGTCTCCGATCGAAGACGAAGAAGAGAAGTTATTTGAACCGATCGATGCAGGAAAACCCGAGGAAAGCAACGAGGAATTTCCACGGTGGAAAGAGTCGCTTAAGGATTCACAATCCACTGGTATAGATGTTCAGTGCACAACTTTGAAATTGGAGGAGATGTCGACGACGATTCCCTCGGGGTCGCGTTCTACATCAGGCTCGAGTCCTCAATTCGCACACCTTGAGCTGTGGGAAAGTCCTTCGAGTAATGTCCTATCATCGATTCCGAAACTGTCCAGCTTCCCGCGGAAACATCACGACAGGTGTTTACCGTGCATATACAAATCGTTCGAATCGCAGTCGAGCCGAAAAATCTCGCTACCCGTAACTTCCCTGCAAAAGATCATAAATTCGCATGCGAAGCGCCCCATTTCCTCTCGTAATACATCCGAGGACAGCGACTCCATTTACGTCGGCTTGCCGGACATCGAGGATACAGTGGAGAGAATTTTAAATTATGAATTTGACACGAAGAAAGTAACGTTTGATGAACCGAATAATATTTCAGGAAGTGAAATCATTAAAGAAACTCCCTCGGCACAAGAATACCGTAAAGGATCGTCACGGACAACGGTGCAAACTGTTCCGGAGTCAGAGTCCTTGCGTAAAGCAGTTACGCAAAAAGATAAAGAGTATCAGCGTGACGAGAAGTCCGTTTCAGTGAGAAAAAATCTGAATGATGCTGGGAAGTTTGAACGAGTTGCGTCTTCTTTAGAACGATCGAAACTTTCTGCTTCGCTTCAGAGCGGTAGCTCCGACGAAGATGATTCGCTCGCGATGTCAATGGACGAGGATCAATCGAAGCCGAAATACTTAGCTCCCTGTCACATGCCGACGGTTTTGAAACCTAGTTTAGAACCTTTTAAAGCTTTGAGAAACAGAAAACCGACGACTCTGCAGGACCGAATCGCTTTCCTCGAGTCCTCGTCGAAAAAAAGTTCATCCCTCGATGATCGCGACGAAGCTGAAGAGAAGCGACCGATACTTAACAAACCCGAAGGGTCTAAAGAGGAGAAGAGTGGCTCAGCTGCTAGGATTTTAACGAAAGCAAAATCTATTACCGGGGATATGATTCTTGAGAACGAGGAACGCGTCGCGAAGAAGGAACACGTTCTACGAAAGGGAGTCAGTGTCGCAAACTTCACAATGCCAGGAGACATCTATGACGAGCAAGATTCTACCAGTAAAACAGACGATTTGCTCCAAAAATCTGATTTGTATCGTCTCCTAAATCCATCCATTGATGTCTCGAAAACAGAAACGAGGCTGCCACTGACCGATACAATGGAGATGGTAAAGGTTTTACAGAACCTTGAAGAGAAGTCGACTACAAATATGTTGGACACCTTATGCAAAGAGTTTTCGCAGCTTCTTTCGACGAGCATTCCGAACGACTCAGACATAGAGAAGCACAAAAAAATAATTCCGCAGCTGACGAGTTTGTTAGTAGATTCTAAACGTTATTTGAATCCCGAGAAATTTCCCTCTGACTTAATTTTCTCCTCGAATCAGCCGCCCCCGTGCAACCCTCAACTCTTGAAACGAATCCTGCCCCAAAAGTCCTACAATCTCATTGCGCCTTTACTGGGATTACCGAAGCCGTTTCATCGAAAGGAAAGTCCGGTCAGGTACAGCAGCCATATCGATCAGAGTGGTACCAACGATGCTACGGTGACCAACGGCGACGACAGTTTAGCGTCCTTAGAGGCACGTTTATTCATAAACCGGTGATGAGAACGACCAAAAATAAAGGAAAGCAAACGTTTTTATAGTCCCGCCACTATTGCTTGGTGTCTGCTATTAATAATTTAACGAGTTGTTCCAGTTTGTCTATTTATGTTCCAGTTATTGTTACTGTATCCTTTCAAAGATGCGTCTTTTTATAATTATCAAGGTGCATCCGTCGACGCCGAGAGACAGCGAATCACTCAATGGCGAGGTGAAAATGGGTCACCGTAGATACAATCCTTACGCTCTATTTCTAAGGAAACCAAGACGCAAGGTACCGTATCGTCGGATTAATGGAAAGGATTACTTCGAGATGGAAAGGCGACGATGAAGAGGAGATTTTTCTGTGTTAGGTGATTACATGGCGCCCTTTGGAAAAGGACGACCTCGAAGGCTACGATCCGAACGCCACCCTCAAAATGAGGACCGACAACATAATGTCCATAATATGCCAGGACTTTTGCCGGTGGCTCGACACTCTCGGCGGCACCGACAAAACCGTCGACGAGGAGGTCTTGAAGGATATGTTCGAAATTGATTTCACCGCGGAGGCGTGCAGATCGATGCAGGTAAAAAAAGGAATATTTGCCCACGATATTTTCGGGCATTTTTGGCTGGCAGTTTTTATCCCCATTATTTGTTTAAGAGATGTTTTCGAAAGCGGAACATCGATTGCGAGCGATTTCCTCGAAACTGTTATTTTTCCTATCGTCGTGACGATATCGACGCGCTGTTTGCGTTAACCGGATTTAAATAGGAACTCGTTTCTTCTTGTTATCGTGAAAAACGGGGTTACGCCCGTCGAGAGAGTATTTTATTTCCTGTTTTTGAAACCAGGTATTGACTAAAGAGATGCCGGTGGTGCCGGCCGAGGTAGCAATGACGAGAAACACTCCCAGTGCGGGCAAGCTTGCTATGACGAAGAAGCACGTTCTGAAAGATGTGAAAGCCGAGGAAACATCCGCGAAGACGACCGCGTTTGGGACCAAGATGCCCTGGGAACTACAATTCACTCCGCCGAAAAATCAAGTCCGCAAGAACTGGCTCCAGTGCGATTATGTTCCTGCAGAGTTGGAAACAATGGACGTGGTTTGGAAGGATATTACGAATTTGAAGAGCGTACGGGGTTTTGTTGAATGGCTTCAACAGCATCCGGAAGTAATTTGAACGTCAATTACCAATGAACTTCGACAGGACTATCGTGTTAAGGCATTGAATGTCAAATACGTTGGTGTCGGTATCCATATCGAATGCTGATATTCAGTTAGGATGCGAATAATAAAGCCGATTAAGAAACTGCATTCGGGGAAATTTGATTGATAGAAAAGGTTTTGGCAAACGAAATGCAATAATTCAATCGTGTAACAATTAGTTGAAATCTAACTGGCGTATTTCTTTCGAAACGGATATTTGAGCAAAGCACTAAACGCGTTATAGATAGAGTATAATTAAAGCCAACATTATCGAGTTTTATAATATTATACAATACAAGGACGGATCACAATCCTCTTGCCACTGTCGTTTCAGGTGCCACCGCCAGATTCTTTGAAGACACTTGTTGCAACAGACATCGAAGTTTTGAGGCAGGTAGAGGATGACGAAGAATTTGCGCATCTTGAACTGGATATATATCAAATCACAAGTTTCAGAGTAACAGGTACCGATAATAAGTAGTGTAAATTTTGCTTTGTCGGTTATTCTTTCCGATGAGAGGTAACAGTGAAAATTGCGGTGATTTTGTCTTTTTCAAACTCGTACTTACCATTGAAATAGGAAAATTGTAGTTTGGTTTTGAATACTATAATCGGTTTATAAAAATAAATCAATTAATTAAAATCGCATCGACCACTCACACATTGTAGCCACTTGATACTCTATTTTTAATTCTATCTTGTACAGAATATACTTTATATTGTCATATACATTTAATGCATTGAGTTTTTAACTAAGTATAAATATTTGTATATTGTGTTCATTGATACTTCTTTTAGAAAGCTTGTGTTTTCAAAAGTTGGTCTTTGTATAAATCGTAATAGATTTCAAGCTGCGATGGAGGTTTTATACGAAATATTGAAACATATGAATGTCTAACTCGGTACGTATTGCCATAATGATACCAACTCCCGTGTTATGACAGTGAAAGTGAAATATATAAAACATCGACAATAAGCAACTATTCTTGTTTTGACTATTTATTAATCTCTTATCCACTAAGTACTGATTCATGTTGTTTTCTTGAATATTTCGTGAAAATGTAATATATCGACTGCAGTTTACAATATTTTATAATAACCGACGTGTAGAGATTTTATACACAACTTGACATGTTAAAAATATCGGATTTAAGCAACGTAATTGTGTCACTTTTCATGCTGAGAGACTTACATCGATTGGCTTCCGAACCCTCCACCGATTGCTCTCACCGAACACACTAAAAACTATAACCAAAAATCAATTAAATCGATTTCCCAAATAAACGTGCAATCCTTTGGTACGTAACGAGCCAAAAAAAGGTACACATAGTTGATTTAGTTAAAAATGTAAATATTGTTGCTGGTCGGCTGTGCTACGGTTAGCGTATCACATACCTATGTATGATATTCCAATACTACTTTCATTAAATTTCGCGGTATTAAAGCTGAATTATTTCAATTCCCGTGGCGTTTTGGAACTCGTTGCCTCCGCATCTCGTTGCTTCGAATACATGAATATTTTAATTGCGTTTGATGACACAACAGCGAGCGTTAAGCTTGTGTGCAAAATGAACGTAAAAAACGAACTGACTCGTGAATTGGGCCCGGCTGACTGGCCATTTCGGGATCTCTGGCCGCCTCCGTTTTCGCTTATAAATGAGCGAAATGCGTGCGTGTAACCGATACGGCAGGCCGATGACACGATGTCAAAAGCACCGGGGTTTCGCGTACGAAACGCAGAGGGGTTAACCTCCGAAGCCTCTACGAACGTGCGTCGGCGGCCCGGAATTTCTGACGGTCCGTTCGGTGTCATTATTTGCGTGAAATATCAGGCATTGATCGCGTTTTAACCAGTGCGGCGCAGCGCGGCAGGACGCGCTCGTCCAAAACGAAACGTACGAATCAGCCAAAATATTCCGGTGTGGAGGAGGATGCAGAATATGTTCTTCGTCCGGCGTGTTCGTAAATATGCTCAAAACATTTAGCGCGGAAACGCGTCAATTCGCTGCGAAAAAACCACACAGAGTCCTGAAAACAATTTGCGGAACTAAGTATTTGGAACTGAAACGATATTCCATGACAAAGGGAAATAACTTCGACAACACTCATTGGTCCAATAACAAGTACTTATTTAATAAATGAGGAACTGTAATTCTAATTTCGAAGTGTGCATTTTCAAGGTAAAAGAATGCTCTTCATTTCAAAACAATTTTTTTTTTAGAAATATTAAATTGGTTCAGGAGAGTTCACAAAAGAAAATTAGTAATTTTTCGATGGAAAATCATATTCACATAATGTTAATTTTTAAATGCTTGCTCTAATTATAATTTTTATTCAATTTCATTAATATCGACTATGATGTAGATGCATTAAATCCATATGAAACAAGTGACTTTTACCAAAAAAGAACTGTTAGAACGGCCGCCCGGACCACTGTACGACGCTCAAATACCCCCATACTCCTAACATGAGCACGAGTGCGCCATACTCGGCCGCCTTTCGACGTCGCGTCGCAGAAATAGGAACGAGAACGGTTGCTTTCAGCTTGGTGATAATAAATCCCGGCTAATACGGCCCGATGTCAATCCTACTTCGATCTCTTTGACCGTGGAACGAATCGTCCTCGTTATTGCTGATGTCAATAATGCTACGGTCGACATCATGCAAACAAGACGTCGACGAATATTGGAAACGTATCAGAAACGGTGGCTGGTCTGTTGTTGCTTGGCCGCGACAGCGCAGACACGAAACCGAGATCTTTCCCGGTGACTTGAAACCCGAGAGAGATTAAAAAAGAGAGAAAAAGCAACAGAGAAATCGCGACGTTTACGATTCATCCTCAAAGCTACACAACGCTGCTTCCTCCCTCGCTGCTGAGTTTCAATGACATCGCGATTCGATTCATTTCCTGGTAAGGCATAGGAATATTATTATTGAACCATGTGAAATGACGAAGATGAAATCGTCGGGAAAGAAACGTGGGTTAAGCTCGCAGGAACTAACAAATTCTATTGCAACTGTTCCATTTTCTGGGGCAACATTTTTAAATAGATGATACCACAGATAAGAGATACTATTAAGTTTACATATTGACGTTGACGGCCATATCTTACTTTTTTTATTGTCTGTGTATAGTTTCGGCATAGATTTTATCGATGTCGTAAATTCGTTGCTCTCGATTTTAACGAAGCCAAATCATATTCGACAAAAATGAATAGTCAATAAGCAAGGCAATGAAACCGTCAGAAGAAATAACGAGTAAGTGCTGCTGTTTTGTTTTTAGCCTACTAAAAGTATTAAGAGTAGAAATACATTTCTGTTGAAACCTTACTTTTAGAAATTGATACAAACAATTTTTATTTTGCATGAAGATCTGTGTTTTACTTATCGGCAATAGTACAAAATCGATCTGTAGTTAAGTTAAGGTAAAAAGTTTTAATTATTACAGTGCGATTGAACAGACAAAACGTAGAGCCCAAGAGTGTTACGAGTATGCGACGATAAAGTATACCTGTTGAGTGATAAATTTATTCGTCTGTAACGATTCATTCGCCATCTCTAGTACATATTACGTTTAATGGTCGTTCGCTATTTCTTTTATTAGCAATACCCTCGATCTTCCCACGACGTTAACGTCGAATCCCAGCATTCTCCAATCTTGTTAATTATATTCCAAAAAGTACGAAATAGAGTTTCATATGAAATCACGTTGTCAGGGCGCTGTTCTGGGTAATCCACGTCGGTCTTTATGCTTCCTTTTCAAGGGATTTCCCATGAGGTAGTATCTATGGAAAAGGAGGAGAAAAAGGAAAAGACAACTATAAGAGACCTTAAAAAAGGAGCAGAAAGGGTTTCGAAAAAGTCGACGCTGGTGAACAAGGAAGAAACCAAGGAGGTGGAAGAAAGACGGAGTCACCATTGGCCATTGGCCATCCGTTTCGCTCCACTTGGAATAGAGACTTGCGCTCGACCGAGAAATTTAACAAGGCGCACGCTCCCAACCAACAATAGCCAACTTTCTAGCCCTCTCTCCTCTATGCTCGGATTTTAATTACTTCAATTTAAACCGTCGCGTCGTTTCTTCCTGTTGTCCCCGTAGCGGGAGATCGTATAACGATCGAATAAACTACATAATAATAATGATTCATCTTTGTTTCATATTAATCATTACTAGATTGCAGATTTTATGCATTTATGGTAAAAATGGGTTGGTGTAGTTTGAAGCGGGAGAAAAATAAAGATACAGTATTTTCAGCGTGTTAAAATTATTCCAATAAGAATGAAATGCGTATCTGGCTCCCATCTTCTGCAATTGGCGCAGCAAATTTTTATTTTGCACAAAGATCCTCAGTCTAATCATTATATGTATAGATTGAAGACGATAGATACAAGAAGGAAATAAAAAGAATATATTTATGCTTACAGACTAGTATACGTGACATCAATGATACTAATTTTAGATTTATTTTTAACTGGCAGAATTATATTTCTATGAATGGAACCGTACATTTGAAAAATTCTATCTCGTATCTTAAACGTATTTCTTGGAGAAATCTTTGACACGTACAAACATCCTAAGGGAAACATGAAATTATGTATTACTTCAAGTCCGTAGGTCCATTACGGTACCCAAAAATAAGTTACAATATATAACACACTGTTATTGTTCAACATTTGATAGTATTATTGATCGAGTCCCACTAGAAGTGATCACTAAATACCGTTCCTTTCCGAAATGAAATTGGAAGTTCGAGCTCTCGCATAAGAGGGACTAGCTTATACAAATTATGGTAAATGTCATAGTTTAAATTTCGCAAGTCTCTAAGATATAGCGGTGAAATGGTTGACAAAAGAATTTATCATTGGCTCGAGGTAGGACTGCGTCTGAAAGTATATAATAATCGCTGCGCATTAGCAAATTACCGAGGAACGGTCGTCGTCAGATCACATTGGTATTCGTGCTCCTCGAACCGTCCGGACGCGTCCCCGCGATCTTTTATTCATGCGATCAAGTTTGCATTTAAAAAACTTCACTTCCCCGCGAGCATCGCCATGAAATCGGCCACTTTTCAGGGTAACTATTCTCGAAAAGATCAAGAATCGGTCGGGCGGGTCGGTTGCTCGGGAAATATCGTTCGTCCGATCCTCACGCGCGCGGTGTGTGCCGATTTTATGCAACGCGATGCGCGCGTGTCAGACGGGAGAAGGGATTGTCGAAGTTTCATTTTCTTCGTCGGACCTGAACGACAATTCCGATTATGAAAGGAATGGGATGATCGAATTGGATGGCCGGTTTTGTGTCTCGTCAATTTTCGTTTTTCCTTTTGCGCTCTTTCTGTCCCTTTTTTTTCGTTATTGCGCGCGACACAGGCGGCAGAGAAGCGTGGTTCTAGGGCGATCCGGTTCGCTACGTTCATTCGATGTACACAAGGCGATGGAAACGTGTGAGCGCGTACGTAGCTATTCACAAACGAAATGGGAAGCGCTTCCTGCCGACCGTTCGCACCAGTTCGATCTATTGTCGGCAAGTTTGTGACAGTGTGTATAATAGCAGTGTGTCTGCTATGGGCTCTATCTCGGTGCATCTTTCTCGTCCATTCGACCAATTCCAGCTCTATGTCTTCTTTCCTATTCGCGATCGCTAAAAATACAACCGGGGCCGCTGTTTAAATAGATTGCTATATTAAGGCCTTTCCAACGATCTTCTTTTTTTCCGCAACTCGAACGAGGATGAAGAAATTACTGGTCCAGCTTCCTCACTCGCGCATTACATCCCCGAAGAGAGACGCAACGAATTCCCAACGAAACCGAAACCAGGCGAATGCTTGGCTCGGCTTCTCTCGCGCACGTCCTCTGATTGAATCGTTAAGACGCGAGATGCCGGGCTTCGCATAATAAACCAGCTACACGCTGAAGCGTGGATAACATCCGGGGGATGACTCGAAGCAGGCCAGACGGGGAAAAAATGAAATGCCTCGAGAGGGACTAAATGAAAAGGGGGGAAGAAGATCCGGCGCGTCGAAAGGAGAGCGCGTCTCGCGTGAAATCGTTGCCTCGACGGGCTCCCGCCTCGGTCCGAAAAGGCCGAGGCCTTTAAAACTGTACTAATAACGTCGCGTACAAGCCGACAATGCTTTGAATGCTTCGTGTTCCATTTGATCGCTCTTCTATGTCGGTCATACTTCGGGTTCCCTGTAAATCCAAGCAAACTCCCCGAACGACGGCGTTGCACAATGTTGAACAGTAACGCGTAATAGACTTCAACGAACATCCGGTTTCACCCGGAAGGCCGCTCCCATCACGGGTTACTCCCGGCATAGTTACACAGTCGTAGCTCAGTGGTAGAACGTGCGATTCTTCTGTTTCTCTCGTGCATCAATGTTTTATTGCCAAAGGACGGCGTGTCGTCGGTAGCACGTTCGTCTGGGTGGATCGGTTAGTCTACCGTTGTCCTTTGACCCGACGACACGCGTACCGTTCTCCGCGAGCTATGTAAACACGGCTGAATCGCGATCGTTTCGTATGGAAACCGTTAGCTTCGTTCTAGCCGGATGGAAGACGCTTTCGCATTAGCCTATGGGGATGAACGGGGTGCAATCGTTGGTTTTAAATGCCGCCGTAAGAACCGAGAATGAGCGAGCACGCGCACACGCACGCACGCGACTACAGGACGAGGAACAAGTTTACGGAGAGTGAAATTGGAGGTACGTTTCTACGATTTTGCGTTCAAAGGGAAACGAGGGAAATTTCACAGAGGCTCGGTTTTAAGTAATAGCACCGCCGACACGTGACTCTGTACCCCCCTCTTTCTCTCTTGCGCCCCCTCCCCACCACCCCTATCCGCTCTCCACTTTGCGCGCGAACGTAAGCAAAGCAATTAGACGGAAGTGCGAAAGAAAAGGTGTGCGAGCGTAATGACGCAAGCAGGGTAAAGTGTGGCCGTCCGGCGTTTCCGGATGGATTCACCAAACCCTCTTCTCATCCAGGGACGAATGTACGTGGTCTCCTATCTTTTTTAGCCCCTCGCGTGGACCCTCGGCTGGCCGCGTTGCTCCAAACTGACCGTAAATGGGACGCGGATTCATCGACGTGTACGTAGTTGTACACGAAAAAAAATGAACGGTCGATTAACCGGCCTCGTTTAATTTTAATAGACCATCGGTTTTAAGAACACCTTCGGGGTATTTTTTGAACGGACCCCGCCAGTTTATTCGTGGATTTCGGGATTCTTAACGCGATGAACATCGGGAGCACCCTTAACAAGGCCTGCGGACTACTTTTTTTCGTAATTTATTATGCTAAAGTAAAGTTAAACGGACCAAACCCTTTGTGATTCGAAGTGTTCCCTCTCTTTTATTTTCGGATCTGACTACACTCGCGTGTGATGCAGTTATATTCCCACACGCGTGGTATTACTAACCTATTTAGAACAAGTAATTGACTAGTAATAATTCAAGTAGCCATTTCTTATGTATACCACACATTATAAAACACGATGGTAATCATAAAGGCAATATGTACATAGTAGATTGAGGAAATTTACCAAACAACGTACAATATAAATTTACATACATATTACTATCGCCGTACAAATTAATTTCACAATTATCGGAAGACTGTAAATATATATTTTTAGACCACGTTAAACTTCAATAACTACCACACGCTGATAAAAAATAATTCATGACGCACCACCTTTATGAAATATTATATTAGTTCTTCAAACAGATCATCTGTTCTAACCTATTGAAAAGAGTATTATACCGATATACAAGACAATTATTACAATTACAAATTATTAGCACAGGCAAGAGGGGGGACATTAGAAAGGTGGAGCAGGTATTGGGAAAAAGAGGAAAATAGAAAATGTGAATTCTGCGAGGATAGTTTTGGAAACCTGGAACATATGGTAAGGGAAATTGAAAGAGGCCCGTGCATAGAGGAAATAGTGAGCGAGAGGGGGTCAAAAGAAGCGATAGATTGGCTAAGGAAGCTAGAGAGAAAAAGGGAAAGAACAGAACAGAAAGAAAGATGGGAGAAGGATAGGGCAAAGTAAAATGTATGAATGGACCCGGACAGGTGTGGAAGGATGAGAGAGAGTTAAGACTGAAATGTAAACCGAGTTCCTTTTTTATAGCCGGAAGGCTAAAAATTAAGCATTTCTATTCTATTCTATTACAATTACAAAATACTTAAATACGAGAACCTTATTTTTAATAATTTTCTATAAGAAATTGAATGGACAAATATTAATAAAAGAACCGAATGACATATGTATATTTAATCGATTGTGTTGAAAATATTCAGCATAAGTTCGACTGGATGTTTGAAGGCAATTGGTTAGAATAGCTAGAATCGAACAATATTTTTAATGGAATTGATTATATCAAACGTGGAATCTTTAATATTTACAAATCTAGAATCATAGGTTCCCGTCACGTGATCAAATCCCCAACGGACATGTTTCGTTTCTTCTTCGGATTGAAGCGACCCGAATGCGGTAGATCGATAGGGAACCCTTGTCTGAAGATGGCATAGGTTGGTATCATCACTGAGAAGGTTGCAAAGTATATTTACATACGGAGCCTCGGTCAAAGCCTTTACTTTGCGCCGATATCAGTCGTACGTAGTCACGCTATGCCGTTCAAGGATAGTCCTTTCCCTCGAGCTTTCACTCGACCGAATTAAGCATAACCCTTTCAAGCCGCTAAATTTTGCAGTGACAATGCTTATGACTGAACGCTGAGTGGACTTCCCGCCGCAAGCAAAGATACGATCTCTTAGCATTCATTAGAACGGCGCGCATAACTTATTTTTCGCGTTGGACGCAACATTCTTACAGGTTGCAGACGAGCTTCCTATTATCAATTGATAATCTTCTACGAAAAAATTTGTTTATCCAGTTGATTAGCTTGACAATATTAGTGCAAGAGCCTGATTCACTTGAAACTTAGTTTTAGTGTACTATTACTCGGGACATTTATGATCAAAGTTACTTCTTGAAAAGCAGTACTTCATATTCTTATGCAAGTTTATA
The DNA here is from genome assembly GCA_916610235.2 of Lasioglossum morio. Classification (NCBI taxonomy): domain Eukaryota; kingdom Metazoa; phylum Arthropoda; class Insecta; order Hymenoptera; family Halictidae; genus Lasioglossum; species Lasioglossum morio. Next base: position 15,791,553 of record OU744327.1, read on the forward strand.
TAACACACTTTTAACCCTTCTGTACATGATTTTTTTTATTGGGATGAAAACATTGAAAGGTCAGTTTTTGTGTTTAATTTACGGGAAAACATTTTAAAAAAATAAAACAACATTTTTAGAAGAATAAAAATAAATAAACGTAGTCAGAGAACACATTCTTAGTTTACTATATACCAAATTTGTTAACTGTATCAGATATGATACACTATGCATCGAAGGGTTAAATAATACTTATTTCATCTATCACATATTACTGTCTATTCTCAGATCACAAGTACTAGGTGAGATCAAAGCGTTCGTGAAAATTATTAACGAAAACTTACATTATCACCTGCGAAGTATTCCCTGCAAGCATACACAGACTGTATTAAACGGTCGAGTGGTGATTGCACATACGGAAACAAGTTGAAAAAAAATGAATGACATTCACTCGCTTGGCGCTTCGTTTCCGAGAAAATCGAGTTTGAAGATCCGTCGGGTTCGCGTACCTTAATATTTGGAGGAAATAGAACCGGTAAGTCGTGACCAGACGCCGCAGCAAATTTCTATCTAATAGCACGTGTATTCGATCAATTTCCAAACTCGATTCTCTCGAAAACAGAAAATGTTATTTCTTCTTTCCGACTTGTTTCTGTCCATAGAATCACTGCCCTGCTGCTTCTACCATGATTTTGGAGACAGCCGGTAAACACTTGCTTCAATGTCATTTAAAATTAAGAAGTGGAAATTAGAAAATTAGAAAATTATAAAACACATTTCGGATTTTACACATTTGTGACAAAAATGATCAGGAGCAATTTAGAACGGAGAATAGATTAGACGACTTTTCAAAGTACCAATACATTATTTTCAATACATTAAAATTATTAGCGAGAAATATAAATTTACATTTAGCTCCTGTATCTTACAGTTGGTGCACAAACTTTTCTATTTTCCATAAAGATTCGAAGTCTACTCTTGAACATTTAACCGACTCATTTTTAAAAATATTTTTGTGAAATGTGAGTTAAATACGAGACCCGGAACAAAAGTCCCAGTTGCCCGGCACTAAGGGTGGTACTGGTGCAAAACAATGGTGCAGTTTCTAGTTTGAAATGCTCTTCAGCATCCTCGTCACTTCCTGTTGCACCGTCTTCATACTTCTGCGTCACTTGTAGCATCAGTTTATAACAAGACGAAAATGAGATCATTCTACCTACTTTTTTATCATAATTACAGCTGTATCAATATGTATAGGATTTACCTTTACTCGTTCAAAAATAAGAGATATATTTATTTACTGAAATGAAGCACAGCGAAACGTATTCCAATAAACTCCGACGACTCTCGATTTAAACTTCAAATGAAATACAGAAATGCAAAAAGTGTTCCCAAATGAATGATTTACAAGTTCCGAAGTAGTAGTATATTTAAAGAAAAAAGGACTGGCACTGGATCGAATAGCCTCTTTTTCTAGAATTTTTTTGTCCAGCGTTTTCAGAAATTATAACCGGGTGAGGTCAAATCACGCCAGGAATCTCGTGGCGAACGATGATGGAAAGGGTTTCTGAGGACGTGAGGGGGATAATTGCGCGTCGAAGTTGACTTATAGCTTCTAAATCGGCAGCTTCGCTCCTCCTCTGTCCGCAACCCTTGTTTCTTGCCCAATCCTGGACAAAGGTGAACTCTGTTCAAATCTGTTAGGTTACAATTTATAAAATAAAACACAGGGCGAGTCAAAGCACGGGAAGTGCAGCAGAGATTGATTTGGGACACTAAAACAAGGAAAAAGTTCACATAAACATGTGTCCGATATGACCCAGTTCTCGAGTTACAGCTTATGTTATATCGTAACATTTGTTTTTCTACCATTTTCCTGTCGTCAGACGTTTTCCTGTCAGGCAAGTGACCATTCGGAAAACATTTTCCATATTCACAGGTGTCTACCTCTTACAGTATTACACTCTGCAAGTCCATACATAAAATACATGTCAGCTAGTTCACAGTTGGAGCAACTCATTTTCAAGAAACAATAATGGCGAGTCTCTCGTACAGTGGTGTACACTTAAGCATCCACAGTCTGGACCGAATGCGAACACTTAACTGGAGAGCTGGCTTGAACTGAAGGAAATAGAGGGGATGTGTTTGAGCGAGATTCCGATATCCATCACGTATCTGGGGTCCCAATCGAGCTCCCAATTTTTTGGGATTAGGGCACTTAAGTGTGCACTACTGTGTTGCGGAACACCCTGTAGAAGGCATGAATCCCGACGGGCCCAGTTAACAAACATGGGTAGATCGCGTCAGCGGTTGACAATCTCGCGAGAATAGATTATTCGTTCGGAAGTTGCTAAATGACACCTTACGCGTTGCAGTGCGAAGGCCAGATTGAAATCAAAGTAAGAGAAACTTCCGAGTTCCGCGTAATTACAAGTGTTCCTTGCCGGAGAAGGTAACCGGGGAGAAGGCTAAGCCGAGCCGTTGGCAGACACTTAGCGAAGTTTCGATTGTGCCTTGGTGTACATGTTTTCAGCGTGCAAACTCGCCCAGGCCCGAGCAGGGACTATCGGAAGCGCAGGGAGCAAGGCTTGAAGGGGTAGAGGGGGATCAGGTGCGGTATGCAGGCGTTCGGTGCTCCAACCTGGGGGTGAATTTTATTAAGCGATATTTCTCTAATTATCTCAGTCGGCCCGTGGCAAGTAAAACTTTGGATACGGGGAAGAGCGGCCGGTGTGCCTGGTAGTAGCCATATTCATGGGCCGCGTTAAGCGCCTCGAAAGCATAAACATTAAAAAGAGCTGGGGCGTCGAAGTTAGCGGCCGCTCAGCTTACTTCTGCGCCCTGCCTACCCGCCATCTCCTTTCCCGTTTTCCTGTCTTGGCAAACTGGAAAACTTCCGCGAAGCATTTCGAGGAAAAAACTTGAAAGATTAAACGCCACGATATTATAGCCGCCTTGCTACGACGATATATGGAATCGCAAAAAGGTGCGTCGAGTGTTTTTCCTTACAGGCATGTTTTGCTGCGACTCGATAGTCGCGTGGAATTAGGACTAGGAGTGTTACAAGTACCGAGATTAATCACTTGTTCCTTAATAACAAGTCGGATACGTTGCACAGCTACTTGCAAAAATAAATAAACAAATCATGTTTTCGATATTTTCTCGTTTGATGCTTCGTTTACGAGAATATCGAGTTTGGATATCCGGCAAGCACGCCTGTTCTAGCATTCGCGAGAAGTAGAATTGGTTGGCCATGATCAGACGTAGCGCACAATTCAACCGAAAAAATGTAATTCGTTTTTTCTTACTTATTGTTGCAGATAGAATCCCTCATACCCGCCCGTACTACCCGTCCCGAGACACCCTGTATAGATCAGTTTATATTGAACTGATTACACGTGAAATACGTTTTCAGATAATCGAGAATTCACCAATTAAACAAGTAATTATGATTCAAATGGTATTGTGTGTGGTCCTCATTTCAATTAGAAAAATTTCACGAATACGTTGATAAAACTTTTACAATGAAATAATTCAAAACAAAAATGTTATGTCAATGAGTTAGTATTGTTACACCAATATATTTAATTTATTTATTATGTAACTCGTATTATGTTACTCAAGGGGTACACCCCGCAATAGTGTTCATAACTTTTCCACAATTATCGTGCATATCTTCTTCGTATACATCGAGACGTTACTGCACTTAATTTGCATCAACGAAACGCAGCGAACGAAGGTTAATCGCCACTATCGAGCTTCTGCCGTATCGATTTCAAGAAATTCGAGACGTGGAGCGTTTGCAGATTAGGGATTTTTTTAATTTGGATAGCAACAGATCGATGAAATGAGCGATGCGAGATCCGTGTCGCTGTGAAATTGATTTCTCATATTCCCCGGCGAAATTAGTGTCGCTTAGTCGTAACAGCTAACAGGTCGTGGTTGTAATCCAGAAGCGGTGAAGCAAGTCGACAAAGTGTCTTAAAAGCGCGACGGATTAAAGGCGCCGTTTCCTGTTTACGATAGTGCGCGTCAGTGTTTGGAAATAATAGCGCGTCGCCAATGCTGAACCAGTCTCGGGAACGAAGGAGCACGTATTCTAGATACGTTACTGGAGGAAGACGCTGCTCGGCCGCCATGGCTTGGTGGCGTCTGGAATGGGGTTCGTTATCGTGCTCGATGTTTATTATTATACTTGGAAAGCGCGAACAATAATTGGACGGTTTAAGTCGTCGAAAAACTTTGTTATAGCAGCGGCGGCGGATGCACGGCGTGGAAGTTTCCGTTGATTAGAATTGTAAATCCATCCGCGTTAAATAACAATAATACTGGCCGATTGTTCGGTAACTGCGTCCGGATTCTCGCATCGATCGCCGAATCCTCGTCCCCGCAAGCCAGATATTAATTCGACGAGCCCTGAGATAATTGAAATACCGAAAAAACGTAACGTTCGCGAGACGACGAGAATTTTCAAACGATTATGCTCGACTTCCGACCGGCAAGGCTCGGCTCGGGTCGACCCGATCTTTCGAATCACTCGAAGTGACTGTGCCTCGAAATAGAGCGGAATAAAATTCACGACTCTCTCGAACGGCAAGGTAATTACGTGTAATTTATATTACTTGCCATTGACATGCAAATCTGCGGACCATGCATGTCTGTCCTAGCCTCAGCGGTTCTCCACCCTCTCCCCTGACATCGCCGTGATACGCACCGCCATTTCCATTGGTTTCCGTCTCTTCCTCGCTCTTACCCATGATATATCTTCCCTCTCCTCATTATATTCGATACCGCAATTCTAGTCGATACGAAAGTCTGGGGATATTCTTGAAAAGCGTGGAATCCCCGACCGACCTCCGGGGATCCCGTAACACGCCGCGCGCCGAACTTATTAGATAAACAAAATTCGTTAAAAGCGGACAGGATTCCTCGATTGTTAAGTCCATTGGATCGATCTCACTTCTGTGCCCGGATTTCGCCAAGATTCCGGCTACCTTCGCCTTCAGAGAACTACCCCCCCCCCCCCCCACATGCAGGAACAACGAACGCTGAGACAAATGCCGGGGTTTTCCAGGCACACGTGCCTATTAGCCCGGGCGCGGTCAGAAAAAAACGTGGTAAAAGAAGCTTATCAGCTGGCCAAATAAGTTCGTTTAATTCCAATTTCGTCCCTTTCACGCCTTGTCCGAACACGTATTACCACGAGATGCATCAAAGGGGGTAGTAGACACGGCGGGATGCATATTCATATATGCAACAAAATTCGAGGTGGCGCGACGACGCGCGACGTGGCGCGGCCGGTGACGCAATGGAGTTTCAGAGGAACATATTTAGAGATAAATAGACAGGGTCATAGCGAACGATGACGAAAGAGAGACAGAGAGAGTCGACAGCTTAGATACGGCTGAATTGGCCAGTAGCGCCAGTCTTTTGATCTAAACTAAAATACCAGGCCGAAACAACGGGCAAAGCAAATCTGTTCAAAGTGCCCGGTCTCTTCAAAGTACTTGGCTTCGTCCATCTCGCTCAGTCCCGTGCGACGGCATACCCCAATGACCAATTATCTTTGTATCTTTACCGATGACAAGTGAACCGCGAGTAAACCACCGCCCACCGACGAGGGAAAGAGTTCGGTATGTGTCAGTTTATCGGCAAGGGTTGAACCCAGAGCCAGCTCTCTTTTCGTCTCTCTTTGCCGCCCCGCCCCACCCCTCCTAACCCAGGCCCGGCTACTCTCGTCCAGCCGGTCTCTTTTTTTGTTCTTGTATTCCTAATTTCATCCTCTCGTTCCTGCCGTGCGCCGCGCCGCGTCGCCTCGTCGCGTCGTCTTCGAGTCGATAAACCGTCCGAGCATCTGTGTACTTTGTTCTTCCTTTTTTTTTTTCTGTCTTTTTTTCTATCGAGACGAAATAACAAGAACTTCCGGAACGGGCGACCCGCGCCACCGTTGGCAAATTAAATTAAAACTAAATTAAATAGATCCCCGAACCCTTCGCTGCATCCCGTAACCTCGATTCGTCTCCCGAAAAGTGATCCTTCTCTGCGCAGGATTGAACCGAGGACCGTAGACGGAACTTTAATTGAAATTCGTGTGTCGAACTAATTATACGTTGTTCCAATTATAGTTTCACGAAACGGTTGCGCTTCGATCCGGGAAACGAGAGCATAATCAGCTGCCTCGCTTTTCTAGAAAGAAAACGACGTCGGATCGATGTTTTTCAATTTCGCGGGACGAAGAAGAGGTAGACACCGCCGCCGCCAACCGCCCGCCCACCCACACCGCCAACACCTCCCCCGCGGCTGAAGAAGAGTGAGCGAGAATATTGGTGAATATTTAAAACCTGTTTTCCTCCATCCCACTACCCAAACCCGCCTCTCGAACCGCCGTCGAGCAACCTATCCCTGTACCGTTGTAACAAACAATTGCTGTCGAAACAATAGCTACCTAATGCAAAATAGGATGCCAGTCTCTTCGCGTTCCCGCGAACTGGCTTCATTTTGAGACGAACGAGGAAGCTGCTCTCTCGCGCGTTCATCGCTCGGAATCCACGGTTGTTTGATGTTCATGATTCTCCAACATGTCTCGTTAAACATTCTTCAGACGATTCCTATTCACGTCACAATTCATTAGACCGAGACCAAAGAGAATTCTATTCCGCAATTTCGATATTGTGTCGTGCATGCTAGATGTAGATTATCACATAATATAAAAACTCTGTACAGTAAAGTTCGATATAACGTTAACCCCTTGTCCCAGTATTCTCTTCGCAGTTGCAATAATTACAACTTTTTAATACTGAACAGTTTCTTACCGAGGTATAAGGGTTTGAGATTATAGAGCACAGAGTTGAGAATCGATAGATTTTAAAATACTCCTTAGAGTCCATACTGTGCACAGACATAGTCCGTGAGGGGTTAAAGCTCCAATCATGTTGATCTTCCCACACTAGACAACGGATTTTATGCATTTATATCAAAAATTAGTAGATGTAATTCAGAACAATAAAAACATTAGAGATATATTAAGAAAGAACAGTAAAATATATTAAGAAAGAAAATAAATTTCTGTTTCACTCCAGTTTGTTGGTATTCAGATAGAAAATTTTTATTTTGCATAAAGATAAGCTCTCTATCCCATACAAGGATACGTTAACACATCGCCAACTTGCAATATATCTACTAAACAGGTATCCTCACGTCTGTCTCTATTAAACTTTTCACTCGCCAAAAGCAAAAAAAGAATTTAACACGTACATTGAACAGCAAGTTTGATTGTTTTTGTTCACAGAAAATTTGATTTCGAATATAAAAGTTCGTGCTGAGTAGCAGTGCGAAGTCCGCGATGAGGTCACACGATTTTTCATACTTCTTTGGCCCCGCGCATACTTAGCGCGAAGCGAGATAAATCATCTCGGTGGCCGGTGGCTGGGATTATTAATTCGTGTACGAGGATAGGTGTATCATCTGGTCCATGACACGTGAAATACGTCGTCTCCCGAGCTAACGAGAAGAGATGGAACGAGTCAGCCGGTGTATTTGGTGTCCAGTCCACGTACGTGAAGTAGCACAAAGTACTTATTGTTCTGACGTCGTCTTCTGTTTAACGCACTGGGAGCTGGTATCTAATCTCGCAAGAGTAATCCCCGTGTCCTATGGCCGGTAGAGCGCCGGGTACCATCCTTACTGCACGGTAAATCGGACCCAGTGACGTGATTCGCATTCGTTAGCAGGATCAACCATGCCGAGCAAAGTGGCCGGTCTGATCACTCTTTTACCGCCTCGCCGATCTCTGCGGCCTCCATTCACCTGCTCGAATTATTTGAGAATTCTTCGAACAACCCCACCGACGACGACGTTCGTTCAACGTAACGTAACTATAATTAGAACGATGTTCGCGTATAAACGGCTAAATCGGCGCACACTTATACATTGACTGGAACACCCGAACGGGAAAACTTTTCAAAGATGTTCGAGTGTATAAAATTCGCTAATCCTTCAATAATTTCGCGCGAACTATCGGCGTCGAAAGGAAAGTATCTTGGAGAAATGTTTCGGAGCTTTCTTAAACAATTCTGACAGAGGTTAGCTCGTGTTCTAGAAAACTCTTACAGAACTCAATGATTGGATCTGAATCGTGTAGAGGTAGAACTTCTACGACGACGATACCTTGGCATACATTCCACAATTTTTCGAATACTAATTTATTCGGTACCGTTGATTGTCATGCCAATTTTATGAATTTCAACATAAGTTTCACATATTTCTATATCCAGAATCTGCCAGCAAATTGAGAGATTTTTTCAAGAGCGTTCTGCCAAAGATCAAGAGCTGCTTCCCTCTGGACGAACATCACGTTAATTTCGCAGAACGTTACATTAATTCCAAATTGGTTTTAGCCGAGCGGAAATCCTATGGTGTTGCCGCGCCCAGGACGAAGGATCACCGATCCGCAGAATACCCAGCTTAGTTCCATGGTAATTACAGGACAGAACAAGGCTTAGCCGATCTTTATTTATACATGCGTCACGCTGTGACGCGCGTCACACGTCGATAAGTTTTTGTCGTGGATCGATGTCAACCATCTCTTTTTTACTGAAAATTCTTCCGTCATAAACTTTATCAGAGACCGCACAGCATATATTGTACTATACAAGTTCTACAAGCTCGTAAGCGGAATTAGTCAGGATGAGGGCACAAAATTCTACTGAATTCCAACTTTATATTAAACTCGGATTAGCTTGACGAAATCGAGTTTCGTTTGGTACGTTAAACTGTGGATTAGTCAAATGTGCACTGGAATCAAGAGATTGGAAAATATTTGGTTGGTGCAAAAATAATTTTGGTTTTCATCGGTTTGTAACTAACGATTTTTCTGACATGACGTTTATCTCATTACAGCAATAAAACGTGCGAAACTCCATCTATTGATTTGTGTTTCGATGTGAGTGCTTATCATTGGGTTATGTCCGCTGTCGAAATGAAAATGGAGGAAAAGCAAATTATTATTACTTATTAATAAGTACACAATACTGGTTAAAAAAATTTCGTGAAGAAAATGAAAGAGGTCGCGAACGTCTTTCAGCAATAGATAATGATGAAATAAGAGCTGTTACCAAAGTGGATTCTTCGAGTAAACGTGGTAAAAACCTCCCGGGAGGTTGCAAAAAAACTGGAAGTTGATCATATAATAGACATTCCACATTTAGTTCGAATTGATAAATAAAGCAACGTATATAATTTAAAAATGCAAGAACAAAACAATAGAAGAAACCGATAGTACCAGATTTCTAATCACTTCTTGAAACGCAATGCATCACCTACTTAGGGTACATCGTGCTGGTAATTCCATAAACATCCTCAATTACCATGTTGTGCCGTCAGGTTCAAGTTTTTATTAAATCCTACCGGGGGGTCAGAATTCCGTAATAAGTCCGCGAGTTTCATCAGTCGTTTACCACTGCGGCTCGTGGTGCACTTTATCATCGACTCATCACCAGTTACAGATTCGCGACCGGTTTCGAGGAAAGTTCGAATTGAATCAGGGGTCCGACTGTCCCCGGACGTCGGTCCGGTAGGGCCAATGCGTCCAACAAGTAGCTGACGATCGAGTCCCATTACTGAGCGATTGAAAAATTAACAAGCATCGCTTCCGCGATTCTAAACTGCGGCACGCAGCATCGAACGGGGATATTGGCTGCCGGGGATGTCCAAGTGGGAAGAGAGGAGTCCGGTGGATTCGCGACGGCGGTGGCGGTGACGGCGCTAAAAGGAGCACGCAAGGCGAGGAAAAGAACGGTCTCGAGGGGGGGGGGGGGTGAGGATCTTTTAAGCACTATGTCGCTATATTTAGGGTTCATCCTTATCTTCGACGACCCCTTCTAACCGCAGTTTTGAATTGCGGCGCGCGCACCGTCGCTAACCGTCGGTCTACGTCGCTGGTGATTTCGCGATGGGGTCAAAGGAAGGGGTTGCTCGCACGAGAAAGACGGAACAAGGACGAGAGAACGTGGGAAGGAGAGAGAGCGACATAGAGATTGAGAGGGACAGAGAGAGAGAGAGAGAGAGAGAGAGAGAGAGCACGGGTGGCGGTCGAAGCGGGGTGAAGGGTAGGAAGGACGAGCAGGATGGGGGTTGGAGAAAAACACGACGAGAACGGGACGGAGAACGAGGAAATGGTGGGACATGGATAAGAGAGGGAGAAAGAGGGAAACACCGAGCCAGGAAAAAAGCGAAATGAAAAAAAGAAGGGACTGGCAGGGAATGCTCGGTAGAAAGAGGATTGAAGGGACAGGTGGAGGGAGAAAAAGCAGGCGACGAAATAGAAGAGCGAGGCAGGCGGAGAGACACAGGCGGAGAAATAGACATAACGAGTACGTGAAAAAGAGCTAGAACAAAAGGGAACGGCGAAGGAAGGAGATACGCGGCTGGTAGAGGTGGAGGAAACGGGTGGGACAGAGGGATGCCAGTAGCAGGGGTGAGTAACCAAGCAAGTGGCCAAAGGTGAGAGAGTAGGACAGTCGGTGGTAGGAAAGGGTGTTGTAATGAAGCTGCGCGGGAGAGGTGGACGCTGGAGAAAGGTCGATGAAGAAGGGGTGGAGAATGGGCCGTGGAACCAAGGGAGAAGGTGGTAGCGCGAGAACACGACGGGGAAAAAGGTTGGAGCGAAACGCCAGGAAGAGGGAGAGAAACAGAAGAGTATGTCACGCTCAGGATTCTGGTGGGAGCGTCTAGGCCGGGGTGGGAGAGATGAGTGCTACGTACAGAGAGGGGTGTAAAGAGGGGTTGGAACCAAGGGACAGAGCCATAAGAGGGTTGATGGTAGCCCGCGTTGGCCCCAGTAGCACAGTCGCGCGCCGAACTCTCGTAGGCAACCACGTATTCGGTACAACGCGCTTCCGCACCTACCTTCCAACAACATTTTTTACTTTAACCCTCTTCGCCACCACCCACTCTATCTTCTTGCAATCCGCTCGCTTCTTCAACCGACGTAACCTGGCACAACTCTCCTGCCTGTTCTAGTCCATCCCGCGCGCGACAAACTAGCCTGTGACTGCCCAGAGGTCGATACGAGAGATCAACAATCGAACCAGATGCTGATCCCAGCGAAAAAGATCCTTGACAAACGGGGCGAGCGACGCTGGAGAACTATCGCTGGTGGCATCTATCAGGTAACTGCATTCATCTCTATTTCTCAATGGATTGTAATCTCGATGGTAGCGATACCATCCCTTCCGTCATCATGCTAGAGACACCATCGCGGGCGTTACGAGCGTTTTCAACTCATAAATTATTCGCAAGCTCTGTCATTCACTAATTACTGTCTGCGTATCACATGTCGCGCATTGCATGGCTCGAATTAACTCGAATTAGAAGTTAACGCGGCTCTCATTAACACATGCGGACGTTGACGAGCACACGATTATTTATTAAGTAACGAAGCGTTTTAGACCGAGACGCAGCAATCCGTTGGCTAGATTATCGGATAGCGATTTACGTCTTTGGCCGGAGCGATGCCGGATTTTCTCCGTGATCACCGTAAAGTCCCTTATCGATAAATCGTAGTTTCATATCCGCGTGAACGTTTATCGATACTAACCCGCGGTCTCGCGATTCCTTTTGACGTTTCGACGCTGCGCGAATATTCCCGAACGTCTCACAGTATAATCAACTCGCCCGTCGTTTCACTGTATTTTCAATTGCTTCGTCGAGGAATGCGCCAGCCAAAAGAATGGCCTTCAATTGAGGAACGAAAAAATATTGCCTGGCAGCTTTATCGTCGTCAATCGACGATATAAAATTCGCTCGGTTGGATTTCGATCGGGCACACTGAAAATACACAGCGTAAATGGATAGACGAAACTTGACAACGGTTGAGCTTACCAATCAAATCGAACGCGTGCTTATTTTTCCGTGTTCACCGTGACGCGACGCGCCGCTGCGCTTCATCATCGATCCTCAGATTTTATGTTTATCGATTGGCTTTCCTCTGCGAGAGAGGAAACAAGGAAATAAGTAGAGAAGCTTTGTAACCATAATATAAGCCGATATTGTGCTAGGCTCGGCGTTCGAGCAACGATTAATTATTGCGTCATCACGGTCGACGCGCTATCAAAGTCACCGCGTCCTACGCTGGAACATTGTACCCGGGCATGCAAAATATTCCCCGTTTAAAAATGCATTATCGAACATTCTCGCACGTACATACTTGATTCGATATCGAATACATTCTTCGGAGTGGGGCGAAATTATTATCGAGCGCGCTTCGCTAGTACGTTTATATCACGGAATGGAAACGAATTGTTGTGAAAATCTTTCGAGATGGTTAAACCCGCAGAATTATGAAACGAGAAGAACGAAAGTAGCGCCGAATATATCGCTTAAATCTGGAATTCAATCGTTCTTTCAAAAGTGAGAATCATATAAAAGAAGTCATACATACCGCGTTTCGTATGTTCGTATTTACTTCTGGGATATGAAAATAGTTGAAAATATCTAAGTGCACGGTAGTGCACCAGCCAAGTTCTCGCACTACCTCCTTTTACACGAAACAACTTAGCCGTTTTTTAGAGGCTTGTAACTCGGCACTGGAGGCAGATGGAGAGATGTAATTTCGTACACTTGTTAAATGCTATCATGTCTCAATATTGACAAACCATTAGTTTTCCAACATTAATAGATTCCGAGATATAGGATCTCAAAATCTCTAAAGTCACTGACTGACTGACTGACAGATCATCAAAACCATTTGGGTACTTCCCATTGACCTACCAGCTTGAAATTTGGTACATAGGTCCACCATAGCAAACACTCAAAGGAATAATTATCAAAGTTTGGGATTTTACACCTTAAAGGGGTTGTATTGAAAAAAAAAACATTACGAAATAGGTACATAGGATAGAACATAGCAGCATAACATGCATAAGTATACGTTTTATTAGCTTCGAAGTCGCAACAAACACTGATGAAAAGAAACAATCAACAAAAATTGATTAAATCCCAACAATAACATCCTGTAAACAGGCGTCAAGTTCTCTATGGCCGTAAAAAGTTGTGAGATCAAACAAAATACGACCAAGTTCGTTAACTTAGAAATACCCCTTGCAATACTGAAAAAAGCGTTTGTAAAAATTAGTTTAAAAGAACGCTATTTAATTTTTAAAGAGTTACATGGAGCACTAAATTATTCAAACTTTAAAAAGTAACGGCCAAGATTGAATAATTTAGCCCTCCATGTAACTTTTTAAAAATTAAATAGCGTTCTTTTAAATTAATTTTTACAAATGCTTTTTTCAGTATTGCAACAGGTATTTCTAAGCTAACGAACTTGGCCGTATTTTGTTTGATCTCACAACTTTTTACGGCCATAGAGAACTTGGCTTCTGTTTACAGGATGTTTTTGTTGATATAACTTTTATCCGCGAATCGTTTCATTTCCGGAACACGGAGAACATGAATTCCAACTGAGTATGCGTGTCTGTCAATATTTGTCACTTGACGAAAACAAATTTGTGTACGAAAGAATATGCTGTCTATTTGTTCTCGAGTTAAAAATATTTTTTCCTTTAATGGCTCTATCCACCATCTGACAAGGACGCCAATCGACCGTTTAATTCCGAACAGCGTAACGAGAACGCTGGCAATATTGCACACAGGCAATTTCCCGCTGCAAAGAGCGAGGTTATCGCTGATTTATCAGTTACGGGGCGCGAGAATCGACCAAGTAGATATCTACGCGATGACAAGAATCCTCGAACATTATTAACAATTTTCGTCCGACTGACAAATGGTGCGCGTTCATATTCGAATCCCTGTTTTCGGGAATTTAATTACTTCGAAAACTGTCCCGACAGGGGCGAAATATGCAGTTTTCGGTGATGGCCGGAAGGGCATGCAGGTTCCTCCAGCGTTGGGGAACTGGCCGGATGATCCGAGGGCGTTTGCACCCTCACTAACGGGATTAAATGCCAATTAGGTTCTTAGCACCACGAGATTGCGCGGCTCGCCGAACTTTTAATTCGATAAGTATCCATTAATGCCGGCTCGGAGAGACACGCCGGCTAATCGAACGTTGATAAATAGTGTAACGTGTCCGCAAGTGTTGCTAAACCCTATCGAGGAGGGGATCGAATCAGTGTCTTCATGCTCGCAATATTCGTCGTGCAATCGTTACTCAAACTATCGTCCTAGTACGATCGCCACTTGAATCGAAAAGTAAGAACAGGATTTCATTATATTTTTCTGAGTTTTGTGCGAACAGTCTTTGGGAATGGTAAAACAATTGAATTTGCGGTGACATTTCTCCGAAAAGTTTCTGTATTTGCGAAAACCTTCCCTCGCGACAAATTGAATAATTTTTCACTCTCCAACCGAGGGGAAAATGCCCTCTGGTAATGGACTTAGAGTTCATGAGTTACAGAGCCGCTGAAACATGGACCGTAACAACTGTAACGTATTTTGGTAGCACAAGTTAAGAGTCTGAGCTTCATCCTATGTAGATGTTAGAAACAAAGTACAAAGTCTGGAATAACCTATGGATGCTAAGACGTTTATTTCGCTTCATCGTGAAATAAACCTACGCAATTAACCATTTGACATAATGAAAAGTCTAATACAAAAAAAAGTTTTGTATGCAACATAACATTTTGTAAGACCTTTAATTCTAGATGAACGTCGATATCATTAACACATTGACAGCCATATCAACCTCCATAATAATCCCATAGAATCAAAACAATTTATTTAATAACACAAGTATAAATATGACAAAATTGTTCATAACACGAATTTTTGTAAGAATCTCACGCTTTATAGATTTTAATCAAAGGTTTACTTAAAGGCTTTTTTAAAATTAATTTTTAACTTTTAACAAAAAAAAAACATAGTGTTAGGCATATGTGACCAATTAATTTCATCCTTGACGACTGTGCTATGTCGAAGGAAAGCAAAAAATTTTTAAAATGATCACGGAAGAAACGATTGAATCACGTTCCTGAGGATGGCTGTTTAGCTTATGCTCAAAATAACTATTAATGTTAAAATCAATTGAATGGACAACAGCAAGTGAATTGTTGAAACAGAATAAACCTTCCCCCAATTCTAAAATTAATACTATTCAATTACGATACCTTCTCAATCGTCACGCAAAACTCACTGCACACGCGCGATCCGTAAATACCAAATAAGATTCAATTAAACTAAAATGTCCTCCGCATTGCGTGTAAATATAGGTCAAAATGTTCATTATTTTCCTATCACATTAAGCGAGATAGTAATTATTGGAATTGTATTGCAAACGCGATATAACACACGGTGATACCGTCGCAGTTTATGGTGATGAGGACACCGACGTCGACGGTGACGTAATAGGAGACCGTGTAACGCGTAGTATCGAGCCAGAAGGTACTAGGTGTTCCGGTTAGTTTAGAGGATTTTTTTGCGAGAACATATTTAATTTACAGAGGCATTAAATTGCATTTTATTCAAAATCATTTCTATAGCTAGCTATAAATTTTTCCATCTTTCTGAAAAATTAATAAACATTTACCTATTTGATGAAAAACGAAGTTGGTATATATATGCTTTGCATGTGCATGTGCCGAATAATTGCCATTAATTATAATGGACAACACTTCGAGCATTGCTTGAAATAAAAGTTATCCTACAAATATTTTGGGAATTACTAAGCCCCATTTGGAGCAATACTATTTTATGGAGAATTTGATACTTCATTCGAATTCGAGAAAAAATTTACATTCCATTTGAAGATCTGAAAGTGACACCTATACCCCGATAAAAAGGAAATGTAACAAAAAAAAAAACAGATTTCAGCACAGTGGCCCCCCCCCCCTGGAAATAATGCAACATTTGTTTGAAAAATTTATTCGTATAACAAATAACGTATGAGTTACTTGAAGTCGTAATCACCCTGTATATTTATTCAATTTCAACCTTATGGTCAAGAAATTGGACTTGGTTTACATGTAGTATCACTGATTCTTCCATATCGCACACCATTTCTTATTTCGGATTTCTTAATACTAATAACACAATAATTATTAGACTACGGAGTTTTATCCATTTATGAAGAAATTAGCTGAGTGAAATATAAAACAGTGAAAAATATAAAAAATCTAAGAATATTGTTTGTTGTTTTCAACGTAGAAACACTATTAAGGGATGAAATGATTTTTATTTAACTACTGCTTCCCAGTATCGATGCAGAATATTTTTATTTTACATATAAAGATCCGCAGGCTAATAATTATCTATACTAATACCTAAATTAACTAATTACTAGTCAATTTTTCTAAACCAGTCTATTATTTCTTATGTCTTGCAATACCTTCTCTATACTTACATTTATTCTTTCCACCCCTTTCAGTCCTCTATCAAATGTCCAAGCTTCCTAACATTTTTTTTCAAATAAAAAACAACGATTCTGAGTGACTCGACCAATTGTATCCGTGAATGGAAACAGAATTTAGTTCGACAAAGTCTGTGCAATAAGGAGCGGAAAATGGTAAGGTACTCACAAACAAGATCCAGAGGATACGAACGAATTTCCGGCTATAGGTCACAAGAAAAACGAGTTCGCATCGGATTTGGAATAAAATGAACGTGATCGGAAGGTGTAACGCGTAAACAGAATTCGACGGATCCCGGGCGCGATGGCCGAAATTAGTAATCAAATTAGGAACTAAAACGGCCTCGGGCTCCGGAATTCTGTAGCGACCTCTCCGCTGATCCTGCCGTGCTCATCAAGATAAAACGGCCCTCCTCGTTTCGCCTCTCGTATCCTCATTCTCTCTGACAGTCGGTTTCAAAGTTTCCGGTGTAAAACCTTCTCGATCGCTGCCGTAAAAGTGTACTTAAACCCGGTGTAATGCATTTTACGTCATCTCTCTCTTTTCGACCGGCCCGTTCTTGCTGTGTATTTCGCTCTCCACCCCCTGTTCCCACCCTTAGCTCTCTCTCCGGTTCGAGCTTTCACGACGCTGTATTTTCCTTTCGCTGTCCAGTGCCCGAGAAAATACACCAGCGATTTCTTGGGGACGAAGTATTTGCTCTCGGTAACCATCCTCTGATTCGTGGGTAAATTTTTCTCTCCCACTTACATACCCTCCACTCCACCCTGCCTATCTCTCATACAAGAGATCCAGGCTCCCGGTGAATTGACCTCTTTCAAACACTTTGCCTGGTCGTAATTAAGTTTCGAACAAAACTTTTCACATCCACCGATCCGTCCGTCCACTGATTAATAACCGCACAATCAGTATCACACAACCGCACAATCATTTGCTTTGTTCCATCGATCCGACCGGCAGATGGCTACTACAAGACCTCGTTATACTGAGAAAGTGCGAAAACTGTATAAAATACCATTAACCTTCTTACCTCAGCGAGCCTCGCCATCTCCTGTGTATGCAACGACTATAAGCCTAGATGCAGTTCAGCAACACGCGCATGTCCTGCAACCGTTGGATTCAATATTAACTACTCGACCAGCGTGCGGTGCAAATGGTCGATCTCTAACATTCGCATGATGGACCGTGAAATTCGATGACTGGGTTATCTCTAACCCGTATTTGAGACTATATAATACGCATTCGAAGTTTACATTGTCGCCTCTGGTGTCTATTGATGCACCAGTCGTCGTGCCAGGGTTAATGTTTCTAACCGACGAAACAGTACATTCCAATAAATCAACTGAATTGACCCCTTCGCTATAACCGATGGATATAATCATTCGCTATTAAACGGCGTCTACGTGTTACTGTATCAATCACGGTTCCACGATATGCGATACTCATATGTCCACGCTGGAAACGATTTCAACGTTAGAGCGATCAGAGCCGTCGAAATGACGAGTTTCATAGTTTTTTGTCTCACAATTGTTGAGCTTGTAAATGTGTATTAGAACAAAATTTGCACTAAGTCGAAATAAATACAGTCTGTCTGTTTTTATGAGATAGTACGAACTAGGTATTTTGAATACTCTGTGACGTTAAATTTTTTTTGTTAAGGAATGATCAATTTTACATATAAATTTTCTTCTTCTTCCAAGAAACAATGATCTGCAAAGTTTCAATCACCGCAACTGTAAAATAATTTGTAGTACAGGGGGTTAATACGAATTTAATGGAACATTACAACCCATGTAACATTTTGTTTGAATAATATTCGTTTGGCAGTTCGTTTTCGAAAAAATCGAGTGGAAAGTTCCACCAGGTTCGCTTGCGTTAGTATATGCCCAAAGTAGAATTGGTTGATCTCGGTCAGACGCGTCAGACGATTCCAATGCAATAGTACGTCTATTCGCTGCATTTTCAAACTCGATTTTCTCGAAAACGAGCTGCCAAATGCGAAAATGTTATTACTTTTTTTCGACTTATTTTTGCATGTAGAATCACCCCCTTGCCGGTCGTACTACGATTTCGCAAACACCCTGTATAATTGATTTAAACTTTAATGTTGTACAAAAATCGTAAAATAGAAGACTTATTTAAAATTCGTACTGGTTCAAGGAGATGTGAAATAAAATAAATAATCATGTTCCTTGATAGCATGAACAAACCGGCGTACTTCCAATTTTTTTTCGTCGAAGCTGCTCGTCACCTCTCGTGTAGAATTGCATAGTAGGGAAACTGTTGAGATCGCGATCACGGTGTGCTTGACGCGTCCAATAAGTAAGCCGCGACGAGAGAAGAAATATAAGACGTCGCCGGTTTAATTTTCATCCCCTAACGAGCAAGCTACAGCGATCCCGTGAACCTGAAACATCGTTTAAGGAAATCTTCCCTTAAGTCGAGCACCGTGCCGTCTAACGCAATTGGGGCTCATTTAAAAATCCCATCAAAAATGTACTTGGAAATATCTGTGTGTTCCCGAGTTTCCACCGCGCTATCACTGTTTCGACCCTCCAGGGCTATTTCCGCGGTGGTACGCTTCTTTCGCCCTCTTTTCTACCTGTTCCTCGTTCCTGGCCGTTCTCTCCGCCTTGTTCGCACGTCATTCCCGTTTCGCGCGATCTTCCTCTCCGTTCTCCGGCGTCCACTTTTCCTCAACTTCCCAGCCCACTCCGTCCTCCCTGCTCCTCCATTTTACTTCCGCCTTTCGAGTTGACGATGCTCGAGCAGACCGAAACACCGTAGACAGAGAGAAGGGGCGGCTGATTGGATTGTAAGCTCAATTTGCACTACCTTCGGTTTGCAGCTTTCGTTTTTTCACAAGATGACGCGCAGCCCTAGCGGACGGTCAGACGGAACGAGTCGTATCGTCGCCTCCGCAAACTACAGTGTTTGGAAAGTTAGAGCTTCGAGAGATAAGCGAGCCAGCCAGCTAGCTAGCGAACGAGCAGCGTCGTTGTCGACGAGGCGATGGATATAACAAAGCGCCGTTATAATGACCAGTACCGGGAAGAAACTTTCGACAAAGTGAAATTGAGTGTGCATGACATTTCACCGAGTTACCTTCCTCCTTTCTGGAACGCGTCGTCATAGCTCCGGCGCGCGAAGTTATTCTCGGTCTCGGAGTTACTTCGCGTTCTTTTTGTTTTTCTCTCCGACGGTAAAAGGAGAAATGGTTCTGATGCGAAACTGGATCCTGTCGACTCGCTTCCTTTCGATTTTTCCTCGTACCGCATTTCATAAGAGGATCACCGGGGAAATTTTGTGTCTGCTCGATGTCGTATCCGGTTTGCCTCTTTGAGGATACTTATTCGCTGGGACAGGTTCTCTGGACCCGGGGACGCGTCGCCGAAGATTATCAAAGTGCCGTCAACCGATTTACGTACGAGAGCGACCCGGTCATAGAGCATTCGATTTCACGTCTTTCGCATTCAATAAATCGTGGCAGGCTAACGAATCCATTGTCCGCAGATGCTCGCGTTTCTGTTTTCCACGAAACCGGTTGCACCCTCTGTCTCTGAACTCCATGCCGCAGGGACACATCTTTAAAAAACAGCATTGGAAACCGATACAGCCACGGTTGATCACGCTAAATCCACGAGCAGTTTTTGCTAATGGTCACGGAGAGATGGAGGAGAGGAAACGCGACCCGCGAAGCAGCGTTAACCACGCCGCGGATAGGTTGAGAAGCTCACCTGGCTCGGACAGAGACAGCCTAACTCATTGTCCAGGAACAACAGTTTTTGTTTTTTCGTGCTGGCCGTTTCCGTTCGACCGATATTAGTACTGTGAGTGGGCCCATCCCGACGATTACGCCAATATCCGCGAACCATGATAGGAATTAATTTCCAAGGATTTTCCAATACTAAATCGCCCCGGTCTTTTCCTCCAGCTGTTTAATAAAACAGTCCCGGACCGTTTGGTGCCTGCGGAATCTTGTACAAGTAGCGCGCTCGCAAACCAACGCGATCCGATATAATTAAAGTTGCAATATGAAAGAAATGTTTTAACCGGCGGGAATTAAAATCGCGAGAATAGCGATGAAAACGAGAAATTAATTCCGTCGAGTTCCGCTTCCACAGATCGATTGTGTCGTAATCACCTCGACAAGTGGATCGGAAAAGTATTTCGACGTTCCATTCTCGAAAAAGTGCCGCCTCGAAAACTGTGATAATTTCGTTAAAAAGAATAGTGCAACCATACACCTGAACTCGCTCGTTGTTATCTACCCTACTACGTTTTTATTTTATGCTTTTAAAAAATTCTTCTCGTAACTAACTCCATCATAGATTCAAAGATTGGGGTTCACAACGATAGCCTCAAAACTTGATGTACGATCTTTTTAGTCGATTCATCGAGCTTTGAAAGGTCGCCAACTTTACAATAATATAAGCCTCATATTATAAGCTACACGTCCAAAAAGTTCAAAACGTTTCGGTTGTATTATTTCTTACATAAAAGACGTTGCACATTGTGTAATATTTCGATGATGTAAGTTTTTGCGTAGTGTAGCGTCGATTTTTATGCGCAATAATCTCGTGCAATAAAAGGTTCATCACCTCGATATTGCGTGAAGATGAAACTTCGATGAAACTTCTTCAATCGATGTAGAAGGAAAGGATTTTTATAGACGAAACAGTATTCTCTTTTCCCTATATTGTTTTATTTCTAGATATCGTACGCTCCTGTTTTCTAACGCTACTAAAAATGTTTTTTTTTTAATTATGAATTAAAAGTGATCATTATGCCCAAAAATACGTCACGATAAAATTAGAATAAAATACTATTTTGGCAATATAGGAAGGAACGCCGTTAACACGTCTATAGTTTTTAAGGGGTTACCATCACCGACTTGATTTTATATCTACAGAAAAGTCTACATAGTAGTCAGAACTATGCAAATATTGCTGGAAGTTGACAGTTGACAATAGCTAAAATACTTCATTTTATGACCCAAACTATTAAAGTTTGTTTGTTTGTGAAAAGTATTATTGAAGGCTGATCAAAGTCGGAGGCACGTGAGGCACGGAGGCAACGCAGCGATGAACATCCTAGGTTCAACTTCGTCACCTTTAAGACGTTTAATTATTATAAAGCTGAAACATGTATAGTAAACGATACAGACGACGTGAACGGCGAAGAAGGAGGGGGAAAGGCAAACAAGCATCTCTAGAGTAATTAACCGTACAATACAACTCTTAAAATAACAAGCGTAACACAGGAACGCTACGACGAGCTTTGATAAAGGAACACGTCACCAGCAATGCGCGAACACCGTGAGAAGCTACAATGCAAAACACGTAGCGAACAGCTCACAAAGAGGTATAGAGCGTTTGACTAGGGAGGAAAAGAATCTGTCTGAGAATTGGATGCCTCAGTCGATGGAGTTTCAGACAGACGAGCAAAAGATCCGCACATATATGCAGCTTTAACAATCTGATCTAGCGATTCTTCTTCTTCTTCCTTCCGGTGCGTTTTTTTTTTAAAGAAGGAAATACCTGGTACGTTTAAAATTACCAGTAAAGGTGGTTGCCTGTTAAACTAGGTGGAAAATATCTGACGACGAAGGAAAAGATTTACGGAAGGATTATTTATTAAACAACAGAAGCTGTTCCTTAAATCGTTCTAATATTCTTGGTACTCGGTAAGCCCCTATAGATTACGCTATTTGATAAGCTTCATATTTAATGAACTTTTATAACTTCATTGTCTAGTTAACAAGGAGAATAATAAATTGTCAAGTTTATTCTCTACAGTTTAGAGCAAAGTGAGACATTGATAGAAACAAAACAAGATTAAACAAAATAAGATTAAACGTCGCTATATGCTTGAGTTGCGGGATTTGTGTTTATTAAATCTGGACTATCATCGTCGCAGTGAATTGATCTCATTAACGTAAACGAAGATATTTAGTAAATCACTTCTTAATTTTTTCAATGTGGACACATTATTATTGGTATTGTAACGTTTAAATTATTTATTGTATTTGTCGACGATGTCACCCAAAAAGCACCTTCTACTTGATACATACATACATCGACCTCGCATTCAATGCCTTAAAACATAGTTATCCCTGATACGGCAGCTTACAGGAAAGCTAATTCAGAATTCCAATTAGCAAGATCGAAGCATTTCTCTGTTTACCTATAACCCTCCTATTTATTAGCTAATCTTCCAACTGTAGAAGCATAGCACAGGGTTCTATCAGACATTTAATTTAAAAGAGGTGAAATCATACTTTAATCAACAACAACACTAACTAGATGCTTACGTTAGAGGCAAAGCTCAAGATTAGTGTGATATTATAACAGAATATCAGCTATTCTGAGAGTAAAGTGTTTAGGAGATATCCTTGCTTTTAACCTAAACATTTTTTTTAAATTATTTTTTAAAATAGTTTATGCCATTTGCAATAAGACACGCCCAAACAGTTTTCTCTCTTACGGACTCGGGAAATTATACATATGTAATAATTATTGTTTACGAGGCTTAATTTGCATTATTTGGAAGCATAGCTATTTTCATAAAGTAGCGATAGCTACATGCTTCCTAATAATGCAAAAAACGCCTCGTAAATGTAAATTTAAAAACGGACCATAAAGTATAAAATAATTTTCCCTATTCCCATACAAATTCCTAACCTCGTACAGATAGTCCTGAAAATTTGTGACTGTGAATTTTTTTATTATTTATATTATTCACTATTAAAAATTCACAATCACAAATTTTCAGGACTACCTGTTCGAGGTGAGGAATCTGTATGGGACTAGGAAAAATTATTTTATACTTTTTGGTCCGTTTTTAAATACGTGGTATTTTTTAAAAATTTATTTTTATTTGAATAATCATTTTCTGCTTTTTAGTCTGGTGTATGTAAAATTTTTCAATCGATTTTTAACATTTTTACCACGTTATGTAATTATAACAGAGACATGTACTAAATATCAGACAGTATTGCGACCGCGACATATCGGACACAAATGCAAGCGTGTAACGGTCGCGCGGCGAGAGGCGAAGGGGAATATTTAAAAATATTGTTTAAATCTCCTAAACGCATAGTCTTTTTTTTAAGTTTTTGAATATTGCATTGTCATCCAGATCGGAACTATGTTAACAGTTTTAAGTCTCTAGCTCAGCGGGAAGTTAGTTTAAAATCAATTGCAAGATTTGTACAGAACAGACAGACAAGAAAACGAACTAAGTAAAAACTAAGCGTGGTAAAAACGTGGTAAAATAGAATCTTTTATCTAACAGTGTTGACTACTGAAATACCCCATCTTTGTAATATCGAGAAATAAGTACGCGTATCCCGCACTTTTGCAATCCTGGAAACGAGTCTACCCCCTTCACTGAATTATAGCTGATCGAAATCCTCTTATATGAACGTGAACTCCTATTAAATGAACAAAATTCATAGTCGATGGTGGGAGATAGGTAGACTCTCCTATTATACATATGTATTGCACCTGATTATATAGTTTTCAGTTATAAAGCCCGTTACCGATCATTCTGTATATTCAAAGAAATAGATTTCTTGAATAATTTATATTTAATGCATCTTTGCAATCTTAATTAATTTGTACTTGAAGTTTGAAAAGGTGGCCTGTCACCTTCGGTAAAAATATTAAGTTATCGCATTACAAACCATATGAATATTTAAAAGAGAGACACATTTAAAATATTATATATATAAGGTATATTTCATGTTAATTATTAAATAGTATATTTAAAAGGGAGAAAAGCTGGAACTACTTGTCAACAAAAACAAATAATTAAACCTCTTGAAAATTTAAATCTCAGGTGACACTATTAAAAATCTGTTCGACGAATTCTTTCAATTTTAGAAGATTACAAATAGTTTTGATTCTCAGTATGCGATTCTTGTAGAGTTTTTCGCGCTGATTCCGGATCTATCATTAATTTTTCTTCTGGACGCACAGTTTTTGAGAAATTTAAGTTTGATAAAAGACGGATTTTTCAACTTTAAACAAGTATTATGATGTTATTATTAAAGATATTGAATTTTTATTTACAACAAAAGATTCTGTAGGCTTTCCCGAACACAGTGATATCCAATATTAATACATTATTGTTATTTAAACATGTTTCATCACCGTATCACTGTAGACTATTACTGGATGATGCTGCATTCGGGAAAGTCTTCAGAATCTTTTGCTGTAAAGAACAATTCAATATCTATTATAATAACATCACAATATTTGGTTAAAGTTAAAGTTAAAGAAAAATATGTCTATTTTCAAACTCAAATTTCTCAAAAACTGTGCGACCAGGAGAAAAATTAATGGTAGATTCAGAATCAGCACGAATAACTCTACAAGAATCACATAGTGAGAATCGAAACGTTTTTTGGCTGTTGGACAGTGTTGTCACCTACGGTTCTAAAACCGTTATTAGAACCATTACAACAGACCACGTGCATATTTAAAAGGTACACGCGAAGCAGCTAAAACTAATTTGCCAGAAGAAATAAATAATTAAACCTCTAGAAAATTCAAATCTTAGGTGATCCTATTAAAGATCATTTCGACGAATTCTTTAAATCTTCTCGTCGAAGTAGCAGGATGTTAGGGGATTATTAGAAAAGGAATTTTGCATCCAATTTAAGAAGGCGCGCCCATTATCCCGTAGCTTGCATGGACAAGATAAATCGATAAAATCCCCATCGAGGGACGTGTCGGGCGAAGAATGATGCGAACGCGATCATCGGGCGCATCGCTGGCCTCTATATATTTCTGGTAAAGACAGGAGACGATTACCCCTGGTGCGAACGTAATTACGGTAGAACGAGATACGAGGTGGAAGCTTACATGTAAATTGCTGCTTAAAGCACGATCGTGCCCGTCATTCCCGCCGGCAAGATTAGAAAAAGTAAGGAGCCTCTTCCACCACGGTTCACTAGTTACACCGTTCAGCCCGTCGAAGAGAACCCGAAGAGGGAAGCAGAATGTAACTTCAAGGAAAATAGGTGCCGCGGAGAGGAGAACCACGTTGTTCAACGACGATACTCCGTTAATTCAACACAAGATTGACAATCTAACAAGTCTGAGAATCCTGCGAGCTGTTCATTTTCAATAGGAAATGCACTTGCTGGCTGAGACACTTTGCCGAACTTAATTGTTCCCATGGTCCCCTCCCTTGTCCTTCGAAGTACGCGCAGCGTAAATATTAACGATCGTTAGCAACAACTGCTGTACTATTGTATAATCCAAAACTTTACATTAACGATGCCTACTTGAAACTACGTTACTGCATGCCTTTATGCTTAACAAATTATTAAACTAAACGGTCTAGTGTAGTACAAGTACCAAATGCACTTAATTACATTCTCTTCGTTAATTGGCCAATGGATTTCAATTCATGTGTAACACTGCAAAATACGAACGTGCTTGAAAATAATGAGAAAGCAAATATCGAGCTTCTTTTTATGAACCTTTAACGCATAAATATTGAAGAACGTTTTATACTTGCAAATTAAAATAAAGAAATTGTTTAAGGGAGGAGGCCTTCCAGGGTCGTATAAAATTAAACGAAACTTTTGTAACTTTGTCATTCAGATTCCTGCTTTTTTAAAAAAAAGTGTCTGATATTCGCACAGCTTCGATTGCCAGCCTTCATTTGGAGTTTGTCAGTAAATATATATTAATTGAAAGCGAAATAGCGTCGGACTACCTGCTTTAGATTTCGTTTAAAAATAAGCTACCCCTAACAAGCACTACTGTACCACTTACTCGACCGAGTATTCCGTAGATTCCTGGTCCCGGTTGGAAACCTTCTGGATTCCTGCGAACGGCTAAAGGCGCTGCACCGTCAGCAGGCATTTTTCCCGAGGATGTTCAAAGAAGTGATTTCTAATAACGTTGGGCAGAAATACCTTCGATATCGAACTTTTGTAGATACCATCTCACAACTCTTCAGATTCGTTGTTATTTTAATAAAAACATAAATTGTAAGGTTTAGTTTATTGTTATGTAAAATAATTTCAAGTACGTATAAACACTATCTTGCGTCATTTTTATAATAAAGGGACTATAGTGAGCTCATGATCGAGTCATATTTTCCACAATAGAATTACTCGAATATAAACTTAAAAAATTAATTAGATTGTTACAATAGAAAATGAAAAATATAAAGCAAAAATAAAAATGTAATACAATGAAATAGAAACAGTTAAAGAATTACTTTAGAAGATGTTTAAGAATGTTTATGTTAAACTCTAGCCACAATTATGATTATTGACAGATAACTTCATAAACTCTCCAAAAGTGACTAATAATTAATGACTAAATAAATACTTGAGTGTGGACGCAATAAGAATTTCACTGTGACCAATGACTAAAAATGGTTATAAGTTAAAATGAGACAAAAAATATCCTATTAGTTTATAAACATATAAAATTTGCTCAGTGTAAATTCCGATAAAGTTCAAGTATACATATTAATGTATGTTAATTGCACAATAGTGACTGATCACTAAAGATTGATGACTGATTACTTAAACTAACTAATGATTAATCATAACTAATAAGCAATAACTAACGATTACTTGGAACTGTGACTAACTTAGAAATGTGAAGTGTCATGTAGTTATGACTAACTAAACAAAAAGTTTTAACTAATGACTATTTTGCTATGACTAACAATCAATCAGACTATTAGTCATTTTTAATTATTACTACTCTAGATAAAATTAAGGTATTTATTCATATAAATGTTTATTTAATAACATGAGAAGCTACTTCGAAAATGGGAAAAAGTAATAGAACAGAATGGAAAATATGTTATTGAATTAATCTCTGAATACATACCTGAATTTTAGCTTTCAATTTTAATTTACAAACGCTACGAACTTTCGTTCCAAACCAATATTTGACGATTTTATCTGCACACACATGTCTATCTTTGTATCTCCTTCAGAAAGGAGATTGTGATGGCTGCGACAATTCAAAGAATATCAGAATGTTCGAACTTCTTTAGGTGTCGACAAAAATTGAGTAACTTCTAAATAAGATTTTGACTGATGCAAAAAATATAATTTAAAAAAAATTAAAGTGATGGTTATTTTTTATTAAATACAATTACAATTTATTATTGTATAATTACTGACCAACTATTGTTTGAAAAATTGATTTATCAAATTATCGGGAATGCGTGAAAAACCAAAATGAATCGGTGTTCGACCACTGGTGAGAGAAAAGGCGGTTTTCCATCACAATCTAAAACGAATATGAAGAATAAAAAAGGGCGATTTTGTTTTTTAGTTACAAACAATTAAAAATCCGCCTAAATCTGCTGGAACCCGACCTACAGAGGTATAGGACGCGTACGTCATAAACTATATAGACCAGTGGTTCCTAACCGGTGTTCCGCGAGCTTTTTGCAAGTGTTCCGCGAAATATATTAGATATATTTAATAATATATTTTTTTAAATATATTCATTTCTTCTATTATTTCTACGTAGGGCGTTGTTGTTTGTTTTTCGGATCATTAATTTTGGTGTTCCAAAAATTTTTCATGTAATCCAAAGTGTTTCCTGACTTCAAAAAAGTTAAGAACCACTGCTATAGACAGTGAAACACGAGAGAGGTGTTAGAAAACGATTGATGAAGCGTGAAAATTCCATGCTACTATCCATATTTTTTCACGTTGATTGAAAACACTCGGAGCAGCTCCGCGATGCTCCCAGTCGCAATTAAGAAGCGGAACCGGGCATCGTGGATTGGAGGCGCGAAATCAACGTTAAATGCGACGCAAATTTCCGTTCGAAATAACGTTGTGTTCGACGAGAAACTCCATCGGCGAAGGGAAATCGGATTTGCCGGATTTGTTATGCTCATGAAACACGAAAATCGAGACGAGACGAGACGGGATGAGATGAGGCGGGATGAGATGAAGTCGGGCGAAACGAGACGAGACGGGGCGAGGCGAGACGAGGCAGCGTTTGAGAGCGTCACCCAGTTCCGTGAGCGTTTATTAAATCAATTTCACTCCGTGGGAAACTACCGGCGCGGCGGGAGTATTTTTTTAGGAACATTAACGTTACTCCCGCAAAAATAGGTAGCAAGATCGAACAACCGACTCCCGTGATACAAATACGAAGCGAAACGGACGATAAAATCAATACGAATCCTAGAGCTGTAATAATATTGAGAGGATCCGAAATCTCGGATACCCGATGAACTTCTCAAGGCTACAAATGTTCAGACCATGTCGCACTTCCAAAAATGTCTCGTGACAGAAGTACGTCGCAGCGTATTGACTCTGAGGAATGTTTCAAAACTGATTATAGAAGGTCGGATTATTAGATTTTGGTTCATTGTTGTTCGCTTTCTAGAACTTGTGAAAATAGCTAGGGCAAAATACCAGAACGTCTAAATCAAGAGATCAATTGGTGGGGTGCGCAAGGGTTGAGAAAACACAAAAATTTTCAGAACTCCATTTAAAAAATTCATAATTATATCGAGCAAATTGTTCCAAAACATTTAGAAACCTGACACAGAGAAAAGACTATTCGAATTCTCGTACACTCGTATCTGGCTAAATTTACACGTACAGATCTCTCCAAGACACCAGAAGAACTAGTAGAAGGTTGATGTTTCGACGCTAATATTTTGAACCGATTTTGCAGGTTGAAGTCTCGACACGTTCGACCGATCGCGAGAGATTCGAGATAAATGAGAAAATCGTATCAGGAGGAAAGGAATCTAGGGAAACGATACTTCTATTGGGAGTGGTGTGTTGCCGAAGGAAAGAAGTCACTCCGTTCTATTAACGTAATGAAAAGAAAACGTGTTCAAAAGTTTTGTTCTCGTGTTGTAGCGAACCCGCTGGCCGAAATGAAATGAAGGAGAATAATCTTGGGAGAAAGGAAAATCTCGGACAATTAGATCGTTTGCGTCCCTGTCAAATTCCGAGATTACAAACGCCTGTCGCAATTAAGGCTCCCGCGATCGTCTCGATAGCAGTCGACGACGATAACGATATCTGGACTTAGGAGAAACGATCTCCAGACGTTCGTCCCATTCCCCACGATCAACTGAAATACCATTTTCCATCGCGATCGCGGCGAAGCGCTTCGGTATCATCGTCTACGAGGATCGTTTGCGAAAACCGGCCGAAATTGTCGGCAGTAACAGTTAATACCGGTTAGAGCGAGAGGGCAAATAAAAAAAATTAAATTTCCTCGTAATGGGCCGTGATAGCGACCCGTGGGAAAATGGGTTACCATCAAATTAGAGACGAAGCCTCGAAACGCTGTAAAATTTTATTTTACATCCCGGAAGGCAATTCGACGAGGTCCCGCCGGCGCGGCGCCATCTCGTTTTTCCGGGGCCTGAACCCGTCCGGGGCTGAATGCCTGCTGGTACACTTCCGATTACCATTAATGGTTTAAAGCTAAATATTGGGCTTGTAAATAAATAATAACACAATATACCTTAACCCTTTGCAGTCGAAGCTATTTGAACTTGAAAATTAAACATTTCTTCCGATCTAAAATAATTCCATTGTATATAATCTTTTCGATTTTATGGATACGAAATTGATATAATATACAATATAATATAACGACTCTGAGTCACCCCTCAACAACTAAGGTTTAATTAACCCTCTAAAGCAACGCGCAACTTCGGAGTCACGTATTCATATATCAATATTTTTCAATGTAATATTATTTCTAACCACAATGCGACGAAAGTATCTTGCTCTGAAGTGTCTCCTATCTTCTCGAGGATCCCGATATATTCGAGATCCCGGAAATTTTGGAGAACCCATTTGGATGGTCCCGACCATCGAGTATCCGACATTTTCGGATTCTCTCCGAAAAACTTCGCTCTTCGCTAATCGCGTGTCCATACTTCGGCATAGCTCGCCGATTGATCGAAGCATTGAATGCGTCGCGTCACGTCACGCTGGTGACACGTATGACTGTGACAAGGACGTATCACACAAAAAGGATGGATAGAGAGGGCGTGAAAAGAAAAACGAGCCGGTCTAAAAATCAGTTACAAAACTCCGTGACAGACCGAACCGATGGGTCAGATTAATAGTCGTAGCCTACGACTCGTAGGTTCTAGGCGTAGAGCGCGTTAACGGGTCACACCAGTAACAGTGGGGTGCAAATTCGAGGACTGTGGCGGTTGACATGGCTGGTGGATCGACGCGGCGGGGGCTGGTAGCTCTCTTGGCGGCAATCGCGCGTGATAGAATAGTATCTGGTCGCGTTCACGCATACCTGCTTGTCTGATAAGTGCATGGACGGGGGCACACGCACGCACCCACGCACGTGCACGCGGATGCATTTGAACGAGCTCCGCCGCATTGGATTGCGGTTGAAGCGCACAGGGGACCATAGGTGCTTCAGTATCCGCACGCAGACTGCTCAGATATATGTGTACCTAGGCGGTAACGTGCGCGCCTCTGGGCGGTCTGGTGCCAGTGAGCCGCGTGGCGACGTGGATGGCGCGGATTCAAGTAAATAGCTCTCCATATAACGGGTGCACATAAAGGAGAGGGTACATGGGGTATGAAGCGAGGAGAGAAGCGGATAGCACCCAGATAATAGCGGAGAACCATCCGCCAGAAAATCTCTTCCAGCGGATATAGAGGCGCGGGACGAAAGGCAGAAGGGCGGAACACAGGAGAAGGAGGAGAGAGGCAGAGAGGCAGAGGCCGTAATATAATGGATATACGCGCTCTCTCGGTCTTCACGCAATGCATACTAAGCTCGCCTGACCGTCCGCTAAGCACCCCACCAATGCATGCTGTTTTTCGGTTTCCAGCTGCCTCCGCCATGCCGGCGACCTAGCTCCGACGAGTCGCGATTAAACCGCAGACCACCTGCGCCAGCCCGCTGAATCGCTTCGGGATTAGGTTATCGGATTGAAACTGATAATTGGGATCATTTGCCGTGCAGCCTCGCTCGGAATCCTTTGAGGGTTCGGCTTAAGATCAGAACGAGAGACTAGAAATATGGTTTATAGGAGAAAGACCGTTCACTTTACGCTTTGCGAATTACGATTTAAATCGGCCACAGTACTTGAGAATGGCGAGCAATTTACCCTGACGTATATCCAAAGGAACGGTCCCTATGCCTCGCCAGAAAATTGAGTACGGAATGGAAAGATCTTAGCACCGGGCTTTTGAACAAAATTCATCTAAACGTTAAATTGAACCTTTTTTTTTTATTGAAACAATAAGCGTGCGAATGGAATAGAGAATTTTAGTAACCACCGAAGACGCGAAAATTCTTGGAAACTGTGGACGTACGAATATTTAACAACATTCCCAACGTAATGTGTACACGATGTAATTCTTCCTTGTTGCCCTTTAAAGTAGAGGTAATGAGCCTTCGTATGGGAGACTTATAATGATAATATAGCGATATCTTTCAACAAAGAATTACCGAGATCTATCTAAAATTTTACAATAGATCAAACACAAATCCGGTCTTGTTAGATGAACAATTATTTACGCCTGTTCTGCTTTAGAAGTGTTAAAACAACTATTAACATCATAATGGAACGACGCTGATCTGCAGTCTACTAATTATTTTGTCACTGGTTACTTTGTTTCAATTGATTGGATGTAACTATACGTCCTTATTATTTTAGCGGTGGTGTCTACCGTTGATATACTAAAAACTGAAACAATGGAGAAAAACTAATTCTTTTGTTCGCAAGAGAAATTTATAACAAAGTAATAACGATAATGCATGTGTACAATGGAGGTTTTTATCTCTCTCGTTGTAGAATTTCTACTGTATTTGTTCAACTTTATTTATTTAAAGTATCATAATATTGTAGTATGTAATATAGAAATTCTTTAGAGATCGACGAACATTTAAAAACGTTATCAAAGACAGAGTAATTTTGGAGATCGTTGTGGCTCCCGTTACGTTTCACGAGTGTTCCAATATTTACGAATGTTTACGGACGGGGCAGCAATAGATAAACGAAAGAATATATCGATCGGAATTCAGATCAATAAAAAAGGAAGGGCGAGCGGGGAGTGCTCAGCGAAATACTGGGGTTTTCGGTAACCGATTCGTGACCATAATTAACAGGGCGGATCGTGGACGGTGATCGCGCTAAATGGATCATCGAGAAAGCCGCAATCGAATTCGGGTTGGAGTTCGCGGGTAAATCCGAAACGTATTGGTCGGCTGTAAATTCCGTAAATGCAGGGTACACGTCGCGCCGGTCCAAGCCGACACACACAATGGCTCCGTTCGGTTCACCCAGTTTATTCGGAAAAATTAACGCTTAAGCCCGCGGATAAAATGATACTAAACGACCGTTGATCCCGATAAGCTCTCCGGCCCGTACCTCGTGATACGAGTTTGTACCGACCGTATCCAGTAGTATATACCGGTCTATGTACGGCAAAGTCTACACCGGCTCGGATCCCAGAACTCGTACAAATAGATACAGACGCGCCTATCGCGTCCCTGCACCTCTGGCCCTCGGCTTTTTTTTATTTCTTTTCCCGGGTTCGATCTCTATTTCCATCGAGCATACGTCCTCGTTATCGAGGCGATATTTCAGTTAGCAGGCTTAGCGGAATCTGTCCCTTTCTCTCGACCACTTTGCCTCCCTACTCCCTGTGTAACGGGAAACAGAGAGAAAAGAGCGGCGGTGGTGTATGGAATCACGATGCTCGGCGAAGGCACGAACGTTCGGCCGATGCGGCGGAATTTATGGACTCGTCGTGGACGCTCTCACGGGCAGTTAAACTTAACGCCTATTTACGCGAAACTAATGAAAATTAACATTGAGCATGTCGGGGCAAAACGACCGGCGGAATTCGTTCGATTCGAGCCGGATCGGCCGCAGCCGAATTGATAATTGTCCGTAAATAACGTCACGGTTGCCCGATGCTCGGCGCAAACTAATCACCGGAAAAAATTGCTCGTTCTCATGGCGCTTGGTATCGCGGATCCAATTGCCGTTCCGATCCGATAGCGAAAGGATATATAGTTGGGCAAACTTGTCAATCGGAAAGAATTGCGATGGCACTGCGGAAATTCCAACGCCTCCGAGTCGCATCGAGCTGCGTCGCGGTGACAACTTCCGGTCCCGCTTCTCTGCGTCTACGTATAATCAAAGTCATCGAGAACTTAGTTTATAGAGAATTCCTGCCCAATCTCGCTTTGCCGCAGAAATACGAGGAAATTGGTGTCCGCGGAATGAGAAACTTTGACACGATCTTTAATTGGAAACTGCGACGAGACCGGAAATAAAAATCGACCTTTCTAACCATGTCGCCGCGGAAAAATTTGTCGAGCACCCTGGACGCTGCTTCTTTCTCAACTTCCATAAATCAGTTACGAAGGTATTTGTTGCTAATAAGCTGCGGGTGTTCACACGAAATCGTATTATCGAACTAAATGAAATGTAATTATTATACAAAGACCGGGACTCGGAACTATTGCGCAACACAACACACTGACAGTATAATTTTATGAGGGTTCACAGAAAATAAAACCTTAATTAGCTTATATTAATCCTATTATCTGGTAATAATTCGTTCTACTCAATATCTGACAAATGTCTCTAAATTTTGAATATCATTTCACAATGACCCACACCGTCGCGTTAATTTGTTAATGCACATAACACCGGTTATTTTGTGAATGGAAGCTCAGCCTCCAAAAATCAAATATACACAAATAACGAATTTAACTATTAATGAACGTAACAGCCAGGTATATATTAAATTATTCGACTATATGGAACTAATTTATTATACAAATGAATGACTTTAATCAGATCGCCGGTTGTTTTAGTGATGTTTCTTTTAGTAGGGAACGCCCCCTTTTATTCGTTAATGAAATTTGAATATTATGTTTGATCGGTACTGAATGGATACTTTAAACTTTCTGACAGATATCGGGTTATATCACTTGTTATAAGCACGTTCCAAGCCTTCAATACACTCACAGGGGCCAATAATAACCTCTGCAGGTGTACATGTTACCTTAAACACGCAATAAAAAAAAAGAAACAATATTTTCTAAAGTAAAGTTTCTCAGAACCACGAATTAAAATTATGAAACCACAATTGCGATATGCTGCCTTTAAGTTACCGCAAAACGAAAACAAATATGAAAAAATAGAGTTGACCACATTACAATGATCTCTTACAGTTGCCTCCCAAGTGACATGAATTTCGATCATTTCCAATATTATGAAAATCGATATGTGATCGGGTCATTTTCTTATACTGTGTGGCGCACTAACAAAGTACAAAGCTGAGAAACGTTGGCGGCGGCTATAAAAGGAATACGCAAACGAAGCGAAGAATATTTGCAGCCACGCCTTTCGAAATCATAACGTCCGAAATTACTTGGCGAAGCATTTGCATACTGCGCTTTCGAGGGTTTGCAAATTTATTCAGAATTCATGCACCTCCGTCCTCTCGTTTCCCCTTTCATCTCTTCCTAGTCCTCTCCTTCTTTCCGTTCGGATTTCGAGTTCTTCCCTCACCTTTTATCATATCTTTTGCCGCTCATTTTTCATTTTCCTTCTTCTTCTTCTCCCCCCACCGAACACTTCCCTTTTCAAAGAGCAGATCCGATTTACGATGATGGAATGGCGCGACATATTCGGGGAATCGAAAATTTCGTATTATTACGCTCGGTCCTGAAAACCCTCGAATCTGCACCCTGCGACCGAAATGTGAATAAGAAATTGCTCCGCTGCTGATTCCCCCCTTTCAGAAAAGGTGGGGAAATCGTGGACGTCGAAAAGGTAGCCGGTGATGTAACGCAATCTCTGATAACTCCATGATGCTCGTGCTTTCGAATCTACCCCTAATAACGTAATTTAAAAAAGATGCACAATATGTAACCTTCTCTCTGTGTATGGGATCCAAATATACCCCAGAATGAGAAAAACAGAAATAAAAAGTTGGCGAATGGAAAATTTACAAAAATTTTCTAGGTATGCTATCGGTAATATGTTTGACAATTTCTAAGTATTATACATACTTATCTTTCGAAAATCAATGAAATTTTACAAATACTTGTGCAGAATTTGTTCTTTCATTTTAGTCAAACAATGTATGGGGTCCAGTTATGACCAGAGAGAATGTTAACATTGCTATATCCTGCAAAATAATACTACTATTGGAAATGTATAAAGAGAGGAAAGAAGGAAAACTGTTGGAATCCCTAAAGGAAACTAGAGACCTCTATTTAGGTTAGGCCCCACAGTCTGGCTCTCGAAACAAAAGAATCAAATTCGATACTTCATAATCTTGATTTAAAATATTGGAACTGTTGCATCGATATTTTATAATCTCTGTTTGTAATACGATTCTGAGATCATTGACTCATGTTTGACAACGAACAATAAGTTCACTACGCCTGGCAAATATTGACAATTTTTTTGTCAGTAGTCTACATTGTATTACCAACGGTTACCCCACTAATGTGCAAAACTGATTTGGCAAAGTAAATGAAGTTGATTTGCTAAACATCAACCCAACATGTATCATCGTAGATTGCTATTAACCCGATATGTATTCCTGGTTTACCGAAAGCGACCGATGTATCAAAGTTGAGGAACCGATTAAGTCAATTCAGGTTCGTAGATCATGAAACTGTGTGACACGCGAATAGTCAGTGAAACATGATCGCATCTTACGCTCTCGGCTGGCTCCTTGACATGCGACACGCACTCAATCACCTAAAAGACAAACTGAACCGTGTGTATACCCAAGAAAGACGAGATAACTCGTGTTCAATGACGTTAAGCACAATATCATAGATTACCGCAGAACCTGAGCCTCATATTTAAAGGCCAACGAAAACCATCCTTCATTAAACAAATCCTCTTTACTTTTCGTCGATAAGACATACATTTACATATCATGCACACACAGAAGTTATATCCACAATTCGACGTATCCCTTGGAAATCAAACATACGTGCGGGAGAACGATTTTATTTCAAGAATAAACTGTAACGTTCATTAATTGTTAATTCTTCATTATCGACATTGACGTAAACTGTGATTGCTATAGCGAATGCATCGGAAGTTCATTCCGCAATTACAAGAAGATTTAATATCCAATAAAATGGGTACAAATGACAATGTACATTTTTCCTTTCGCGATTCATTTCAAATTCTACACTTTTTGCACGGATACTGGGGTAATCTAAATCCAATATAAACTGCTTCGTGTCACCTGAAGCACGCCCATAAATTCGAGCCCTGTTTGATATGCAAATCGCGAGAATAGTAAAGTCAGATTAATCAACGAATGGCCGAAAACGGGAACCAAAACAACTGAATCGCGAGCCGACCTATACTGCTTGCAAAAATTCTGTCGACGGCCGCCACAGAATCGCAGAATGCTCGAAAAAATTTATGTCTTACATTATTAGTTCCAAACAGACCGATTTCAGGGTTATATGAGTGGGTTTTAAGTTTTATGTGTAATAGTGCATTACGACTTTAGTAGGTGGTAAAAATATAAAAGTTATATTCAGTAGAAACAAATAAATGTCTATACTATAAAAATCCATTTTTTATTGGCACGAAAACCGACTCATAGATTACTACTTTAAGATAGTTGAACTCAACTATTATTTATTTAACAAATGAAATCATATCGCAATCAAATATCAGGGGCGAGTTGCTAAAATCTTACTACCTAAGGGGTGTTTGATATATCTAATAAACAATACACTTTGTTACTTGAATTGTTGTTCGCAATTATATTTTCTACGTATAAAATTAAGAGAGCGATTTGAGTAATTTTAGAAGACATTGTAAAAGTACAATTTAGGACATCTATATCTTAAATCGTATTGCTGTATATCCAAAATCGTACTTACTTTATTTGACAATAAATTTTGTTTTGAAACTATCATTTTTAATATTTCTTTTTTGTTATATTGAAACACAAAAGTGTAAAAATAAATAAACAATAATTTTTATAAAAAATATGAAATATACCAAATTGAAATAATAAACTCTTAGAAAATATTAAAAGTAAAAAGAATTACAAACATTTTGAACAATAGTATATTTTGACTTCTTTCAACACTCCTCCACAAGCTTCACGAACCCGTAATTTTCATTTTAGGCACTGAATCATGTGTTCTAAACGTGTTGATTGCATAGAAAACAAAACCAGTCTTCTTCATTTTCTACAGTAATGATCGTTGATGCCCACGTACTTGTAGACGGTGCGTTATCAAAATTTTTTTCCTTTTAATTTGATTTTCTTTCATAGCATAGAAAATATAGGACGTTTAAGTGTTACTGAATTAAGACCTAGATAAAATTTCAGTGTAATTTCTTAAATCGTACTGGTACAATTTAAGAGTTTCAATTGCGATACGATTTAGGAAACTGATAAGCGAACTGATAGAAGTATTATTTACCTAACCTAAAAGATTATATAAATTATATTATAAACTTTCAAAGAAAACACAAAATGTATTAATCAATTATAGTATTCGATTGTTTAAAATTTACATCAAACTTACTTGAAATCTTCCGGCTTCTAGTGGTTGGCGCGAAATCAATCGAGATAACACAAGTTGTGTCCTAAATTACGGACTCCATAAACGCTTTATATTTTTATCACTAAAAGTCTCAAACATTAATTGGTTACCAAAAAAAATGAGCCGATACAATTTAGGTGACCAGTACGCATTAGGCAACTCTCCCCTAGCTTACAAAAAGACCTAGTTTTGACTTATCTCACGACATGAAAATTGTAGAATTAATTCCACCTGTTTGTGGGCTGGCTTCGAATTGGTTCGCGCTACTGCGGAATCGATTTAATCAAGGGGCTTGACTACTGTCGAAGAAGTGCAATCTCATGGGCAGGTGTGGGCGGGTCGTATCTTCTCTGACAAAATGCATCAGGATATCTATATTCATTAGCAGCTGTTTCGCGAAGTTTAATTACATAAGAAAGTCTTAGGAGATCTTTTGTTCGCCCAACGAAAGACCGTGGAAGCGGCGACGAGGAAACCGAGCGCTGAGAGGGTGGGAGAAGGTGTCGAGAAGATGGATGACGGGACAATCGAGAAAGTAGAAACTGTTAGCTGATCGTTCGATACGAAAGGTTAACGCGGCGCATTTGTTGAACGCACAATTCCGTCCGCAAGTCCGCGACCCGATCGATCAGAACTTTTCTGCCAGCGCAACGGTTCCCGCAACATAACGGAAATCAACGTGAAAAGTTACGCGAGGAATTTGAATATAAACGTTACCGGCTACCAATTTAGCGAAAAAGAGAAACTCTCTTCCCTGTGAACAAAGCTTGCAAACTTTCATAATTGGTGAAATTCTGCGGCCCGACCCGCACACGCACTTGTGTTGTACGCGAGCTCGCCGACCCTGTGTTTTTCCTATTGCGTCATCGTCGTCCGCGCAATTTCTCGAATTGCGAAAGTCGCGATATTCGGCGTGCTAGGCCACTTATTAAAACGTTCCCGACGAAGGATGACGTAAATAATGCTGCGCCGCGGCGGGACAAGGACAAAGAGCGGCGAACGCGAGAAAATGAAATCCTTTGTGGATAGAAAGATACGTTTCGTTTGCACTCCACTTTAAACTTGATCTCCGCGCGCCGCTGTTCTTTTTCCGAGCCGCCGCTTTAATATTTCGCCGCGCGATGTAGTCTCTGCGCACGCGTTTCAATTATGCGTGTCTAACTAGACTTGCCAATGTTTTCACCTTTATTCTCCTCCCTCCGCGAGAGAAATTCTTCTCTGAACTATTTATTCGTATTACATACCCACTACAGAACAGAGACAAAAACATTTAGAATGGCTTTAAGCTCCTGTTGATTAGATACGAACCAGAATGAAATTATTGTTTGCAAAATTCGAATTTCAACGCGAAAAACACTCGTGTTTTCCAACAAATGAAAAAAGTCTTTGGAAATGACGCCATCTTTTCCTATCCAATATTTTTCATGCATTCCGATTCGTGCAATATCCACACGCACGTGAATTAACCGCTTTCCCTAAGATTTATTTTAAACCTACAGTTTCAGTGATTAAAACTTTTTTTGAAGATCTTGATTTCCCAAAAAAGGAGA
This sequence comes from Lasioglossum morio, assembly GCA_916610235.2. Lineage (NCBI taxonomy): Eukaryota > Metazoa > Arthropoda > Insecta > Hymenoptera > Halictidae > Lasioglossum > Lasioglossum morio. The sequence goes on from OU744327.1 coordinate 15,831,024, forward strand.
AAATTTATGCTGTACATTAACAAAACCAAAATAGAATTTTATTTCGGTTTAAAGGAAATTATTAACACATACATTTTTATTAGAATCGATATATTAAGGCAAGGGGTTAATACATGCATTGCTCTTTTGTGTCAGACGACTACCACAGGTAGCATCGTGTTCGACTGCCAGCAATAAACTTTTTCCAAACGCTCTTTCTACGTTGGTTTCTAAACATGCCGCGCTTGGCATTTATAATTTTAATGCTACTAAGCAACGAATAAGGAAGCGAGAAAAAGAGGCTATTTGTTAGGTTATCTGATGTAATATTATACAGTTCGTCGAAATTATGGCAAAACTTTAAACTCTAGAGCAAGGAAATCAAGCATGTATTGCATCGTGCCCGTTTCTATGTCTGGAAACTAGGGGTGTACGAGAACCCGATGACCGGGCCGAGTCGGGAAGACGTCGAGTTGGGTCGGATTCCTCACAATTTCAAGAATATGACATACGACACTCTTCGAAAGAATTCGTGATAGACAACATATTAAATATACAGGGTGTCCCAGTTTTTTCCGGCCAAACTTTGCCAGTGTGTTCTACACGCAAAAGTAAGAAAAATATGTTATATGAACATATGCTCTTAAATGTTTTATTAAGGAGTTATAACTAATAATACAAAATGATAATGAACTGGCATTTCGTCGACACAGCGTACGAACGTATTATGAATATCTCTTTTTGTGTTTACATAAAGTCTTATGTTTATTTTTTTTATCTTTCGTACGCTGTGTCGACGAAATGCCAGTTCATTATCATTTTGTATTATTAGTTATAATTCCTTAATAAAACATTTAAGAGCATATGTTCATATAACATATTTTTCTTACTTTTGCGTGTAGAACACACTGGCAAAGTTTGGCCGGAAAAAACTAGGACACCCTGTACAATATCTCCATTATTTTAATAATCCCGACTCTTTCGAAAATCCCTACTTTTTCGGGAATCCCGATGTATTCAAGAACCTCAAAATTTCGTGTTCCCAACCCGACCCAATATTTTGGGTTCTCGCACACTCCTACTGGAAACCAATATGGCAGCGTTCTATCTTCTCAAACACGCTTGAAATCAAGCAACCTTACACGTGTATAACTTTTAAACAAGTGAACTCCTTACAATAAAACTTGGATTCGCGCACTAGAATACAGGGTGGTCATTTTATCTGAAGACATGAAAATATCTCGAGAACTATGCATCGGATCAAAACAAGTGGGTAATGAAAGTTGTTCGTCGCGAAGGGGGACAACTTTCATTACCCACTTGTTTTGATCCAATGCATAGTTCTAGAGATATTTCAATGTCTTTAGATAAAATGACCACCCTGTATAAAATGTTATAATTTCTTCGTCAAATTTCATACCATTACATTCAGAAAAGTTGACAATTTTTGTTCCCCTGAGTAAAAGTTCAGGCCTGAGACACTGTTACTAGGTCTCTAAAACCTCATATATTTACGAAAGTAGCGTCCCTCCCGAGAGGATCCTCGAAACTTGAAAATCAAACTGTTTGAATTATTCAACGGCCGTTCTTATCATTTCGTCTGGTATCTACAGCGAAGAGGGGGGAATGGTTCCCTTTCTGTGCGTGTCAGAGAATGATCGACGCAGTGATAAACGTTTTAATTTTCCGAGAACCGGCAGACTATGGAAACATAGCGCGTACCTATACGATATAAGGGCTACTCGAGGAAGTTCTCTGGTCGGGAACGCGTAAGTTTGTTCTCTCGTGCACGAGGTACCGATTGAACAATGACGTTAGAACGAAGAGAGGAGGCAAAGGGAAGGCTGTCAGATGGCAAAGCAGCGATAGCCGCGCGACTGTTCGCCTGCACAATTGCGCTCGATTGCCTAACCGCGAGGCGCGTATAGTCGACCGACGCGCGACGCGACGACTACGACGAATCATATCTCGAGCGGAAGGCGCAACGTCACCCATTGTTTCTCCGGCGCCGCAACGTTTGACATCGTCGACGTTTCCTTCGCGCTTTAAACAAACCCATAGTCCCGCTATCTACGGGCCCTCTACCGTTCCGTTCCCCTTTTATCTGTTGCGACACCACGACGCTCTAATCTACACTTCTCGCTCGAGCCCATCTCCTTCGCCGTGTAAGGCGATTCCGGGGAAGATGCCAAACAACTATAATTTCGAATTTATTCGATAGATGTTGACTCAATCGTGTCTAGTGGGATGATGGGAAAATAATGGCGGTTTTAAACAAAAGTCTTAAGGCTAATAATTTTCTAAAAGTATTCACACTACACAAAATCAGCAGTAAAGGTTCACCTTTCTATTAATTTTATTAGTGCTGAATTTATTGTATCAACTTCCAATTAATAATGGCTACACATACGTAGAGACAAATATCGCAGCAATATTTCCGCAAAAGTTAGTTTGACACACGCAGTCCGATGAGTCTTTAAAGAATGCGGTAAGCTCGAAAGACACATAGAAATCCTTTTCAATAAATCACCAGAAAATTAACTTTCAAGCCTCTGGACTTTAAATCCGAAAACTCAATGTCCAGGACAGTCTAGACGCTTCGAAGTTCCTTTCAATTCCTCGAGGTCTGTAACGATCTCGTTCATCCCCTTTAATCTCGGACCAACGGGGCAAGCGAAGGTAGATCCGATCTCCGTCTTGGCGCAGTAAAATTAATTTCAAAGAACTACCCGGTTAGATTTGAACGGGTTTCAATCGAGACAGATGAAAATTTCGAGCTGGCAATTTCTATTGCAAGAGAGAGAAAGAGAGAGAGAGAGGGATCCGACCGGGGTGCAGCTGTCTAAACTTTCCACTCGGCCACCCCTATGGTTATAATTTTATTTCTCGGATTTTAAGCAACAGTCCGACCCGTAATTTTGTTAAATGAGTTATTTGGTAACATGGTTAAATTCGCGAGCAGTCAGCCGGGTGAACGGTCGGGGGTGGGCAGCCGAGCGAGCAACTTGCAGGTTGCCAGGTTCCCGTCGACCGGTCGGTCCACCGACCAACCAGTAACGAACCAGCCGGCAGGGTCTCGCACGGGTAATGGTTTGACATGGTTATTGACGTTTCAGGCCGAAATCTAATTATTTGATATACGTGCTTGTCCGCCGTCAATACGTAATACAGATACGTCAGCCATCACCGCTTCCTCTCGCGATCCCCTTCTCCATCGGCACCGCTGACATCGCCGCCCATATTTCCAGGTACATCCATAAGCTCAAGTGATGATAACTGCACGGCAACACGTCATAACGCCAGTGCAAATGTTCCCAGGTAAATACCTAATTCACCTGTGTCTCTAACAGCTACAGCCCACCAAACTTCTATGGGGACACTATCATTTACGGATAAATATTAAGTAATGTACTACATGAAACTTTAGCAGTTGAACAGGATTTATAAACAGTAATGAACGTCCGTCATGGAGGTGAATATACACCTCGGGATCGGTGGATATTTCTAAAAGAAACTTGCCGCAAGATTGTTTATTACCAAAGAAAATTATTGTCGAAGTTTGTTTTTACATCAACACCACTCATCAAGAAGAGAAGAAGTTTGAAAGCAACCATATGTCGCAAACAAATTATTATTGAGATATAAGCTATTAGAGTTTCTGCAAAATTTTATTGTGTGGAGTTACATGTATACAGGGTGTCCCAAAACTACCCTAGGAGCCGAAAATAGGAGGTTCCTTGGGTCATTTGAAGCGACATTTTCCTTTGCAAAAATGTTATCCGCGACTTTGTTTAGGAGTTATTAACGAAAAATACGGACCAATCAGAGCGCGACCTAGACGCGAGTTGGCACAGTCGGCCAATGGACAGTTGGCGCGCCGAGCCGATTTTACCAACTCGCGTCTAGGTCGCGCTCTGATTGGTCCGTATTTTTCGTTAATAACTCCTAAACAAAGCCGCGGATAACATTTTTGTTAAGGAAAATGTCGCTTCAAATGACCCAAGGAACCTCCCATTTTCGGCTCCTAGGGTAGTTTTTGGACACCCTGTAGAAGCCTTCTACTACAGTCCACCTGCTTGCTAATAGTAAATGCCTATTATCATTTATTAAATAGAGAGACTTTATCCGTGAAAATGCTGTTTGAACTTCTTACATTATGTAACAAAGCCAACTTTTCAAAAATAATCGTATTATTCAAATTTTATGGATACTTTTGAAAATTCAATAATTGTGTCAGTAGCTGATTTGTACAAATTACAAGCAAAAAGGAAAATAGAAATGAAAGGAAGTTAATACGATATCAAATTTAATTTAGAAACAGAGTAGGTAAATGTTTCGTGGTTTGCTTATTTCTTAATTGTGCATATAATTATAAAGCGGTCTAAGTCATATATTTCTTGTTGCGAGATATTTAAGAAAAAGGATATGAACAATAAATGAATTCCATACAATGTTGAAATAACAAGCAATGCGAACGGTTCATTTTTGACAATATCGTAAAACAATTACACTGAATTAATACAGTTGAAAATAATATGATGTCAAATAACTGATAAACTAATTTTTTTTTTAGATTGTGACTTAGACCACTTTCACAATGGTAGGCACAATTCATATAAGACATTATATTTATCTATCGTACCTTTTTCGAAATATTGTTAGGTTCAGAAACATTATTTTTCACGTTTTCCTGAAAATGATCAACTACTGATACAAGGTCAATTACTGGTGCCTTTACTTTAAGTGGTTAACAGGTTAAAAGGTTTCCATCGTGGAACCACTTACGAGTACAGTACTAAAGAATAACGTGGAGTAGCTGAGCCTGAATTTGAGAACAAGCGTTAATCCCAGACGAGAAACAACATATTATTATGAAATTAAGTGGCGTCCGTCTGCTGCGCGAACATTGAATCGTTTTTCCGGGCAACGGGAGTACAGATTGAACTGCGATTGGTTCAATTGTCTCGTCGCTTTTCAAAAATAATTCTCAATTTAGAAGAGAGAAATGAAAGGGGAACAGTGCGGCGTGACCAGGCTAATTGAATATTTATTTACATGTTCGTGATCGCGGGTCCCGGCACGGCGACCAGGTCGGCACAGTCCTTAATTCGATGCGATGAGAATCGGAATGAAACACCGTGATCTATGGTACACAATAACGCAGCGAAATTTCGTGTTGCGTTCGATTTGGATTACGCTCTCTGTTCTCCGCGGGACAAGTACGTGGCTCGTGAAAATGGTCGGCCTGCACTTGTAACGAGAAAAAATACAGTGAAGATCGACTCTTCGCTAAAATTGAATTTTTCCAACGTGCAGATAACTGGTCTAATTTAAAAAAATATATATTTATTTAAGGACTTCGGACTCTCCTACTGTTTTAACCTGTAATCGGGAATGCGGTAAAATGATCACACAATTTACGTAACTTAAATTTAAGCAAATTAAGATGATGGAAATTTTGATATAATTATAATTATTTTATGTAAAGTCTAGAATAGAGATAAATGTTTGCAATATTAGTTAAGATTTTTATTCGGCGGTTAACAATGTTCTCGATGAATTTCTAGTATGCTATGGCATTTTGATTAAACAAACAAGTAAGGGTTATAAACTAACTACCATTTCCGAATAAAACTAAGCAAAATAAGCAATAGGCCTGAAGGAAAAAATCGAATGAAATTTATATGGAAAATCTAAGAAAATTTATGAACCATGTTTATTTTCTCAACGTTGGATTTGTTCTATTAAATTCCTCATGGATCATTGAATATGATGCTCGACGGAAGTGTGTCCGCTAACTACAAGTGCAGTAGCAGACTTACTCGCGTGCGCGACACTAACAGGGATGCGGTTAGTTACTGTGTGATCACACACAGGGATAGTTGGTCGCAATGTTCCATAATAGTGTTAGATTATAGGCTGTCTGGTAATATACGTTCCCTCTTCACTGTCTACAAGAGGGAATCTGTGTAAACCAATGGTAGTACGGTAGTTTGGTCGGTGTAGTATACAGTTCCTCTGTTCTGGCGACATACTTAACATAATTATAGAACGCTATCGCATTGTTTCGCAACATGATACCTTCAAGGCAAACGACGGCAAAGGTCAAACTTTGGTAGGTACACGATTTACACGTTGATTTCCGCCTGCAATCTCCGCGCTATACCTACCACTCGTCGGAACAATGGACGCACATGCGGAAAATGAGAAACATGTGGGACGTGGGGGTGCGGCGAATGGAGATCGCACGGCAAACAAAACGTCAATTAGGTCAATCGTTCAATCATGCATTATTCGAGGTTATTCTGATAAAAACGAACGCGTACTACGAGTAACACGCCGACGGCCAACCTCAAAATCACCATAAAATCGAACTGATCTATTTAATTTAATTCAAATTTAAAAGTTGAAACATACGACACTCATTACTCTTTCAACCCAGTAAATACAGGATCTTCCATTAAGAAGTGTTATTATATATTATTAAAAAACGCTGCACTTTTACAATATTATTAACCGCCTGTCGAAAGTGACAAGTCTAATCTTCACAAATAAAAGACAGCGTGAAATTTAAAGTAACATCTCTTAATGAGAGACCTGTATAAGCATACAATAAAATAAATTTCCTTTTTCTCCTAGGAGATTGTTAACCGTCATCCGTCCCTCATTTCAGGAACTGAACCTGTCCCTTGATGTCAAATTGACACACTGATAAATCGATAAAATAACAAGGTAAACAGTTATTTTTCGTTGTTTTTTTTTTATTCAAATCGATGAGTTAACATTTACGTCCTAGACTTTTCGATTATGGGTTTCTCATTAGAAAAATAAAAGCCACGAAATGTCGGACAAACTTACCTACAAATAACAGAACAGCATAACTTATTACGGAAACATTGTGTCAAGTTGACACGAGGGACGGATGAGGGTTAAATACAACACGTTTCAACTTTTCTAGCCGCGAGAAAAGTCGTACCGCGAGGGTTTAAGAAAATTACGCGGAATCACTGCGTGAAAGTATCCTCCGTTTTAGCTGTTAATAAAAAGGGAAAGCACACGTAGAATCTCGTAATGGAATTTTGATGGACGTATCGTCGCGCGTAGCGGTCAGAGAACGTTACATTGACACAGTGGGAAATCCATCGGGTCCTTATGACTTCGACACGACAGCTTGCCGGTGTGGCGCGGCGCGGCGTCGTTGCGCACGCTGTCCGTTATAAGTGGCATAAATTGCACCCTGGAAAATCTCGAAACGAAGAGGATGGTAACCGACGCGACGAGCGTGCAACTGCTACGCCCAGCCGCGAATCGGCGGAAAATTGATTCGCGTTTTCAGCTGGTTCAACAAAAAGGCCCGAGAACATCAAAGGACGCGATTCGATCGGACGGCTTTCCGGGCGAATATTCAGTATAGCTGGCACACGGAAATTTAGCAGCTTAATGTAAAAAAGGACGAGGCGGATTGCACGGGCTAGTACTTTGCCTCGCGTCCCTTTTCTTCGTTCTTTGCCTTTTTTTTATCCACTTCCCATCACTCTCTCCCACTCTATCTAACCCCCTCTCTCTGTCAACCCTCTCTCTTCCGCTTTCGCTCGGTCAATCTAACCCTCTCCCTCCCCTTACAAGTGTACCACCTTGTCCCAACCAGTCTGCCATCTCTCTATGGTCCCTCCTTTCCACCTCGTCTCGCTCTTTTTTTCTCCCGATATTTTCTCGTCTACTAATAGGAAGGCCTGTCAATTGCGCTTTCCACAAAGCTCTCTTGCCAGTGCTTTGCGAGCAACTTTTCCACAGTGAAAGAGCACAGCTGCATCGAAGCGCATGCACGCCTACACGCCCGCAGACACAATGAAGCCCCGTATGCCTGATTCTGCGTCAGTGCTCGAGACCATACGCACACATTCCATGTCACGCGCTCGACGCGATTCGTCGCGACGCCGATTTTGCACCCTGACCGCCCCTCTGTGGTACACCTCTGAATATAGTGTCTTTCAGGCAAGTAACACCATAATTTCATTAAGGTCGTCGCTCCTCTGCGCCGCCACTTTGTTTTCTCTCGGATTTCGCATAATTATCTCTTGCCGTTCGTTGTCCCATTTCCGAGATTAATGCTATTTAAATTTGAAGCTTGTTGGGATAATGGAGACTTGAGATATCGGCGGTTTAGATAATCGTCGTCTTACTGTACTTGCAATATATTTTCGGATAAGAGTTGCCACCCTGTACACGCAAGAGGGAGAACTTGATTATGATATTGAAACATAAACCCAGAACTTAATCCATCAGTGAACGTGCAGAGGTTGTATGAACAATTCATTTCCCAAATCCATTACGATAGATTTTCTTCGATTTGTATTATGTTATACAGTGAAATAATCTGTTGCATCAATTCTCATGAAAGTATAATTAAATATTTAAATAATTGTAAAATATAACAAATCTGAAATCGACGGTTTGACCAGAGTTAGTAGGTTTAACATTAACAATATTGGTGTCTAATTGTACTATGTTATCGTGTTGTTTACAATTGCACTATATTAATTGACTGCTACAATTTCATCATCACATTGAGGTAATAAATTACTGCGTCTACAAGCAGCTAATTTCTGTACGAGGCGTGGTAGGGAAGTAAATAAATGGTTACTGGGAAACTGTGTATTGATAACGCTACACGTATTGTTTATACCTAAATAATCAATCTGTAATGAGTGATAACGTAGTTTGTGTAAAATACAGTTTTTTTAGTAACAGTATTTTTGGCTGTCTGCTATACTTCGTATAGCATATCTGCTATACTTCGTATAGTATGTACATATTTCATGTAAAAGCAATGCAAACAACTCGATCATGTTCCATACGGTCGTTTCCGATTATCGACTATCTCATTCGAAAAATAACAGATTGAATTGCAAAAAGAGCTTATAAAAATAAATGAATTGCGTATCAAACTCTCTACCTCAATGAGTAAAAATAATAAAAATTCGTTAAAAAAAATTGCATACGCGTAATTCAATGATAAATTATCTTTAACTGGAAATCGAATCGAGTAAACAACTGATACACGTGTCTATTTATTAATAGAATTATTCTAATATTCGTGGACAAAAACTTTTGTAACTAAGCCACACATATACTGCTAAACTATATAACGATGGCGCACGAGGCGTGCTTATTAACTATATGCGATAGTTAATAGGCAACAGAATATTGGAACGCGACTGTCGGATTATAATTTTGTTGGGTGTTCGGTGTAATACCGTGCACGCCGATTAAACGGAAGCCGTATTTAACGATCGGCATGATAGCGAGCGAGTGCCGCAATTTCGCCTGGCATTAATGCGATGTAAATGAAGTTGATAACAATTACGCAACTGTCGAGTCCGTGCCGACGCATCTAATCACCGGCGGGAATTCGAGCGACGTTTCTTTCGACTGGCCAGTGGACACCGTCAATTCATTCGAGGCAGATCAGAGCCTACAGCAGAGGAGATCACCGAGGGGAAGAATTATGGACGCAGACGTCTGGGTTTCGTGACAGGCGAGCCGTTCTTTACGACTTGGTTCGTTGTCAACGAAACCTGCATGATCTGCAACCACATCGACGTAGCGAAACCATCGGCAACAAGACACCGCTTGCGTTGTTCATCTTGGATATGTTCCACCTGCGAACTATTAAATTATGAAAAATATGGGGATCATGCGAAGGGTACGAGGAACAGAAAATATCGACGTCTTCAGTGTCACACGCGCGAAAAGGGAAAAATCTCGAGCGGGCGGGAATATGATGCGGGAGACGCGCGGTCACGATGATTAATACGCGCCCCTGGCCAACGAAAAAACAAAACTTGGCGAGAGTAACGAGTCGGCCGGCCGTCTCGACGCTTGATCCTTAATATTAATGAGCAACGAGCAGATAAAAAATGTGATGGTTCGAGGCGAGACAGTAAATAAATCGAGGGAATAGGTCTTCGCCTAACGAACCGGGTGCGCGAACCTAGCCACTGTTCGGTGGGGGTCTCAATTTCCGCGTAGATTAGGAGCAGCAAACTAAAACAGAAAGAGCCCGAAGTTAGCTGCGGCTGATTAACGGAACGGGCGGTAGTTCCGAAGATCCTAATCGTTAACGATCCTCGCGCAGATGTTCCAGAAGCCGCACACTCGCGGCAAGGCGGGTCGGGTCGACACGACGCAACGCGTCGCGACGGTTCGCCCGTGAAACGAAGAACGGAAGACACTCGAGGTCTACTTGGGGGTTTACTTAACTTCGGATTAACTCCGGGTTAATTCACTTAAGTAGGAGTTGCCCCCGACATCGCTCCAGGCTGCTATTAAGTATTACCACTCACATCGGTATTACCACTTTGCCGGGGTCATGCTAGCAGCGCGTGACAATCTATTTCTTGTACTCCACCCTGGCTTTGCTTCCACCCGACCGGTTCGCCCTTGCTGATCCCTCCACCGCTTCCGGCTGGTGCTCTCACTGGTTCCCTACCATATCGAGCAGATTTCAAGACGCACGAACTCGCATTAGTAATCAGACTTGTATGGAAGGCGGGTAACACCCGTGGGCTATTACCCCATCATTAACCATGTTCCCCCACCCCTGAGTTTGAGTCCCCAAATAACTACAGGAGATTTTCGCGTAAACCCCGTGTAGGAACGAGGAGGCGGAGAGATCGTTATTTCGCAGGTTTAATATTCGATTATGGTAACGCTGTTATCGTTAGCCCAAGTTGCACGGTGCGTCGCGTCGCGACGTTCCGTTTACCTGCGCGGGATCGAGCCTGCGCATAGGTCACACGAAATTCCGTCAGGGGCTGTCCGGAACGGGGTCGGGGCAATCGGAAATGTGTTGCGTATTGGCCATTAACGAGACAGATGAACCGAGCACTCTTCTCTTTGCCTGGGTCAGTCATTTGGACGTCGACGCCCGAACGTGGCAGCTTAATAGCACCGGTATGACGTCCGCTGGTCGCAACATATTGGAAATCATACCGTGCACGGCATAATAACGAGACGGCAAGCGATTGTCTATCATCTGCGAACGAATGGTACCGGGACTGGCTGACTGGTCTCTCCTCTGGAGGACCGTGTGCGTGAACGCCAACGCACAGATTGATACCGGGCCATCAGTAGACCGTTTTGTGAGTCGATGGATGGCTCGGTCCAGGTAGATCCCAACGCCGGCGTTCAATACTCCGAGCCGCGTATGAATAGCGACGGCGAATCAGTAGTCGAACAGGCGCGAACTAGTATCACGGGCGTGAGAACCATTTAAACGTCACGAACTATATCTGCCATGGAGACGCGCAGAGCATTTGAAATTTTTCCCCGTCACGTACCATTGCCACGGGACGGCACGGTTCTGCGATTGTTTCACGGAAAACGCCGAAAACACTATTGAAACCTCCGCACACAGCTCTCCAAACACTATTCAGTCTCGTGATTTTTTCTCCCTCGCTGTTCTGAAAGTTCTCGTTAATCCCCGCATTGAACTTCACGAAATATCCTACCGCCGATCCGTACCAATCCACTAGCTGGAAAATCAATTTCGTAGATAATGCCTGATTCGGATCGGAAATTAGCGGTTACCTACGGAAATCGGGTAAATCATTTTTGTTTGACGCCCCCGTTCGCATCCTACATTTTCAAAAGTTTGTGCCCAATTTTCAGAAACATCATGACGACTTTCGTACAATTTTTACAAAAATAAAAATCTGACAGCTTGTAGAACGTTGGGAAACAGTTACAGAAAATGAAGTCTTATTTTAGAATATAACTTGTGCAATTTCAATATAATGGCAATAATTAGACTGTGGATCTCTATACAAAATGAAAACTTTTCTTCTAAATCGCAAGAGACTGAGGTGAAATAAAAATTGTGTGAATTTCTTTCATAATAAATTTAATAGATTGAAAATAATATAACGATATATACCTTTAATTTCTACTAACGTTCTAGCTGCTTTAAATTACACCTACCCATTTTTATCATAATTGCGTATCTAGTAATAATAATTGTATAGGGAAGAATTTTTTGAACACTTGACTCGACGTAATTCGAGGGTTGTAATTGAGAACTGGATGTTCATTAAAAAATTAAAGGTTTCACATCGCACAGTGGTCTTTCTTCTTCAGATTGTAACGAGAGCAGCTACACGTATTTGAACAGCCACTCGGCCTCTCTCACGGAACCCGCCTTGATAACACAATAACCGCTGCCGCTATTGCGACCGTATTACTTGGCCGAATCATTTCTGTTCTTCAATTACTCAACATCTACATTGGCTTTCCTTTTTACAGAGCCATAGCATGGGGTTGCAAGTGGTGCCTGGCACCAGACACCGTACGTAAGAGGCGACGCTCGGCGTCCGACAGCGGGGCTTAAAGACGATCAGCCTCCACCCCATTCCCTAGTGTATAGATCACCGACGGCTTAACAATAACAACAGCTTATGCTCTTCATCACTTATTGTCTCTTTGTCTCGTGTCCGGTTATTTATACTGCATTAATTTGCAGTACGTGTCCTTTGCCGTACGATTTTCTTCACGACTGAAATAATTTGTTGTCTTTAATAATTTCACCAAAAAGCAAAGTAAATATATATTGATTGCGTGTATACATCTACATTACGAGCGCTGAATGTATACGGCATGTTTACACGTTTGGCACGAAGTCCCGTTCAATCGCGGTGTGATGCTTAGACGGATCAGGCTGCCGTAGCGAATGGGTTAAATGGTTAACCCTTACCAGTCGAGACGTAACGCAGAGTCACCACTAAAATTATTGTATCATATACAATTGCTGTACCATTATTCACAATATTATTTACAATATTAAATATGTTAGTACTAATCAATACATTTAAGTATTGTATGAGATAGTGTACCAATCTCATGTCTACATAATAAACAGAATCATATACATACAATGGAATTATTCTAGGTCGGAAGAAACATTTAATTTTCAAGTTAAAATAGCTCCGACTGCAACGGATTAGTGGTCAGAAAAGAATAGTCTTTTTAGTAAAGAACAGGAATGTAATCTAGGCGTTTCTTTAAAAATTATTTTTTCACAGAAGATTTTCTGGTAGAGCCCAGTCGTGGAGAAGTATATTAATAGGTATCCGATAAGTAATGTGTTAAAAGAAAAGCATAACATTCGTATTTAGCAGATTTTATTTGAAGTGTTCGTCACGAGACTGACTCGTGATTATACGTCAACGGGGTTAATCTAAGTTGACACACGATCATACGTTTCTTTCTGTATGATTGGAATTACATATACAGGGTGAATCACAAATCGTGATCAGCAAGTAGAGATTACTCTGTTATTAGAAGTCCGATCGAAAATGTTTTCATCAGCTGTCGCATGGGTTCAAGTAAAGTTTAACACGATTATAAAAAAATTTTCGTGCACTATTTTTTTTTTTTTTTTATAACATTAAAAAAATTGCAAGATATTGCTATTTTAATTGTTTTTACAAAAAATTTTCTATACACATGACAGTTCTTTTGAAACCATGTATGAATATGTGATAAAAATATTTTCGACACCTAATAACAGAGAAATCTCTACTTACTGATTACGATTCGCGATTCACCCATTATACTGTTACGGATGTTACCATAATCTATCGATGATTTAATTGAATAATGGTGCTCGAAAATGTACTGAACCTTTTGTAATAAATTTTTAAGTATTCATCTGTATAGGTGTCTGCCCTAAAACTTGATTATACTATTATGTTTGGCAGTTTTATGGAACAAAAACTAGAAAAAAGTTCGATTGTGTAAAGCTCTTACGGTGTACCTTATATTACGATAGAATTGGCGATATGTCTTTCATTCAAATCTCGGTAAATTCTCCAATCTTCAAATTTACGGTAAATTCGGTCGCCTTGTCTTCCCACCTGTTATATCATGCATAAACATGTTACATATATATTCATCCTAAAAAAGATTAAAATGGATTTATAACACAGACACACACACAGATAGATTACTATGCGAATTTTCTTTCCGAAATTATTACAATTTTACAAAAATCGAAAATTTAGTGTGTCAATAAGAGAGACAGTTCTTTAAATTCTTACTAAGCAAACATCTAAGTATTTCCAGTTAAGTGTACAAACAGTAAATAAAACATATAACGAGAGGCTTTCATGAGCCCCGTGAATCAGGCGACTAACCCGTCCACCCATTATTTTTTATACATGTTTCGTGTTGTTAAGGGTCATCCAAGTGGTGCTGTATTCAGCCAGAGAGGAGAGATCGATTGATGCCTTCCGCGAGTGCATGCGTGCACCTGTAACCTTCGGGACGAACTCGCGGTATAAGAATAACTTGGTTGAGGCCAGGTGGCGTCTCTCGCCTGAATGACTGCCTCGCTACATCTCGAAAACGACCCTGAGGAACGTTCTGCTCTCGAATAAAAAGATAAGAGAGGAGTACGAGGAGCATCGTATAGCAAACAGCGTACGCTATTATGGATAGATAGTGTTTATTTCATTTCCGACAACAATTCAAGTCTGTTGAATCATGAGTATCTCTTTGCTGTGTTATTATTTTATCTTAAGCCAAACTATTCGATGTAATCACCTCTCAGCTGAACTTTACATCTGCCACCGCTCCACCTCCTTCCGCCAAGCTTTGGCCACTCAATCTGGGCCGTTAGGCTACCGAAAAAGTTTCGAGATTCGACGAGCGAAACATAAAGGGGAAAGGAAGTTTAAGAATTTGATGGAATTCAGGCGACATCAAGAGATCAACCAAAATCGATCATCCTAGCTCCAAGAAAGTCGAGTCTTGAGCCATCAACGGAGCAAGATCACCAACCAAAATCATCAACCTCGCTGAGGGGTTGTCGTATAATTAATCAGTCGATGGAAATCACGCCGGAAATTGTAGTCATATGCATTCATAAAGCCGTGATGCGCTCAATTTCGACCGCGAACGTTCGCTAATTGATAGATCTCTAATTCCATAAACCTATAATTCCACCCGTTCGGCAAAATTCCATAAACGTCGACTGACGCGGGTCAAAACAGGGAGAGAGAGAGAGAGAGAGAGAGAGAGAGAGAACCGCGCGTCCGAGGTATCGGGGCCGGAACAAAAGTTATTATCGAACTGTAAATACAGAACGGATCTCCCGGATGCCACTCAAATTCCATTTTCGCCGCCTTCGGCCGCCACACCCCTGTACTACGAGTTTCCGGTCTTGTCGCAACTACAGGGCGGCAGTGATCGAACTGTCCGAGCGAATCAGTGTGCCTTTCGATACGGTACAGTTCGCTGGCCCTTTAGCTCGCTCTCTCTCTCTATTTCTCTCTTTCTCCGTCTGTCATACTGGTTCGATCTCTCATTTTCTCGCGCAGATACACTGACATGTGTACGCCAACAGGAGGCAATGACAACTTTCGTGCCAGTCATGTGACGTCTGTGGCTATTCCGCCGGGCATCTAATTATTGTTCACCGTGCAAGTCTCTCTATACACACAGCGATTCTTTTGTACCAGTACTCCGTGCGAAAAAGGCATTAACCTGAACAACGCTCACGCGTCGATTTTCACGAATTTTCCGCCGGCGCGGCGCGTAGCGGCGCGGCGTCGTTCGCAAAATTGCGAAAATTATTCCCAAACTCGACGGATCGTTGCAACACTGCCATCGCAGATAATCTAATCTACCATTATATAATTAATTACCAGCGTCAAGCGCTACGGTGCCGTTATGGCGTTAATTAAGATATACAGCCATTTAACTTACGTAACAGTAATTTTATCGTCATCTCCGTTATCGAAGCATCCAACGATACTATCGAAATTAGCAACGCGCTGCGGGAATTGCCTTTCGAAAGCGATAGTCGAGCAATATTTTACCTTTCCTTTAAGGCGAACATTATCTCTGATATTTTTTATTTCTTCTTTTGGAAAAAGTAGCCTGGCGGATGAATTGCGTAAACGGATCTGCATGAATTTTATGAAACACTTACAGTCAGTCAAATAATTGATGGCACACGCTTTAAACCAGAACAATGTTTTTATAAATGCACCAACGACTTCAGTCTTTACTAGATGACGTGTAATGGAAGTTTTGGAAAGAAAAAGAAAATTTTTAAAAATCTGAATTATATACATGTTGAATATTTCATCAAAATTGGTTAATAGGTTTATGAGTTATAAATGATTTAACACTAAACCTACCACTGTCTGTCAAATGACAGGTTTTATATTTTTTACTTTACAATTATTGAAATTATGAAGTTGTTTACATGGAAATTGATTCGATGCACTTTTAGCCAACCACATACATAGAGCCTTTGTCATTTTTATAAGCTAAAACTTTTTAATCGCTTTTAGGGCTCGGTAGGTTGTGTTAAAATGTTGAAAATCCTTGAATGACAGAAAAAAACGTCAAAAATAGGCTGCGAATCGCGAAGAGCTGAAATTTTCATTGGCTTACGAGTTATAAATGATTAAAAAGTGTGAAAATTCCCGAATAATAGAATAAAACGGCAAACAAGGACTGAAAATAATAAAGAATTGAAATTTTCACCATTTTTAACCGTATATAATTCATAAACGGACTAACTAGTTTTGATGAAATTTTCAGCATGGTGCGAATCTACAAAACATTTTTTAAAAATTTTCGTTAAAAAAGCTTTTACAATTGTGCGTCGCTGAATCAGAGAAAAACTTGTAAACTCTTGCTCCACGCTTCGTCACCGACGTCCCTTCAGAACTGCGTTCTCCATACACCGAGCATCGAGCTCATCATCCCCCGCGCGTCCCTCGGCCATGTTGGCGCCGCTGAAAGCCACTCCTGATCAGTCGCGCGTACTATATTATTTTTACCTCCGCAACTAGAGCGGTGAAACACGCAGGCGTTATCAAACACGGCTTTGTCTAACTTTAATTGAAAATATTGGAATAAATCTTCCAATAGACATTGTCGGGCGAAACTGCCGCTTCACCGTTCTGTATGGGCGCCGCGCCGTACGAAGAGATAGGGGTGAGGGCGGTGGCGGCGGTGGGTTGTGGGAGTCATGGAGGGATGGCAGAGAAGCGCGACGTCGAAAGGGGATGAAGGGAGATAGCGGGGTGGAGTAACTGGATAGCAACAGCTGAGTGGAACAGAGACACGAGTACACCCAACGATGGAGGCCAGAAGAGGTAAATAGCCATTTGTGGTCGAATTTATAGCGAAGCTTCAAAAAATGTCACTGGACGCACAGTCAACGAACCGTTTTGGCAATTCAAATCAATCCTGTGCCTATTTCCCCGCCATCATCGCACCACGTACCTACCTCACACACCGCTGCCGGCCAACGGTCGCACCTTTATTTCGTCGAAACAGTTTATGTCGTATCAGCGTTTTCATCGGTGCGGCAAATGGACCTTAACTCGCTCTTTTTCGTTGCCCGCGCTCGGAATAACAAGTTATTATCGCAACGCTGGTCTCGCATTCATTTAGACCAGTTTGTCCGGGAAGGTTTTGTGCCTGAAAAATTTGATTCGATCAATCGACTCGTAAACGAGTAAACTGAAATTCTCACTGCTTTCCTCTCTGATTCGATACAGTCACTCCGGCCGACGTTAATAACTTTTAACCGCCGTTCATGATCGTAGAGCAAATAAAAGACGAACGTTGAAGATGCTGGTAAATTACAGATCGAGAAGTCTTGCCCGGGACCGTGATTGAACCGCTTTCAGGCTGTACCACCAGGCCCTCGTCCGCAGCTCCGGTAATGACGATAACGAATCGTTGTAATGGCGGTACCCAGCTAGTCGTTGTCGACGGTCTGTCGACAACGTCGTCGCTTTGGAATTTGAAGCGTGACAGGCTACATAGGTAGGCACGAGCAACGACGGTTATCGGAGTCGATCATTCAATTTTGCGCTGCAAATCGTCCGCGCCGGAAACTCATATCCGGGCACTTCCGGTTCTCCCTGGTTCCGCCCCCGGGAAGAGGAGTCTCGCGAAAGGGCGGCCCCACTGAATGGTCCGATAAGAGAGAGAGAAAGAGAGAACGAGAGCAAGGGGGAAAGAGAACCAGGAACCCCCGAGGGCAACGAGGGAGAAAGAAAGAGAGAGGGGCCAGAGACACAGCAGAGAATCGAGGAACGAAGAGGTCACGGATTCGATAGGCAGAGACTCGCGCGAATGAGCGCCGAGGTCGCTTCCGACTGATTGCTCGTCGACCTCCCAGAACTGTTCTTATCATTGGGAGTCACGTCAAGGATTTCACCTGTACTCCTACCCAAAATGTTCAATCGTTTTATTGTTGCCATGCTAAACGTCGTTCTGCTAGGATCGAAAATCGAGTTAATTTTTTATCCGTCCTGAACGAGTTAGCTCTCTTGGTGGAAACGTCGCTGCCACTGGCTGAGGAAGCTTGTTTCTCAACCAGTTTCTTTGCTTTATCCCAATATTTGCTCTATGTTATTATTAGACTGCGGTTCTTTGTGTAAAATAAAAATTTGCTGCATCGGTTGCAAGAAACGCGGACCAAATAGGGAGTTCTCTTTCTTTCAATTAACACGTTCAAATTAAAATATTGATGTTCTTTGGTGCATTGTAAATATATTGTTACCTTATCAATGAGTTTGATAACACGTTCTAACGGCATCGCAATACAATCGATAGGATCACGGCTACCATTTTTTATTGTAAACTGTATATTATATAGGACGTGTAATATTACAGTGTCGATACATAGCGCACAAAAAAAGAAATAAAAAGTAATCGACTGTGTGTGATCCGATCGTTCAACCATTTGCATCTGGGACCGTGAGCACAGAATCAGATCAGATGATCAGTTCGATTTACTTTGACCAACGTCGTGCACGTACGTAAAAAGACAGGCGGAGGGCCAGTTCCATCGTCAGGAGTCGTGGTAAAACGTGGTTATTAATCTGGAACCGTATCTAATCCGAACATTACTATTCATCGCCACGCTGCCGTCAAACCGACTGATCTAGCGGAATTATTCTCGTCAAGTTGAGCGTCTGTTGGGAATCGAATTTGCGCGTGGACCAATCCACGCGAAGCGGTGCGGCGCGCGGTGCGACGCGGCTGCATGCGGCATCGCATCGCGTTCGATCGCGTCACATCGGGTTCGATCCTCTTTGCTTTCGTACCTAGATTATTCACGAAAAGCAATCACGGAAAGGCAGCAGCAATTGGGAGCCCAGGCGTTAATCGCCGGCGTTCGAGTCGTTGACGTTTAATTGACAGACAGACCGTCATTAGCCGTTTACACGGCGCGATCAAAAGTGGCAAGGACAACGGCGTACCGATGCAAATCAGGATTTGTCGAATCGATCGTCGACTGCACATCGGGACGATAATTAGGCCCAGGGTACTAACTATTATCGGCTGCGCCTGCAATTAGTGCCTTTTAGCGGGCTCGGTCTAAATTTTCGAACTGTTTCGGCAAACACATCGAGGCGTTCCGCGTGGATGATGATACAGGCTTCATTAACGGCTTATACTCCACTTAACTAGCTCGCGCGGATTATGCTACAGAAAATCATTCCATAAACTCCACGGGCCGGGTTCGCGAAAGTCCCGTAAAATTATGCGGATCGTGTTGGCAATCGACTTCATCGGCATTTATAAATATATAGCGATGTCTACTCGGCGTGGCAGCGGATTACATGTTTCCTGATCAACGCAGATTCTGTGTGTACTCGTTTTACTCACACCATCTAGTCTTCCCCCCCCCCCCCTCCGAAATTTCAGATAATTTTATAATCGCCACGTGTTTCGCGCGCTCGCGGCTCCGTACGTTCGACTGCTTTAACGATCCGAGTGAAAATATCGCGTTACCCGCTGCGAATATACGTCACTTCTTGGTTCCATTATTCCTAAAACTGCGGTCAGAAATTACACTCCCTGGTAAAATCAAGCAATACAAATGCAAATACCGGGGCCGCCGCGCCGTTGCCGCTGCCGCTTCCGTCCCGCATTTCGAAATATTCCGCATAAATAAACAATCGTCATCTACGAATTACATCTATTTAGAATATCGATCGGGTGAACTTGGTTTTCGTCGAACCGTTCCTATTAATATTGTATGGTCTTTAATACACGCTGCATCGATGCATATATATATATGCAGAGAGGACAGGCGTTTTCCCCGTTCACAACACCAGATTCCCGCCGTTTCTCGCAATTTCTCGCTAATTTCGTGACAACACCGACTGTTTGTCGTTAACCTTCCAGGACAAGGTACGTCGGTAGTGTTTTTTCCGTCAGATCAGTACAAGTTGCGTTCGAATTCGTTGATCGTCGCGTCACCATCCTCTATGCCATCGGCAGTTATTGAACCATTTTCTAATTCGCGAGTCTACAAAGAGGATGGTTCGATCCGTTCTGGCGACGACGATACGATCGAGTTCGTCCGTAATATTTTAGTATCTTATTTTGTTTGTGTTTTTTTTTCTGTTTTTGTTTTTCATGTTCAATCGCGGTTAGTCGCCAGTGAATAAAACTGTACCAGATTCCACGTTTCATCCTATGTACCGGCTGTCCCCGATTCGTTAATCAAAATAGCAATTTGAAAAGCTTGGAAACGACATCAAATAATTCGACAACCCGAAAGGTAATAACGCGTCTATTCTATTATGCATATCGGTTGATTGTCGGTCATTGAGATCGTAACGCGTTTATTGCGTGAGCATGGGAGGGAGAGGGGAGAGTGGGCGCCGTTACACGTCGAAAATTTTGTTAAAATTTTCCACGGCACGGATAGTTAAATATATTGCGACGTATTTTATTTGACAGAATTTCTGAATATCGTTGCTCGCGAAAGGAAATTTTATGAAATTTCAATTCTCATTCGCCCTTATTTCTTCAACTTAATTGCACCCTCCTTATCGAATCAGTGTAATGACACAATACTTAATAAACTTGAGAGATAAATACTGTACCGTTCAGTGATATCATGTTTAGGCAAACTATGATACACTACGGCGTGCATAAAATTCTATAAAAATTTATTAAGACAGTTTTGGGTATGTAATTTAAGACTGAAAATACTCCAATATTCTAAAGAAATTAAACACATTTCGCCATTGCCGTGAAATACAGTAGATACAGGATATTGTTGCATAGTTAAATGTGCATATTCTTTTATTTAAAATAAGAAATGGGACCTATGTGCGTTTAAACGGAATATTGTCTGCGTAATTTACAAATGATAAAGCGAAGATAAACATAGTATCCCTAGCAGGAATAATTTGTAAAATTTGAACTTTCTAATGGAACAATGTTGTTTCAAATAAGATTCCATAGACACGTAATTGAGGGGCTCATAGCAGAAACAACTCTTATCAAGAACTACGAGGATCGCACAGTGTTTATGTTTCCGAACTAATACGCTTTCCATATCAGAATGTAATCAATCGACGGTGGCTCTAATTGCGCATTAAACACTACATAATTCTTGCAGCAAACTGATATTCCCCACGGGGGAACGAAAGTTCGTAATTCCACACGTGTAATCTGTTTAAGTGTAACGTGCGGAAACGACTGTAGCGCACAAAAGACAGTCGTCGCTCGAGATTTTGCCATGACGACGGGCGCATGAAAGCGTTTACCTTTCGCAAAGGCGTGCTAGAAGTGGCTTTTGTGTAATTCACGTCGCCGAGAATGGTCGCCGGTGTGCGTAACACACTGATTGCATTACCACGCCTAACGCACGGCGCGGCGGAACGTTTCGCTCGACTGACGCGCCGATAGCGTCACACAGTTTACCGGGATTCGTTTAAAGCGATTCGAACGAAAGTTTGTGAAGTTGGTCCGGTTACGCGACAGCCGCTGTCGACAATGTTGCGAGCTCAGTGTCAGGAATCGCCTGCAATGAAGTTCAAATTTCACATCATGCATCGGAAACTTTCGCTCGGTTTCAAATAGAGCAATTCAGCAATGACGTCGATTCGTCTACAAAAATTTCTGCTGGCTCGATCGCAACAAGCCATTGTTGGAAAAATAATTTCACTCTTTAGCATCGGAGACTTTCCTCGAGTCACCTATCGGCACCTTGAACGTATTTATTTACCCAGGTAGCACCGGACGTACACTGGACGTCCCAAGGACATCCGATTTTTTCGTCCTAGGGACGACGATGAGACCTGAATTTCGGACATCCCAAGTTCGTGTATTTTTTAAGTCTTATACGTCCGACTTCTTTATTGTCTAAATACGTTCTACGTGTAACTAGTCCAGTTTAAAACTAATTTGCAACACGATTGATTGTTCCATTCTGTAGGGACTAAGTTCAGCACTGTCCTATTATCAGAACTTCCGTGTTCTTCTGACTAACTTGGATAACCAGGTTCGCTACAAAAGAACTTTGAATTCTTCAAATACTTTAAGCTCAATTCAATTTTGTAATGCAGCATTCCCGAAAATTGTGTCCCTTGAGCCTTTAGGATAGAAGAAACCCCTTGGGACTATAACGAGTTCAGGGTAGTCTGGAGCACGACGAGATCATCTGACCACGTCGGCCACTAGCCTACCCTCTGGCCATATTTGACCCCTTCCTTCGGCTACTTCAGCCAATTCCTCCAACTTTGGTAATATCTTGTGGAAATCTCTCCAAGGACCTCCGGATTCACATGGGATGGACCCCTCTTTGAGTTCCTTAGAGACGGACACTATCTGAGACCACTAAAAAAAGTCTCTTCAATATACATCTGAATTCCTTTGGAAGAATTTCTCCAAACTCTTTTGGATTCCTTTAAAGGAGATCCTTTTGAGGGCTTCTAGAGTTCCTCAAGAAGTACGAATCCAAGAACGTTTGTGTTTTCTTAGGTCTTTTGAGGAATACCTAATCCTGCAAGGATATCTAGGATCCCTAAAGATTTTTCAAACCTGACAGGACTTTTAACAATAATTATGCAATTTTGCGGATACAGTAAGGTGATAATGTAAACATTATTATATGATCTCTGTGACAAATTTGATGAAGATCTGCATCATGATTAAGTAATCAAAAGCTGACTGCAAGCATACGGCAGATGATTACCGTTTCAACCCCGTTTGTTACTCTCTGTCGGGCTTGAGAGAATCGTTTGCTTCTAGGTGTTTAAGCGTAACGGGTCGCCGCAAAGAAAGAAGTTGGCCAGCCTACTAAAAATTCAAAACGCGGGCGAATTTCCCTGGGAATAAATTTCCAAGTTTCTCCCGCCGAGAACAGCCAAGTAAATACAGCACGGCGAGCTCACTCAACCCCGAAACGAACTAGGTAAAGTTTGACGCATTGTCGGTGAATAAACCGAAACGATTGTTACGCAACGTTTGCTGGAAGAAACGAAAAAGAACTTTTCCAAACGCGCGACGCGTCTTACGTGCATTTTGATGAACAAAGGTACTTGGAACGAAGGGTGGAATATCACGGTTACTCTTTTTCCAGGCCATTACGTACGTCATCCCGAGACAACGAACACAGACTATGATTAATAGTCAATCGAATACAACGATCAGGTAAATCAAAGTAATCAAGTGCTGTATTATCTCGGTATGTGTGAAAGATCCTCACTTTCGCGGAATATTCTTCTTGAGACGTTGAACTTGAGAACACGAATGATGCAAAATTAAATACAGTAAGGAGTAAAATTGAGCTAGTGGAACCATTTCTCCAAAAAAATCATTATTTATGAGTAGACTGCGGATTTTTATGCTAAATAAAAATGTTCTGCAATGATTGTGGCAAGCAGAAGCAAAATAAAAATTGATTCCATCCCTCAATGATGTTGTAATAAAAACAATATTACAATATTTTTAAATTGTCTAATCGTTTACTGTGTCACAAGAAATTCAAGGGATACATGGTTTCACATTAATTTATACATATTGATACATAAAGGGAACAATGCCTGTACACGATGTAAATGATATTTCAAGATTTGCATATATTGAGACGTTGATGTAACCGACATTGTATATGTTAAATCTTGATCGATTCATTTTCAAGTTCCGAAATCAAAAATCGCGACGCAATGCGAACGATAACCCTGCTACCGGAGGCCGAAGGGAGAGATTACTTCGCATCGCCCCGAGGAAGAACGTCTCACCTCCGCCGACAAAGCATGTCCCTGACTGCCGTGATCAACCACCGAAGAGGCCTTCTCGGGTAATATCGTAGAAAAATTTTTAATTCTCCGCCACATTTTCCATTGACCCGGGCGAGATCACCGCGAATCATCGTCGCCGTTTTTAATAGCCCGTCGACACGACGCTAAATTTCGATAGGTTCCATGCGTGCTTTCCCCATAAAACACGGACGCACTTCGACGCGGAAACTGTATAATTTTACGATCATTGAATCCAGCTCGCGGACAGAATATTTTCGATTGGACGGTTCGACGATTCGATTCAATTCATTTCGTTTAGTGTACTGATGTGCAAAACGCTTCGCGATGCGGTTAAATACTATCGGAACTTTATATGATAAAAAATGTGAATGTGATAAAAAATGCCTGCGCAACATATGAATCAGGAGCGATCGAAACAAACTCGAACTATATAAAATGCATGCGTGCTCCTTCCTGTCGACAGAGCGTTGATTTCAGGTATAGGCAGCAACATGTCTCTGCCGTCGTGTATACCGCAGGATCAAGAATTCTTGACGGGTCAACAGCCACCGGGATCCAAAACGCAAACGCTCGTGCTGAACAACCAGAGCCACCTGGAGAAAAGCGACATCGATCCGCAGAAACAACGACCGAATTTCTTGCCGTTGTCGCCCGTTAACACCGCATGCGTCCCCTTGAACGCTCTCGAGGCCACGAAAGGTAAACGTCCCATATCGCTTGGCAATGAACAGCTCGAAACCAGCAGAACGCAACCGCCTATGAAACTGCGGAACAGCTACTTGGGAGATAATCGGGTAATGGCGATCGTTTAAGCAATAATGTTGGGTGTAATTTTTATTTACGTTTAGATACTACGTAATAATAATAAATTCGATACACTACTCTAGTTCCAATAGTTTCTAAGAAAAAGAAACACGTGTCGAATGTTTTTTCTAAGAACAACCACTCACAAAAATGTAATTAGAATCGGATTTTCTAACTTAAATACGTTGCTTTGAAAGCGAGAGTAGTCCAAAATGTTTAGATTTATAATATATCCAATAAAAAAGTATATAAAAAAAAAACTTTTTATAAACCACGCTTATATTAAAATACACTAAAAAGGAGAAAATAATTTTTTTAGATATTAATGACTACAAATAAAAGCGTGGAGCGCTAAACTATATTACCGCAATCTTCGTGAGCGCTCCACGCTATTATTTATAACCACTAATATCTAAAAAAAAATGATTTTCTCCTTTTTAGTGCTTTTTAATATAAGCGTGGTTTTTAAAAAGTTTTTTTATATTTTTTTTTATTTTCTACTTTTTAGTCTTTACTGCGGAACGTACGTATTTAGTAAGGCCCGGGTTCGTTCACGCTGAGAAACTCTGCTGAGATGTTTTTATCTCCTAAACGCACAGTTTTTTAAAAAAATATTTTTTTTAATATTGCATTGTCATCCAGCTTTGGGCTATGTTTAAAGTTTCAAGTCTCTAGCTCATCGGAAAGTGATTTAAAATTCGATTACAAAATTTGACACAACACGGCAAGCTAATATAAGCGTGGTAAAAAAAACATGGTAAAATGATCGAAATCAGGGTGTAGGGTAGCTGTTCTGCACTTTCACCCAACCATCGCTTTCGTCGACAGCTAAGCAGCAAATCATGGACCAACGACCGAAGCCCTTGAAGTGGAGAAAATGCCACTCGGAAATGGTATCGATCATGAGCACTCTTTACGCGAAATTGCTGATCGTCATCGGAGTCGCGGTACCAGTCACAGCCAGCGTAACCGAAAGAGTCCCGCCGTATATGAATCAGGTGACCCGAACTTCTCACTTTCATAGTTTCAATTGCCGACTCGTCGAAAACAAAGAGAAACCGGGAAACAAACGAACAATTTTTCGAATAACGTGCTCCGCGAACGAGAAACTCTTCTGGCTGGTTATATTCCTCTCGCACGCATCGAACAACACGACAATTCGTTTTTGCAGGGATTTTACCTGTATCTCTATTTGGTCAGCGTCGCTTTCGTTGTCGCGATGTACGTCATCGTGTTGAGAGACAAAGCCGTGAGAAATCTGACGCAGAAAAATGCGAAGAAACAGCAGACCTTTACGTTCGACGAAACAGGTGATCCGGAGATTGCCTGTCAGGTAATCCTTTCAAATGGTATTCTCTGATAGATTAATTATGTCTGCAAAATTCAGTTAAATTCAAACTTTTGAAAATGGCCGTAAGTTCTAAATTAAAATGTTTAAATTAAAGTGCAGATAATACAAGCAGACGTAAGATGAATCATAGCTTTCAATGCTAAATATTCAATACTATGTATTAACTATTTCATAGTGATACAGAATGATTTCCAAATACTCAGGTTGGACCGAGTAATTAGTGTAAAATATTTCGCATTGATCGTACGAATCAGTGGTTTAGGATTCTCTAGTGAACACAAAGTATGCAAGAATACGATGCGTAGAATAAAATCTTTGTTTCTCAGACGCAACAGTACGGCAGCTTTTGTCTCAGACTCGGTGCGGTGGGATTTGGCGCCGGCTCACTGGTATTCACGGGATTGCAAATTGGGGCGGAAATAGCTTCCGGCCCATTTAGGGCGATTACACCAGGAGCCAGGTTGCTGTTGGTCACGGCTCAGATGCACTTCATATTTTTGAACAGCAAGAGCCTTAAGCTCTCGAAGCACACCGCACTCGCGAAATTGGGCTTGATGCACATGATCGCTACCAACCTCTGCGAGTGGTTACAGGTAACACTTTAATTCCATAACAGTGTCAACATTCAAATCTTTATCTTTCCAGTCTTCACCTTTCGAGTCATTTTAATTAAATATTGTAAGTTGTACAACTTCTTACACTGCTTTGAATAGATTTTGCACATTAATGAAAAAAATGAATTATGTCAAATTCAAAACTCTGAAAACAGAAGAATTTAACACTAAACGTACCACCATCCAATAATTTTCATATATTTTTTAGCGAAGCAGCACTTTTATTTTTTTTACCTCGCCGTAATGCTCTAAATTATTTCCTTAAAGTTGAATCCCGGTTTGTTTCATTTTCTGAAGACTTTGAGAGAAATACTTAAGTGCTATTATTAATACTCACGTTTTTGTGGTTGTTAGCTTTATACAGAATATCTAATTGAACTGAGTGTTATAACAGGATTTTAAATCACTTGAATCTGCAAACACCCTTTTAGAGAAGATATCGATATCAAAATATTGCGCTATGAATATTAATGCAGCATTAAGAAACGACGGCTGAAACGTGCGAATGAATTGTACATCAGCTTTCAGATACTGAATGTCTCTAGTCTCAACAATATGGATCGAATGAAAGATTAATATTTCGTTTGAGGTAATTATCAAATTCGAATAGCGACGTACACAAGTCCGGAGAGACGAGTATTCGCATAAATATTGTATTATACGAAGAGTGTATTATCCTGTGCACACAGTATTCAGTATAAAGTAGCTTGAAGTGGAAAATGGAGAAGACGCTTGTTTCTGGTAACGAGATATCCACTCGTTCAATTTAAATTCCTATTGATAAGATAGGGTTTAAATAATTTATACGTTTCTTCTGTAAACCGTCGTATCTGGTCGATTTATCAGAGCTAATTTAATTTGCTAAACTTTTAAACAACATTGGTAGCTTCGCATTTAATTTACATAGAATTTGTATGGATATAACATACATACATATGTATGTATACCAAAATCGTTCACAAAATACTTAGCTATCTGCAGCTTGCTAATTATATGAGCACGGAAATTCGTCACTTAATACTTCCCCATAAATATACTAATTCAATTTTGTTTTAATAAAAGAAATTGTGTCCTCTCATTCTCATTTAAAAGTACGACTAAAAATATATACCCCTTTATAATCTTACTTTCTTGCCTGCTCGTTTTAATCCTAATGCTTTTTTGCTCTCACAATGTGTATTGATAGAATTATTACGTCGTACTACACGATTGACTAATGCAATCAAAAGTTGAAATTTAGAATACAGTAGAACCTCGATTAACCGGATCCCGGTTATAAACAAATATGCGTTCAAATACGATTACATTACAAATGGAAATAAATTTTCAAAAATAAAAAATTTAGTTTGGAATATTATGTACATTTTAATTATGTCCCTCGAGTCTCGATCATCCATCGGCCCTTAATTTATCCGGGTTGTTGATCTCCCGATCAAGCCGGTTAATCGAGGTCCTACTGTACGTCAGAGGGTGCTATAATTTACTTATTGACTGACCCCACGTATATCGTGAAATCAGAAAATGCTTAGAAACATCGAAAACCGGAGTCGAAGCCAGAGTGGGGATGAGTAAAAAATATAAATTCTCTGGTGGATGACGAGTGGCACATATTGATTTGTAGTATTTAGCATTCGCCAATGTCGAATGGGCTGTTCGTTCGTGCATTCGTGAAAACGTATTCCACGGTAAAATAATTTCGGCATCACAACGGGATATTGAACCTACGATGCAGCGCGCGCGGAAACGCGGCAAATATTAACAATCATTCCGCGCCCGACAGCTCTTGTCGTCACCGTGCAACACACACACACATACACACGTGACTACGTAAATTTTTCACACGGCCACTCATCCATTCCGTTTGTCTTATCTTTTACCTCTCGCTACCACCACCGAAGGCGCTTGTCGAGGAGACGCAACACGAAATCGAACAACTGGGCCATACGCACGACGGCGAGGACGGGATCCTGAAGTCTTTGCTGCGAGACGCCAGCCCCTTCCTTTTTCCATGCACAATTGAATTCAGTTTAATTTGCGCAGTGATACTGTTCGAGATGTGGAAGAGGGTAGACGAAAAGACCGACGCAAAGGGCGAAAGCTCGACGAGATCTTCGTATCATCTTAGCATAGATTGCAGCAGCTCTCACAGGTCAGACAGGAAGTTAATTAAATCAATAAGACGCTCCCGGTAATTTGTTCATGCGATACCGTTACCGTTCAGATTTTAAGCCACTCTTTCATCCGGTTCAACTTGCGCTTTAAGGTCGTCGCCCATTAATCTCGGGATCATACAAGCGTTACGTCGGACGTCAATTTTGATGAGCGTTGCTTTTGCCCTGCGTAACATTCTCGCATCAGTACGCGATAGTACGACCAAGATGGATGGTATAAAACTGTCAATTCTTGTGTACTGTTTATTAACACTTTACCTCCCGGAAGTCTATTAATAGGATTTTCAATAATTCTGCTGTACCAAAAGAAAGCATAGATATTTTCGTTTACATTGCAATCTTAAATGAAACTATTAAATGACGTTATTGAGGGTGAATTGTTTAGCCGTGTATCATAGATTTTTCAAACTGATGCAATAATCACCGGTCGGTAATGTGTTAAAAATGAGAAAGAAAAAATGCAAATCGAAAAAAGTTTTGGGTACATCCATAAAGAGATCAGAATCAGAATTATTAAAAGGTACATTTTAAACGTTCTATGGCCAACTTCTAGCAGATGAAGACCAATTTTTCAATTATTATTTTCGCATGTCGCGGACAACGTTAGATGAACTATTCGAGGAAACAATTAGCACAGTTGAAACTAACGAAGTTTTTATTGAAACTTGTTTCCAGGGGTCTGTTCGGCGGGATATTGGTGGTTGCCGCGACGATATTAAGTCTGATTATGTTCTTCGTCCTGAAGGAGGCCAAGATGAAAATAGCTATCGTGCAGGTCACTGCATTGGATGCCACTATATTAGCGTTAGGTACAGAGTATCCGTCAAGCATTGTGTACCCTGTTCAACAAAGCGTTCGTTAACGTGAAACTTTACAGGTATGCTCGCTTCGATCGCCGGGACTTTGAAGCTGCAGGAGCTCCAACAAAAAATAATCAAACCGTCGGACCTGGACACCACGCTATTGGCGGCGGCCCAGGCCGGTGTGTATCTGCACTGCCTTTTCGGCGTGGTCGGTGATATATTAACGATGGGCCCGACTTGGGTGCTCTCGTTGATCACGGATTTATTGGCGTTGATGCAGAGCACGAGCCAAACTTTGCTCATTAAAGTAAGCGGCCGATCGATCCGCGCCCGAGCTAATCATTTCCTCGAGTAGTTTCAATTTCGCGTAATTTTCTAGATCGCGTGGGGAAGACGTTGCTCGAGAAACGACAAACCCGGCAAGGAGCTGATCACCTTCCTCATAGTCGTCAACATCGCGCTGTGGACGGTGAACACGCTGGAGAAATCCCGGGCCGGGGTTCGTCCCGATCATTTGCAATTCTTCGGCGTTTGGGCGTGGACGATCATCACGCACGTGTCCATGCCGCTAGCGATATTCTATAGATTCCACTCGGCTATTTGTCTGTTTGAAATATGGAAAACGTGTTACAAGAGTCGGTCTACCAGCGTCGTGCAAACACCGTTCTGAACAGTTCTGAACAGAGAAATTCGATTCGGCACGTGAAACTGGCGATGTACACAAAAGTTAGGCGAGTAACGAGTATCTTTTAACAGCCGCGCTGAAGAGACGGATGGCAAAATTTGAGCGAGCACCGCCAAACTACATTACCGTTCGGCCATCCCTTTAATTACCGAGCTATTAAAAGGGCGAGGAGGGGAAAGAAGAAAGGCGAACGAGAAGAAAGCGACGAAGCTTTTGCAAATAACAACGTTACGTGGGCCTCTAGGGCAGGGGGGGTTTAAACTTCGGCACGCTGTTTGCCGGCTAGCCACCGCACGGGAACTTCTAAACTAGTGGGTACGAGACAAAGGGTAAAAGGGGCACTTCAAAGCTCCGGAGACGAACGGATGCGACAGCATGGTCATTGCCGAATCGATAGGGAGCGATGCCTACTTTTATCGATGTTGTACGGGGAAAAGACATGGTAACGGTGATGGTAGACGTCGACAGTTTGATACGGTTTACGGTAAACACATTTCGGTAGCAATCACATCACGGGGCAAGCAAGCCTCGCTGCAGCGAGAAGTAGGTGATGCTTTGGTGGTTGGAGGAAGCGAGCGAGTGGTCGGTGAAGAGGCTCTTAGCCAACCCTTTGTTGCTCCTGCCACCACTATTGCGTCTCCCAATCCCCCTTCCCTCCCCCTGTGCGGCCCCTCTGTACGGAGTGGAGGCTCTACTCTTGACCAAAGGCCTCTGATTTACTTAGCCTATCAAGTGCTCTTGGACTCGTCCACCAAGAATAGCGCATATACGACCCCGATTGTGTACGTCGTGTACCGAAATTTCGAACTTAATGCTCCACTTACTGTTCTCCCACCTTCCACGAGTCGTGATTCCGAGATTCGATTGCAGGACACCGTGTAAATAAATTTCCACGGACAGTAGTTAGGGGATCGGAGGAGTTGTGTTTACTTTATTTATTGTTTAGAATTAATAGACTCCGGATTTTTATGCAAAATTAAGCTTATACGTAGCAACTTGGAGATACTGAAGCTCAGAGTTCGGCAAAAATTTCATTTAGATAAAAATTTCAAACAAAGTGGGTTTAAAATCCACTTTATTCGAAATCTTTATTTAGATGACATTTTTGCCCAACTCTGCTGGAGCTACATATTAAGCATTTACTTGTATTTTTAATATTTTTAATGAGTATGAGATAATATCAGGTGCCTGCAAAAGTTTTAGTTAAACAGTTGCACAAAAGAACAGAAGCTTATGACCGATTGAAAGAGATTGAAATTTTTGCATATACCTAATATAACAGTATCTTTCGATTGTTTAAATGTTTTTACTGTCTTATACTTGTCCTACTCATTTTTGTTATAAATATGTAAAATTGTTTTATATTATTGGATATTTTATAATAAAGAAGTTGTCAAATTTCTAATTTATTCAATATATTAAAAATGTATTATAGTATACAAATGGATGACACATTGAAATATTAACATACTTCATAATATACATATTATGCTCCTCGTTTAATATAAATAGATATTATTGCATATAAATGAACGATATTTTGAAATATGATCACATTTCATAACATTATATCGTAATTGTTTATATAATGTCAAGAAATTTTGCAAGAAGCATACGAATCTTCGGAGAAGGGAAGCAGAAAAGAAGGGTGTTAGTATTGCGTCGCCACTCCCTAACGCTTGCCATAGGCCCTGTCTTTTTTTGCGGATTTAACATGGATTTATCATCCCTACGATTTCCCTAGCTTGCCAAGCTACAGTTACTACCCTAGACTACTACTACTACTATCCTAGAATCTATAACTCACGTGTGAAAATCTTTGGATGGTGGAGGAGAGAAATCTTGGACTTTCTACGCTGGACGGATACAGGAGACGAAGCATACGTCCAAGCCGTTCTTATGAATTTATTTCGGAACACATCGATTTATAAAATTCAGAAATCGAATTTATAAATCCATTAACGACATATAATTTTAGTCCATGCACATGTGCCGTGTTTACTACAGTATTAATTGCCCGGATAATTGACCAATTAATAACGATAGCAGTTATTAAACTTCCAGCTCCAGCACCACATATTAATTTACACTCGTGCGTGGCTGTACAGGGGATGTAAATGTTGTTGGCAGAAATCAATAGTGTGATTTTACAACTTCGGATACGTGAAAATTTCATTAAAAAATGGATCTCAAACGACGCGATTTTTTAAAAGGTACTGTTAAAGGTTCAATAATGGTTAAACTGACTTTATTTACAACATGTTCACATTTATAATGCGCAGGATTATAAATAGCGTGCCAATGATGAAGGACGGGGAAACTATAGATTGGCTCATGATATTACAGTAGACCCTCCATTACATTATGATCCATTACATGAACGTTCTACTACATAAGCATATAATATGTATTCCCTAATACAGCACGTGAATACATAAATAAAGCGCATTTATGAGAAATTAAACAATATATTATTTTCAGCGAATTAAAATTATTAAACGAAAAATGAATTTCTATTCGATTTTAATTTCTTACAATTAACGTAGGGACTGAACTTCATCTCCAAAAACCAAAAGTTTATAACTTTTTTCTACGTAATCGTGTCGATCTTGGCGAGAAAACAACGAAAATGTTAATGTTAGGTATTCAGTGGCTCAAGAGTTATGTATGAGTAAAGTTGAGCAATTTTAAACGTTTTTGACAGGTAAGTTATTTTTACCCCATTGTAAGTTATTCTAGATACAACATTTTGTCGTTACATTCGTCGCGAAACAGGAATATTCGGGGATGAGACGTAACTTGAGCTGTCTACCGAAAAATCTCGCAATTTATCGGGTTTACTTGTCCGCTCCCGTAACTCCTGTCGAGTCTAAAATGATGGAGAAGGGAAGACGAGGAAAACAGGAGACCGCGAAAGCGACTGTACAAGGAAACCTTGATATATCCGCCAAACACAAGGAGCTGGAACGCCCGGCCGGATTTATCAGAGTTGCGGATAATGGATGGTCTATACCGGGAGGGAAACTTTTTTAAATAATATAACGCACAAACTAGTGGTGAGCCTCGATTTCATGGCGATCTAAAATATGCTTGCGAAAACTCTCCTCTAGACCACCGAATAATAAACGTCCCAGAAAAAAAGCCGAGTAACAGTTGGTTTCTCCCTCTTGTTCTTCTAACAAAGAACCACGTAGCCGAGAAGACGTATCGATATGTGAAATTGTGGAGCGTTCGAAACAAAATTATCTAATGAATACGTAGCGTAAAGAAAGCGGGGAAGGGTCAGCAGCGGCGGATCTCCTTCTCGACCTAATTACACTTCGGGGGCTTTAATGAATTTTCGATATGCTCGATGTGCTACAGCGCACCCGGCTCCACTAAAATAAGAAAAAGGACGAGGAAGGAAGAGCGAAAAAAAAACAATTATCGAGAAGCAAATTATTCGGTCCTGTCGGTGCAATATCGGGGAAGAAGTGTCAGTGGTATTGGCAGAACAACTGCCAGACAAAAACCGCCACCGAAGGTCGTCGATTGGACGATCTTCGGGAATGTATTTAATTCGATTGGACTCTGCCATCTGGACGAGACAAGGAAAGCTAGAGGCCGAAGAGGGTGGCTGCTCGGTGAGCAAGGGTGAGGGAACCTTTGTTTCCGGCGGAAATGAGGCCTTCGCGACTCGCACTTCCATCCTCTATCCCTTTTGCCTTCTCCCAGAACGCTCTTTCGAGCCCCCTTCAACCCGCCTGTGGCCATTCTCCTAACTGAATCCTTTATCGTTCTCTATCACAGGGTGCAAGGGCGCAAATTGTATTTATATTCCATCTCTCATGGTCAGGTAAATATTTTGAGGAGACCGTGATGAAATCGGTTACATGCATCGGGCGAAACTTGTTATCTGGAAATCATTCAATATCCATATCGGGGCACGCGGGTTAGATTACATCTATCCAACATCTCCTGCCGTTCGACCATTAAACGAAATCGCCTCTTTTAAATATTGAAATTATAGATATTTAACGGCATCGTGAAATTTAAGTTCGGTTCTTGATGTGTGCACGAGTGTTTGAAAATTGGCAAATAGGGACCGTCGCGCGTCGAAGCAGTTATGTGCATATTATCATCGGCGTTCGTTTATTGCAATTTATTGAAGCGCGTTGGAGCGCGCTTCGGAATCCACGTTTAAACGAATCTCATTTCTATAATATCGTATTTTCTTTCACGGCGGGTAGAATTTAATAAAAAAGAAGAGGGGGAGGAGGGAGTCACGGGGACGAGACGAGGAAAAATCAGAGCCAGAAAGGCTTGCTAATACACTCCGCCATCCTCTACACGAACTGACTTGCTTCCTCTCTTTTTCTCCGCCTTGCACGACGAGAATGTAATTTTCGCTGTATGCCTGGATTAGAAGCCAGCTCGTCGGGCTCCAGGTTCTGCCGCTTGATAAGTATTGGCCCCGTATCTCTTGAATACACTAGAACTGGAAAAGGGATCCGGGATGATCTCGAACCGATCGATTGGCCTCGACGTGACGTCACGGGTCACGGCGGCTGTAATGTCTCGTTAAGAATCCACGCACCCGTTATGGTGCGGTTTAATGATAAGAGCGTGAAGGTAGGAAAACCGTGCGACGCTTGCCGCAACATGAAAGCTATTATTAGGGAGACCTGTCACGGTTGCTTCGGGGAGATTGATTTTACTTAACGTGCCGGGATAGATAAAAATATAAAACTCTTTATCTGTCCGGCTTCGAGACCCGAATCTTGAAAAGCTGGTGCTCGTAGATCTGTATGGTGCATCGTGTACATTTAATATTCGGCCTCACGGGACAATCGATTCGAGCACTCTATTCAGAAACGTTGTTAGACGTTGTATTATACATTTCCACGATACCTGTTTAAAGAAAGATAAAAATTGCTGATCCAAAGAGCAGATTATGGGAGCTCGGCGGTTTTAGGAACGGCGAGGACAAAACTTTCGCTGGATGGTATTTCTGAAAATCAGGTAAGAGGATCATTGGGAGATTCGGTAGAAAGTCTCACAGGATAGCATCGATGTAAAATAGAGGTCCCTATTACACATATATGTGTGTAGATACACATGTACACGCATAATAAACGAATCCGGATTTTAATCCGTGTAATATTAAATACACGGTGAGTGTTGAACAGTTCAGCATGGATTTATTGCTACCTCACTTCGAACATCAATAGTCGAAAAGAATTCGATCGAAAAACACGTCAGTTGCCGTACTTGAACAAAAATACACGGATCTCTTCATCCGTGTATAAGGAGAATAGAGTGCATAACTACATGTGTATGTATTAAGAACACTTCTACTTAATTAGCGAATAAATGGTTCACGGATTCCGTGCACGTTCGAAATCGTAGACTCTAATGTAAAGTCCTACTTTTCTCTGTTTCAACGCAAATTAATATGGTAAGATATTTCAGGGCTGATATCATATATGCTTGGCATTAATAAATAATTAGTTCTACGGAAAATTGGTTTTCAAATAGTGAAAAAGTAGCATTATAGAAAAACGTTGACATTAATGAAAGATTGGCATTGATTTTGAAGTCTTCCTTTATTCGAACACTTAGGACTATAGGTCACATAATGCAATAACCAATATTATCAGGAAGGTTCAGTAGCTTATAGTTTTTTAGTACTTGCTGTTCCAACTTATTAAATATAGTAGTATAAACTTTACTATACCGGCGCAGTATCATTGTAAATATTTCGCAATTGGATTGGAGAATATTTTTTTCTTTTAACCTTTAGACGTTCTTTGTCAGCCTTAAGAAGCTCCACTGAATTTCCATCTCTTTTTGTTAACTCTTGTGTTTGAATATAATTAAATAATATGTTGGTTTTATAATTTTTAAATCTGTTGTTGGTGGTAATTGGACACACTTTGTTAATGACCGTATCTATAACAAAAGCAATTAAAAGATTAATATATAACACTGTATAAGAACATTGAATTATAAACTTCTCTTGTATTTCTATAAACATGCAAATAATTGTTGAAAGCTTTTTAGATAGATTTTTACTCACTTTTGGAACTCCCATTCTCGATTATCAAGTGGACAAACCTGTCGAGTCTTCAACCAACGTGAGATGCAATGGAAATGGAATGCATGCTATACAAAAAGAAATGATCAAAATATTAAAATAAAGAAGTTAAACATATCGCTTCAGCGATACTAAGAGTATATTGTAACAAAAAGTATAAGCGTTCGATATGTACATTGCATACACCCCAAGCTACGGTACATTCTTCACTAGTAGCTGATGCCTGATTTGCTTGACATTCGATACACAGATCCATAATATGGTTACGGCATATAGCACAATTGTCTACTACAATATCTGTAAAAAATAATGGCATAATTACCATGTAATTCCGTAAATAATGAAATAAAACAAATATACTGTATTTGGTAGTAGATTATAGAAATAATACAAATTCTGTACACGTACCCCATGCCCAAAGTGCTACTGCATTCCACTGAAAAGAGAAATAACATATCTTTAAGTAAACATAAAATATTAACCATGTGAGTATAGTGCAAATGACAATGCAAGAATAAGGTTAGAAATTGATCAACAAAATTATTATAATGCGTACGATTTTCACATATTTTACAAAACATTTTAAACCACTATTTTGCTTACCTTTTTGACCTCGAAACGTTTCTTCTCCCCTTTACTACTACTCGAAGTTGGTAAATCACTTTCTTCATCGTCAATTTCCATTGCGGACGCCATATTTAAATTTTGAACGATGCCAACTGACACCTTGCGTAGACAATACGAAACACGACGAAGAACAAATCACAAAAGAAAGTGTACGACCCTCTGATTATTTATTTTAACGTTTTGTACGTGCACGGTACACCATGTTATGTTAAAGTTTACATGTCAGTCTTATTGTCAAAAATATATGGATAACAAAGTGAAGATAATACGAAAATCTATTGTTATACTGACGTCTTGGTATTAGGTTATGTTTTTGAAAGACGAACCTATTTATATTTGAACAAGTTTGATAATTACATCGATCACTTGAAAGCTGAATAAGTATACTTTAACGCCGTGTCAGTGTAAAAGTGTGTACTACATTTCATAATCTTAAACGTATTGACACATATAATTGACGATGAGACGAAAAGCAGGCGTTGGTGCAATTCAAAAACAAAAGCTAGAGCAAGAAAAATATAAGGACAAGGGGACAGAGATTCAAGAGAATCAATTTGAGCAAATGACGAAGCAAATGGAAACATTCCGCGTTAATCTAGAGGAGTTTGCAACCAAGCATAAGAATGAAATTAAAAAGAATGCGCGTTTTAGACGGCAATTTACTGAAATGTGTGCATCGATTGGTGTAGACCCTTTGGCCTCAAATAAAGGTTTCTGGTCGGTTCTTGGCATAGGAGATTTCTATTACGAACTTGCTGTCCAAATAGTAGAAGTCTGTATGGCTACAAATTATAAAAATGGTGGATTAATATCATTAGACGAACTCCGAACAAGACTGATTCAAGCAAGAGGTCGTAGAAAGGAGCATCAAGATATAACGAATGAAGATTTATTAGCTGCAGCTAAGAAATTAAAAATTTTTGGAAGTGGTTTCTCCATTATTCCGATTGGCAGGGGTAAGCATTTAGTGCAATCTGTTCCTGGAGAACTTACTATGGATCATACTGCTGTATTGCAACAAGCCAGTTTATCTGGGAATGCATATGTTTCTAAATCTATATTGTACAATGATTTACACTGGGAACCAGACCGTGCTCAAAAAGCATTGGATTATATGGTAAAAGAGGGATTGGCATGGTTAGATAAACAAGGTGACGATGAAATTTTATATTGGTTCCCTAGTTTATTTACAGCCTGCATTGTATCCAAAGAATAGATGAATCTTAACTGTATTATTAATACATAGGCAATATTAAAAATAAAACAACAAGATATATGTGTAATGTAAAATGTATTTTTAATGTGAATAAATTGATATACTCTTACAGTATTAACGCAATCAAGTTTTGATTGTAATATAATCCTACATGAAGAACAATATTGTCACCTAATTTCGTTTGCTGCATTGAATCTAAAAGAAATATTTATTGTTATTTGAAAATGCATTTATACTGAAATTTACTGGAAACGTACCGTTGTATGTCTTGCAATGTATGTTGAGCCAATTGCTGCTTGCAAGTTAACAATTCTGTGCTTAGTTCGTTATTTTCTTTTTGCAACGAACTTATTTTACTCCTTAATTCTTTGGATTTTCCTTGAAACTTCACTGTCAACGATTTAGCTTCATCTCTCCATCTACAATACAAATAAATATAAGTGAATGTAGTTATTTATCCAGTGTATGTATAGAAATAAAAGTCCCATACTTTTTACTCAGTTTTTGATGAACTTGAACGTGATGGATCAATTCCTTTGTTTTCTTATCAAACTTTTCTTGCAATTTATTCACATGATCTGACAATACCGATTGGCAACAGTGACATTTATTTTCTACGCTATAACAAAAACATTACGTACACAGAGATGTTAAAATATTGAATAGATAAAATTACTTACGTTATGTCCAACGTTCGTTTATTTTTTATGTCATATAAATAAGGATTTATCTCATCATTGAAATTATATCGTGATTTGTTTTCTGTTATACAATTTGCTTTATGAAGATTAACTTCCAATTCGTGAATTTTGGTTTCTAGAGAATGTCTTTCATTATCTCTTTTATGTATTTCATGATCAAAGTCATGCTTAAGAGACTTTAATTGTAAAATAAGATTTTCTTTATCACCTAACGTTTTAGATAATTGGTTTTCTAAATCTGAGTATTGTTTTAATATGTCTTGTGGATCTTGCGCATTAGTGGATTGCTGCCATTCTAGTTTCTGTAATTTACCATTTGAGCTAACCAAGTTACTTTCGAGAGTAGCTATTTTTTCCTTTAACTGTTGCATTTCAATATCATATTTGTTTCTGCCTATTGTCTCATTGTACACCTGCAATTGAAGTTCCAAGCGTTTTGCTTTTTGCTCATAATCTAATAGTTTTTCATTCGAGTCCCTGCGTATCCTAATCAGTTCTTCTTCGGTAAATTTAAGTTCTCTTTGAGCTTTCTCTAACAATTTAATCTTCTCTCTTAATTCTGTTTTAATCTCTTTGATTTCAGTCATATAGCTTTTTGTGTGCAATTCAATTTCATCTTGAGTCTTTTTATTCAATTCCTGTATTTTTGTATCATATTCATTTGCTATTAGTGTCAATCTATGTTCTAATCTGGATTTTTCTTCCAAGGCAAGAGCTTCACGATGAAGCACCAAATCCTTTTCCCTGACTGCAGATTCTATTAGCTCTATGGCTTCTGCCATTTTATTTTTTGTTTCCTTATCTTTCTCTACTATATTGTCAGCATATCTTCTAACTACATTCAATTTTGTTTCTAGTTCTAATTTGGTTTGGACTATTTTGTTAGTTTCTGCTTTGGCATAAGCTAGTTCTCTTTTCAGCGTCTCAATTGTTATCTGATTATTCCTGTCTTTGAAAACATAAAAATAACATTTCCACCTGGTATAAAATAAACAAATATTTATTACTGACCTTTTTCTTGAGCTTCTTTTTGTAAATTTCTATACTTCTCCATTAGTTCATCCTTTTCCTTGGTCAAACTTTCAACTCTTTGTTTAGTTGTATGATATAGCGTTTGATGTTTTATAAAATTGTCTTTAGCCTGTGTAAGCTTTTCCTCTAACATTTTGATAGCTTCAGAATAGCTTTCTTTAATAGCATGTGCTTGGTCCTGGTAGAATTTTGTACCTTTCCCATTTGCATGGAAACCTCTCAATTCTTCCTCTAAGGCATTTATGGTGTTTAGTGAAATATGCCACAGTTGCAAAGCTGAATCTTTTTCAGTCTCTAAAAGTACAAGACGCTCTTGTAAATTTGCTATTTCCTTTGTATGAAAGACCTCGCTACCGCATTCCTCCAAATGAATACGGTTCAAAGATTCTTTTATATCATGAACTTTTTGACTTTCATTTCGTAAAATTTCTAGTTCAGTCTTTATACTAGTTTGTTCTACCTGAGAATCGAAGGTACATTAACATAAAATTTACAGTTTACAATAACGTCTACGAAAATTAGTAAAAACAAGGATACCTTGCATAATTTCAAATCACGCTTAAGATTCTCCACAATTTCGTGTTGTTCCTTAAGTATTGCATCCGCGTCCGTGCTGATGAAGAAAGAAATTATTTCAAATAATTTTTTTTTTTCTATTTAAGCTTACCCAGACCCTTAAAGGTGTCTATACAGCTGTATTTCAAATAATCTTCGTACAAAAACTAAGCTCATATAACCTTAAAACTAACCTTGGTTTGAGAACTTGGTCCTGTTGTATCTCCAACATTTTATTACTACAAGAAAGTTACCCTTTATACTACTATCTTGATTGAAGGCGCATTATGGTAAAAATACCGTTAGTTTAATTTATATCATAATGATTAGAAGATGCATAATTACAATAAGGCGATGTTCACGTATGACGCGTAAACATCAACAATTCTGTTATTATCGACACTTTCATGTGTCTCACAATCTGAAATACCGACAGCGTTAACAACTCGATTTCTCATGCCCTCTGCGCTGACGAACGATAAATGTTGGAACTAGATCCACGAAAACTTTACATCATATATCGGGTGATTCACGAGAAACCGAACACCTAAATAGCTCCGTTATGCTTGAAGTCTTGAAGATAGAAGAAAATATTACAGAGATGGTAATATAAAATATATTCTGATTGTTGTCGTTTTCAAGGTCTTTTAAATATATATTTTTAACTTCATAATGTTGTAGCTGATATCAAGACGAGTTCAGTGATGTGGTACACTATGAACTTCAAATATTATATACAGGCTTAATCATCAGACTTGATTAAAGGGCACTTATTTAAAGTTCCCCAATATTAGTTTCAACCGATACGGTAGGATGTGACACAAAAATTTGTGACATTTTTGTTGTAAATGCAATTGATGTGATAACAATTTAAGTTAGAACATAAAAAGTTGTACGAGTGTATAAAAAAATTTAAAATGGCAGAGGGACCACTGAAATCGAGCAATGTGTAATTAATGTTTTTTGTCTAATAATGTTTATTTGTCATAAAATACAAAATTTTTAGCAAGCGTAGTCTGGCACTTGTAATAATGGTTGAAACAATTTTACGAAAGCAGAAAAGCCGTAAAGAATAATAAACTATTATTCTATTGTAAATATCTATGTACATGAGACAATGATCCCTTCACAAGGGCTACAAAAATTGATAATTCCAGTTTTTGTAAATCTATTAAAAACTGGTGAAGTAGAATTTTATATATCAATTTAATCGTAGATATATGCTCATATTGTTAAAAACCATCGACAGTTTTCTAGTTTCAGCGTGCATCTCTGTTAAATTGTTCAAAGAAGGCAGCAGATGGTTTGTTTTTGTAAAGAACCTTCTTGAGATACTCTTGATGGGATTTGTGTTCCTTGGCTAACTGCAAATTCTCTTCGGCAATCTTCTTGTTTATCTCCCTATAAAGCAGGATTATGTTGAGATGTATTTTCACGATCCTCGTAGAATGCTCAATAAAGAATGCTTACGCTCTTTTCCGCTCCAATTCGCGTTGGTACGTGTTCGCGACAAGAGCGTGCGAATTCGTCAACTGGTTCCACTCCTCATTAATTCGCTTCTCTTCTAATTTCATTTTCTGGGTGGTGGGGTCGGAGAGAGAGGGAGAGAGAGAGAGAGAGAGACAGAGAGAAAAAATGTTTTCCTTGAGTGAGCCAAATTTTTCCCCTTATTCAAGACTCGTCAGGGTCGCGACAATGCTTGGCATTGTTTCAACCTTTCGCGGCGGGATCGTCCAAGATATGTAGGCGAAACAACCGTTCCGCGACTTTTACCTCGATTTCCTCCATCTGGCATGTCTGCGCATCTCTGATAGCCCTAAGCTCCTCGGAGCTCATTCCCTTGTAGCGTGAGGCTAGCGGCTTGTTCGGTCCCCGGGTGCTGTCCGCCTGCTCTTTGGCTTCCATCAAGAAGTCCCCAGTCACGTGATTGTAGATTTCCGCTTTCTTGTCCTCTTCTTCTTGAAGGGCTTCGCAGTGACGGCGATGCTCCTGCTCCTCCGCCTGGGGTGACAACAGAAAAAAAAAACATTTTCGGTGATGGGGCTTGAAATACCGCGTGTACATGATAGCCCGCATCCCAAAGAATAAAAAACGTGGTAAAAAGTGAAGGGCGACGTCGCGTCGAAAGAGACAGGAATACATCATCACGATCGTACTGTTGCGCTATTATCGAGACCCGTGCATGGTGATGTCACTGAGTTTGCTTGTCGATGACAGCAACCTTGTTCCTTACTGAAAACGGTGCTCACCTTCGAGGAAAGTTTATGTGAGTTGTATCT
Organism: Lasioglossum morio; assembly: GCA_916610235.2. Classification (NCBI taxonomy): domain Eukaryota; kingdom Metazoa; phylum Arthropoda; class Insecta; order Hymenoptera; family Halictidae; genus Lasioglossum; species Lasioglossum morio. The sequence continues at coordinate 15,874,018 of OU744327.1, forward strand.
TGTGAAGCCCAAGAGTACACGTGCTTTAATTTACGACCGAACAATCGGATATCACCTTTACGAATTGCGAAATTTAGAGCATTTGTAGAAATACGTAGGCTAACTATAGTGAATGAGAGTTGTGACTAAAAGTTGCCGAGGTATTATCCTGTGTATTGTGTTTGGTTACCTTCAAACTCTTGTTGGTGATAGATTAGCGTATGAAATGCGAATAGCTTATTAGGCAGCGAGTTTATGTTTACAGAAAAAAATAAGGTCTATTTAGCAGATATTTGGATATCTGGAAAAGGAGCAGAGGTAAAACACTTGTCGACGTTTGCAAAGCCACGCTCGGCGAAAAACTCGAACCAAGAGGGTGCACTAGCGGAAAAGGAAGGTATTATTGGGAGCTGAAAAGAAGTCACCTGCGACTGCCTGTGCAACGGGGTTTCTCCCCTGTCCTCACCATCAATGATTCCGTAGTCCCAATGTTCAGGCTTTGACGACAAACGCTACGTAATACGTATGTGTGGCCGCTTAGCCAATATGTATATCGCTAGAGCCGAAAATACGTATCACTCGACGCGTGCCCTTCCCGCATTCCTTCCAAGCGACTTCTTTTCAGCTCCCAATAATAACGGCTATGCATATACATTCATCCTCGACGCAGAAAGCATATCGAGAACGACGGAAACCCTGCGCTGTTGACCCCTGACATTTCACGGCTGGTTGTCGGCCGGGAAAGCTAACGAGAGAGGACTTTAAATCAATTAATGGGATGGAGGACCATCGGACCGTTAATTATCTGAATTCTCACTTTCTCGTCGCCTGCGAATATCAATGATCCACGAGCAAAAGAATGGAACAGCTGGATCTCGAATCGAGAGCAGGGAGAACAAGGTTTCTCTCACACGGGAGGAAAATAGAATCGTCAGATAATAAGATTCTTATCTATCCCTCACAGTTCCGCGCGTTTTGTTTTCTTTGCCGTTTCTATAAAGGACTAAATAGGAGAAAGCCTTACCAGGGCTCGATTGAATCTTGCGGTGGCTTCGTTCAACCTTCGACGGCATTCACGTTCCATCTGATCTAACGCCGTGGCACGCTTGTCCCTGGAGATGACGGCTTCCTGGTACGCTTTCTCGGCTTCCTGGCGTTCTCTCTCAATCTTCACACGCTCCTCCTTTTGTTGTCCTATCCAGTACCTCATCTCCTCTTTTTGCATCTTCAGCCGTTCCTTTGAGTCGCCCTCCGCACCCTGGAATCTGCATAGTGGATCGATCGTATGTACACATACATATATTTTATATAGCTCTATCCGGTGTTCGATTTGATCCCACTAGACGAAATTACCAGCGACAATATTTACTTTTGAACGTAGCCTTACCCAAATTTTGAATTGTCATCTCCGAGTTTCGTTGAAAGCGAATTTTTCAAAGATTTCGGATCATAGAGATCGGAATCATGGCGATCCTCCGGCCGTTGGTGCTGCCGACGAAAACATTCGATCTCGAGTTTTATATTTCGCTTCTCCTGCAAAGTCAACAAAGATGTATGAAATAGACTTTGGTTCTACTGGGGATGTTTTCAAATGAAAAAGTGCTCGGAGAACAACAACAGCGATAACGTTTAACGAGCGTCCGGGATCTTTAACGATGACACTGTAAAAGATGATTAATCATCCGGCCGGCAGCCACTTATTTTTTTCCTCGCTGTGCGTAATTGACAGTTTTACCTCTTCTTGTTGCCTCTCTACCAGCAAGGCGAGATTGCTGTTGCGAATCAAATTCTCGTCGAGCTCGGATTCCCGGGCTTGTTCCAGCTCCCGCTGTTGCTTCTTTTCCTCGACCTGTTTGTCCAAGAATTCCTTGTCTATCTGTGGACAGTACGGGCAAAAATCACGACGGTGTATCTCGCGGACGATAACGTTGTTCTTTCGCGTGCCGGATACGTGCTCCGACAGCGACGGATCTATAACTGGTTAACGAGCTGATCACTTCGTCTGCACTGAACACACTCTGACCGACACTCACCCCGATCTTTCTGAATCGCGGGTTGAAGATCCGCTGTTTTCTTTCAGCATCTATTTGTCGGCGATGCTGTATGGCCGCGGCGAGCTTCAGGTCCTCCTTGGTCGCGACCTGGAACTTCAACATCGTGCCAAAATTTGATTCACGTTGAAAGGTACGTGATCGAAGTTGTTGTGAACTTGGCCTCGAAACCCGTGGATCGAGTGGAATTCGTTACCATGGAGTGTTTGGGCGATAAACGCCACACCGAAACGTAAACTTCAAACACGCTCGGTCACTGCGCAGCGAACACATTGTGGTTACGCTCGTTTATTCATCGATCAATCAAATTGTATTCCTGTTTATTCGAATACAATTGTATCCTAGGAGTCTGCTGGCATCCGAAACTTTGCAAAGTTTTGGGTACCCGAAGCTGCAATTCCAAACTTTTGTGATTCTCGAATCTGACACTTTCCGATCATTTTTACGCGAGGGAAATCCGCTTTATGGATATCCTACCCTTTCGCTGGAGGGATTATGTTGGGCTCCCCATTAAGGGGTATACCAACTAAACCTTCACGACCGTCCCTAGACAAAATCACAGAACTTTGCAATGTTTGGGTACCCGAAGCTGCAATCTTCAACTTTTGGAATTCTCAAATCTGACATTACCCGACTGCACCCGACCCGACGCAGACCCCAAAATTTCGGGTACTCGCACGTCCTTATTACATTCTTTTAAAAGTTTCTTCGCGGAAGACAAAGAAAAGTCGGTTATCATCGAAGTTGCTTGAACTTTGTCACCACATACCGGTACTCTGACTGTTCACTGGTCCGTGCTGAATCTGATTCTTTTTTATTGTCAGTCCTTTCCCAGCGTTGATGAGCTCATCGCCTATTCGACACATATTCCCGCCCTGAAATTATTCAGCGACGGCGGGGGACATGACATTTGCATGACGGTGTCACGCGAAGAACAGCTGTTAAAGACATAAACATGCGCTGGCACTATCTGTTGATTCGGCGAAAGTCATTGTGCATGACTCGTGACTGACACGGGGCACTTACATTATCGCGTCCGAACGCGTGCACCGATCGCGCGTAATTATAATGATCGGTCGAAGATCAGGGGGGGGGGAGGTTGCAGAACAGATTTATCAACCGTCGCCAGTTTCTTTGTGCGGTGTTATTTACGTTCGTTACGTGTCAAACAGAACGTCTTCGGTTTTTTTTTTAATAATAATGGAAACGCGGTAATGAGAACGGTACATGAGCACCGACTCTCTCGCAATCCATAAAACTTGGTGATTCGTTAAATACATCAGGTCAAATATTTCGTACAGATCGCGAGATGCTCGAATAAATCGTCAGAGGAAGGCTCAAATGGAGAAACCTTTCTACGACTTCTAGCCAGACACCCATTTAGTTATAAGAACAGTAGAACGTCCCTCGCCCGTGCCAGTCTTTTTAATTGTTAAACTTACGAATACCTAATCTTTCAGCCAGTATTCACGAGACTGTTTATCCTTTTATAGGCAAATTACGCGGAGTCAAGTGTACGGCATTGTTGAGATAATTACATTGGATCTCGACGCTATTGAAAAATTGTTCAATACGTCTCCGTGTCATCAGCATGACAAATTACTGGTAAACAATACGAATTGTTTTTGACCTGTCGAAAAACACACGTGCCTGCAGGCGACCTACATTCGTGTCGGGCCATATGGCCACCGATTCTGAGCCGGGATCGTTAAAAAGGTATTGCATGCCGAGGGGAAATAATGTTTCTCAATCACAAGAAAAGGATCCGCGGGCATAAAAATGAACGAAAGCCCTGCGGAGTAACCTCATCTGTATGCATATTAAGATCGTCAAGGAATTCTTTGAAATAACCGGAAGAAAGAAATTAAACGATAAATGGGAGTCATGCCTCTGACGTCAAGAGTTACTAAGGGCTTCAGGATTTCTCGGCCATCCTGTAAGGATTATGAAACATCATCAGGTGAATTTCAAAGACAGGTGTTCACCTATGAATGTAGAAGATTTTAATTCCAGTTTCTCCAACTTTATTTGTTAACCGGTAAAGAGGCGGAACTTTTACAAGTTTCCCCTATGAAACTGCATTTAATGCCAGTCTAAATGCATTATTTTTCAATTGTCGAAAATAGTTTTACGATTTTGTAAAATGTGGAAACGCATTTTGTTTCTTAAAATTTGTTTGACCCAATGAAACTGAAATTAAGTATTTTATAAAAATGGATTGTTTTTAGAAGGTGTGGTGTTACACGTTTCTTAGGCAGACTTAGATGCACTTGAGATTTTCTGATGTAATACAGCACTTACAAGCCTGATACAGTTCACTATCTGACAGATTATTTACTCACCACTATTGAGCAGTGTCAAATAATATTCACGTGATTGACAGTTTACTCGAACCTCGTAAATTGTTAATTAAAATTGAAATTCATCATGGAAACTTATGATAGAGCCACGAAATCTTTGGAAGACAAAGTTTTACGTATTAACTCAGCCTGTGGACATAAATACAGTGTTTGTTACGTTATGTTTCAGAACTTCAATCAAGAAATTAGTTTTTCCTGTGACTAAGGAGATGTTGGCAGGCATTTATTAGAGATAATTGCTTACTCGGATCGATTCCTCGAAGTAGAAACACGTGGAGCATAAAAAACAATTCAGAGATACTACAAAAGACAATTTGAAGCATATCTATTCCGCAATTTAGTAGTATATCTTTAAAATTACATCACTGAGCCTCTTGTATACACATATCTATCATATCATGTTGATATATAAAACATCGTTTGCGTTACAGTTAAAAAAATATATATTCTTATACTGTAGAAGATAAGTACTATGAAACGTTCTGATAATAAAATGCTGTTCTAGTCTATATGTTTATTATACTTATAACATCGTTTTGCGGTACAATTCATTTAAAAAATATCTACGGAAAAACTTCAATTTCTATCTTCATGTAATCAAGAATCTTGTAATTCGTTAACAGAATCTTGATTACACCGATGCTTATTTTGCAGACTAATATAACACAACGCCAATTAAAAAATGACAAAAGTCTATCTCTCCTTGCAGCAAGATAAATGTTCAAACCGGCGCGAACCGGAGCCGATTGCATGAGAAAACAGAGTCTGTATTTAAAAAACCGCTCCCATATCGCCAGACCCCCACCCCTGATCGCAAAATGTCGCAAAACGTCGTGTCCGCGCATACGATAAACGAACGATCATGAAACGTATCGTATCGGATCGCTCCGGTCGATTCACCGGGACGCATTCACCGCTTCGGAATCGAATTATCTGCGGCTAGGTACAAATAAAAGTTAATGCGCTGTTTAAAAGGCAATCGCGGCCGAATTCGCGGAAAACCGCGGTTCTGATTTTTGCGGTACCGTCGCACAGCCGACCCGAAGAAGTTGCCCTGAAGCAAAGTGAGACTCGACGGCGCCTGCGTAGCCATGTGACGTCATTGGCGAACCGGGCAGCTCGTTCGCTAGACATTCAGTCTCGCCTCAACGTCGAAGGAGGTTGTACCAGTGGCGTACGTAGCTCGTCGCAACAGTAGTATCACGGAAGTAATCGGACATTGAAAGAGTCGACTATCATTGTCGCGCTAATCATTTCCAAACTCGCACAACGAAACGGGGAACGAAGAGTCGGTGGGAATCGGAGTGAAAAAACACTTTATCGCTGATCGAATCGGAAGGATCGTCGAGTCATAAGTATCCAAGAGCGTATCTCAATAAACAGAAAAAAAGAGTGTAAAAAGAGAAAGAGAACGCGGCGTTCACTCTCTCTCTCTCTCTCTCTCTTTCTCTCTCGTTTGCACGAGCGATTAGCACGCGATCCGCGCGTTTTCTTTTCCGGTGACGTTCGTCGTTTGAACGTCGGTACGGGTCAGTTAAATCTTTTCGCGTTGCAACGTTCTAATTAACGTCCCAGCAAGAAACACGTGTCGGACAGTGTGCCCGAGGGAACGGAAAGAGCGAAATAGGAACTGACACAAGAGAGTCAACAGTCTCGCGCGAGATTTTTTCTCTTCCGCTGTTTACGCACGGAGGATGCTTCTGTTGCCGAACAAGTGACAAGTTCCAATTAGTCGAAAGAGACAGGCTTGAAATTCGTCGAATAGGAGCGAGGTGTATGCAACGTTTGTGTGCATTACCGCGAGCGTCGTTCCAGGGTGTACCCTACTATGCACACTGAGAGCACTGCGACATTACTATGAGAGAATGAGTTGCTCGGTGAAGATCTCGTGTGGTAAGAGCTGGAGTGGATCGCAGCGGAGGATCAACTCCCTTGCGGAGGAGCCCGCGTCCGGAAGCGCTAGTTGTTCCGGTCAGGCTGTACAGCCGACGTCGACGTCGGGCACGGTCACCACGTCGACGACCACCACCGCTAACACCCTAACCTCGAGCACGTCAACCAGCGGCAGCCAGAGGATCGCCCCGCCACGTTTCGTCAGGTCGATCGCTGCTAAAAAAGGGGAGGATACCACGAAACTGCTCAAGTACATCGAGGATAACGTCATCGGCAAGAATGGCACGTTCTTCGGACCATTCGGCCGCAGGAAAGGTCAGTGATCAATATAGTTTTCACCCCTCCAGCCCTGTTTCGACGCCCGCCTTTCCCCACCACCCATGGCGGACAGCACGTATCGTCCGCGACACAAAGAGACGCGCCTAGCTCCGCGAGATCTCTCGTTAAGGTCGTCAACATCGTTCGATCAGCCGAGCACTACACTTCTATCAATAAAATCGAAGGTTCTCGCAGCTTCGATAACCGATCCCGATTGATTCCACACGATTCGGAGACCGGTCCGATGTTCTTTCATTGCGGTTGACTCCCTCCCTGCGTAACAACTGCGCGTCAAACATGGAACGAGTTTTTCTGGAATCGTTAGAGGCCCACGGTCTCGCTATACCGACCAAAAGAGAGGGATGCCCCGCAAGTGCACTTGGCATATACCTTTCGTAACTCGATACTTGAGAGCCGTTCGGAAACCTCTCGCGTCACGTGTAGGAAGTATCTCCAATTAAGAGCATAAGAACGCGCGTTGGATCCACTCGGGTCGATATAATGCGGGAGAGATCATCGCGCGTTTATTGTTATTGCTAACACCATCGCGTACGCGACGAGCAGTCGTTCCCTTTGTCTAGAATCGTTGAACGAACGAGCTGAATCGCGCACGTCAACCGAATAAATAATTTTCGACGAATATTTCGTGCTAGAGCGCTGTTAATGTTAAGTGTTCGTCAACGTAAACATCGCTGTCCGTTTACGGGAACACGCATAGCAGCAGGCGGCTTGTTAAATATTCAGAGGAGTGAATGGTTACGGCGTCGTATTATTCAAGTGTCGTTGGCCTACCGTCGCGTCGTCCCGAAGGCCGCCCATTTTTCTGACCCACCTAGATCTTTTAAGCATTCTTGAATAACATCGTTTCGAGAGCCCCGGTTAACACGATTTCACCGTGATTTACTAACGCTTAACCGCCGCGCTCTTGGGAGCGACAGCTTCAACCGGAAGTCGGAAGCCTCTTTCTTCCGGGGTACTTCGTAATCATGGCGCGACGTCGAGCGTCGTTTGAGCAAGTTAACCGTTTCGCCTTGAGCACTTGCTCCGCGAGAAGACAGCGGAGAGATCGAGGGAGATGGTAGATCGAGGATGACGCTTCGAGATCTGCCCGCGGTTTTCTTGACCAACGCCCACTACGGCCCATGCGCAATGCAAATAAATTGCCCGGTGTCGACCATTTAAAATGCTCCATTAGATCGCGCGCGCAATTCTGGCTACGCCGGATCGTGTCCGCGAACTGGTTGCCTTCGAGAAACATCGCTGCGGATCCGCCTTTAATCGTTCCTCTTCAGGTGTGACGCGCGGTCGAGACAATCTGGGTGTGGAATTGCGGAGCAAATAATAGATAAACGATCTTTCGCAATCGCCTAAGAAATTGCGAGATAGTCTTTCTCGCGACTGCCTTAAAAATCGGTTCAAGATCTTGCGAATCTTAATAGAAATTCGGTTTACTTAACCTTCTTGCACCATCGTAATGGTTTGTTTGCTTTTTCCATTCCAAACAATGATAGTGTTGTGAAAAAAAATTGATAGTCTGAACCGTGCAATACTGGCTCGCTTATATTGTCTGACCCTGTGGGCTCTCCAGATGCAGCGTTGTCAAAGAGATACGCTATCTTTTAAATTCACGCGATGCGCTCGCTGGAGGGACTAGTATCTCTTTAATGAATTTTTTTTCTATTTTCTTTGCGACTTTGAAACTATCCATCTTCATTCGCTAGGAAGATTCAACAGCAACCTTGTACTTCGAATTGGTTTACCTCTTCTATGTATACGATTGTCGTTTGGCATTCCTATCGTTCTTTACACACATGAAATCTTCAAAGATACCGTATCAGATGTTAAGATACTCCACTTGTACATGTCGTGGAAAACTGAGGAGAGGGTGCTAGGTGTTGGTAAGCTGTTTTTCACTGAAGATGAGCAGCTGAAACAACCACTGTCGATGCACTCGGTCAGGTTAATCACCCTTCGCTTGTCAAATACACGGTATTAGCGCTAATAGCTGGAATTGCAAACGAGGGTTGTGCGATTTATTAATTTCGCTAAGAAAAAAAGCTGTCGGTGAATACAGTGGTCGGCGAAGCGGTTGAAAAACAAGTTTTTTGGCTGAGTTGACGGACGAGCCAGATGCAAGATGGCTGTCTGAGGTGACGATACGCTGATTCATTCAAAGAAAACAAATGTGCAAGGTCGTTTATTGTCCACGACAGATATATCTTTCGACAGGAACCAAGGGTAGATCGTTTAAAAATCATTGCTGCGAATAATGTGAAACATAATAGTGAATCCTAGCGACTCACCTCGCAGACATGAGCGAGGTACGATAGCGGCGAATGCACGGATACGATAAGACAGTTTACTACGTTAGTAACGTTATCGGAGCAAGCACAGTCAAGGACTTGACGAAGAGAACACCATACGAAAGAGAATGAAAACGAAAGTGCGTCGCTCGTGTCCGCTCCCTGGCATCATTGATGTCGTCATCGTGTAGATATAGCCACGTGAATAGCTCCGTCAAGTGCAAGGTCGACCGGTGATACACCCGAATCTTGCTGCGACTACACGGCTCCGTATTGGCTTCATCCCTTTCTCCCTCGACGTCTAAACTTATAACGCCATCTCGTGTTTTCGAAATTTGACGATTATTCTTCGAAGAAACGCGATAACCCCTCGATTCCGTATACCGCGAAGCAATTAGGATGATTTCTGTAATCTGAACTGATGCTCGACAGCCTTCGGAAGCAATTGCAACGCAAAAATTCTTCTGCGACTCGAAGTTTTACGTCCTCTGATTATCGAAACTCTTATCTAGTAATTTTCTTAGGCACACCACGTGACATAACCAGCAAGTAACTAGAATCTTACTAGATTTTGTGTCGAAACATGGGTTTGCGGGCTTCTGTTATTTGTCGTTACACGAGCATATTTTGAGCTGCACAAAGTATCTCTTAATAGAGGAAGGTTCATTGCACCCCGCTGTGCCCCATCTTACTGATACGAACCTCTATCAATTGAACCCTTGTGCAGCTCAAAATATACTCGTATAAGGACAAATAACCGAAGCCTGTGATTGCATTCAATTTTCCCATATTCCGTTCATGAAGCCAGAGTCTATAGCAACTCTAGAGCCAATTTTAGTTAAAATCACCACGAAAAGGGACTACTGAGTTGGAAAACCTATGTAACAACCTGTTCCACTAACCACATAGACAGCCATCTAATACTTAATAAACTGTGGGTCCCGTCGCGAAATAACCTTTAACAAAGAGTTGAAAGCGATGTTGCTGAATATGGGTTATTTAATAATCAATAAAATATACAAACAATGAATAAACACTCCGATAAACACAACTTGATATAATAGAACCGCTTTTCATAAAACTGGTACTCTTTACGCCTTCCACACTTAGACCATGCCTTCACACCGTTCCAAACCAGAAGCCGGCAATCCCATGCTCTGCACACACTTTTCATACTTCGCTCACTCATACCAACCTATACCGCACACTCGTACCAACCCATACCGCATACTCTTACCAATCCATACCGCTCATCTATACCAACTGCTACACTATAATAATTCTGAACAAGCGACGTAAAATAAATAAATAAAAAAAAACCATACAGACAAATTATAAAACTGTTGAGATTTGCCACCTTCATAGTTGACAAATGTACAGCCAGGATACCGCTCTGTTATGCAACTTTCTCTGAATATTAAAGCGCGATAAGTTTTGTACATTCGCGGAATTCAGCTTTCAGTCGCGTACAGGTTGGAGATCTGGTTTCAACCGCTTCGGAATAATGATAACTCGAGTAGGATAATCTGACATTAAGCGACCTGAAAAAAGCAAACCAGAGAGAAAAAATTATATTATGTATACAGAGCATGACATGACTCAAACACGAATTTACCGTATGCTCGTAATAAAAATAATTTATGTAAGTGCGCGTCATATTTGATTTCATCGCTGAGTTGTTAAAGTTCGTGCACTGCGACGTTTGCTTTGGTTTTCGAGGTGTTAGAAATTTTCCACGCTCACACAAGTATCTGTCAATAAATCTGTCATAGAGAAATGGTAGATTACGAAACTGTTTACAAATAATCAGCGGAGTTTATGCGCATGATATCGGACCCCGACGATAAGTCGTTAAGTGGAATTAATTACGCCTACTGCGTTGGAAATGAAAGTTAGTGAAGCGCCGAAAAGGACTCTAACCCGTATCAGGGTCAAACAAATTAAGCGTTTATACAAGTCCCGTTGTTTTTTTAGTCGTTGAATCCTTCCCTTATGTGGCGTTTGGGTTTCACGAGATAACGAACGTGGACAAGTATTATAATCTTTCCAGAAACTCCTGTGTTGGTAAACAGATTTGTTTGAATACATACATTGCTAAACACATGTTATCATTATACTGTTATTGTTTCACATTATAGTTTGCAACTATATTGTTCCACAACTTACTTTTACTCTTATCTATTAAGTTTCATACGAGCTATTCGACATTTTCAACTTTTTATCTAGAAATATGTCATGTTTTTTTATGCAAACAATAACAAATACAATATTATTTCTTTTCACTCTCCTATACAATTTCCGTAAATCTAGCTACAAAAGTATAAATTTGCCTACGCATTTGTAGTTTATTAATTGCAGGAAGAATTTCGCTCGCAAATTCTTTATTCTTGGAAAAACAAAATAATGGTTCTGCTAAACAGTTCTTTGAAAATATAAATGTTTGCATGTCATTGCTTGCAATAAATATTTAGTATGTCCTTATATGAGATCGCCATGACCGAAATGGTTAACAGTTAAAGCATGGTGCCTGTAATAAAGCATCGAAAATAGAAGGCATTCGATGGGATAGAAAACACAAATATGTGAAGAAGCCTCTTATGTATCCAAGCCATCAAGATCTCCTCTCGATCGGCATGTTTGCGCAGACGAAACGAATTTCTGTTTATATTTTCGTAACGTGTGGCGTATCGCAAAGAACGTTCGCGATAAGATAGCCTCCCGAGGGATATTCGATTGCTCGCGGTTGTTGCTGCTTGTCGCATCGTCGTCGTATACAGGTTGATCTACACTATACGGCACAGACCATCACGTAGGCCCACATAAAAAAAGTTTTCAACAACAATTTTTAATATTGTCTTTGTAATTCCGAGCAATTGCAATTTCTTCAAAATTTCTTCGTTTTAATAGTTCAAAGAATTTGTACCGCGGCATTCTGAAATATTCAAAGAATTTATCGTTGTATTTAAGTAACACCTTGAGTAAAGTCCAATCTTCTCCATCGACTTTTCTCTTCTTCAAAATCAGATGTACCCAAAATGCGAATTTGTTTTTTTCACTTTCCATTGCTTCAGATTCCTCTTCGTTTAAAAGTATGGCGAAAAGAGCCGGTTGCTCGGCGCTGTCCGTTCCGCTTATTTTAACTGTTTTACGTTAATTGACGGTTTTGTCGTCGAAGCAGCTATACATATGCTATAGTGCTGGTTCCGGTCTTGCTGTTGTCGGTACGTGACGGTCCGTGCAGTATAGTGTAGATCGACCTTAATTCACTTTCTCTGGCGCATAATATTTTCAAACGAGCAACGGTCGATTAGCATGCGGAGCTGCGTGGGGATACGATCGCGACGACCCTTCGTCGGTTGTATCGACACCTCGTTGACCTAATTCCATTTCGCCCAACGTGTAATAGCGGCGCGTATCGCGCACGAGCGCAAGCGTTCCGCCACGAATCTAAGGATGTTGCACGGGGCCAATCCGACAATCGCACTGCTCGTTTCGTTCTGCGAAAATTGCTCGTCAATAGAGGCATTACGAGCAGGCGAATCGGTGTCGTTTAGGCGGAATACATAGTTCCGCGCGAGCGCAATAAAAGAGGACGGCATAATGACGAGCATTGTACCAGGAAACAACGGGCCGTATTCACTATGATTTCGTTGGGCCGGATACGCTGTTCCTCTGTTCATTCGCGATCGCTTGAGATTCAAGATAGATCGCTTCGACACCACTGGACGCGAATAATAATTCCGACACATAATTACATGAATCGACGAGTAAACACAGCCGATGGAAAAATTCTGTTTCGCTATATGAAATCGTGCGCTTGTACCGACTCGAAAGCTTCGATTAAAACACGATAAAGCTGCCGGTATCGTCACCGATATGTGAAATCAAGAGTCGAACCAAGTCATCCGGTTTTAGATCGCGTAGCCGCGCGTCTATCCGCGTTGATCGCTCACGTACACAAACTTAGTGGTCTTTTAGTTCGGATCGATTAAGTCGAGAGCATTCGAGAAGCCTCTTGGTATCTCGTTCACCTTTTATTGTTTCCAATGACTTTTGTGGAAACAGAAATCGTGGGATCGCAGATATCGATTCTTTTACATCTTTGTTTACGCGGGACCGCAAACCGCGCGCGTTCTTCATTCCTGTTTCGCTGCGTTTCGTTTTCCTTGTGATTTTCACGTTCTTTTTGGAGGAGGAAAACAGTTCGATGTATCTGTTCACGGCTTAGAATTTTAAAGAACCGTGTTCAATTTCGCAGAAAGTGCATGTCGCAGGTCGCATAACTGCGTTTCGCTTGTGAACGCGACCAAGGGGAGACTCGAGTTACATTACGATTCGAGTTTGCGCTAAACCATCGCTACCCCGAGGAACCTGAGCGGCAGCTCGCTATCGTTATTCACACATTCTACGCACGTTGTTCTCACGGTCTTCAGAGTGGCACCTTGACGATCGCCGTATCTTCGCGACGACTACTATTGCGGTCTGGCTCATCTCCGTTTCAAAACTCTTTATTCTTTAATCGTCTCTTCTCGGACTGCAACCTTGTCCTCTTGGTGACTAGCGTCGACGCGACGTTTCTGGTAGACGAGTTGAATGCTGCTTCGAAACTGATAGTTATGCACGGAAACATTTCGTTTTCAGCTGAATAGTAATCAGTGCTGCGTAAAATTTATGCGAAAAATATTTCAAATTACTATTTTAAGTAATCGCCAGAATTTTAAACAGGACTTGAATTTTCGGCAAATGCCATATTTTTATTTCGATGATTTGAAGAATACACTAAACTATGGGGAATTAATAAAATATATACCTGAAAGTTTCTCTTCGTGTCTTACAAGTTGTCTACTGGAAGAAATTCGAAAGGATTGCGGCAGCAAGCCATCCGATTGGGTCATTCCACTCGCACTTTCGGTTCTAGCCGAATCATTGGCTAAAGTGGGTGACGTCACGATCTAATCATTGACTGCGAGCGAGAACCCCCTTTGCCCCTGTGCCGCGCCGTCTCGAGGGACAACTCGACATATCATTATCCAAAAAACTGCACAAAATCGAAGTAGTTCATTTAACGAATCCGGGTCTGAATAGTTAAAATTTATTCTAGCAATAGTACGTATAATTTCTTCGCAACAGTGAAAATATTCAATCAGCAACAAAGATGTTTTTCTTGTGGATGCTCCTTAAGTCTCATGTGATATTGATAAACTCACAAACGAAACTGATCTGGAGTAGAAACAAGTAAACGATGGAAGCACCTTGTTTTCTTCGCCTCCGCTTTTCTAAATCGATCAAGTCTCATCATACGCTGATTTCCTATCAATGAAAGATCTATAAACATCTCGCAGATTTCCCGGTCACGTGTTTCCGCCGCACGGTAGTTGAGAAAGACGCATAAGATAACAATTACGTTTGTGTATATCGACTGCGCGCAATACGATCCCAAGTTCCATTGCAGCGGATGTCCGATATTAGATATTTAGAGCTACTGCATATAGTTATGATATCACTCGTTATGCCATCCGATAGAGAAATCCCGGCTATCGGAATTGCGAGGATTCTTCTTGAACGATCTTGAGACGTAAACTTTTGAGACTCTTATTGTTAACATTTTAGGTATCCTTTCGAATCGCTCAGTAGATTCGAAGTGTAATCAAAATATCAAACGTTCTTCTTCTTCTTGAACAGATGGGTGGACTCTAAATGTTTAGCGGCAAACGAAATCGCGTGAAAATTGTTCTGTTTAGTTCCGATACGACAAATATCTTAAAGTAAAATAACTGCACCTCTAAAAACTTATCAAAAGATATATAACAATATCGTGTTTAAACATGTTTTATTCATGTAACAATGTTTCTCTCCTTTTCGACGGTAGCGCGACAAGAGATGAAGGAATAAATGACGTCACACGGTATAAGTGACATTTCGGTCCCAAAGTTTTTCACATGTATGTATTAAAGCACTGTATCGGCTGCCGCAATCTAGAGACGTGCGAAGATCCGGCAAGATCGTTTCACCACACCCATTAGCCAGTACTCGTGAGACCGAAATAATTTCTGCCCGCGAGAAAGTAACGCGGTGCACGGTTCGCGCTCGTGCATAGCACATATTGTCGCCGGGCGTCATTTATGCATAATGTCCTTTCGCGGCACGGAAAGAATGCGCAACCATCGGCCGTCGCGCGCGTAATCTCGCTGCATAAGGACGGAATTACGCCCGGCGACCTGCCCGAAGAGAGATCTACTTTCACAAAAAGGTAAACCGCGAGCGAACAGCGGCGCGGCGGCGCAGGTTTGAATTTACGCGTTTCGACGTGTCCTCGAGTTTCACCGCTTTTCGCTGCTGCAGCAAGAGGCGAAGATATACTCATATCCTGGCAGCGAGTGTATTGAGCTGTGTCGAGCTTCGTGGTTTTCGTCGAGGGTCGAGCACAAGCTAGCTGATAGCCCTGACATGAGGGTATCAGCTGGCATGTTAAAGTCAGCGAGGTACCATATTCCGAGGTTTAAAACATCTTTTAACCAGGACGACTTTTTATTGCACCGCGATGACCATCGTTTACCGCCAAAACCATGTGGTTAGCACGTGCGCTTCGCAAGACAATAGACCATTGTAAGGCGCTCGATGACACTTCGGTACTAAGCCCTGGGCCTAACGGTACTTCCCGACCATCGAAAGTCGATGTCTTGATGCATGGTGTCTTCCATCATCTTTTCTCTCATTTATTTAGTATTAACCCTTTGCACTCCGAGCTATTTTAACTGGAAAATTAAACATTTCTTCCGATCTAGAATATTTCCATACCTTATGATTTTTGCAATTTTATGGATATGAAATTGGTACATTACCGATATATTTAATAATGTCAACAATATTTTGAAGAATGGTACAGCAATTTTTAGTGGTGCCTCAGAGGGGACAGCCGAGTGCTAACGGTTAATAATAGCAAAACACCCGACAAAAGATATGACGAATTTTTCACAAGAAGGACCCTGTGTCAATCTGCCATAATTTTCTTTTTTTTTTAGAAAATCTTAGAAAAGATTTATTACAACATTGGTAATAAACAAAAATAAAGTGTACATAGCGAGAAACCTTATCAAACTAAATATGAAAGTATTCAACATTATCCTTTCTGTTAACCCTTAAACACGCAGATTACAGTTATTTAGAAATGAAATGATATAGAGGCAGGCCCTAACATTTGGCACAGCCAAAGACATAGAAACGTCAGAGGCAACTGAAATCTTAATTTATAGAGTTTTTTCAAAAGTAATAATCTTTGCACATATATAAATTGCAATTCCCGAGAACATGATTGAGAGTTTCGCTCTCAGAGTTGCATTTGCACATAGGGTTATCAATACAGCCAATAGGGGCAAGAGAGCCAGCGAGATGATAATGATTCGCTCTGCATCTGTTTATAGAGATGATAAAATGTCGGGATAGCTTTTTACATTTGAACTGACATAATTTTCACGTGTTTTCAAGTTCTTTGACGACTAGTTCACGGTTTTTTAATTGCTTCACAGCACTTATACATTCATTGTATCCCCTTTAGAATGCTACCAGATATGTATAGCTTCTACTATCTAAAGTTGATATGAACTTGAAGAAAACAAGAAGAGGCGTTACGTATTCTCTACATTCATCTCTTCATCGCGAGACAAAGCGAAGAACAATAAGATCGAAACTATAAAATAAAATATTTATTACTTTATTATTTATCGTTTCATTTCGTTTGATGTTTTAACATTCTGTCAACTTGACACATGAGGGACGCATTAAGTTGCGAAAATGAGGAACGGAAAGTTATTAGAAGAGTTATAAGAAGCTGCTATGAGCTATACTTGTGTCTGTGGCACAGTCCCACGCTTATGGACAGAATACAATGTAATAGTACGAATGTTTTCTGCGAATATCTCGGGAACAACAACGAAAATTATATTCGTGTTTAGCTCGTCGAAACGAATCGGATGACGTACAACTGGTAGAGAAAGCTTGGTGGGAGGTTTTTAAGTTCAGCCCCGAGCACTACTGTACTTGAAATTCTTCGGTGCTTATTTGAGACTGACCGGCCAAACACGACCACCTGGAGATACGTGGAGCAGGATCGAGAATTCAGGTCACTGGGCGCCGCGACTTGTGGTGGCGATTCGCGGGCGCGAATGCGAACGCGAACGGTCTGCCGAGCACGAAGATGGGAAACGGGAACGGAAAACGATCACAATCTAAGCGCGTATGTAGGTGATGGATGCGGCGTGGCTTGTTGCGCCGTGCCGCGTCCTCTTGTGTCGTGGGTCGAAGTCCGGTAACGGGATAAGATGAAGTCCGGGAGACCGGGCTCTCGTCCTCCGACGTCCTGATTTCCTCATAAGGACGCGCAGCTCACGCTATACCGCAGAGATCCACTCCGCTTCGGCGAAGAGGAACCCGGAGAACGCGCGGAAACGAACGCCAGCCTGCGAGACACGTTTATTCAGGGACGTGACTCACACTGCGACGATCGTGGACTCTGTGTAAACGCTCCTCCGCGTCTGGACTTTTGAAAATGAGCGACAATCTCGTCGCTTCTTCTTGTTTTTCTTTTTTAATATGTTTTTTCGATGGTTCCTTTTGTATACACGAACGTCAATAGTCTTTCCAGGAATCGTGTAATTCGAATGAGTCGTCTCGGAACACAGCGCAACTGTGACGATTATCGCTGGTTTATCGGAGTGTCTACGTCACCTAGCGTGTGTTTGTTAATTTTTTCGAGCCGATGATTACGTCGGAACGTATTGATCGAAAGTGGAAATGGTTGTGTATGGTTGCGTGCTAATAAAACGTTTTATGTCATTTATTATCTGAAATTAGGAATTTTAAGGTTTCATTTTATCCATGAAGAGACGTGCAAGAATTTACGTTTAAGTGAATGGCCGTCACCTCGAATGTTCAATAAAATCGTTTTTATCTACTTAAACTCCAGGTTCTATCAGCCATTCAGAAGGACGTCAGAATAGTAGTAAAGAATTTGAACGCTGTTGTCGTTCAAATGCAGCAATCTCTTTGTCCAAGTAATTGCATGTCCATTTAATTGATCCTTGGTAAGGTAAAACAGTCCTGCATCTGCGTTTGTGTTTTGAAGAGAGCTTGGTGATGTTCATATGTAAAGGTCGTAGTTTGAATAAACCACCTGTCCTTTGCAGAGTCGTTTCGCAAATGTAATTTTGGAAACGTTCTATTTCGTTCAGGATTCGCTTTACCATTGTCAATCTCATGACGTCTACATACCTACTACATATACTTCGCGGTGCAGAATAAAATACTGCAGACAATTTTCGTTTTGTATAAAAATCCGCAATCTGTTAACATTAAACATGCCACTGTCGGTCAAATGACGAAATGATGAAGTTGCTTACATGGAAATTGATTCGATAATTTTCTTTATCCGCGAACATACTATCATAAAAATTGTACAAAATCTAAGTAAATAGAATTTTGTCATCTCCGTAAACTAAAACATTTTAAGCGGTTTTAGTGCTCGGTAGATTCAGTGTTAATCGCTGTAACTGTAAAATAAACCGTAGATAAAATAGTAAAAGTGATGAACCTCTATTTGTCCAAATCTGGGCAAATAAAGAATTCGAAATGGATGATCTTGATCAGCTTAATAGTTCTAGTATTCTAGACTGATCAGGCAATGAAACTGTCATTGAGTGTAACAATTACGAGCGAGGTGTATCCTCTGTATTGCCAGGTAATCCGAGATCTGTCGTGAACCTTAAAAGTCAGGGACTATGTCAATATCTATTAGAGAAACGGATCTCCCGAGGCGACGGCCGACTCTCAACAGTCCTCGAGGAATACATATACGTTGTTCCTCATCGTTCGTCTATTTTGATGCACGCGCGCATCGACGAGGCACGTTTTCGACGAATCGCATTCGCGTGACTTTCCAACCGATCAATTATAACGATTTTACGCAGTGCGGCGTTCGCCGTCTCGTTAAACAATCTCGCAGACGATCTTGAAAATGTTTGACCTTTACCATCCGATTGTCCAACGACGTGGCGTATTGAGCCGGCTCGCGGTTGCAAAAACGTAACGGCCATCGGGATCAGCGTAAGAAACTCGGCTCGCGTGAAATGCAACCGGCCGCGGAGAGAAAGAAACAATGAATAGGTCGCAGGACCGGTAAAAGCCTCGCATTCACGGAAAGGGGAATCGAGAAATATGCGACCGTGCATTGCAGCACGGCTGAATACGTAACGCGGTATTATCGCGCCAGATAGCTCTGACGTGCTATGGCAACCTCTTCATTAAGCATTTGAAACCTCAAATGAGATCTATTTCACCTATACATAGGTGTAAATATTGTCTTAGTTAGATTGATAGATAGTTTATTTGTTGGCCTCCTGTCCATAGTAAAGGAACTCGGTTTACAATAATTGCCCTATTATCTTACACTCTGGCTCATTCATGTGTCACTCATTCATTCATCCTTAGCTACACCTTATTATAAGCATACTACTTTTAATATGAACTTTATTTACATTCGTTATTTCTCTTTTTCCTTCTTTCTAGCTTCTCCGCAGACAAAATAATTCTAGGATTTATTTACATAAGGTTACATTAAATTATGGTAGTTTAGTGAACCTTTAATTTTGTAAAGCAATAATGCATTTCTTTTATCGGAGAAGTTTGTGTTTTGATTTCGTAGATGTAATTGAGTCGTCTGGGAGTACCTGCTTGGTATATATCAGTATACCGAAATAGCCTTGCGATCATTTTTGAATCTCTGCTTCGATCCTAAAAATAAAGAATGACTAAAACGTCCACATATACGTGTAAAAAATCTGTCTTCAATAACAACCTTTTTCTATCTCTGGGGCTTTCTCGAGGGACCGTTCGAATTCCTCGCACCTTTTCATCCTTCTGTCAATAACCTGATATGTACTTGGATACCGCTTTCAAACTATGTTTAAATATTCTCTTATGATCTCATTGAAATATCTGCTTGAAAAAAAAGGTGTTAAAGACTTTGAACTTGAACCTATTGGATACCAGAAGATTTCGTTTGTTATTCTAAGTAGATGGCAACTGAAAAATCCAACATGTGAAATTATATGAACACATGAAAAAATTTCATTCTATAGTTTCGACTTATATTTTATGTGGAATCCCGTTTTTCGGTTGTACCACCAGTTATTGACTACCCTATATACATGTTATCTTTCAATTTTAGTATTCCAATTTTGGTTAACATGTTTACAGCCAGTCAGTCACGCCTGTGACACGATCTTTCTTCATCACTAAAAATTCATTTTCGTCGTAACATAGTATCGCAAACCGAATTTCATAAAAATTTATAGAACCCGAAAAGATTAAAAAGTAATTATTATGCAAGTACAAATTATATAAACTTTGTAGGATTTTTCAGTGTGGCGATTTGCTAGTAACCGCGTTAAAAATGAACGAAACATGCTGTTAAAAACAGTCTACGTGGAAACATGCTTGTAGCGTTGAAACCTCCCTCGAACTGATACAGGTGTCGGACGTGTCGTCAACGGCAGAGTTTGGGGAGGGGGATGGGATATCCGTTTAGTTGTTTGTCGAGGTAAAAATGGGACGGGAGAAAGGAATCGAAATAGGGGGTGCGTTTGACGGCTGTCAAAAAGGTCGGATATGATTTCAAAGCTGAGAGTACGCACATGGTGGAAAACATGACGGCGCGCAGGCATCCACGTGCAGCACAATGGAAGATCGAGTCGAATCATGGCCGGCGAGAGAAACCGAGATCCCACGAGCATTGCCGAACATTCACCCGCGGCCGTGCGTAAATCTGATAGATTGTAACGCTCTGCTCGGTCTCGGCTTCTCTCGTGCATTACGTAAGATCTTCACGCACTACGTAAGCGGTGCAACCGGAAGAGAAGCGACGCTATCGAAATTCCGCGGCCACCGCGGGGAAAAGTCTGCTATCACCGCGAAATACTTGATAGCTATCAGCTCGTTATATCTGAGGTGTAAATCAATTTGTAATTATCTTGGAAAGTAGAAATCTATCATTTGCATGGAAATACGAATTATGATAAACTGATCTTCGAAATAATGAGGTAGAAAATAGATCTTTTCGTTAGAGAGCACTATCAATCCACGCATTCAGAACGTAATGAATCAACCAAATTCGTACAATTTACCTTGCCTCCTACAGCTGAGAAGCAAGCGCCTACCACGTAAGAAGCAAATAAATACCTATCGCTAAACCTGAAATGGCACAACGTAAACAGAGTCAATGAAATTGTCAATAAGCGGTCTCCGCATCGTAGTATGTATATCTCCAAATCACTGACGACATTCGTGTTTCATAAGCTTTACGTTTAATCGGCTATTGACGACAGTCGCGGTTGAAAGGTTAAAAAAGGCCGTATGAAAAGTCGAGTGGCGTTAGGTGTAGGTAGCTAAGGGACCACAGAACTGGTCCACTATGTCATTAATGCTATTCATTTAGACATAATAAAAATTAGAATGTGAATTGTTGTTTTCTCTTTGTCAGTGCATGTATGAATTAGCGCGGAGTTTAGAATCTACTGACAAGAGTGTACTCTACATTTTGTTTTACGTGGAGTTAATAATACTACTAATTTGACTAGCTGTAACAAGACAGGCAATGAACTACGGTTTAATTTCGAGATGATTGAATAGGTGATTTTCTAAATTATTTAAATATACGCGTACGCTAATGTGCACGCGGAGTCTTCGTGATATTATAGGAAATGATCGTGTGGTTCGAGATCGATCGTAAATCATGTTGGCGGTAGGTGTTAGATGAGGCGACTTCCGCATGAATAAATAAGGTCCCGCGTCTCTCGAATCCGCCGCTACGTGATTAAAGTCAAACTGAAACGGAACTCTGTCAAACGGGAGAGCGGGATGAAGAAACCCGCTAAGTCCCATTCGTTTCAACCCGATACGTAGCGACCATAAACGTGCACTGGCTCGCGCCACAATGCCGTGCACCGGATGTACCTCGAAGTTTCCCTATTTCGATGAGGCCGTGACACCGCGTAGACCAGTAAATGCTCGCCTGCCTGCCTACGAGCTCTCGTTTATATTCTCCTTTTGTTGGGAGATTCCATTCTTTTCGAATGAAAAATTTGGCTCGTTGCATGGTACTCCATTGATCCATTTCTCTTCTTATACTTCAATGAAAAAAAGCGCCGCTATTGGTCTGCTTTTCGAAAAGAGAGCTTCGAGGTTCGTCGAGAATCACAATGGCTGTCTATCCTACTCCTGTGATTGATATACATATGTTACCTGTCTGGAGTAATTGGAATACAACGCGACTACTATTATGATCGTTAGACTGCAGATTTTTGTGAAAAATAAAAATTGCTAAATAGGCATTTCCTTTTTTCTGTAATGCTCTTGTCGAGTTCAAAATTACATATTCGCATCCTCCAATTCTTTCAATCTTTCTACTGTTTCTTTCTCCTATTCATTTTTCACAGAAATGTACAACTTGATTCTAATCGGCAGTCTAATGATCTAAACAACATCAAGTGGAAATCCACGCAGACAAGTATTACACTCAATCTGCACCACGCACTATTGTCAGCCGTGCTGGAGCCAATTTCTACAGGCGGAACGCTACCTTGTAGCGCAAGAATTTGACTTTTGGATCCAAAACTCTGCAAATTCAAGTGAGCAATACTTTATCAGGGTGGTGCAGGATCCGCGAAATATCGCTGTTGCACCACGACAGATGACACGCCTTTTCCCCGTGCTCGTTTCCCGGATTTCGCAGCTGACGTCACCGTATCCAAAATGGCCGAGCGATGCCAGAGATCGGTGCGGAGGCTCG